>OY728136.1:966192576-967442576 GCA_963277665.1 Viscum album
ACTCATTTCAATTGTATTTTTCATTTTCTTTGAAAAAACCAGTACATAAATAATTTTCAGAGGATCTAAAAATAATTTCATCTACATAAATTTTTACTATTAAAACATCTTTCGAAATTCTTTTAATAAAAATAGTAGGATCAGTTATCCCTTTTGTAAAATCTTTTGAAATAATAAAAAATATGAGCTTATCAGGACAATCTTTAAAATCTTGTTTTAAACCATATAAAGCTTTAAAATGTTTAAAAAATTGATTTGAAAAATGGGGATTTTTAAAGCAGTGGGGTTGTTCAACAAACACATCCTCAAATATATTCCTATTTAGAAAAGCACTTTTAACATCCATTTGATAAAGTGTAAAATTTAGATGAGCTGTATATGAAAATAGTATCCTAATGGCCTCTAACCTAGAAAATGGTGAAAAGGTCACCTCATAGTCTTTTTCTTTCTCTTGAATATACCCTTGTACAACTACCCAAGCTTTGTTTCTGACTATATTTACAGAGTCATCGAATTTTCCTAAATACCCATTTAGTGCCTATTATCATAGTGTCCTTAAGTCATTCCACTAATTCCCCGACATTGTTTCATTAAAATTGATTTGATTCTTCTTTCATTGCCATCATCAAAAATTCATCATTGATAGCATCATTAATATTTTTGGGTTTAAGTGGTCAAAGAAAAGCTTGATGTTTAGCTTGGTTCTCAGAGATGCTCTAGTTTGTGTTCCCTTATTTATATCACCTACAAAAACATCTAAAGGAAGATTCTTAAGATACATCAAGCCTCTAGAATGGGTTGAACTAGATTCATTAAGGTTGTATGTTGGTTCAGACTCAACAGGTGTAGATTCTAGAAGATTCCCAGAACTAGTTAACTTTTTAGGGTGTTCACTATCATTATCATTAAGGTCTAGAACTGACAAATCTTCCTCAATATATTCAAGAGGGGTTTTAGGATCATGTGGATCAGTCTCATCAAATATGACATGAATTTATTCTTCTAGACATTTGGATTTCTTATTGAACACTCTATAGGATTTACTAGAGATTGAGTAACCTAGGAAAATTACCTCATCACATTTGGGAGTAAATATGTTAAGATTATATTTAGTGTTATGAATAATGACTTTGCAACCAAAGACTCAAAGGTAATTAACCTTAATCTTCCTATTGTTCCATATCTCATAAGGGTTTTTATAAGAGGAGGTTGTATTAAAACTATA
Organism: Viscum album; assembly: GCA_963277665.1. Lineage (NCBI taxonomy): Eukaryota > Viridiplantae > Streptophyta > Magnoliopsida > Santalales > Viscaceae > Viscum > Viscum album. The sequence continues at coordinate 966,193,802 of OY728136.1, forward strand.
TTAATGATAGATCAGGATGTATTTACAGCCTCAGCCCAAAAAAATATGGAAAATCGTATTCATTGAGCATTGTCCTAGAAATTTATTGAAGGGTCATATTTCTTCGTTCAATGACTCCATTAAATTGAGGTGTTCTTAGTGTAGAGAAATTGTGACTGTATCCATTGTGTGAGTAATAAGATTAAAACTTCTGATTTTTAAAATCATGGCCATGATCACTTATTTATGTCTTATTTATAAGTCAACTATGATTTTCTACAATCTTGGTGTATTTTATAAAATAATAACAAGATTCACTTTTATGAGCCAGAATTTATACCCATGTGATTCTAGAAAAATCTTCTACAAGAACAAAAACATAGTGCTTCCAACTTAAACTTGAAACTCTTGTTGGTCCAAACAAATCCATGTGAACAAAATCAGGTGGATGAGAAGTAGATACTTCTTTCATTGGTTTGAATGAAACATTGTGTTGTTTTCACTTTTGACATGGATTAAACACTTTGTTATGTGAGAATTTCCATTTAGGTAAGCCTCTAACTAATCCATTATTAAATAGTTTCCTTATCGAGATCAAATTATGGTGTCTTAATATTATGTTCCATAAAAAATATTCCTTATGAAAATCATTTAAACAAGAAACATTTTTCTTCGATAAGGAATTTAAATCATATGCATGCACATTTTCATTTCTACAGGTAGTGAAAACTAAAACATTTTTGGAATAAAAAATAATGCATGCATTATTTTCAAACAACACATTAAACCCATCATCATAAAACTAAGAGATACTTTGTAAATTGATCATTAATATATCAAAAAAAAGTAATTTGGAAATTAATATTGTATTTGGGTAACCAATATGGTCTATGGTGATGATTATTCTATTAGCATTGCCTTTAAAGGTGACATTTCTACTATCAACATTGATTAAGATCATACAGAAATAATAGTCTCCGGTCATAAGTCATGAACATCCACTGTCCAAGTACCATAATGTTTTATAGGAACTCTTTACGCAATTTTTCTGCAACCCAGTTTATGTATGTGGTAACATTCATACCCAGATTTTCCTAGGTCCATAGAGGTTAGCAAGTAGAACTTTGGGAACCCATATTTTTTAATAGATTTCCTATAATAAAGAGATATATTTTGAGACATAAGGACATTTCTATGACATTTGAAAAATTGTCTTTCAATATATGGTCCATAACTGGAAGTAGTAGTGAACTGTCTAGATTTTGAAATTTATTTTGTTTTGTTAATTATTCTTTATCCTGGTTGATATCCAAGGAAAGTTGTGAATTTCGGAGCAATTTTTTTTCCAAGAAACTATTCCAAGGTATCTCAACCGGTATTAAACCTTTCCAAATCCCATTTTAATTGCTCATTTAATTATTTGAGTTCAATATTTTCTTCTAATAGCTAAGCACATTTTTCTTTCTCAATATACAAATTAGATTTGTAATTAGAATTTAAGGCATGTTGTCTTTTCAATAGATTAAATTTGTCCTTTAGTTCATTAAATTTATCCTCAAGACTTCCATAGTATTCAATTTTTTCATCCTTAGTCTTATTTTTATCTAAGTTTTATTTACATTAATTCCCCAAATAATAAGCATTGGGTATAGGGGAATTGGTTTTTACCTCGGATGTTTCTGTCCTAAAACAAATATTTACATGTTTGGTCTTCTCAGTATTAGAAGTGTCAGATCAACATTAGCTACCTTCTGAGGCACTCCAGGTGGCATTCATAGCCTTTTTATAACCTTTTAACTTGTCTTCATACTTCATCTTAAATTTAATCTTTGGGAAATCAGCCTTCACATGACCTTTTCATTTACACTCATAACAGGCTATATCAGTTCTGTTGTCATTCCATTTTCTATCCTTTTTCCACTGTCCTTTATTAACATGCCTTCCTTTGTATTTTGATTTTATAATGTTCTTTTTCTTTTGGTAAAACATGTTGAACAATCTTAAAAGATGGGCCATCTCATCATCACTGTTAATTTTTGAGTCTTTACTAGTGTAAGTGTCTATAAGAGCTTGAACTTTCTCCTTTTCTCTTTTCTTTGAGGTATCAGTCTTTAATGCTATAGATTTCTTCCTTGGTTCTTCATCTACCTCTTTATTCACCATAAGGTCTTCTTCATACTTCATAATATTTTCAATTAGTTACTTTAGTGGTAGTTTGCATATGTCACAAGATTCTCAAATATAAACACAGGTTCCTCTCCATTTGTCAGATAAGCATCGAAGCAGTATCATAATCTGATCATTGTTGTCCACTTGATTCCCATGTAGACATATGATATTCACTATTTCATTTAACCTGAGATATATTTCTTATATAGTTTCATCATTCTTCCTTTTAAAATTATCATATTTAATAGTATAAGTATTTAATCTCATTTTAGTAACAATTGTTGTTCCGTCATGAGAGACAACAAAATTATCCTAAATTTCATATGCAGTTTTACAAGTTGATATTAAATTTAATTCATCATCACATAGAGAACAGTACAATTCATTCATTTCATTATTGCTATTAATATATGTAGCTTTAGTCAACTGAGGCCATGTGTCATAATAGTAGTATGAAATACATGTTGGTCTTAAATTGTGTCCCAGAATTCAGGACCTATGCTCTCTAGAAACATTTTCATTTTTTATTTCCACTGAACAAAATTATTTCCATTAATGAAATGTGTCATGTTAGTAGCTGCACCCTAAACTCTGTTATCCATATATACTTAGAATTTTAAAAACTCAAAACGTAGTCATGACATAAATTTTAATATCTTTAGAATATAACTAAAATCACAGTTGAAAAGAATATGAAAAATAGAAAATAAAACTCCTCTAATATCAAATGTTGGTCAGAGTGGATGTAATGACTCGAGAAAACCATGTTTTGATTTTTGACAAGTTTTCTTTTTAATGTCACCCGTTAAGTGAACCAACAATCAACTAATAAGGTAATAATAATAAATGCATCAAATGAATGAAAAATTCTTTTATTCAGATAAGTAACTTCTCTGCTACAACTTCCACTGACTGAACAAGAAGATAAAAAAACCAAAAATCCCAACTAAGAACTCAATTACAATAATGAGGAGACCTCTTAAAACCACTAAGAGCCCAAGAATGCGGTATGGGTTTAGGGCGTCCATCATAATGATCATGAGGATGGTCGAAGCCACTGCAACCGTGCTAAGCACAAGGGGAATCACATGAACCATCTCCTCCTTTCTCCTTCAGTCACCTAAAGCGAGGGACACCCCGAGACCAGACCATTTTATAAGCACCCTAATCTGACCGTTGAACCCCAAACGGCTATAAATTTTACCGTTGGATTCCCCAAGAATCTAATGTTTTATTTTGACCGTTGGTTTCTCCTATCATCTAAGTTTTATTTTGACCATTGGAAATAAGATGGTTTACCCCAAAAAGATCGGAATGCTAATTGTGTAATTTGCTTTAATGTTTAAAGAATGACATCAATGATAACTTAATTTATTTATTTCTTGTTCTCCCAAAAATGCGAATTATGTTTATGTTTCAAAACGATGAAAATTAATATTTTATTCACTACCCTTATTTTCTTAATTTAAGAAATTAAAATTTTATGTTGTAAAATATTAAAGCTAATGGGTTTTTATTTTGTCCAAATATATATTAACCCCTGAGTTATATATATATATTTATATATATATTTTGCATCAAATTAAATGATTATTTTTTCTCTAAATTAAATATAAGAGATAATAATAATGTGAATGTTTATAATTTGGATAAACAGTTTTGGAAACTATGTCAAACTATTATTTCTTTTACTTATGTGTTTCTGGGGATGATACTTATATCAACACACTCTTATGTGTGATTGAATGTAGTTTAATTAATAATAAACTTTAATTAAGAAAATTAAGGTAATTAGCTAAAAAGGAAACTAAAATATATATATATGTATGTGTTATGTTTTGAGTACCCAATGTTTTTAATCTTTAATTTTCATAGTGAAATATTAAGTAATTAATAATTATGGTTTAAATAATGATAATATAATAAGAATTATTGATGTTTTAAAATTAATATATATATATATATACATTTATATAATAATATGTTTCAATTGAATAAATATATTTTTATTAACCAATAATTTTTATTAAAATAATAAAAGTTAGTTTAATAATTGATTTTTTTAATATCAAAAACAATGATTTAATAAATTAATGAAAATATTGATAAAATGACTTTTTATAAAAAATCGGTTAACCGGCGTTTTATTATACGCCGCGCTGCATCCAGTGGTCTGATCTTCTCCCCTACGATCACAGCCCTCTATTCCTTTTAAAGCTGCATCACTTCTGGCCGCCCGATCTTCCTCCTTTTAATCCTGGTCGTTCGTCCGTTTTCCAGTTTCTTCTTCTCCCCGCGTCCCTCGTTTTCTTCTTCCTCATTGCGCCGCTGAACCAGTGGAGCGTATGCCTCTATTTTCTTCTTCTTGGCCGGAGAGTGGACCTGCGCTGCTCCCTGCTTTCCACGAGTCGACACCGACCCCCCTCCCTCGGATACCCCCTTGCATGTGGGTCTTTGTCTTCTATTTTTTTAAACCCTGTTGCACCGAAGGGCCGGGGAAGTTTGCGTCCGGCCCCCTTGATCTCTCCAGCTTCTGGACCTCGTCGCTGATATTTTTTCCTCTACTCTCCGAGCTTAGGTAAGGGGCGAACTCTGTTTTTATGTTTTGTTAAAGCTGCGGTTTACATATATAAAAATATATACGTGTTATATATATGTGTGTATATCTTCTGAGTTTATACTCTCAGTTTCTCTTGCTTCGTCCACTCCTCCCCTTCGATCTGGTAAGGGAATTATCCTTCCTTGTTTTCCTTTTAAGCTTCAGTGTGTTTGTTTACAAAAATGTTTATATATTCAAATATATATATGCCTATACACATACACACCATGTACACCTATCTGAGGATCCTAGAACCGATCTTGTCAGCCTCTTTGTGAAATCCTAAAATTGGGGTAAGGGTTTGAAGGATCTGTTTTATTTGGGTGTAGGTTCTTGAATTTTACACTTTGTGTATATATATGAATATATATATATACGTTTATATACACATATGTATAAGATGATATACGCAAGTATACAACCTTTTCATAATGTTTATAACCCTAAATTTCTTTTCGCATATGAAAAATGGAGTTGTCGAATGATTGCGTGAACATGTAAATCACGCAATTATATGAATCATAGAGAGATATATGTACATGTAATCATATGGATGTACATGTACAACAATGTGCATAAGGGATGAATTTGGATCTTTTGTTTTGTACTATATAACATGATGATTTATTTACTCAAAAACATGTTATCTCAAGAAATGTATCCAAAAACCCAATTATATACATTTTTATATGTGTAATGAGGTTTAAAGTTCAGTTTGTTATCAAAATAGTTCTTTCATTTGAAAATTTTCACTTATTATCATTTTTAATAAATCCGGATTTTGGTTTTGAGAAAATGGAAAGTAAGAGTTCCTTAAACTTTTATACACAAGCATTCATGTATTTTTACACATCGACCATGTTGCATGCAAGATTGATTTTATGCCAATAATGGGTCTTATGAAAGTTAGGTTCATTTCTTTTAAAGTAACCCCACTCAGGTTTCGAGAAATTATTTTCGTTTAAGGTATAACTTGGGCAATATTTTTGAGTATGGATTAATGTGGTAAACCCTTGCACATGTGTAGGTATGTGTATCATTATGTCATCTACAATTACAAGTTCTTTTATGATGTTTTCAAACTTTATAAAGAAAAGTGGTCATGTTATTTAAAGTGATAATAATAGTTTTTATACAATTACAAACATGATTTTCCCCAATATAGACCTGATTATGCACATTGCATCCCTAATTGCATTTATGTTTACACAGTTTTAATTAAACACCCACAATACCCATTTATCATCATATGTGTAATCTATGAACGACCATGCTTTAATCGGGTATTATGATTTTATGGAATGTTAAGTGATTATGTTCTCTACCTTAAAACCCATGGTTCAATTGTTAGGACAATTTTTTTATGTGTACGAATTTAGCATGCATGTCTTAGTTTATTTCTGATTGAATTGTCTTCAAGTTATGAATAAGTATGTAAAATGGGGGTTGATTAAGAATGCATGGATCCCTATGAATGAAGGACAATGTCAAGATATGTGAGGGATGTATTAGACTTACTTGTGATGAAAGCGCCTAGAATTATATAGCGCAACAAGAATGATGTGACGGGTGCGCTCGGAATTATGCAGCGCTCCAATGCATTGGGTAAAGCAATAATCTCATGAGATATTATGTGTGACGGTCTTGGCAGTTAGCCTTGGCTTGTGCTATCATGGAAACAGGATTTGCAGTGAGCCTTGACCCGTTATGTATGTTATACGGTCTTGACGAGTGCTCTTGACAATGTCCAGTATTATACATTCCCTCTGCATGTAATGAAAAAGGTCAACCAGGGGTTAGTTCAACTAACAGGACAACCCCTAGTTGAAAGCTCCCATGACTATGAAAATGTAATTTATCTGTCAAGAACTATTTTTCATGTGGTAAACTGTTAGATGAACTGTATATTCTCATGAACCATATTATGAACGTTTTCCCTGCTTAGCCACAGAATTCTTTTTAAAATTTAAGTAACCTTGTATGGATATTATGCATTGTTTATTTTTCTTATGTTGCGCTCTTTGATCATGTTTACTATAGAGTTTTTTTCAAGTACGTACCTCTCTATGCAAATGGTTTTCAAAAATGTTGGATTTCATGAAATGAAAATTTCTTGTTTTTAGCAAAGTGTTTTATTCTCTTCAAAAGGGCTTCTTTGAGAAAGAGTTTTCTGAAAACGTTTTTAAAACCACTTACTGGGCATTTTTTATCTCCCTACATTTTTGTTTAAAATTTTTCAGTCATGGTTGGTACTAATGATGTTAATCAGAAGCAGTTGGTTTCCCAGAATCCTAAGCCTCGCTATCTTCTATAATAATGGGACATGATATTTAATTTGTAATGATGTAATGTGATTATTAAGTATATCATGTCTCATTAAGCACCCTGGGTTTGGGGGTCGCTACAGTTGGTATCAGAGGATCGGTTTGGGAAACTCTGGAAAACCAGGTGATATAAATGTATTGTTATGACTAACTAAATACAAATGTTATAACTTTCAGATAACTGATGTACCTACCGACCTTTTGTCACTTCCCACTGAGGCTATAGAGAACATGGTGTCTCTTTCTAGCCATGAGAAATTTCAGAATTATGCCCAAATTCTCATGACGTGTAATCACCTGTATGACATGTCAAACTCACCTAGGGTGCTTAGTCTTCACCGAGTATTGGGTATGGATTATCTCCTAATGATGATGATCCAATTTCCCTATTATGCACGTCGGGGAAGGTATCACGAAGGACTCTTCCGAGTTTTCACAACTGGCGAGGAATTTGGCATAATTCTTGATAACCCCTTTCAAGAAGAAACTGCTATCAGAGACCTCCGAGCAGCTTACCTCTGCTAGATTTTGCACTAGGGATTTTGGGGCCAGTTAATGGACTTTGGAGCATTGGAAAATGAGTCCACCCGATTGTCTCTTAGGCAAGAAGTGTATACCGATGTTTCCCAACTCCATACCCCTCACACTAAACTCAGGAGGCGTTATAAATGTTCCCATGATTTTAGTCCTGTCTGTTTAGCCTGTGTTTGGTTTGAAGAGTTAGGAAGTTTTTCCACTCTTTGCGGCGTACATCTTGTAAACTCAGACTTTTCCATGTAAACTTTTTCATAAATGGAAGTTTCTTGTTTCCTTTCATGTCTCCACCTTATAAATGTTTTTAAGAGTTTCCCTTCGATGTTTTCTTTCAGATGGCTGGTCAAACGAACTTCTCATCACTACCCGATGAGCTAGTTGAAGTCATCTTGATCAGGGCATGCACGATGGATTATCCCTCCTTACTCCACCTGCGAGGGTCCTGCCAGCGTTTTCTCGATCTAGAAAATGGTCCAGAGATCATTCGCTTATGTCAAGAGGATGATCGTGTCTTTCACCTCGTTTCCAATTCTCAACTCACATGTTATAGGTGAAGGGGAAGATACTTTGAGGGCCTCTTCTAGTGCTTCACTCTGGCACATAACTTTTCTACCAGAGCGTGCTTCCTTGTGGCCGCCCAGGATGGCCATCTTAGTGTAGCCTTAATGTTCCAAGTCATGAATCTCAGTCTCCTCAACCGCATCATCCCTCTTGACTACCTCGAGCATGATGTGGCCAGAAGATTCATAAAGGAGTTTATCTACTCGGACGTTTCCGAGCGTTTCATCACACGAGCCTCCCTTTGGAAGCCTGTGTGTAGAAGGCACGAACAAGAGTTCAAGGAGTAATGTTCGAGGTGCATCTGGGCTAGGGAAATGGAAGATCTATGTTCCAGCCTTGGTATCTCGTTAACCGAGCCAGATCCACTATTTCGGTAGTGTTCTATGTTAGGGGTTTCAGTTTTTTTTCTTTTTATGATAGAATTGCGAGGGCGCAATTCTTTGAAGGGTGAAGTAATGTATCGACCCGAGAAAACCATGTTTTCATTTTTGACAAGTTTTATTTTCAATGCCACCCGTTAAGTGAACCAACAATCAAATTATAAGGTAATAATAATAAATGCATCAAATGAATGAAAACTTCTTTTATTCAGATAAGTAACTTCTCGGATACAACTTCCACTGACCGAACAAGAAGATAAATTAACCAAAAATCCCAACTAAGAACCCAATTAAAATAATGGGGAGACCTCTTAAACCCACTAAGAGCCCAATAATGCGGTAGGGGTTTCGGGAGTCCATTATAATGAACATGAGGATGGCCAAAGCCACTACAACTGTGCTGAGCACCAGGGGAATCACACGAACCATCTCCTCCTTTCTCATTCAGTCACCTGGAGCGAGGGACACCCTGAGACCAGGCCCTTTTATAAGCACCCTAATCAGACCGTTGATCCCCAAACAGCTATAAATTTGACCGTTGGTTTCCCCAAGAATCTAATATTCTATTTTGACCATTATATTCTCGTATCTTCTATGTTTTATTTTGACCATTGGAAATAAGATGGTTTACCCCAAATGGATCGGAATACTAATTGCGTAATTTTCTTTAATGTTTAAAGAATGACATCAATGATAACTTAATTAATTTATTTCTTTTTCTCCCAAAAATGAGAATTATGTTTATGTTTCAAAACGATGAAAATTAATATTTTATTCACTACCCTTATTTTCTTAATTTAAAAATTTAAAATTTTATGTTGTAAATATATTAAAGCTAATGGGTTTTTATTTTGTCCAAATATATATTAACCCCTGAGTTATATATATATATATATTGCATCAAATTAAATGATTCTTTTTCTCTAAATTAAATATAAGAGATAATAATAATGCTAATGTTTATAAATTGGATAAACAGTTTTGGAAACTACGTCAAACTATGATTTCTTTTTTTTTATGTGTTTAATGGGATGATACTAATATCAACGCACTCTTATGTGTGATTGAATGTAGTTTAATTAATAATAAACTTCAATTAAGAAAATTAATGTAATTAGCTAAAAAGGAAACTAATATATATATATATATATATGTTATGTTTTGAGTACCCAATGTTTTTAATAATTAATTTTCATAGTGAAATATTATGTAATTAATAATTACGGTTTAAATAAGGATAATATAATAAGAATTATTGATGTTTTAAAAATAATATATATATATATATACATATATATAATAATATGTTTCGATTGAATAAATATATTTTTACTGACCAATGATTTTTATTAAAATAATAAATGTTAGTTTAATAATTGAATTTTTTAATAACAAAAACAATGATTTAATAAATTAATAAAAATATTGATAAAACAACTTTTTTTTAAAAACCGTCTAAACCGCGTTTTATTAAACGCCGCGCTGCATCCAGCTGTCCGATTTCCTCCCCTACGATCGTAGTCGTCCATTCCTTTTAAAGCCGCATCACTTCTGGCCGCCCGATCTTCCTCCTTTTAATCTCGGTCATTCATCCGTTTTCTGGTTTCTTCTTCTCCCCGCGTCCCTCGTTTTCTTCTTCCTCGTTGCACCGCTGAACTAGTGGAGCGTAGGCCTCCGTTTTCTTCTTCTAGGTCGGCGAGTGGACCCACGCTGCTCCCTGGTTTCCATGAGTCGACACCGACCCCCCTCCCTCAGATACCCCCTTGCATGTGGGTCTTGGTCATCTGTTTTTTTTAAAAAACCCTCTTGCACCGAAGGGCCGGGGATGTTTGCATTCGGACCCCTTGATCTCTCCAGCTTCTGGACCTCGTCGCTGCTGTATTTTCCTCTCCTCTCCGAGCTAAGGTAAGGGGCGAACTCTGTTTTTATGTTTTCTTAAATCTACGGTTTACATATATATAATTATATACGTTATATATATATATATATGTATATCTTCTGAGTTTATACTCTCGGTTTCTCTTGCTTCGTCAACTCCTCCCCTTCGATCAGGTAAGGGAATAATCCTTCCTTTTTTTCCTTTTAATCTTTAGTGTGTTTGTTTACACAAAAGTATATATATGCATATATATATATATGCCTATATGCATACACACCATGTACACCTATCCGAGGCTCCTAGAACCGATCTTGTTAGCCTCTTTGTGAAATCCTAAAATTGGGTTAAGGGTTCGAAGGATCTATTTTATTTGGGTGCGGGTTCCTGAATTTTACACTTCGTGTATATATATGTATATATATATATACATTTATATACACATATGTATAAGATGATGTACACAAGTATACAACCTTTTCTTAATGTTTATAACCCTAAATTTCTTTTCGCCTATGAAAAATGGAGTTGTCGAATGATTGCGTGAACATGTAAATCACGCAATTATATGAAGCATAAAGAGATATATGTACATGTAATCATATGGATGTACATGTACAACAATGTGCATAAGGGATGAATTTGGCTCTTGTGTTTTGTACTATATAACATGATGATTTATTTACTCAAAAACATGTTATCTCAAGAAATTTATCCAAAAAACCAATTATATACATTTTTATATGTGTAATGAGGTTTAAAGGTCAGTTTGTTATCAAAATAGTTCTTTCATTTGAAAATTTTCACTTATTATCGTTTTTGATAAATCAGGATTTTGGTTTTGAGAAAATGGAAAGTAAGAGTTCCTTAAACTTTTATACACATGCATTCATGTATTTGTACACATTGACCATGTTGCATGAAAGATTGATTTTATGCCTATAAGGGGTCTTATGAGAGTTAAGTTAATTTCTATTAAAGGAACCCCACTCAGGTTTCCAGACATTATTTTTGTTTAAGGTATAACTTGGGAAATATCTTTGAGTATGGATTAATGTGGTAAACCCTTGCACATGTGTAGGTATGTATATCATTATGTCTTCTTCAATTACAAGTTATTTTATGATGTTTTCAAGCTTTATAAAGAAAAGCGGTCATGTTATTTAAAGTGCTAATAAGTGTTTTTATACAATTACATACATGATTTCCCCCAATATAGACCAGATTGCGCACATTGTATCCCTAATTGCATGTATGTTTACATAGTTTTAATTAAACACCCACAATTCCCATTTATCATCATATGTGTAAGCTATGAATGAACATGCTTTAATCGGGTATTATGATGTTATGGAATGTTAAGTGATTATGTTCTCTACCTTAAACCCCATGTTTCAATTGTTAAGACAATTTTTTATGTGTACAAATTTAGCATGCATGTCCCAGTTTATTTCGGATTGAACTGTCTTCAAGTTATGAATAAGTATGTAAAAAGGGGGTTGATTAAGAATGCATGGAACCCTTTGAATGAATGAACATGTCAAGATATGTGAGGGATGTATAAGACTTACATGTGACGGGAGCGCCCAAAATTATATAGCACAAAAAGAATGATGTGACGGGTGCGCCTGGAATTATACAACGCTCCAATGCATTGGGTAAAGCAAGAGTCTCATGATACGTTATGTGTGACGGTCTTGGTCGTTAGCCTTGGCTTGTGCTACCATGGAAACGGGATTGGCAGTGAGCCTTGACCCGTTATGTATGTTATACTGTCTTGACGAAAGGTCTTTAAAAAGTCTAGTATTATACATTCCCTCTACATGTAATGATAATGGTCAACCAGGGGTTAGTTCAACTAACAGGACAACCCCTAGTTGAAAGTTACCATGACTATGAAAATGTAATTTATGTGTCAAGAGCTATTTTTCATGTGGTAAACTGTTAGATGAACTGTATATTCTCATGAACCATGTTATGAACGTTTTCCCGGCATAGCCACAGAATTCATTTTATAATATAAGTAACCTTGTTTGGATATTATGCATTGTTTATTTTTCTTATGTTGCGCTCTCGGATCATGTTTACAATAGAGTTTATTTCATGTATGTACCTCTCTGTGCAAGTGGTTTTCAAAAATGTTGGATTTCATGAAGATAAAATGTCTTGTTTTTAGCAAAGTGTTTTATTCTCTTCAAGAGGACTGCTTTGAGAAAGAGTTTTCTTAAAACTTTTTTAAAACCCCTTACTAGGCATTTTTTCTAACCCTACGTTTTTGTTTAAAAAATTTCAGGCATGGTTGGTACTAATGAAGTTAATCAGAAGCAGTTGGTTTCCTAGAATCCTGAGCCTCGCGATCTTCTGTAGTAAAGGGACATGATATTTAATTTGTAATAATGTAATGTGATGATTAAGTATATCAAGTCTCATTAAGCACCCTGGGTTTGGGGGTCGGTACAGTTGGTATCAGAGGATGGGTTCAGGAAACTCTAGAAAACCAGGTAATATAAACGTATTTTTATGACTAACTAAGTAAAAATGTTATAACTTTCAGATGACTAATGTACCTACCGAACTTTTGTCACTTCCCACAGAGGCTCTAGAGAACATTGTATCTCTAGCTAGCCGTGAGAACTTTCTAAATTATGTCCAAATTCGCATGACGTGTAAGCACCTTAATGACGTGTGAAACTCACCTAGGGTGGTTAGTCTTCACTGAGGATTGGGGATGGATTATCTCCTAATGATGATGACCCAATTTCCCTCTTATGCACGTCGGGGAATTTATCACGAAGGACTCTTCCGAGTGTTCACAATTGGAGAGGAATTTGGCACAATGCTTGATAACCCCTTTCAAGAAGCTGCTGCTGCCGGAGACCTCTGAGCAGCTTACCTGTGCCAGATTTTGCACTACGGATTTTGGGGCCAGTTAATGGGCTTTGGAGCGTTGGAAAATGAGTCCACCCGATTGTCTCTTAGGAAAGAAGTGTATACCGATGTTTCCCAACTCCATACCCCTCACGCTAAACTCTGGAGGCATTATAAATGTTCCCATGAGTTTAGTTCTGTCTGTTCAGCCTGTGTGTGGTTTGAAGAGTTAAAAAGTTTTGCCACTCTTTGTGGCATACATCTTGTAAACACAGACTTTGCCGTGTAAACTTTTTCATAAATGGAAGTTTCTTGTTTCCATTCATGTCTCCACCTTATCAATGTTGTTAAGAGTTTACCTTCAATGTATGCTTTCAGATGGCTGGTCAAATGAACTTCTCATCACTACCCGATGAGCTAGTAGAAGTCAACTTGATCAGGGCATGCACGGTGGATTATCTCTCCTTTATCCACCTACGAGGGTCCTGCTAGCATTTGCTCGATCTAGCAAACGGTCCAGAGATCCTTCTCTTATGTCAAGAGGATGATCGTGTCTTTCACCTCGTTTCCACTGCTCAACTCCCCTGATACAGGCGAAGGGGAAGAAACTTTGAGGGCTTGTTCCAGTGCTTCACTCTGGCACAGAACGTTTCTGCCAGAGAGTGCTTCCTCGTAGCCGCCCAGGATGGCCGGCTTAGTGTAGCCTTCATGTTCCTTGTCTTGAATCTCAGTCTCCTCAACCACATCATATCTATCGACTACCTCGAGCATGATGGGTCCAGAAGAGTCATAAAGGATTTTATCTACTCGGACGTTTCCAAGCATTGCATCGCACGAGCCTCCCTTTGGAAGCCTATGTGCAGTACGCACGAAAAGGAGTTCAAGGAGTACTGTTCGAGGTGCATCTGGGTTAGGGAAACAGAAGAGCTATGTGCCTGCCTTGGTATCCCGTTAACCGAGCCAGATCCACTATTTCGGTAGTGTTCTATGTTTGGGGTTTCAGTTTTTTTTCTTTTTATGATAGAATTGCGAGGGCGCAATTCTTTGAAGGGGGAAGAAATGTAACGACCCGAGAAAACCATGTTTTTATTTTTGACAAGTTTGCTTTTCAATCCCACCCGTTAAGTGAACCAATAATCAACTAATAAGGTAATAATAGTAAATGCATCAAATGAATGAAAACTTCTTTTATTCAGATATGTAACTTTTCGGCTACAAATTCCACTGACCGAACAAGAAGATAAATTAACCAAAAATCCCAACTAAGAACCCGATTACAATAATGGGGAGACCACTTAAAACCACTAAGAGCCCAAGAATGTGGTAGGTGTTTCGGGCGTCCATCATAATGAACATGAGGATGGCTGAAGCCACTGCAACCGTGCTGAGCACTAGGGGAATCACACGAACCATCTCCTCCTTTCTCCTTCAGTCACCTGGAGCGAGGGACACCCCGAGACCAGACCCTTTTATAAGCACCCTAATCTGACCGTTGAACCCCAAACGCATATAAATTTGACCATTGTTTTCCCCAAGAATCTAATTTTTTATTTTGACCATTGGTTTCTCCTATCTTCTAAGTTTTATTTTGACCGTTGGAAATAATATGGTTTACCCCAAAAGGATCGGAATGCTAATTGAGTAATTTGCTTTAATGTTTAAAGAATGACATCAATGATAACTTAATTAATTTATTTCTTGTTCTCCCAAAAATGCAAATTATGTTTATGTTTTAAAATGATGAAAATTAATATCTTATTCACTACCCTTATTTTCTTAATTTAAGCAATTAAAATTTTATGTTGTAAATATATTAAAGCTAATGGGTTTTTAATTTTTCCAAATATATATTAACCCCTGAGTTATATATATATATATATATATATATATATATTTCATCAAATTAAATGATTATTTTTAACTAAATTAAATATAAGAGATAATAATAATGCGAATGTTTGTAATTTGGATAAACAATTTTGGAAACTACGTTAACCTATGATTTCTTTTACTTATGTGTTTCATGGGATGATACTTATATGAACGCACTCTTATGTGTGATTGAATTCAGTTTAATTTATAATAAACTTTAATTATGAAAACTAAGGTAATTAGCTAAAAAGGAAACTAATATATATATATTTATATATATATATGTCTGTGTTAGGTTTTGAGTACACAATGTTTTTAATCATTAATTTTCATAGTGAAATATTAAGTAATTAATAATTACGGTTTAAATAATGATAATATAATAAGAATTAATGATGTTTTAAAAATAATATATATATATATATACATTTATATAATAATATGTTTCGATTGAATAAATATATTTTTATTGACCAATTATTTTTATTAAAATAATAAAAGATAGTTTAATAATTGAATTTTTTTAATAACAAAAACAATGATTTAATAAATTAATGAAAATATTGATAAAACAACTTTTTTTTAAAAAACCGGATAAACCGCATTTTATTAAATGCCGTGCTGCATCCAACCGCCCGATCTTCTCCCCTCCAATCTTAGTCGTCCATTCCATTTAAAGCCGCATCACTTCTGGCCGCCCAATCTTACTCCTTTTAATCCCAGCCATTCGTCTGTTTTCAGGTTTCTTCTTCTCCCTGCGTCCCTCGTTTTCTTCTTCCTCATTGCGCCGCTGAACCAGTGGAGCGTAGGCCTCCGTTTTCTTCTTCTAGGCCGGCGAGTGGACCCGCGCTGCTCCCTGCTTTCCACGAGTCGACACCGACCCCCCTCCCTCGGATACCCCCTTGTATGTGGGTCTTTGTCTTCTGTTTTTTTTAAACCCTGTTGCACCGAAGGGCCGGGGACGTTTGCGTCCGGCCCCCTTGATCTCTCTGGCATCTGGACCTCATCGCTGCTGTATATTCCTCTCCTCTCTGATCTAAGGTAATGGGCGAACTCTATTTTTAAGTTTTGTTAAAGTTACGGTTTACATATATATAAATATATACGTGTTATAAATATATATATGTATATCTTCTGAGTTTATACTCTCGGTTTCTCTTGCATCGTCCACTCCTCCCTTTTGATCAGATAAGGGAATTATCCTGCCTTGTTTTCTTTTTAAGCTTTAGTGTGTTTGTTTACACAAAAGTATATATATTCATATATATATATATATATATGCCTATACGCATACACACCATGTACACCTATCCGAGGCTCTTAGAACCGATCTTGTCAGCCTCTTTGTGAAATCCTAAAATTGGGGTAAGGGTTCAAATGATCTGTTTTATTTGGGTGTGGGTTCTTGAATTTTAAACTTTCTGTATATATATGTATATGTATATACATTTATATACACAAATGTATAAGATGATATACGCAAGTATACAACCTTTTCTTAATGTTTATAACTCTAAATTTCTTTTCGCCTATGAAAAATGGAGTTGTCGAATGATTGCGTGAACGTGTAAATCACACAATAATATGAAGCATAAAGAGATATATGCACATGTAATCATATGGATGTACATGTACAATAATGTGCATAAGGGATGAATTTGGCTCTTGTGTTTTGTACTATATAAAATGATGATTTATTTACTCAAAAAGATGTTATCTCAAGAAATGTATCCAAAAAAACAATAATATACATTTTTATATGTGTAATGAGGTTTAAAGGTCAGTTTGTTATCAAAATAGTTCTTTCATTTGAAAATTTTCACTTATTATCGTTTTTGATAAATCAGGATTTTGGTTTTGAGAAAATGAAAAGTAAGAGTTCCTTAAACTTTTATACACATGCATTCATGTATTTGTACACATCGACCATGTTGTATGCAAGGTTGATTTTATGCCAATAAGGGGTCTTATGAATGTTAAGTTCATTTCTTTAAGAGGAACCCCACTCAGGTTGCCAGACATTATTTTCGTTCAAGGTATAACTTGGGAAACATTTTTGAGTATGGATTAATGTGGTAAACCCTTGCACATGTGTAGGTATGTATATCATTATGTCGTCTGCAATTACAAGTTATTTTATGATGTTTTCAAACATTATAAATAAAAGGGGTCATGTTATTTAATGTTCTAATAAGAGTTTTTATACAATTGCATACATGATTTTCCCCAATATGGACCTGATTACCCACATTGTATCCCTAATTGCATGTATGTTTACATAGTTTTAATTAAACACCCACAATATCCATTTATCATCATATGTGTAAGCTATGAACAACCATTCTTTAATCAGGTATTAAGATGTTATGGAATGTTAAGTGATTATGTTATCTACCTTAAAACACATGTTTCAAAAGTTAAGACAATTTTTTTATGTGTACGGATTTAGCATGCATGTCTCAGTTTATTTCAGATTGAACTGTCATCAAGTTATGAATAAGTATGTAAAAAGGGGGTTGATTAAGAATGCATGGAACCCTATGAATGAATGACCAAGTCATGATATGTGAGGGATGTATAGGACTTACATGTGACGGGAGTTCCCGGAATTTTATAGCGCAACAAGAATGATGTGACGGGTGCCCCATGAATTATACAACGCTCCAATGCATTGGGTAAAGAAAGAGTCTCATGAAACGTTATGTGCGACGGTCTTGGTAGTTAGCCTTTGCTTGTGCTACCATGGAAACAGGATTGGCAGTGAGCCTTGACCCGTTAAGTATGTTATCCGGTCTTGACGAAAGGTCTTGACAAAGTCCAGTATTATACATTCTCTCTGCATGTAATGATAATGGTCAACCAGGGGTTAGTTCAAATAACAGGACAACCCCTAGTTGAAAGCTCCCATGACTATGAAAATGTAATTTATGTGTCAATAACTTTTTTTCATGTGGTAAACTGTTAGATAAATTGTATATTCTCATGAACCATGTTATGAACGTTTTCCCTCCTTAGCAACAGAATTCTTTTTAAAATTTAATTAACCTTGTTTGGATATTATGAATTGTTTATTTTTCTTATGTTGCGCTCTCTGATCATGTTTACTATAGAGTTTATTTCATGTATGTACCTCTCTGTGCAAGTGGTTTTCAAAAACGATGGATTTCATGAAAAGAAAATGTCTCGTTTTTAGAAAAGTGTTTTATTCTCTTCAAAAGGACTGCTTTGAAAAAGTGTTTTCTTAAAACGTTTTTAAAACCACTTACTGGGCATTTTTTCTCTCCCGACATTTTTGTTTAAAAATTTTCAGGCATGGTTGGTACTAATGAAGTTAATCAGAAGCAGCTGGTTTCCTAGAATCTTGATCCTTGCAACCTTCTATAGTAATGGGACATGATATTTAATTTGTAATGATGTAATGTGATGATTAAGTATATCATGTCTCATTAAGCACCATGGGTTTTGGGGTCGCTACCGTGGATACCCATGAGTGTGAGTGAATTGGGTTCTAATTAAAATTTCAGTTAAAAGCTTTATGATTAAACACCCTAAATAAAAACAGCACAATTAATTAAGGAAGTATAAATGTAAATACTTAATTTTTCAACATGTTTCTCAAAGGTTTATTAGTCCACAGTTGAATCAGTGAGAACACATATACAGATATTGAAATAGATTTACTAAATTAAACATATACACACACAAACCAAAACAAACTATTAGAGTGAATGAAAAAATAATTTTCTATCTTTGAAAATATAAGCAGTGGATAATTGAAAAACAGAGCACTTGAAATTAAATCACACAACAATTTAAACAAGAGGTTCAGTCTCAAGCCATGACTTAATCCCCTCCACTTGGTGATCACCTACCACAAAGCATGATATATTATATTCATATACATAGCTTGTATCGGGCTTTAAAACAGTTCTAACAAACTATCCAGGTTTTCCATCCTCTTCCATAGTTCTTCATGGGAAAACAACTAACCATGCCACACCAGGATTCTTTCTCAGTTATATGTGGTAAACAACAGGTAAAGAGAGTTTTGAGTGAGGATTTTTAGTATCCCATTAATTATGTACATGAGATTGTGTTTTTGTAACATGAACACTCTACATAGAAATGTAAAAAGTGAACACAATAATTATAAATATATTATGGTAAAGTTTAGAATGATCTATGTGTTTGCTGATTAGCTCTAGGATTCTTGGGATGAGGAAAGATAAGTTTTAGTCCTTCTCTATATGGTTCCTTAAAAATAGAGTGTCGCAAATCAAGGTCTAGGTACTGAGATGTTCAACTTCTTGGATTTGGGATTTGATGAAACATAGTAGGAAATCCTTGAGTATGTTCATCAATATGATCTTCATGATGCTCTTGGATTATCAGAGTTAGCACTGGAGAGTTCTTCTTGCTACCTTTTTACATATAATTTATCATATCACACTCTACTTCACACCTTGTCACATTTTCTTTTTTTCTCATCATATCTTTGTAATACCACCGATCCCTTAAGAGGAATGATCAGACCATGTACGATCCTCCTCTTACCTCGTATGGTTTCCAACATGTCATAAAATAATATTAATATATGTTAGATGCATTAAATTAGTCAAATGTGACCATCATAATATTCTTAAGACAATGGACAAGGTTGAAAGTATGATATCAGTAGAATGTAATAGTAGACTCATAGCAATAGCCTTCTCAATGGTAGACTTGTCAATAGTAGGCTTCTCCAATGGTGAACATATCAACTGTAGACTTCCAACAGGGACCATGTACCGGTAAGCAGCTAGTGGTATGTCTACAATAGCAGGCTTCCAATGGTAAGTCTTTCAGTGGTAGACACTCAACGGTAAGACTTTCATCAGAATGCTTCCAAGAGAAACACTTTATAACCGCAACCTTGTTATAGAAGGCTGACAACAATGACCTTATGATAGTAACTCTGCACCTGTGTACTTTGATAAGTATTCCAATGTTAGGCTTCTTAATATTAACCTTGTTCTAATAGCCTTCAACAGTAACTCTATAACATAAGCTCTTGAGTGATAATATTACTGTACTGAACTTGAAGTAACCTTAGATAGTAGGTTCTTCAATGATTAAGTTCTCAGTAGTGACCTCTATCGATAAGTTCCTTAATTATAACCTTGTCAGTAACCTATAATAGTGACCTTTCGACATAAGGCTCTTAACAATAACCTTACATAGTGAGCTTTTTCTTGGAAAATTTTATAATGTAAACTGATTATAGTAAAGTCATGATCTTGAATATACATACATTTTACATAATAAAAACTATTAAAACATTATCATATAATTTACATATAATTATCCAGGAATGGAAACATGATTTGGGATTATCAAAACAGGAGAGTCCAACTGGTAGGATCAAATTATTATTAAGGGACATATAAGTATTAACAATTGAATGTCATTACTGAGAACATAAAGATCATACGTGTTTGATAACAATATCAAAGTGCATGATTATAAAATTTGATAGCACATATACAAAAAACATATTACTAATCATGTTAAATGTTGTAATCATTAAAAAATGAAAAATTAAAGACAAAACATAATCATGAGCCGTGTGATTTCAATCTTGACCAAAGAAAATTTTAAAAAAGATAACAAGAAAAAGGTAAACGTGATGGTATCATTTGGTGATCATATTCATAACGCATTTTACATTATTGTTAGAAATAACTGGATCCTAGAAATATCCAATGGATAAATCCACCTATAAATCCCTCTTTATATCTTTTAAAGGCATAGAATTTTACCAAATGAATTGGAGTGCCATATATGTGGCTTCATCTTTCAATCTTTATCAGACTCACCATGTGTTAAGTGGGATCACCCATCATATGATGTATATAAAGCTTACACATGAGATATAATGAGAATCAAACATTTCTGCAAGTTGAATAAGTACCACTCAATCATCATCAATAACATACAAGTATTATTCCTATTTAAAACATTTAGATTCATTTACTATTCAATAATATAAAAAATCAATGTTTTTTCATAGTTATAATAACTCATTGAAGATAATTTGGTTCTATTTCAATCACATAGTCTATCCAAAAAATCATACAGATGGTATCAATAAAAAATATCTATATTGGAGTGTAAGTAGCATCATGGATTTCAGAATATTATAAATGGAAATAATATTTGAATATAACTATAAAATTATTTATGAAAAAAATATTACCACATGAAGTAAAATGAAATGATTTAATCATAGATGGAAACTGATTTTGAAACATCACATTAAACACATCATGAATAAAAAATCCTTAAATTTTGAAAACATTTATTTACATATTAATCATTTAAAAAAATAATCAAAATTTATTATTTGTTAAAGTACTTTGAAACCTAAAAAAGTAATTTATTTAAAATATTAGTGGTCATGAAGGTTGGAAATTATTTTTATTCCACGTGCATTAAAAAATTATTTCATTCACATTTTTTGATATATGTAAAAAATTTCCACATTCAGAAAATTGATGTAAAATTAGTTTTTCAACTTTTTGGAACATGATATTATAGGTTAAAATTAATGTAATAAAAAATATTAAAACTTTTTTAAGACATATTTGTAATATAGTTATTGGGATGAAAATTAATTTTCAACTGAAGGAATATATATTGTTGGTTTTTGATAAAAAAATCATTCATCTTATATAAATAAGAGAGGAAAATAGTATTATTTAATGAATATTTCATTAATAAAAATATGATAATACAAAAAATCATTCATGAGAATAAGATAAATTATTTCCTAAAAAATAAACATCATCATATGAAATCCCAAAATGAAATGTGATTGTAAAATAGAGACGTTTTCCAGTGTGGTAACTAATCAATCAAAAGCTTCATGAAAGTAAGAAATGATAGGAAATTTTAAAATAATGAACCTAAAGTGTTCCATTATATAACATATCAATGGATATGTAGATACACATCCTAAAATAATACAGGTTTATGACATAAAGAATTTCCCTAATAATAAAATTTCAGATTAAGAAATTTTATAATGACCATAATGTTAAAGTGAGAATTAAATTATAAATCAATTATTAATTTAACATTTAAATCCACACAATACATATTTTAATACAATATATTATAATAAAAATGTAATTAAAAATATAATATAATAATATCTATGAGAATTGATGATTTGAAATAACCAATGAAATGAAATTTAGTTTTGAAATCTGTTACCACATGGTAAATATCTTGTCAAATCCCATTGGATGAAATAATTTTAATTTAAACTCTGAAAACAATCATATAAGAATTATTAATATTAATAAATATATGAGGGGATGTATATGTCCCATATAAATAAAATTAGTTTTATAACAATAATATATTTCTCAAGGAATTTAAATTTATACCAAATCTCTTACCTTGAGTCCAATCATTCCTAGAATGGCCTTATACTCCTATATAACAAATATATATCAATTATTTTATATCATAAGATTATTTTATAGGTTTAATAACTAATAAATAAATATTTTTTTATTTTAATGAAATACTTAATAAAATCATCAAATATATCCATGTTTGGTTTTTTAGGACCTTTGGTTCATTATTTCAAAACATTTTCACATTATTTAATGTTGTCAAAGAGGTAATTCATCCATCATAACCATAAAAATAATAAATTTTTATTTTAAATGTTACTCACGAATTATAAATTTAAAATTTAAACTTATTTTTATTTTAAATGAATTATGTTATACTCATTGAGACTGTAAGCCTACTGAAAGAATGAGTAACATTTAGGATTCTCAATGGTAATTATGTAATGAATTTTAATATTATTTTATAACTAAATACTTATCATAATTTCAAATAATCATTATTATATCTTGTAATATAATTATGTGAATACATAATCAATGTTATGTGGTTATGGAAAACAAATAACAACTTTTTGAGGAGACGATATTCATTACATAGCCACAAATGATGTTTTCCTTTTATGAGAGTGTAATGGTAAGAAAAAATGATATATTATCAATTAATAATGATAAATATCAAACTAATATCATATTTTTATCATATCTATAAAAATTATATTAATTATTTTATATAATTTTCTTTTTATTTATTATGTTACCTAGAAATGAATTACATCACTTCACAAGGCAGTATTCCACCACACAAATGAGAATTGTTAACATATCCCACATTGAATGTGAAGTATGGATGTATGTTGTGAATAAAAAATGATATAGATGTAAATTCCCTTCGTATAATAATTTAATATTTTATAAACCACATGAAATATCATTTATAACACAATACAATCTTTATAAATAATGAATTAATTAAATAAGAACCATTTTTATAAGTTAAGAAACCAATACTGAGGAAATATTAACTTGGACTTAGAAATAGTAATGCAGTCCTTATGAATAGAAAATCATCCAAATGAATATTTACCTATCTTATTAAAGTATTAACAAAATTTAAGCATATTATAAATTATATTACAATGTCATTATTTCATAGTATAAGTAAAGAAATGTTTCAAAAATTCTTTATTATTTTTTGGTATTTTTATAAGACATAAATATTTAATTACAATTTTTTATTTAATTAAATAATTTAAATATAAATTTATTTTCATAAAATTATTTCATAAATTAATATTTTTTAATATTCCTATTATTATATAATTTTTTGATGCCTTAATTAATTTTTCTATGTATAATAAAATAAGTATGAATTTTAAAATTTGTATTTCCCATGTAAAAGATGATTTTAATTAATAATTAAATGTATCACATTTAGAAAATTGTTTTCAAAAAATGGAGTTAATTTTTATATTAAACACCTGAAAAATAGGTTTTGGTGAATATTTCGGATGTGTCGAAAATACTTGAATTTTTTGTGAATAGTAAAATACAAAAATTTATGATAACAACTAAAAACATGAATTAT
The DNA here is from genome assembly GCA_963277665.1 of Viscum album. Taxonomy (NCBI): domain Eukaryota; kingdom Viridiplantae; phylum Streptophyta; class Magnoliopsida; order Santalales; family Viscaceae; genus Viscum; species Viscum album. The sequence continues at coordinate 966,217,952 of OY728136.1, forward strand.
AGAGTCATAAATGATGTATTCCAAAAACGATGAACTATAAATAATTATTTTATATTAATTAGTGATAATTATCAAAATAATCATAGTCTAGTGAAAAAAATAAATAAATGAATAAAATAGTGAGAAAACAACCATATGCTCTACTATAAATAGTAACTTAGACTACATCATCTCCACGCACCATTGAAGCATTGATCGCTATCAAAATTATTCCCAATACTCTTATTATTCCCCACCCCCATTTCCCGGAGCTCTTTGAATCATAATAATTACAAATACACACTATAATTTTATTATTATAATGGAATATTCCATCATCAACACCCTTTCCCTCTCCCTTTTATTCTAAAAATAGATACATCGCACATGAGGTGTTTTTTTATCACCTTTATTGTTGAAATGTTTTAATTTTTTATCACTACATTAAAGGTTGTTCATAAAACCACTATTATAAGGCCCCAGCCTTAAACCTTGCTTAATATTGAGTTATTACAAGATTACACATTGAGGACCTTTTCAGGTTTAGAGTTTTAGAGAATTAGATCATGAAACCTGCATTACACTCCACATGTAAACAAAGTGGTTACATAAAAGACAGTATTCATTCTTCCCATCAACGGAAACTTATTTAAAATAAAACATGGATTCTTTCTTGATACATCCTTGACACTATCATCACATCATGTACCCTTCCCTTGACCTGTGAAAGACATTTCAAAAACTTGGGATGAGCATAAAAATCTCAGTAAGGGATATAAAAATATGGAAAGGAAACATGAGTACATGTATACATAAGAATGAAAATTTTTAGTTTTTAAAACATCAATTAAACCATGTATACTCTATCAAATTAAAACCTTCACCTTCTTGAAGTAGTAAAAACTCTTCACGGAATAAAGTATCATTACTTACCTTTTTGTAACCAAAGGATTACCATAAAACCCACATAAAGAACACATAACATATATAAAGGTAACTTGGGACATAAACATACTTAAGTGGAATAACCATACGGTCGACTTCCACACATATCACTTAATGGAATAGCCATACGGCCAATTTCCATACATACTTAACGGAATAGCCATACGGCTGACTTCCATACCCAATGCATTAGAGGTTATAACGTAACCACCCGTCTTGGTATTCACGGCACCACCCGTCATATGGTTTATAACGTAACCACCCGTTAAAATGTCCATGTACCAATATAAAATCATAAAACATAAAACCAATATAAAGGAATGATAACATTTCCACATTTCAATCACAATATATCATAAATATATTGACATAATAGAATCCTTTATCAAAACCATCTTCAATACCAAAATACATAAAAGGGTATACGGTATTTATTTTATTTTAAAAACATTACGGCTTGTTGAGGAAGCCAAAGACCAAATAATACTCACGGCGGCGGAAAAGGTCATTGTCACCGCGTACGTTAAAAGAAACATTCCTTTTTGTCGTTTTGTAAAATGCTTCGTAGAAAAAGATTCCTTTTGTATAAAAGTAAAAGTCAAAGGGTTTTATACACCATATAAAAGAAAGTTGTGTATAAAACGAAATATGCCTCAATGAAAGGAGATTGAGACGAAGTCCCTCACAAAGACGATATCCTTGGTTTAAGGATAAATCAATTACATGATTATGTGTGAAAAACGAATACACAAAATATAAGTGGATATTAAGTGTAAAATAATCAAAGGTCATTCACACATATTCAAAGGATGGCATATTCAATAACTACATGTTGAACCCAAAGAAATCAAAATTGAGTTAAGAAGTTCCCTTGACAGCCTAACGGCGTCACATCAAAATGAGTTGATGAGAGATAAAAAGTGTATCTCATCACTTGGACATAAAATTTACATCAATAAGTATATATGAGAACATATCCCAACATAACAATATGTAAATTAAAAGACCCAACAAAAGAAGTCTTTTTAAAAAAAAGGAGGGTGAAAGGTTCCCTTACCAACTTGGGAATCTTTCAAAACATACACCCCATGGAAGAAGGACAGTAGATCATTGATGTAAATACTCATAAACGAATGTATATTACACAAATAGTAGAATAATGGGCAGTAAATACACCACTCAAAGGAAATTGTGGCAAATGTAGCATAAATTTCACGGGAATAAAAGTGAGATGAAAAATCACTTACGAAAACTCGGCAGCCTAACGACACCACATAAAACTTCCAAAATGGATTGATGAGATAGAATAGGGTCTCTCATCACATGAACATAAAAATTACAGTAAGTTTCATAAAAAATGTCATCCCAATAACAAGAAAGATGAGCTTTAGAGGGAATGACATAAAAGAGTGTACTTAAAAAGAAAGAGATGAGTAAGATCCCTTACCTCAAGTCCAAATTGACTCGATCGTTCTTTAACGTCCGGAATAATAAACTTGAGTTAATTTACACTTTATTAAGAACCTTTATTTATAGTTCATTATTCCTTTTATACCATGTTATAAACATCATGTAATCATTTAAGTTAATAATGTTCATTTTGTCGGTATTTGGGTCTTAAGTCAAAAATAGACTTCTTACACTTACATGTTGTTAATTTGGTCAAAGGTTCGTTATATCCAGAATGATATTAATGATTTGGATAACATATATATAATATATATTCATCATATGCATGTATTTATAATATTACATAATCATTTAGAGGTAAGAAATGAAATGCACCGTTCATGGAGACGGTAAGCCGTACGTACGAATGAACGCTACTTTCATTTCTTTGTCATATTAATGAAATTAAAACTGAATTATAGGTATGTATATTTTAATTCCAGAATTATATTCATCATTTAGATGTATCATTCATTATATATATCCATTATATACATGTACTTTTAATAGTACATTACATTTGGGGATAAGAAATGAAAAGCACCGTTCATGGAGACGGTAAGCCGTACGTACCCATAAACGCTACTTTCAATTCTATCTCATACTTTAATGGAAATAAATAATAATGATATAGAGGTATATTATAATTCCAGTATAAAATCATATATAATAACATTAAATCCATCCTTTATACATCCCACGTATGGCATTAACGAATCACATCACTCTGAGGGGGCGGTAGTCCGCACTTCCTAAAATGAAGATATCGTGTTTACCCATAATGGAAACAATAATGGTATGCCATAAATAAAAAATACATAAGCTTAAGTAAAGAATAAATATATTAAATATCATATATAAAAATATTGACATCATAATGGACACCTTTGAAGGTGTTAAATGAGTATTGAACAATCATCGTTTCGGGAGGCAGAATTTCGCCATCCACGGAAACCGTATGTTCATTAACCATTTGATGTAGTTGTGTGAGAGTGTAGCTCGAATAAATATTATAACAACATCCTATTATATTTAAGATACTTTTGTTGTTACAATAGATGTAAATAAAAAGAGTTTAGGGGGTTGGAGAAGCAAAATAAAACAAATGAACATGAGAGAATAAATTACCTTTAAAAGTGTAACTCCTTTTGATTTGAGCCTAAAGGCTTCCTTTGAAAGGATTCTGCCCAACGGTAATCCTCTAGGATGAGGAGAGGGATGTGGAGAGAGTAACTGGGTAGGGGTTGGCCGAGCCAAAGGCTTTTGGAGTGTGTGAAATGAGGTATAGATGGGGGGCCTTTTATAAGAGGAGAGGAGGGGCACTTTTGGAAATCATGAAACTATTATTTTATTTTCAAAAGTGCTTCTAATTTATAAGGTCCCACATTGATATATTTCGAAGATAAGATGATAAGGATTCTAAATATTCCCATACAATAGTTTTTGGACAAGTTTAGGTCTTAGATATTACATTATCTTTCCATTTTATTTTAATCGTTAAATAATGACGTCATTGCTGCATCATCATGATGTCATAAATAATTTAATTTATATAATGTCTAAAAATTATAAAAAAAACTACTATGATGTAGGAAATCTTTTTAGATTTCCAATGACTATTTATAATCAAAAATCTGATCTTTATAACCCCATGTAAAAAATGTTTTCATAAAACATATTATGTTTGTGTCATTTTTACTTTTACATTAAATAAAAAGTTATTTATGTCATTTCCCAACCAAAGTGGCTCCATGGGGCCCCAAGTTGACTCATGGCTTGTCTTGGTCGTCCATGACACAACCAATGAGGTTAGGACATGTGTCATGCTCATCTCATATTATTAAAACATTATTTTTACCTTAAACTACACTAATTACAACTAATCGCGATTAAGAACTTAATAAGTTACTATTCACCAAAAAATTATTATAATCTCATTGAACCAAATTTTACTTCTTAATGACAACCATGTATGTCAGATTTTTGAAAATAAAAACACAATGATGGCAAAATTTCATTTAAACGGAAAAATCAGTTTTTATAAGTACCACTTAGTCGTTTCACTATTCATCAAAAATTGAAGTTTTTCAGAAAATTACCAAAAATTCACCCTAAGCTATATTCGATATTACGAATTCAAAAATGAAGTCTGTTTTACAAAATTTTAAAAATATAAGTCACAATAATTAATTTAATAATTAATTCCCACTGTCATAACAAATAGCGTGTTTTTATGAAACAATAAGTATCAAAAGATTGACACTAGTTTAAGTCCGATTTCAAAGTGAAATTAATTCCAACGAACACTATTAGATTTAATGGTAAAAATATTTTCTAATTTCACATTAAAAACAATTCAAATGATAATATAATCATATAAATAAATTAGATTAAAAATAGGTTTTGAATTAAAATAAAACATTTTACATTATTCATTAAAAAATGAACTTTATCGGAAAAATACTAAAAATTTACACAAAGTAAAATTTGATGCCCCGATTCTAAAGAAGAGTTTTATTTGGTCCAAAAGAATGTATAAGAGTGATCAAAACTATATTTAATGACAGTTCGCCATCAGAAGGTGATAAGTGAACCTTTAGTGAAAATTATGGTATAAAAGCCTAAAATTGAATTCTTTCCATATTTTAATCCTTTGGATAAATGTAAAAACATTTAAAAAACATATATAATCATATTTTAGTTATTTCTATCCATTCCCTCCAAAACAATGGCTACATGTTAACTGCCATTTAAAATAATATTTTTTTATTATTAGAGTGCAACGTAAGATTCCCAAGAAACTCGTTGTTGCGTAGTGGGTACGCCATCGAGCATAGCGTCCCCTTTAAAGTCATATTAATATTTTATTCACAAATATGGATAAATATGAAAATTTCATATTCTTTATTAACCTGGGGTGTTACAACTATAATGGGTGAAAAATATATTAATATTTATTTGATATCCAATTTTATATTCTTAATGTAACGTATATACATAATACCAAATGAGAAAACAAAATTAGTTAATTATGATCAAAAAATCAAAAAATTACTTATTTTGATTATCATTAACATTTACATATGGATTCATCTTCAATAAATAAAATTAAATGATACATAACAAAATTTAAATTTATATAAGTTCATTAAAAATAAAAAATAAGAATATGGTAAATTTATTCTTATTTTAACATTAACATAAATTCATTTATTTAATTGAACCGATCATGAAAACAAAGAAAGAAACTATACAAAAACTATGAAATTAAAATCAATAATTCATGGATAAAGACATAACTGAGCTAATTAAAACTATAATGAATCAAATTCTATTATACAATTTCAACATTTTTGAATTAATAAATTAAATTTCATTATACATTATTTTATTTATGATAATGAATTCCGACATGAGGTAAGTGGAATTAATGAACCCAAATATCATTCTTTAAGATTTTTCTACCTCACTCTATTTTCAATATAGATGTTCCATTATTTTTATATAAATATAAGTTATCTTTCCTCAATTTATATTTTATGGCATATAAATTCTTCGAATATATTTTTATGAAAAATGCAATGATTTTTTCAAAATTACTATTTATTGTTAAAAAATACATCTTTTACTTATAATGAGAACTGTTTCTTCTTTAATCAAGATTGATACCAAGTATCTTGTTTCATTTTCATATTGGGAACACGAAGTTAATTGAATCTATACTTTATGAAATGAAACCCATTCAATTGCATGAGTTATTTTATGTCTAATATTGATATACATTCTATATAGAAAGTATGATAATGTACGTGTTATCATGTGATGTGTCCATATAGAATTATATAGACCTCTTGTTTATTGAGTAATGTGATAAATCTTAGGAGGAAAAGTAAAATATGTTTGAAAATTAATCGAGAAATTTTCACAACTATGTGTGGAATTTATCCACCAGCACTTGAGGTTTAATTTCTTTGCATTTTTGCACACCATTCATTTATCTAATATTTACTCGCATGCTTATGATTATGATCCATTGATTATATTATAATTATTATTTTTATTATCACCCATTTATCATGTCCTCTATTTATCCTATGATTTTTGTTTTAGCTCACCACTTCTTTTAATGTATATCACCATGTGAATACTTGTTCTAGAGAGAATATGATGTCAAATAAGAACTCATATAAGAAGTAATTAAACAAATATTTATGATTTATTATGTAAAATTTAGGTGTGGTCCAAATTTTTCCATAGAAACTAAACCATTGGATACTAGATGAATAGTAATTTTATGTTTCATTCATTAAAAGGATTTAATAGTAGTGGATAAAAAATTAGTGTAATAATTTTTTGCATCTAAGCACAATTTAAATAATTTTTGGATTTATATTAGAGAACTATGGTGAAAACCCTTAGAATGGAACTATGTATAATTAATCACCAATAAATCATTGTTTTTTAAATATGATTCATGTATAGATATCCAAAAGTATATCATTTATAAATAATTACAAAAAGAAGATAATTATTTATTCATTAATTGTTGACAAATTTTTCATTCTAACATTTACTATTTCGGAAAATGGTTGTAACCAAGAGAAACCATTCCAACAACCCATGAAAGGGACAATATAGTGGTTTCCTGAATATCATCCCAAATTACATGGGATCTGGAGTTCAAAATTTCAAGGAATTAATTACCCATATTTCTTATTCTATTAATAATAAGCTGAATGATATGGAATTTACTCTTTTACCTAAGAGGAAGAATGTGTATACTGAGTCTTTAATGCGGCAATGACCTCTAACATTTAGTGGATTATTTGATCCACTCATCAAAGAATAGTGTGTCAAATAAATGGAGATGATCATTTTTATGCTTCCCTATTCTAAGATAGATATCGTGTATAATGAAATTTTACCATTTAGATGGGGAGGTTAACCAATGGTGGGCATTGATTATGAACACCAAACCAATGGGAGAAATTAAAGATATGCAGTGGGGGAAAATATTATAATTTTTCGTAACATGTATTTCCACCAGACTCTTCATAAAAAGAAATGTAGAGAATTCACATTGTCGAATAAAAAGGTAGTGTAATAATTCATGTCCTATGATGAAAATCTAACAAGGCTTACAAGGTATGCCTCAGGTTTTGTTATCAATAATGATAAAAAAATTATATATTCTTTAGTGGTCTAAAATAACACAATAGAATAGATTTAGAAATTCTATAATTTTGGTGTTTTGAATATTTAATTTGATATTATCTAAAAGTATAGATTGAGTTTGGATAATGGATGCCATGGATATGGTGACAAAGAGATAAAAGTTATTTTCATGAATGGGGATCTAATATGAAAGGTGGAACGAAATCTAAACCACTCACGTGTAAAAAATGTGGGTTGAAGCATCATGGGAACTCCATAAAAGAGACATAGAAAAGATATAAGGGTGGGATAAAAGTACACCAAGAACATGAATGTTGAAAACAAATTAGTAAGTAGGAAAATTTGGTTGAGGAAAGGAGAGACCACATATGGTTTAATGATTCAACTATGGGGATCATGGGAACTATGAAAGAAAAGGCGCTAAACATTGATTTATCGAGTGTAATCCTCATCAAAAACAACCAAATAAAAATTACAAAGGAAAATATTATTACATCATAACTTTTTTGGTGTTTCATGACAAAAATGTGGTGATGGGTACACTAGTTATTCATTCATTAATAGTTAATGTAATATTTTACATTGGTTCTATGTATTCATTCATATCTTGCATGTTCAGTAATACCATTCTAACACCACAAAAAAATATTGTTGTTGAGTTATTTTTGCGAACAGAAAATTGAATATTATTGGATAAAATGTATATAACTCCACCCTAGTTAATGTTTTTGGATTGAACCTCCCATAAAATCTTTTCTTACTTCCTCTTTTAAATTTTTATGCTATATTGGGAATGGATTGTCTATCTTTATACAAAGACAATATCAACTACCAAGAAAGGGATATCACTTTTCATATCATGAATAATCATAAAATTCTGTAAAACTGTATCGTATAGTATAAATAACTAACATATTTATCGTATCTTGTGTGGTTATTACTTTTTTATGATCAATTATATCTACCACAAGTGATTTATAAAAATAAGTTAATAATAATAAAAACATTCACATTGTGAGAGACTACACATATGTATTCCATGATGAATTTCTTGGTCCACATCATGATTGAGAGGTTGATTTCACATTTAACTTATTCCAATATCAAATATACCTTATATAATGGAAAATGATGAGCTGTAATAACCAAAGAAACATTTATAGGAGAATCGATATAAGGGATACATATGCTCGAGTGCTTCACCATGGGGTGCTTCAGTCCTCTTCATCAAGAAAAATGATGTATAAATGAGTGTCTACATTTATTATCATGATGATAATAAAATCACAATAAATAACATGTATCCCCATCCATGGATAAAATATATATTTGATAAACATTGTGGAAAAATTATTTCTCTAAAGTATACCTTCAGTCGGGAAAACACAAATTAACGGTGAGAATGGAAAATTTTCCAAGTACTACCTTCCAACCAAGGTATGGACACTATGAGTACAGAGTGATTCCCTTTGTCCTCTATAATGATCCATCAATATTCATGGACATAATGAATAGTGTATTTAGATATTACCCTGAAAAATTTGTTGCATTTTTTACTGAAGGTTTTCTAATATACTCCAACCATAAGGAGTAACATTGGGAGCATTTGAATACTATTATAATGAGTTTACGAATGAATAAAAATTAATAAACATGCATTAAATTTCATTTCCAGGTAGAGAAATTATTATTCATGAGGAATGTCATCACCAGAAATGGGATATTTGTGGCCCTTTCTTTTATAAAGGCAATTGAAGAGATTCTTAGACCAACATCTATGGTAGAGATCCATAGTTTCCTTGCTATATCTGGCTATTACCATCGGTATTTAAATATCATATCATTTCCTTCAAATCCACTAACAAAACTGACTTAGAAAAGAGAGAAGTTTTTCTGGACCGATGAATGTAAAGAATGCTTAATTGTTTTAAAAAGGTGGATTATTACTATACCAATAATCAAACATCCAAAAAGTATTGTACTCTTTATTGAATATAGTGATTCTCTAAATAATTTCATAGTATTTTCAATGATGAAAAATTATAAGGTGATTTCTTATGTTGTAAAGAAGATGAAAATTCCTAAGAAAAAAATATACCATACATGATCTAGATTTAGAATATGAAATTTTAAGGTTGATAGTCATACGATATTTTCTATATGGTAAGCTGTGTGGAATATAATTTCCATAAGAGACTAAAACATATATTTACAATGAAGGATATTAATATGCACCATAGAAGTTTGTTATACCTCATCAAGTATTATTAGTGCTTAATGCACTACAATCCTAGCATAGAGAATAATGTTTCAGAATCTCTAAGTGCCAGGGATCCAAAAAATTTATCAATGATGAGAATTGAAAAGGATAAAATATTATTAAGATATAAATGGATAGACACATGTATCATTATGGATGGAGAATAATCATTTATTTTATCAACTGATTTCTCAACTATCTATCATGGTGGAAATTAAGGATTCTCAAATAAATGATATTGAAATTTAGAAGATGTTGGAAGCTCTAAGGAAGGGGGAATCCTTGCTGTTTTAAATAGACAAGGAAGGATTTTGTGCGATTTGGATCTAGATTCTGTGTACCAACCAATCCAATGATAATGAATGAGCATCTAAATGACTCACACAGATCAACTTTTTCTATTCACCTGGGAATCAAAAAATGTATTTTGATATCTGAGAGAACTATTAGTGGGAAAATATAATGAAGGAGATCAATGATTATACAACAAAGTGCTCTATATTTTAGGATGTGATGGTTGAATTAGAAAAGTCTAATGGGTTGAGTGTCTATTACCCATACCAACATATAAATTGGGAACATCACCACGTACTTCGTCACTAGACATCAAAAGAGAACCATATCAAACAATGTAATATTGGTTTTCGTAGATAATCTACCAATTAAATATCTCTTTATAATAATTTTTGAGGAGTTTAAACTGGATTAAATGGAATGAATATACTTTATAGAAGAGGTAAGTCCATATGTGTTACCTCTTTCAATTTTATACATCGAGTACTGAGATTCACATGCATGTTCTAGAAAAGTATTCAATAAGCCCTAAAATTTTAGATAAATGTCATTACGGCTTATCATCCTCATAAAAATGGAAAAAATGAGTTGGAAATTCATACATTGTAAGATATGTTGTGATCATGTTCAATGGAAATCAAAGGAGAATGCGAGGAAATTTTTTCTCTAGTTGAATTATCTTAAAAATTAGTTTCAAATAAGGAATCCAAATGGATTTATATAAATACCATTGTGGGAAAACATGCAGAAAACTAAAATGATTTGATGAAGTTTGTGAATGTAAGCTGTTAAGACCGAAAATGGTCGAAAAAATGGTGGAGAATGTGAAGACCATTTATCATGATACTATAGTATTCCAAATATGAAATAAAATCTATACGCATAATCATCGATGGGGCATGGAGTTTATGGTTGTAGATATTGTATTACTTAACATATCTCCATGGAAGGGGATCATGATATTTGGGATGAATGGAATGATTAGCCCACGTTACACCGACCCCTTAGAGATTCAGGATCTTGTAGGAGCATTGACCTACTAACCAGAACATCCACATACCATGTCTCATGTACACAATGTATTTTATATATCCCTCTTGAGGAAGTACATTCCATATCCCACATGTGTAATGTGGGATATCCCAGACCGGAAGTCCACTTGATTGTATCCCCAAGCATGGTGGGCCATGTGGCCTCAACACATCTCCCCAAATGACAAATGATATCAACTAGAAGCAAGGGCCTAGGGTTTGTATGTGGGGATACTATGCCCTCATTACCAAAACATAGCACGTTGGATGAATATAAAAATATTTAAATATCAGAAAATTGAGAAAATAGTTAAAATAAATGAAATAACTGGAATAACATACAAGCATACAACAACTGAGGATGATATGCTATATGTCTAGAAAAATGGAAAACATGGATACAAGACAGCATGAATATCATGTTCCCAAAAATATTAAAAGAAATTAAATGACTATCCCGACATCACATTCTCCATATTGATCAACTTCTATAAATATCCATCCTAAATAGAAAGAAATCAAAATTTTAAAGTCGTATACATCCCCTTGTCAACACCTATATTCGTATCACCTACATCAGGTAGAAAACTCCACCCAGAGAGTCTGTGAGATAAAAAAATGTGGGAAACCACCAATGTTGTCTAATACATATAGACTGTGTAATGGAAATGTGGGTATTTCCTATCATGTATATAGAGAGTAATGAAATAATGTTTAACTACATACCCAATTATGTACTTCATCCCTCAGCCATCTTGTGAACGTAAGTATTCCATTAATATATTATTATTTGATTATAAATTTGTAACATGTTAACAGAAGAGATGGTTCCAAGTTGTGATATGGAAACCAGTAATGACATTTAATAATGATATATCAATGTAATAACCAAGGAATCACAGACCTCAAGGGTCACCAAATCAGTAATAAATATATCCTAGCTAAGGCTGAGAGTGTATTATAAGGATTATATCCTAAAGCGTTCCACAATAAGATGACTACTGAATCCAAGTTGATCATCCAAGGTATAATTTTGATAAGTAGAGATGGAACCCCATGTGTATAACCATGGAACATACATGTCAATGATGGATCAAAATAGTTTACCAAAAAATCCATTAATACTATTTCAGGGATCATACATTGTCATACTTTTCATCCAAGAATAGATAAAGATCAGGATCTAGTGTGGGCTCCACATAATAAAGTTGTATCCTTGAATCACAATGGGGTTCGAGAGGGGTCATTTCATTCCCTGATAAGAATCAAAGGGGATCTCATGTGAGGCCACTCCTGTTTAATTATGAAGTCATGTGATATTTAATTTAGTTCAAGCCGCTGAATTCTTTAATGTGACAAGGTCATGTAGCATGTAACCTTTTATTCAAATCATAGTTAATCAATAAGTCATTTAGGTTTATGATGTGACTTTTATTTGTTTGATTAGGATAAATAAAAAGAAACATTATATATTCAAATTATTTCATATTCAATAATTAAGGATCATAATGTTAAATTATATTAATTTGGATAGTGTTCCAATGTACATTCAGTATATTAATCATTCACAGTTAATCCAATCAAGTCATATACTTTGTAAAATTTCAAATTTACCTTTCAAAATTAATTATAAATTTTTAATAACTTACATTAGGTGTTTCAAGTAGAAGTGAAATGGTACTTTCATTTCACCATTATATGATACAAACCGTATATTTTCTAAGGATTCCAACCATTAGTGTATTAATGATCGAGCACATCTGAAAAATGTCTCAAAAGTGTCAAAACACTAAAAACTCGACTATGAAATTTCATCCAGCACAGGATGTTCAGATTTGTGGGAATATCCACCAAAAACTAATCACATATATGGAAAGATTATAATCATAGGCTTCTAATGATTATAAACATGACATAAAAATTCAATTAATGGAATCCGATGAAATGTGAGGTCCCTGTACGACTATTCCAAAATCAACGTACATGAGGGATGAGTTAGAGACCAGCCACATTTGGGTGATACAACTCTCCTCCTATGATATCTGCCTATGATTCATCTTTGAACATAGTAGATCCTAGAAAAAGTAAAAAATTCACACCTCAATAATGAGGTCGATCGTTAGAGAGTTGGAGATTGACTAAAAAGGACCGAGTAGTTACCATTTCACATCCAATGTGATGAATAAAATCTCAATCAGATCTCAAATAAAGGATATCATTCAATATATATCTTACATCCCCAAATAACTCAAAATGGGAAAAACTAGTTAATCCCACAAAAAATCATATTTAGAGGTAGGATGTGTCTTTATTAGAACATTTAGTGAAAAATAGTAAATTGTTTCATAAAAAATCGTGTACATGGTTTGAAAAATCATGTGAAAACCATATGGGTACCTTTTTAATAAGGGAACTCGCATAGTTAGGTCACACTATTAAGTAACCCATGTTCCAATTGTCTGGTAAGGCACTATGAAAAAGCATGCCACCCACACTGTCTTGTCCAATCATGTGGTCTTACCGCATGGTTTAGAATAAACATTGTGCCATATTTAAATTCATAAAAATTGAGGGTTTAGGATCCCTAAAATCCTCAAACATCGTTTGGACCTTCACTAACTCATTAGGAATAAAAAATATCTCTAAAATAAATAATTAAACAGAAATTAAAAGGACACGTAACTGAGCGAAAAACCAAGTTCATAGATTCTTCCAACCCTCAAGATAAATAATCCTTGAGTTCACCTTCTAAGGGTGTAAAAAATCTATTTGAGAACAAGTATTTCCAAAGAGAACATATTTCTTCCTCCTACTCATATATCTTGTCTTACACGTGGTGATGATTCCATAACACCCGTACTAGAGGGAAAAACATGCCACATAGAACCATCATTCTCTAGTGAAGTATGCCTACATCAAACACCACAATTATAGAGTCAACATTGATCTCAAATCCTTTAGGGTAAAAGGTATGAGATGTGTTATAATGAAACTAGAAAAGCTGTGAAACATGGAAGACGTGGTTAATGGAACAGTTCCATTGAGGTAGTATCAACATATATGTTACCGACATGATACTCTATAGCATCTCAAACATACCAACTTAATGAGGAAACAACTTACCTTACATTCATATACTTCATTTCCCTATCCTAGTCAATACCCAAAGGAAAACATGCTCCTTGGCCTCTAACTCATGAGGTCGTCGACTGTGATCAGAATAAAATTTCTCTCTAGACTGGGAAGTAGTCATATGCATTTGGATCTATTGAACACGCTATGAGTTATCTTGAACAAGATGAGGACCTAAAGGGGAATCCTTACTTAACTCTAGCCAGAACCTGGGTGAATGGAACGAACTAACTTATAAGGCCTAAAAACGGTCCATCTAAATTATAATCATGAAGCATTTTTAAAGGAGATCTCAATAAGAAGAATATATATTTACTAAGAACCTATAAAATCAATGTAACTTGTTTAAATCATATACTATGGAACATATATCGTCTGTTTTTATTGCCCATCTTTCTGAGGGTGAAAATCAATGCATAGAAGCAGTTTTACCCCAATAAACTTCTATAATACCTTCCAGAACTGTGATGTGAAACAAGAATCTCTATCTGAAATGACTGTAAAAGGGAACCCATGGAGATGTATGATATCATGAACATATTGTCTTCACATATCATCAATATAAAAATTATCACAAATTGTAATGAAGTGGGATGATTTCATTATCTGGTCAATAACAACCCATATAGAATCACTACCATTCAACAACCTAGTAAGCTAACTATAAAATACATATAAATATATTCCTATTTCCATTAGGTGACTAGAAATGGCTGTAACAAGATTGTAGGTATAGGTTTCTCTGCCTTCACATGATAATAGGTGGAACGCCTGGTGATATATCCAACTATTTGATGTTTCATCTCAGGACAACAATACTAGTGTCACATGGCTTGATACATCATCAAGATTCCAAGATAAAATACTCAATGAGAGTCTTGGGACTCTTTCATCAACTCATCTCTCATATATGTAGGGACCCAAACATGTCCATGAATACCAAGGATTTCATCTCTATCTATAGACCAATATGGAGGGGGGTTATCTCTTAATATTCTATAACATAATACGAAGCCTTCAGGATATTGATTTTTTACCCTTAACATTCTCAATGATGGAATAGGTTACTTAAGAATATGAGAGTAATTACTACTCATGACTATCATGATACTCATGGATTACCTCAGAGAATATGGTAATTAACATCCTTCTATCATGGGAATCTTGAACTTCTTGTTCCAGAGATCTATGACTCTATGCATTTGCTACCACATCACCCTTCCTAGTAAAATATTCATTCTCAATATAAAATGATTTTAGATATGTGATCCTTCCCTGTTGTGTTATGTTGAATTCACACAACTTAAAGATATATTTGATTCTATTTTGATCCGTGTACAGAATAGATCTCTCACCTAACAGATTATATCTCCCAAAATGTAAGGCATGGACAACTGTATCTAGCTGAAGGTCGTGTGTTCTGTAATTTATCTCTTGAGGCATCAACATCCAATATGAATATTAACAAACTCTAACTTCATTCATCAACACTAATCTTTTTATGATTCCTGATGTAATATAAATGACGATATAATATACAACTATTAATGGAATAATTAGAATAAATGTTGAGAAAAGGCTACTCTTCCACTCCAAAATGGATTTATCATAAGTTTTTGACCAAAGGAGCAAGATTCCATACTTTGTGAGGATATTAATTTTTGAGGAAGGACATGAGAAATCCTATATGAAATGCCTTTATTATCCAGTAATCCCCAAGATACTCTGTATATTAAACACCTTCTTGGGATTCATCGAGTAAACTACATCACTAACCATTTCTAAGGCAACAGATACACATGATTATTTGATTATATGACCCAATAAGTGAACATTTTTTTATAAATAAGTGGATATTAGAAAAAAATTGAATGATTCCAATGTTCAATCAATGTACTCAGAATAATATCAAGGTGTTCATCATGGTCATTAAAAGTATGTTAATACAATAAGATTTCATCCACAAAGTCCACGAAAAAATAATCCAAATAGGTGTAGAAAAACCCATTCATCATATATGTGAATATGTTGGGTGTATTCATAAGGCCGAACGCCATTATAAGGTGCTCAAATTGACCATACCTTCTATATAATGTTTTACGTGGTATGTTTGAAAGGATAACTCACAAAAGTTGAATACATTTTCTCAGGTCGGTCCTATGGAAGACCCCAGCTCCCCAGAGATGGTTTGAGATATCACTTATTCGAGTTATATGATATTGGTTCTAGATTATAATATGGTTTCACCTTCTATAATAGACACATAGAAATATGGTTTCATTCCCCTTATTGTAAAAAATCATAGGTTAACACATAGAAGATGTATCGGTTCATATAAAATAATTGGACACTAAATAATCAATCTACTTCTTGGGCTCATGAATCTCTTTGGGTGCCATCCTAAAGAGATGAATGGACACTATAGATGCTCATTGAAGATGAGAAATCATAAAATTGGCCACTATCGTAAGAGGTTGGAATGAAAAATTGTCAGGAATGTCCTCCCTGAAACAATACATTGCTGAAGAGAAATCAGTTTTTCATTATCCTGAATCCTTAGTGAAGATACCTTCAATTTGGGTTGTCACCCCTCCTAGCCCTTGATACTCTGGTCCATCCCTACCATCCTAGACTTTTCACCCACCCTTATGTTGGAAACTAATACACTATGGTGATGTAAACGATATCATGTGGTGATAGAAGTCTTAATAATCATGATATTAAGAAAACCAACCCATCCCAAGAATTTCATTTAATCATGTTTTCTTGAGAGAGAGAAATATTCCATATGATTGGGTAACATCCTACCTAAAGGGGATAGTCCATAAATTTGTGTTTACCCTCTTTATAAACCCCAAACTGTATATCTAGGGATTTTACATCATAGTAATATTGTATATCATGTAAGTGAAATTCTATGATAGATAAAGATAAAAAATGGTTCGAAGAACCTATATCAAATAATGCAGATACTGTCATAGATTCCACAAGAATAGTATATCGTACTATGGAAGGTCCTGCTGCCTGATCCTCGGGTATCATTTATAGTACATTCAATTGACCTTATCCATAGGCAAGTGAAACATTTGAACTACTATATCAATAACTTATCTATTGGTGCTTATGGTGGTTAGGGTTCTGACCACCACAACCATTACCACTTTCTCAACAAGTCAGTTTGGTGTTATTCCATCTCCTTATCTGATGTGGCATAAAATAACCCACTCTTGAATTAGGAGTAGGTGAAAATCATTTTCTACTCGAGCATATAGAAATGTCTCATTAAAAGGATGGATATAACCCATACGACCATAATACTGACATTCCATCAGTTCTCTATTCCAGTGAGGCTTTAACTTCCCCCTTCTACCATACTGATGAAAAACATTGGAGATATAAATAGGGCACTATGATATTTATTAACCTTATGAGAAACCTTGAGAGAATTCTTCCTTCCACATGAAGATATACTATCCAAACATGTCGTAGGTCCACTATATCTGGTACTATTGTCATCCTCAGTTTATTCTCAGTGATAAGAGCCAAATTGAATAAGGAAACCGAGGTATGGAGGTGGAATTCATTCACCTGCATATAGATGGAATACAAGAGCCCATACTCTAAACATAAAATATAATAAATCTCTTCACCATCTAGAATCTTTTCAAAGGACTGCAACTCTTTGAAATGTGTTGATTACACAGTGATTGACATAGATCCCTTGTCGAGATATATGATCTCTATATATTTTTCATATCTCACCGTCTTATGATAAAACTAATAATAAAAGGATTTCTGGAAATCAATCCATATCATACCCTAATGATGACCATGTTGTGTAATCACATCCCACTAGTGCTTCATCGAATCCCAAATCATGTATATGGAAAGTAAGAGCCTCTTCTCTAAATGTGTCTCCAAGTGGTCAATGATAGATAGGGTGGACTCTATCTAATACTCATCATTCTGTGGACCGCCATCCCCCAAGAAAGAAGGGGTATGATGCTTCTGGAACTCGTGAGTCAGATCATCCATCATATATGCAACTCAAGGAGTACCATGCCAATAATACATCAGACAAAAGAAAATACCATGATCATGGATATCAAATCATAGATCAGGTATAATAGGTGGTGCCTTCAGTGCACTACTTAAAGTATGACCAGTGGCATAGGGCCCACTTAATCGAGATTTTGGTCATTTCCACCCTTTTGGTGTATAATATTAGGACTTCTTGGAGGAATCGGTATACAAATTCCTAGAACACACCTCAGGACTAGATTTGAGTATATGGAGAACATCACTAGGAGATGTTGAATGTATGAAAACACACTACACATGGAATTCTACCCCAACTACCCACTGTGACAACCACGTATCAGTATGTTCCAAAGTATAAGTTGTACTTATTTTTTCATTTAATTACTAGGATCAACCATTTAACTTTAATAAACATGACAAATAGGGATAAGGATGAGCAAAAATTTCATTTTAGATGTCATTTTTTACATGAAAATGGATATACATTCCAATTGAATCACTTACCATACATCTTATCAATGAAAGAGACACCCATTTGTTTATTGCATAATAAATTGACAAATACAATTACTTATCCCAACACCTGAAGGCTCATACAGCTCGTGAATTGAGACATGAAATCACTCAATTACAACCAATTTTAATACAAGCATATGTTATCTATCATAGTATCACTCAACATTCACATTCATATCATGAAATGGAAGTTAGTGAGATGTACCTATATGGAAGGAAAATATGCATGAAATAGAAATTTCAGGTTACTAATATGATGCATATAATTATAATAATTTCTTGCATATCATGGAGCACAGGATGAAAGGAAATTGTTGATCGAAGTTAAAATAATAACCACAACACAACATGTTTGTTTCCCAATGGTGAACTGTAATGGGAAAAAGCGTAGAAATATTTATAATTCAGGAAAATTCGATTTTACCCTGAACATGGGTTCGCAATGCCCATGCATGGCTTATGACTAAGTCCCAAGCATTCATAAGATTCTGACTATTGTATCCAAATAGAAAATCAATAATGGAAACCAATATGATACCACATTGGGATATCTCAAGCCTAGATCACCATTAATAGATTCCCCGAGCTTGGTGGGCCACATGGGATAAAGTACATCTCGCCCAATGCCAGAGGCTGTCGACTAGCACCAGGAGCCTAATGTGTGTTTGTGGGGAGAATATACCCCTATTACCAAATTGTAGCACAATGAATAAATAAAAATACTGTTAAATATTAGAAAATATAGACAATGGTAAAAATAACTAGAATATTTTGAATAATATAAAAGCATATATCAACTAACGATGCTATAACATGTCTTTAGAAGATAAGAAAACATGGAAACTAGAAAGTAGGCAAAACATGTTTCACAAAATTATAATGGAAATCAATAGACAATCCCAAGAATCCAGAGCATTGACTCGGTCATGTTTTATAAGGCTCCATCCTAAGCTGCAAGCTATAAAGCATTAAAAGTCGAATACTTCCCCTTATCAACACCTTCATTTTTGAAATCTACTACATGTACCAAGTGTCACCCGAAGAGGATGTGATATAAATCTCAATGGGCCACCACCAATCGTGACTATTGCATCCTTTATGTGTAATGGAAATTTTATAGTTTGAAAGAGTGAATATATAATGTAAAGCACCACAATGAAACAAAATACCCAAATACATACTTCAGCCCTCGGCTGGGGTTTAAACATAACCAGTATATTAATTTATTATTACCAGTTTATAAAAGAGTCACAGGGTAAAAATATTGAAGTTTTCATGTTGTGACAAGGAAACCTATAATGTGATTTAATAATTATGATCCAAAGTTATAATCACGGAATCATAGACCTCAAGGGTCACCATCATAGTAATTATTGTGTTATGAATAATAGTATGAGTGAACTACTATTAGAATATTCCAAGGAATTCCACAATAATATTCTTGCCTAATCAATGTGATCATCCATGGTAAATGTCATCTATGAAGAGACAGGGGCTTATGGGATGTTACCATGGAATCAACATTCCAATACTAGATCAAAGGTGTGTATCTAAGGAATTATTTAATACTATGTGAGGGATCCTACAATTTGATACTGGGAATCCAAGAATAGACAATGATTGGGATCTAGGTGGGTCTGAACCTCATCATGTTGTTTCTGTGAATCATAATTTGGTTCACAGGTGCTCATGACATTTCTTGATATGAATCCATGTTGATATCAAGTTAGGAAACTGCTATTCTATCAAGTTTTCATATAAAATTTCATTTGGTTGAAGACATTCCTTTAATTTTTGTGATAAATTCAACTAGCATGAAACATTTTAATTAAGTCGTAATTAATGAACAAGTCCATTATTTTCAATCCTTTCCATTTATTAGTGTGACAATTCCAAGTATCATGGAACCTTTATTAGTTATATTTAAAGCATATTAAATAATTAATGTTCATTATAGTAACTTTCATTAATGTGGTATGGTGTGTTATGTAAATAAAACATATTAATAATTCTCATTTAATATGGTCATGTAATATATTTAGTTTACTTTCTAATTTCAATTTCCCAATTAATTATCAATTTGAAGAACTTAACTTATGTGGTTAAAGTGGAAGTGACCTGATAAATTCAATTCACCTTTACAATATACTATAAGAAGTTATGATAAGGATTCCTACCATTGGTGTGGTCAAGCACGGGAACATATGAACAATGGATCAACATGTCAAAACACCAAAAACTCAAATATAGAATATCATCCAACATGGAATGTTAGGATTTTTGGTGTAACCACCAAATAATAATCACATTTATGGAAATATCATAATAATAAAATTTTAATTGTTTTATCATGTCGTATAAATTTAATAGATGACACCTAGTGAAATTAGTGGGCCTATCCTGACAATTCCCAAATAATTGAACTTGATAGATGAGTTATTGACCACACACATTAGTGTTGTTCAACACTACTACTCCAATATCAGCCTATGTTTCAACATAGAAAGTATTAGATACGAGAAAAATTAAAAAACTCTCACACCTTAATAACTATGTCGGGCAAAATAAGGGAGAATAATTACTAAAAAGGACTCGAGTACATACCGTTGTGCATCCAACATGATGAACATAAGATCAATAGGATCATGGACGAAGGATATATTTCAATTCCTAGATTAGGCCATTAAAGTGCTAAAAAAGGGAAGAAAATAGTTGAATAATACTTATACATGTATTAGGTCTAAGGATGATTTTTAATTATATCATTAAGGAAAAAATAGAAAAATTATCCCGAAATAAGATTGTGCACAGTTTGTCCACATTGTTTGAAAAACTATGAACAAACCATGAATAGGTACCTCGAGAAAAAGGGACCTCGCATGTTTAGGTCAAATGGTTAGGTAATCTATTCTCCAACAATGTGGTAAGGCTCTATTAAAAAATATGGTACCCGCATGATATTGTCTAACCGGGCCAATTTTCGGAATGATTTTCTATAAACACTGTGTCAAGACTATTTACCCAAAAGGTGTGTTACAGGCTTCAAAAAATCCCCAAAAACCCTTGGGACCATTAATAACTCATTAAAAATTACAAATATGTCCTAAATAAATAATTAAAATGAAATTTAATGGACCCATACATAAGGGAAAAATCAAGTTCTTACATACTGAATCCACATGCGGTATAGTTTGATATTGATATCTCATTCGATGAGCAACTAGTGATGATCTTATACCATATATATAATGTTCTATGTAACAATATTACCTAACTAGTAAATGTATTATGGTGAAAACATAATTTTGATGAGAAAACATTGGAATTGGAGGAAGTGAGGAGGGGGATAGCCTTACCAATATATGTAAAACGAAATTTCATGGGAGAAATTTTATAAGGGGGGAAATGTAGTGACCCAAAATGATTTCAATGGAATTTTCCTAATTATAAATATTTTATATAGAATAAATCATATAAAATCATAGTGATAACACAATAAGAATATTATCAATTAATATAAAATTAAATAATTATTATTTATAGAAGTTAAGGATCATATAGAAATGAAATAGTAACAGGACCATAGAAATAGTACTATAACCATAATGATTAGTAAACTGGCCAAATGAATTGTAACCTCAATCATGAAATTATATATAACATATTCTCATATTATAAATGATAACATGGTATAATTATATCATAGTATATGTAAATATTTTTTTAAAAAAATTATTAATTATGTATTCATATTTTTTGTATCTCATTAATATTTAATTAAGATTTTATAATAAATATATTAATTTAAAAATAATTTTAATTTATAATAGTTTATACATAAATTAATATTTTGTTTTATTATGATTATATGATAATTGTATGATTCAATGATAGAGATTTCAATGTATTATAAAATCAGTTTCAATTTTAATTGAGATATTTTCCATGTCTATGATTATTTTAACAATAAATTAATCCTATAATATTTGTAAAATGATTTTCATAAAATTAACTTCATTTTTATATTCTAAACATAAAAAAATGGATAGGGTGGATTTTTGGGATTTTTCTAAAATACATGATTATTTGGGGAAAACTAAAATACAATAATAAATGATAAAAGAATAATTAAAAAATTATTGAGTAATAGAATATGAATGTATAATTTAATCACAAAATCTAGAACTACAATTAATTATGTAAATATATTTATTGATAATTCTAAACTATACATAGTCATTATCCAAAATAATAATATAATCAATAAAATAATAAGAAAATATTTTTCTCCCCCACTATAAATACCGACCATCACCAAAACATCTCCCCACACATATAAAGCATTGATACAAGTAGAAATAATGAACAATACCCTTCTTTGTACCCTCCCTCACATCCAAGATACCTTTTTCTCATCAAAAGACCCCGCCATTTTCTCTATGGAGGTTCTGAAGAAGAGGGATTCAAGAGGTAAAATCCTCATTCTTTTCTTTTAATTTGTTTTCATATTCTTTTCTTTTATTATTATCTAATCACCTCCCCTATTCCAATTTATATGATTAGTTCCATAAGATACATATTCATTAATAATTTATTTCTGTACATAATAATCCACCATCCACCCCTTATCCTCTCCCTTTTATTATAAAAATTGAAACGTCATCATTATGGTGTTGTTTTATCTCCTTCAAGGATGGCATGTTCTAATTTTTCATCACAAGTATCAAAGCGGATCATATAACCATTATAGTGGTTGGATGAGATTTTATAAGGTATATTATATTCCTTTTTATGTTTTGTATCCAACAAATATAAATTTACATAATTTATTAAAAAACAAGATCCATGTGATAAATAACATCCAAAATTATCCTAAAATTATTATCATTAACATTTATCTTTTCATTCATCCACATACCATATAACTAAATGATTAATAAAACCATTTAAACTTATTTATGTTAATTAATAACATATAACACAAATTATATTTTTTTATTACCATTTTACATGAACATTGATTTATGTATATTGGTGAATCTGTCATGAAAACCAAGAAAATGAGCACTCTAGAATAATGAAATTATACTCTATAACTCATCAAAAAATGGATTAATGAAAAAAATAAAACAATAATGAAACTAAGGAATATATTAATGGTTATGATTTTTTAAATTAATGAATTTAATTATATTATACTGGATATTAATGTGAATAAATCCTTTAGACATATGGTAATGGTAATTCAGGAATCCAAATATAATTCTTTGGGTTTTCTCTCATTCATTCCATTTTCCTTATGAATGTACCATAATTTTAATATAAATATAATTTCTTGTTTTCCTTACATTAACTTTTTGAGGATATACATGCTTAAAATAAGTTTTTCTGAATTATTCAATGATTTTTCAAAAATATATTTTATTTTTAAAAAACACATCTTTTACTTATCATGATATTATTACTTCATCAATGAAGATCGATACCATGAACATTATTATATTTTTATCTTTGGAACTACCATGATAATGAATATATTCTCTTTAAAATGAATCATTTTACTTTCCATGGATGATTTTATTTCGATGATTCAATTATATTCTATGTGGAAAGCATGAGAATGTAAATGTTATAAGTTAACGAGTCCACACATAATTATATGACACTTTAATTCCCTTGGTAATGTGATGAAAATCTTGAGGTAATGTTAAATATTTTTGAATGTGATGATATTATTTTTCACAGCTAGGTATTGGTTTTTTCCACTTAGACATGAAGATTCATTTTAATGCATTTCCACATTCCAGACATTTATCTAAGGTTACCCCACATGATTATGCATATGATCATTTTATTATATTATGATGATGATGTTTATGGTGACCAAAGATTCAAGTCTCTTTTACTTCCTCTTATTGATATTTTAGGTCAACCCTTCTTTTGATATATATGCTATGTTGAATACTAGTACGTAGTAGAACAAGATGGAGAATAAGCATCAAGGGAAGATGGAACTTAGTAATTTTTTTTTGTTATTTTATAAAATTTGTGTATTGCCTTAATTTATTCCAAGACACAAAACCTTTAGATCTAGGTTTTGCAGTTCATTCATGTTGTTCATCATTAAAATGATTTAATAGTTTTTTACGAAATTTTTTTGGTCTCTATATATATGTGATATAAAATTAATGAAGTATAATTTTGATAAAAATACCATATATATAATATAAAACCCTCATCATATCCATATGTGAAAGGTGGTGATTGGAAACGAATTACATCATTTCATGAGGCAATTTTCCACTATCACACAGTTAATATTTTTATTTATCATTTGATAGAAGGCGTGATAGATATTTTTTATTAAATAAATATAATAAATTATCTTCATATGATATATCATTTTAATATAATATAATAATTATTAATTAATAAACTAATTTGGTGATATGAAGACTAAAACATAATGATCTTAGTCGAGGCAATTACCATTACTTAGAACACCCTCCTTGGAATCTATTATTACAGACCATAGTGTTGGACTTTTGGGAAGATAAATACGTATGGAATATTTAAGAATATTGTGGGTTGGAATTTCTTCATGGTTTAGTTGAGATAAAGGGATTAAGAGTTCTTCAAAATGAGGGAGGAGGTGGCCATTTATAATAGGTGATTGACATTTTTGTAAATTCAAAAAAACTATTAAATATGGGATGCCATTCTCACCAAAAGGCCATCTAAAATTGAAAATTCAATTGGTTTTTGTTTTATATGGTTAATTTAATCCCATAAAAATTAATTTGTCAAATATGTTACACATTAATAAAAGAATTTGTCTAATTATTCGATTTTCGGTCATACACAGTAACACATTTCTTATTTTTTTACAAAGGTGGTTTAACCATTATGAATAAAAATAATAAGTGTCAGATTAGAAAAGTTGGGACCAATAGTTCTAGATAACAAATACAATTTATAAAATAGAAATAATATATTTGTGGAAATCTAATTTTATCTCATGTCTGCATACCATACAAAATTTAAACCTTCACAATGGTAATAATTTTTTTTCAATTATGGGTTAATATAAATATTATAAAAGGAAAATTCTTCTATGAGTGGACTATGTTTGGTATTTTAAAACTATATTCCAATAAATTTTAAGAAGATTTGTTTTTTAGAAATTAAAAAATATTTAATAAATATTAATTATTACAGAAAAATATTAATCCTATTTGGACATTATTAATTTAGTTTACGTTAAAATCACAAATAAAATGTTTTATTTTGAATATATTATTTTAGAACTAGTGTATAATGATATATCTATCAAAAAAATTTAGGATGATTAATAATTTCATAAATTTATATTAATTTTATCATTATTAGTATCAGTTTTTTAATTTTTATATTAATAAAATAGTTATTGAGTTATCATTGAATAATGAATGAAATTAATTATATAATTAGAATAAAATTGGGGAAAAATTTCCCTTATTAATTTAATCTCATTATTCTAAAAATTTCAAAAAATAATCATTCAAATACTCATTTTTTCATTATGTGAAAACCTAATTGATATTTAAAGGAATGATGGTAAAAAAGTGGACTTTACACTTATATAAATTACTAACTTCATAGATCTCATAGAAAAATGACCCAAAAAAATAAAAATAAAACATATGGAAATAATGGTCATAATATTTTTGTAAACTATAATTTCAAATAGTATTTTTGGGTCATTTTAACCATTATCAATTTAGTTTAACACCAAATAAAAATGTCTTATCCTTAACCAATACAGAATATCATTAATATTTCACTATTCATTATAATGAAAATTTATGTTGAACAACATATATGATATAAATTATTCTTGTTACAAATATGGAATCCATTATACTAAATTCAATACTAAGAAGTGGGAAAATTTATAATTAAATAAAATCCCAAGACATGAAAAAGTGGTTTTTAAGAAACAAATATTTTAAAAATGAAATGATTTTATATAAACTATATTACTAGTAACCATAATTATATTAGTTTTAATTTATATAAATATATATATGTATATATATATATTATTTCATTTAAAATAATAATTTATATTTTTATAATTATTTAATTAAAAATTAAATCCAATATTAACATTAAAATATATTCTATAAAAATATGTTTCTAAACACAAAAATGAACTTATAATTGAATCCAACATCTAGACTATTAGGTTTTAAATATTGAGATTTTATATAAATAAATCGTACTTATGTTAGATGAAATAAAATTTAAGGAATTTTTTTCCATTTAAATATCAATATTTAATGAAAATAAATGACAGATTTTAAAAAAACCTTATTTTGTAGCATTAATTAACAATTCATTATTTTACTGAAAAACCCAAAACTTCATCCTTTGTTTATTTTAATACTATTATTTCAAAGATTAATATCTTTTTATCAAATAAATTTTATAAATTCACATTCTATTATTTATAATTCTTCTCACCAAAATTATTTAATATCATATATGAAGAGAAGTAAATTTTTATGAATAAAATAAAATTAAGAAAAATATATTGAGTATTTACTTTGAATTTACCAATAAATTAATATTGAGTATGAAATTTAAATATACATATACATCTAATAAATTAAATAATTCCATTCATTCTAACAAATTTTATGTCTCTGTTTTTTAATAATAATTTCTTAGGTCATTTATACATTGTGTTGTGTTTCTAACATGCTATTGAACATGATTTTAATTGTTTAATATCATCCAGTATTGAAATGAAAATGATATGTATTTCATTAACATTTCATCATTTCATAATTTGATCATTTTAAATTAATGAATTTCATAAAATCATTTCTAAAATATCATCATCACAATCCATCTAATAATTAAAGTGGAAGGTATGATAAGACCATATAAAAAGTGAAGCATAACAACCAAAAAATTATGTCGACATAATTAAGAAATATATTTTATAAAAAAAATAAAAAAATTCCTTGATGTTTTTTTGAGAAAAAAAATTAATTTAGTTAATTTTAATACTATAAAATTTTGAAAATAAAATATATTACTTTGAAAACATGTGGAAACATTACAATAATTATACTTTCTTACATAGATACATAATGTAAGGAAAATCCATTCATGTATAACAACTTAATTGAATCATTCATTTAAAATATTTATAAAAATTAAAAATTGAGTCATATAGAAAAGAATAGACATTATTATTTTTAATAATATAAAATCAATTCCAATGGTTGTATAAATAATCATTCTTTAATTCTAATGTATAAATAATTATTTAATATTGTATAACATTTATATAACGGTCTAAATTGTTAAATTCATGTCTCAAGAGTTTTTTCAAGGAAAAGTGGTTCTGAGATAGTGTTTGGATGTGTTCTAAATGATATGTATTTCTTAATAATATTTTCAAACAATGATATCTCATATTTATATATGAATATTCATTTAATTTCATAATGGAAAACAGAATAATAATTTTGATCATATACCATTGGAAATATAGATTAATGATCAACTTTTTTAAATGAGAATAATGACATATCTCGTAATATTCTAAAAAATGGCATGATTCTTAGTAAATTTCTACAATTAATATATCAATATAACATGAGAATTTATTTTTTTAGAACATTAAAATAAAATTTCTAAACCAAATGCTTCATATTATTGACCATAAACATTATTCATGGCACAATTCGTTTGTAGTTTATTAGGCATGAATCATTAATAAATCAATAAACATAGGCATTGAGGGAATAAAATTAAAATAAGAAATTTATTTTTTTTAATACACATAATCACAAAAATAATTTACTTAATAGTCAATACTTATTTCCAAGGCTATCATAGTGGAATGGTTTGACTCACCAAACCATTGAAGTAGTCATGACTCACATAAAAAAAAAATGTAGCAGACATAGTCCCATATTGAACCTGTTTAACTCATAATTCTTGTAATTTTTATCTAATTGTATATCCATGATCCCCCAATTCATTAGAGGGTGATATTGCACTCACAAATCATATAATTAACATCATACTAATATGCACCACGAGATTAAAATTCAATAATCAAATCATGATCAAAGGAATGTAAATAGGATTCATAAACATTTCTCCCTTACATAACCAATTTTATTTAAATAGGTTTCCAAAAAAATTAATCATTTCATTATAACATATCATATGATAAATAAAAATGTTTAATAGACAAACCACTTTAAAATTAATGGGTTCTATTTCCATGTTGTCAACTAAATCATAAACCATATAAATAATGTATAAGGATGATTACATGGGCCATACCCCCATCCAAGCAAATGTAAAATAAAATGAAATCCTTATATATGGAAAATTAATTTAGTAGATCACCCAGAATACTACATGAAAGAAAATATCATATCCACTGGGATATAATTTATTTAAATTTAAGAAAAATAAAATTATATATGAACATTTTTATTTCTAGATAGACATGTGTACATTTAATAAAATCATTTAATTATTTGGTTCTCATTAATGAATATATTCTATTCATTCCATTTATGTAAACATGAATATTCATTTTACATTTTACATAACATGTAAAAAACATATTTGGAAATTGAAAAGAAGATTTATATGAAATAATATATTTAAAAAAGTAAAACATTGTTTTGAGTTTCTTTAAAAAAATCATCTTATATTTTTTTTCATATTCATTTAAAAATTTTTAAAACCTATAAATAGAATATATGTTTTATAAGAAGAGAAATATTATATTGTAATTTGATTAAAATATACATTTTATATCAACCGTATATATATAGTGTAAAATAAAAAAATAAAGAAATATCTATAATATATTAACACTCATTGTTATATTCAGATATATAACATAATATTTCAAAATTGAATGTTAATTATAAACAACTATGATAAATAAGTGGGTTGTGACATACCATCATTGTAAATACGGATTCATTTGAATTTTATACCCCATTAATGAATAAAATAAATTTAAAAAGTATCTATAATTAAATTATTTAAATTAATGATATAAAAAATAATGATTATTATATATACCATGAAATTAAAAAGGATTTTTAATATGACATTTGTCTCTGAGAAATAAAAGAGATCCAATAAATCCATTACCTCAGGTGTCAAATTTTTTTGTACACATTCTATTCTCCTGGAAAATAAATATAAAATTATTATAAATATATTAGAATAAAATATTCATAGATTACATACAATATATTATTCACTAAAAACCATTTATCACCTGATTATTAAATTTTCATTGTTAAAATAACAGTTTTAGGTAACAATTTCATGGATCAACATATTTGATTTTGGTTTGTAGTAAGGGTCCATATAAATTGAACAATGTTTTATTTTATCTATTATTTTAATGACTATATAAATATCATTTATATTCATTATATATATTTATTTTCCTTCATTAAATTTAGATATTTAAAATTAATTATCGCTTTCATAGAGATGGTAGGTTGTACGCATGCATGAATATTGTTCCTATTATCCCGATGGGTCAGAAAAAGTAAATAATATATAAAAATTAAATAATTACATTATATAACATATATATCATATATATTTATGAAATATATCAATATTACCATATATGTCAAAATAAAATGACAAATGAATTTCATATCTTCATAGAGGACGTGGTTATCGTGGACAGAAAAGTGATAATAAAACTATCTTATGAATTGATAGGAAATAAGGTAGATGATATATTATAGTTACAAAAGTATAAAAATTCCATAAATATCATCAATAGATATTAAATTCATAGTTATCTATAGTAAAGAGCAATGTTTTTGAAAAATGAAATGCAATGACCCATGATTTCATTGTCAGCCAAAAAAACTGTCAATGGTTTTCCGATTTAATATAAGAGGATTTGGATGTGTTCTTTTGAAATAACATAATAATATATTACTATATTTGAGAAAATAATTATATTATGTAATCATGTTTAAATATCATTTTGATTTGGTGGAAGAAGAAATAAAACAAACTGCTCAATTATGAATGATACAAATTATTTGGACAAACTCCTTATGTTAGTAGCTAATTAATTTTTAAGAGTGTTTAATAATACATAAATGGAATATAATAAGTGATTATAAGACAAAAAATGTATTTTTCAGGTCTTTTATGAACATATATTTTTTAAAGTTATAATAGGATATAAGAGGGGATAACCATTTATAATTAGAGGAGTAAACATTATTTGTATTTTTATAATGAAAAATATACACCCATGTTGTACAAATTCCACATGGATCCAAAATTAATAATTATAATGCCTTATATGAGATAAGGTCTAATTATTGTAATAAAATTAATATGTTACATGTTTTTAGGTATTTTTTACAATTATTTTTTTAACACCTAGTAATCTCATTTTAACATTAACCGTGATATTTTGTATTTACATTACTTTATATTCATTTAAACTAAATATTATGTTTCCATTATTATATAATATTAAATATTCAGATTCAAACTATTGAATCTATTTTTCCAAATTCATTTCGAGGATGTGTTATAGTATAATTAATCATTAATAATAAAGATGTGACACAAAAACGGTTTTCTAGAGACATTTTTCTTTTTATTATAAAACAAACTAATATCATAATTCCATATGAAATTGATTCCAATGACATAGATTGGATAAATTTATATATAACTAAATGTCTTTTGATTACTGAAAAATATCAAAAGAACGTGTAAATTCATTAAATAAAAATGATTCCTCTATTACCATCCCCATTTTTTATTTATTTGAAAATAAATTCATTTCAGTATTATACAATGTATTCACTACACGATTATTTTTAGAAAATTAATTCCATATATAAAATTAATATTTTAATGTAATTTTTTTAAAGGATGAAGCAATTAATTCTATTATTAGATCACATAGAGGAATATAATTCATTTTTTGAGACAAATGTGTTCTTGATGAATATAAAAACATAACTAAGAAGATTAATTACTTATTTATAAATATATTTAATTTGATTAAAATCATCATAAGTAAATTTATAAAACATTTCTAGTCCATACCAACATATTAAATATCTTTTTTTTAGATTTTTTATAAATATAAATATAAATATTATATAATGGATTATAATTTTTTTTCCGCTAATGCATGCTATCAAAGAATTAAAATATATTTGAGAAAATACATTATCACATTGTGGAGGTTTTTCATTTAATCCCCTATAAAATTAATTTAACTCTGAAAATTCGTTAACATTAATAAAAACATTGGTTGATAATTTTTCCTCAACATTTCCTTAGTTTCCAATATAGCTAAATCAAGATGGTTGTATTACCAGAAAACATTGATCAAGTCAATTATCACGATTCATAGAAGATATTATGTATGATTGAGAATCACCATAAGTTGTTCTTTAAATAAAATTTCATGATCTAATAGTTTCACATCAAAGTTTAGTACATAAGAATTATCAATTATATAATTACTTAGGATTGATAAAAATAATGCATCGTTATCTGGAGAGATGATTGGTGGCAGCATGAAGAGACAAAAAACCATCCTTACTCGATCATGAATATTTAAAGGTATAATATACCTATGGAACAAGTTTTATTTCTTAAAAAATATTCTAACTATACTCCATAGATAAATTCAATGGAGAAAATTATCATCTTCTTCAAACTATAGACATCACATATGATTTTCTTCCTTACTTTTCAAACATCTCAGAACATTCATGATGTGATTTAGATTGGTTATGAATTTGTCTTTAATTTCTTTAGATATATCACGTCCTAAAAAATTAAATTATAAAACATTATCCCAACATGTTGAATATATGTAGGAATTTTTATATATGGATTCATTAGAAGACATAAGAATTCCTAAGTGGAAGAAATTGTTGTATGAAAACTCAACAAGTTGAAGGTTTTGTTCTAAGCCTCCTTTTAAATCCATATAAAAATATCTCCTCATATCCACTAGGGTTATAATTGTTTAATCCAACTATGAATCTATTTATTAAAAACACATAATGATGGAACTGAATTCTATATCATTATCTTGGCGAGGGGTTAAAAATAATATTAAGATAATCCTCATATTTCAATCAGGTATAATAGAATGTAGTACTCTATGATTCCTTACAACATCCTCAATATATATTATGGAAATATGATCATGATAAAAATATTCTTTGGTATTTATGAAATGTGAGAACATCTAATGGTGATTTAATAAATCCCATACATATTTAGTTCATTTATATTTTTGGAAGAGTCTAATGACAATATCATTAGTGGTGTTTTCCAATTTTCATTCTCGTATGGAAAATGGTAATAACATCCCCTTATATTTTTTTCACTCAACCACAAATTTCTAACATACTAAAAACCAAGAAAAAAATAGGTTAATATCATACCTCATATAATCACACTATAAATACACTTTCAAATCATTATACATCAATATACTTTCTATATAAATATAGATTTAAGAACCTTCAAATTCTAATAATAACTCCTCCTTCAACTTGTGCATTGTAGGGAATCATACTTGTTTACAAAAAAAATCATTCCATCATAATCTATGGTAAACTTATGTGAAATGATTCCATTATTTTATATCTATATATATTCTTTTCTCCCTATTTAAGATTCACATTTATTGATGAATGAAAACTTTTTCGAGAAAGATATCAACATACCTAATCCTTCATAGTTTCCTGATATATCTTTAGAAAAATTGTATATATGAGTTATTTTCTGATCCACATCATGTATAAGTTAGTAACTTTCTTTGGGATCAGTGATTTGACAACGTTGTTCACATTCCTAGTATAGTAATATATTGGGTAGTCATAATCATTAATCAGATAGAATTTTCCTATTTTGTTAATTTACAACTTATTTTGTATGAATATATAAATGAATCAATTATTATCAGTATGTATATAACAATTTTCTCATTAATGATAAA
Source organism: Viscum album (assembly GCA_963277665.1). Lineage (NCBI taxonomy): Eukaryota > Viridiplantae > Streptophyta > Magnoliopsida > Santalales > Viscaceae > Viscum > Viscum album. The sequence goes on from OY728136.1 coordinate 966,251,826, forward strand.
TCCTGCATATCATTAAAACAATTATATATGCTAAATCAATGTAAATATTTTCGTAATTTTTATCATGAACATTCAATTGTAATGAGACATATGTTGTCACCATATGATTCTCTTTGAGAACAAATCCAAGTACCATCTTCAATGAATAAAAATATATAAAAAATATGAATCCACTCAAAGGTATTGTAAGAACTGGTTAACATAATACCCTTCTATTTTTTTATCTGATATTTTTCTCACATTCACCTATATTAATGAACTTGGATCCATTTCAATCTAATATGGAGAGTACATTATATATTCATTAAATGTTCACTAAAACCTATGGATAATTTCATGCCAAAACCATAAAATCATAGATATAAATCATATTTGTAGGTATTTTCCAACACTGAATAGCATCAATCATTAGCAGTTCCACTTATATAAACTACATTGATATTGTATTACACAAAATGATTCTTTTTATAGAAAAAAATAACCCTTAATAAATACTTGATATATCTTATCCTTCTTTAGGGTAATCTACATAATCCTAAAATTATCCTAATGGTTTTATTTTCTCATTGAATATATAATAATATCATTTAAAAATGATAACAAAAATTATTAAATGTAATATCTAATTACTATATTAATTCAATCTATGTGTATAGATGGGGAATCAATAAGACAAAATGGAGTGGATATATATTAAAAATATCAAACATTGTATAGAATGAGGACTTGGGTATATCCTCTCTCTTAAAACTAATTTTATGATATCATGAAGAATGTAAAATAATGAAAAATTATAGTTACCCAAACGGTTCATTAAAAAAATAATAAATAAATGGTAGAGGATACTTGTTCTTGATTGTGATCTTTTTTAGTTCCTCCTAATCAATGAAGAATTCAATCAAAACATATTTCTTCATAACAAAAATGAAATTTAATACAAAGGTGCAGAACATGGATGAATAAATCCCATATCAATATTCCCATTAATTTTCTTCTCAATTCCACCAAAATAATCATTTGAATACTGTTTAGAGTCTTTAAAATATCTTTATCACTGGAAATGACATCTATTGACAGCTCAGTATCATGAATCTATGAAGTTTTAGTTATCTCTTCTATAAAGTTGTCAAAATACTACCAGATAATTGGAATGTCATCAAAGTTGAGTTTGTATCCAATAATCTAATATAAAAACCAGTTATTAATTATAATAAATATTCATATATTAGATGTGTTTTGTATTATATGTTTTTATTTACTATCACATTCATATATTATAAATGTTTGGATTAGAATATAAAAGATTACATAGCATGGAAATTAATTGATTATTTATATTGAGGAATCCAATTCATTAGTAATATTAGATAAATCAAAATAAAAGGAAAAATGATTTGATTTTTAGAAATCCAATTCCCTATAAAAATAAATTGAATAAAAATCATAGACAAGCGGTGTAATCATCATACAAGTATGGTTTCTCAATTATAATTAAAAAACTAACCATTGGGGATATGAATTAAAATTTCAAATACATTTCATGGGATACGATAATATTTATAACTATATTCATAAAAGGTATTTCTATATTTGATCATACCTTTCACCACCCAAACCTCAATGTTCTTACCTTAAAAATGGTTGGTATGACCATCTATAATCATTGGTTAGATTGATCTGTCATGAAAAATAAATCACATGATGTATATATCCTGATGCCTTTTCATCAATATATAAAATCGTTAGTTTAATTTAAGATATTCACAGTCATAATATATTAAATCACCACATAATGTTTCATTAAGAGTTCATGGATTTCAAAAATATATCCCTCAATAGTGTCAAACCATTAGTTTAACAAGGCCTATTTTTGTTAACTATTTTTTTATTATGTCAAAGATCAATTCTCCATTTTTATGGTTATTACACCTAGTTATAATTGGTTCATAGCCACATCCACTTATAGTAACTTGAAAATGATTAAATTTATTGAAATCCACTCACATTATCCTCCATAGAAATTATAGAATATTTTCCATTACATAGATCATATTTATGGTTCTCTCTAATGTTTTCTAATTTTGTTTTTAATATTAAATTTAACCTTACTCTGATAGTAACTATAGATTACTACACTATTCATATATTGATATCATATTGTAATATATGAATATCGATTATAAAAAATATAATCAACTCGATAATGATTATTTTTAGTGAATTTTTAATCATGGATACATACACAACATGTTCACTAGTGAAATTTTTAATGTCCAACTATGTTCTTCATAACCATCACCCTTGATAGAAATATCACACATTATATCATTTTTCATAACGTGTGTAGAGGAAACAACATAAAGGGTGAGATTATATGTTATAGGAAAACATGATAATAATGTTCAAAAACCAAGCCCTATATATAAAAGATAATAATGTTTTGTGTTGTAATAAATATTTTCATTTTACAGGAAATGACTCATAAAGGAATAAAATCATATGAACCATGAGATAAAAACATTTCCATAATCCAACGATTTGGTGAATATAAATAATCATATAAATTAATTTAATTATTTGTGAAATATTTGTATAAATTATATGATTGTGGAATGGGTTCACTCTCTAAATCAACATTTTATTGAAGGTTCACTCCCAAGAATAACATTGAGTAAAAATATTGCTACTAGACTGAGTTTAATTCACATTCTATTCAAAGTTTCTCATTATATATCGATCATTACCTAAATCTTTGGAAGGAGATATTGGTCTCACCTATTATATATTTAGATTCAAAAACAATTTGAGCTATAATATCACAAAAAAAATTATCATATAATGACACATATAATATAAATCTGTTACAAAAACATTTTACTATAACATTACCTATTGAATAAAATTGGATTTTATAAAAAATTAATCATTTAATTATACAACAACCCATGGAAAAAATGGGTTCCATAAACATGACCAATGTAAAAGAAATGGGTCCTAAAAAATACTTTCATCATTTCATAAACCATAAATAGAATAGATAAGGATGGTATCATTATTTTTGACATAACATGAAAAATAATAATTAATATCAAAAGAACTTTTCTTAGATGGAGATTGATTTTAAAATATCATCCTGTACAGATCACGAGGAAATTTTTTTGTTAATGTTTTATGTAACATATTTAAAATATATGTATTTTCTAAATATTAATTATTACAATTTAATTTAAAGAATACATTGGAACATTAAATGAATGATTAAACCATTGATAAGTCATGATATTGAGAAATGAATTTTGTTTTTTTCATGTTAAAATTATGATTTATACTAAACTTTTAGTAAAAACTAAAAAGATTGTAACATCCTGGGTAAATAAATAATATTTCATTTAAATATTTATTAATATTTTTGAAGGGAATGCTATGTTCGATGGCGTACCCAATAAGCAACAACGAGTTCCATTGAAATATTACGTTGCACACTAATAATATAATATTATTATTTTAAATGGTAGATAAGGCCTAGCCATTATAATAGATAAAATAATATAACTATCTAAAAAATGATTATATTTGTTTGTTAAATATTTTTACTTTTATCCATTAAATGATAGAGGCTTAAAATGCGAATGAATCCAATTTTAAGCGTAAATATAATAATATTTTTTTAAAGGTCGATTAACTACCATTTGATGGAGAACCCTTTTTAAATCCACTTTTTTTACAAGTTTATATGTTATAATTGACAAAATAAAATCCTTCTTTATAATCAGGAATCAAAATTTACTTTGTGTATGTTTGTGGTATTTTTCCTATAAAGTTCATTTTTTAATGAATAGTGAAAGATGTTGTATTTTAATTAAAAATCACCTTTTAATAAAATTTATTTGTATGGTTATATTATCTTTTTAATTTTTTTATGTGAAATTATAATATATTTTTACCATTTAATCCAATGGTGGACATTGGAATTAATTTCACTTTGAAATTGGACATAAACAATTGTCAATATTTTGATATATATTGTTTCTTAAAAACACGCTATTTGTTTTGACAATGGAAAATAATTATTAAATTATTAAATGAAACATATATGTTTTTTATTTTTTAAAATAGACATAATTTTTGAATTTGGAATATCAAATATAGCTTAGGCTAAATTTTTGGTATTTTTCTGAAAAACATCAATTTCTGATGAATAGTAAAACCACTAAGTGGTAGTTAAAAAAAGATTTTTCGTTTAAATGAAATTTTACCACATCTATGTATTGAATTTTAAAAATCCGACATACATGGTTTTAATTATTAAGTAAAATTTTGTTCAATGGGATGAAAATAATTTTTGGTGAATAGTAACTTTTGAGTTTTATTAATCGCGATTAGAGGTAATTGGTGTAATTTAAGGTAAAAAATAATGTTTTAATAATATTAAATTACCTTGACACATGTCATACCATTATTAGATGAGTCATTTCCAAACATGACAATCCATGGGTCAACTTGGGGACCCCATTGAGCCACTTGGGTAAGGAAATGACATAAATAACTTTTTATTTAAAGGTAAAAACAAGTGTTACAAACATGTATTGTTTTACTAAAAAAATTTACATGGGGTTATATAAGTTATCTATTTGACTATAAATATTCATTATAAATATGATTTTCTACATCATGGTATTTTTTTTTAATATTTTTCGAAATTAAATAAATAAATTTATTTATGACACTATGATGATGCAGCAAATACATCATTAATGAACGAAGTAAATAAAATGAAAAGATAAGGTAAAATCTAATACTTACACTTCCCCAAAACCTATTGGAATTATGTTTTTAGAACCCGTATCACCTCATCCTCTAAATATATCATTGTGGGACATTTAAAATCAGAAAATCATTTCATAAGAAAGTAACATTTCATGACCTTCCAAGAGTGCCCCTCCTCCCTCTTATAATAAGCCCCCAACTCTACTCCCTTACCCACACCTCTCATGCCATTGGATCGTCCAAACCCTACTCCTATTGTCTATCCACATTCCTATTTTCATCCTAGAATCCTTACCTTAGGCAAAAATCTCTTCAAGAAACCCTTTTGGTTCAAACCAAGGGGAGTTACATGATTTAATGGTAATTTTTTCTCTTATGTTCTTTTTTTATTTTTCTTTTCCAACCACCTAAACTATTTTTATTCCTTTATTTTGTAACAAAAATAGTATCTTAAATATAATTCAATGTTGTTATGAGAAGTATTCGAGCTACACTTACACACACCTCCATCTAATGGTTAAAGAACATACTGTTTCCGTGGATGGTGAATTACAGCCTCACGAAATTTTTATTGTTCAATTATCTTATACCGCCTCACATGGTGGTCATTATGATGTCACTGTATTTTATATACCATATATATGGTATTTATGTTTTTTATATTCTTCTGTATTTTATATTTAAAATATACCTTTATGCTTTGCATGTTGTGCAAATGTGATAATTTCATACGAGAAAGTGTCGACTACCACCCCCTGAAGTGATGTGACTCGTTCATGCAATAAATGGAATGTATAAAGAATGAAATTAATGAACATATGTAACCTATATAAAATATATATTATAATGGAATTATAATATATATATCTCTCTAATTTAGTTTTAATTCCATTAATATGACAAAGAAATGAATGTAGCATTCATGCGTATGTATGGCCAACCATCTCCATGAACAGTGCATTTCATTTTTTATCTCAAAATGTTATGGAATAGTATAAAATTAATATAATATATATATATATATGATATTTAAATCATTAATAACTTTATGGAGATTATGTACTTATAACTACATGAGAAATTCATTTCAAACAAGTTCATTTTTGACTCATGTACTGAACATTGACAAAACGCATGACATGAACTCACATAAATAACTAATTATTATAAAATGATAATATTTGATATGAAATCAATAATAACCTTTAAATTAAATCCTTAAGTAATTATAAATTGACCAACATTTTTTATTCATGATTATAAATAAACAAACAAGACAAGTCGGACTTGAGGTAAGGGATCTGATCTCTATCTTTCTTTTCAAGTACTCTCTTTTATGTCATTTCTTTTATGATCCATGTTATTATGTTGGATTATGTTATTTTATATTAAACATACTGTAATTTTTATTTTAATATGATTAGAGACCTCCTCTTACACTCATCAATTCATTTTATGAATGTTTAAGTGGCGTTGTTAGGCTGCAGAATTTTCATAAGGGATTTCTTATCTCACTTTTAATTCCATGAGATTTGCATTGGTCTCCACTTATTTATAGAATGTGGTGTATTTTGTAATGAAAATTCATATATATTATCATGATTCAATTTATATTCATGTTTTTCTTAAATTCATTTGGTGTTTATTATCTTTTGGTCATACGACTCGATAGATTACAACGAAGTAAGGGATTTTTATATCAGTTTTTATTCCCATGAGATTCATGCTAAATTTTCTACTATTTCCATTTGAGAGGTGTATTTACTTCCCATTATTCTACTTTTTGTGTAATATACATTCATTTATGGGTATTTACATCTTCATTGTATGACCCTTCTTTCATGGGGTGTACGTTTCGAAAGTTACCCAAAACGGTAAGGGGACCTTTCACCCTCCTCTTTTTAAAAGAGTTATTTTTTTAGGTCTTTTAATTTACATATTATTATGTTGGGATATGTTATTATCTTTATTGCTGTAAATGTTATATCCATGTTATGTGATACCTATTTTATCTCTCATCATCTAATTTTCTGAATTTTAAAGTGTCATCATTAGGCTGTCGAATTTCTGTAAGGGAACTTCTTAACCGAATTTTGATTATTTGGGTTAAACCTCTACTTATTTTTTATGTCATTATATGAATATATGTGGATGACCTATTATTGTTTTACACATAATATACACTTGTATTAGGTGTATTTGTATTTTTCCCACATCATTACGTAATTGATTTATCGTTAATCTAAATATACCTTCTCTATAAGGGACTTAGTCTCAATCTTTTTCATTGAGGCATATTTTCATTTATACAAATCATTATTTTATACGGTGTATAAAACACTTTGACATTTAATTTTATTCAAAAAGAATCATTCATCTATGAAGTGTTTTAGTAAATGACAAAAATTATGCTTTTTTACCAACGCTATGACAACGACCTTTCTACCGCCGCGAGTATTATTTGATCTTTGGCATCCTTAACAAGACGTAATGTTTTTAAAAGGAAAATAAATACCATATACTCTTTTATGTATTTTTTTATTGAAAATGGTTTTGATAATGGATTTGATAACTCAATATATTGTGATTGAAATGTGGAAATGTTTTCTTTCCTTTATATTTGTTGTATATGTTATGATTTTATAATGGTACATGGACATATGATGGGTGGTGTCGTGAATACGAGGATAGGTGGTTAAGGTATAACCTCCAATGCATTGGGTATGGAAGTCTGTCGTATGGCTATTCCATTTAGTGATATGTGTGGAAGTTGACCGTATGGTTATTCCATTTAAGTATATTTATGTCCCAAGTTACCTTTATATGTTATGTGTTCTTTATATGGGTTTATGGTAATTGTTTGGTTAAAAAGGGTAAGTAATGATATTTTATTTTGGGAAGAGTATTTAATACTTCATAAAGGTGAAAAGTATTACATATGATAAAGTATTCATGATTTACTTATTGTTTTGAAAAAACTAACATTTTTCCTTCTTTGTGAATACTTTACTGGGCTTTTTATGCTCATCCCGGGTTTTTGAAATGTTTTCCACTGGACTAAAAGATGAATAGGGTCATGGATGGGATCACATAATGACATGATAAATAAAACATAGAACTAGATATGTTTCTTTTTAAGAGTTGTTATTTTATGGAAACTTAGTAGAAGTGTCTACTTTGTAATTTTCTGAGATGTAATAGTATTGTCATAATTCTCTAAAACTCTAAACCTGAAAAGACAATCTATATGAATTATTTATTTAATTAATGAATTTGTAATTTTTTATGGTCGTGTCCTTATATTTGGTTTCAAAGGTTGGTTTAGATAACCTTATAGGATAGAGTTTTGTTTAAGAATAAGTGACTAGTTGTGTACAACCACAATGGTTATTATATTAGTTGGAGTCATTGTTATTTTTGAATGTTGGTATGATTTTTTGATAACATGGATAAGTATATCTTAGTGTTTATATTCCTCTTTATTACATGATGATTTTTTTGATGTACTCACACTGATATTTTTGGTTTTAGTAAATGGATGGATCTAGTAGGAACTAATGTGACAATGTGTATGAATAAAAATGTGGTGGTTCTCTGATTAAGATACTGGATGAAATCAGGGATTCAAGGAGGAATCTCATGGTTATTATAAACCAACAATCAAGGAGTCATGATTAACCACTCGAACCTTAGAGAGTTCTCTAATGTACCATGTACGAGAGAACCAACTCGATGTGGAAGTTCATGTAATAATTTTAAAGGTAACCATTAGGGTTTATATAATCCTTACATTTGAGGTAATTATGGGTTACTATATGTTAAGGATAAAATATTTTATGGTTATTTTTGATGAATTTATCTCTTTTTGAGGAATGTTATAAAATTATATAGTTTTGCAAAAAGGACAACATGCAGACTGTGTGACAACTCGTCGCGCCGGACGAAGCTGCGGGAATCGAACCCACAACCAAAGTGCGACTGACATTTTTCACCTACCACTAGAATACTTGAAATCCCTAGTTAGTATGACTAATTATTTATCGATAGATGATATTATGAATCGTTAATAAGTTTATTTTGGGTTATCTATAGAAATTATTCACCTATCATAGAAGATATGTGATTAGGTTAATTATTTTTCAGTATGAGACATTAAGAGTAACTGATGTTATTTAGAGATAAATTTTAAGATTTACCTTGGAATACTATGTGATTAAATCCTTTAGATATTTGGGTTTCAATAATATTTTAGTTTTTTTGAAGAATTTTAAGGGAAATTTTGTATTGAATGGTCACTGTTTTACTTTGGGTTGTTTGACAAATTTAAAAATTAAGAATAGTTTTTATTATTGTAAAAGATTATCTTTTTTTGGGGATTATCTGATCTTATACTAACAATTTTGGTTATGGTTAAGTTCTAAAGAAATAAGAAATATATAGTTCCCTTTGTTGATTAGGTGATTCTATAGAAGTTGATTATAGCACTCTTAATGTGAAAAAGTCATCCTAAATACTCACCTTTTAGAGAAAATATTTGTTTTTGTAAGAAATATAGTAAGAGATGAAAGTCTGCAAGACAAGTAAGTATGTTTCCTTATGTTTTAGTTAAGCTCATAAATAAGTTCCTCAATGAAAAGTAATTAAAAATAAAAATGTTGTCTGTTAATGTTTCCTATTGGGGAATCAAATACCGTTTATCCCATCACAAGTTTGTGATTTTCTAGTGGTAAACATTGTCCTAGACATATTTTCTATCAATCTCCATCAGAACATGACCCTTTTTTTCTCTTGTATTTCCATGTTTTCCTACTTGGAATCCTAGTACGGGTTAACTCGGGTGACCTTTTTACTTCTCTTTCATTCTTTTAAAGTGACATTTTTAATCACTCTTTTTCTGATGTGGGACTTTCAATGATATTTCGGAGCCCAATTTTAAAATTGTGAGGATGAAATGTCCAAAAGGGAGGAAGGATGTAACATCCTGTGTAAATAAATAATATGAAATTTCCATATTTATTATTATTTTTGAAGGGAATTCTATGTTTGATGGCATACCCAATACACAACAACGAGTTTTTTTGAAATCTTATATTGCACACTAATAATATAATATTATTATTTTAAATGGTAGATAATGTCTAGCCATTATAATAGCAGAAATGAGAATAAATAACTAAAAAATTATTATATATTTTTGCTAAATATTTTTACTTTTATCCAATAAATGATAGAGGCTTAAAATGCATATGAATCCAATTTTAAGCGTAAATATAATAATATTCATTAAAAGGTCGATTAACAGACTTTTGTTGGAGAACCATTTTTAAATCCACTTTTTTAAAATTTCATATGTTATATTTTTCAAAATAAAATCCATCTTTAGAATCGGGACATAAAAATTTACTTTCTGTATATTTTTGGTATTTTTCTGATAAAGTTCATTTTTTAATGAATAATGAAAGAAGTTGTATTTTAATTCAAACCCTCCTTTTAATATTATTTATTTTAATGGTTAGATTATCTTTTTAATTGGTTTTAAAGTTAAATTAGAATATATTTTTAAAAACTTAATACAATGGTGGACATTGGAATAAATTTCACATTTAAATTGGACATAAACAAGTGTCAATATTTTGATATATATTGTTTCTTAAAAACACACTATTTGTTTTTATAATAGGAATTAATTATATATTAATTAATGAAACTTATATGTTTTTAATTTTTTAAAATAGACATCATTTTTGAATTCAGAATAAAAAATATAGCTTAGGGTGAATTTTTGGTATTTTTCTGAAAAACATCAATTTTTGATGAATAGTGAAACCACTAAGTGGTAGTTAAAAAACTGCTTTTTTTTAAATGAAATTTTACCACATCTATGAATTGAATTTTAAAAATACTACATACATTGTAGTCATTATTAGGTAAAATTTTGTTCAATGGGATGAAAATAATTTTTGTGAATAGTAACTTTTGAGTTTTTTTAATCGCGATTAGAGGTAATTATTGTAATTGAAGGAAAAATAATGTTTTAATAAAATAAAATTACCTTGACACCTATCCAAACTTTATTTAATGAGTAATTTATGACCATGAAAATCCATGGGTCAACTTGGGGACCCCATGGAGCCACTTGGGTAAGAAAATGATGTTAAGAACTTTTTATTTAAAGTTAAAAATAAAAGTGTCACAAACATGTATTTTTTTACTGAAACAATTTTTTAATGGGGTTATATATGTTATATTTTTGACTATAAATATTTATTAGAAACTAATAATATTTCCTAAATCATGGTAATTTTTTTTATAATTTTTAAAAATTATATAAATAAATTTATTTATGACACTATGATGATGCAACGATTACATTCCTACTTCATGGTGGGATGGTGGGAGTACCAGGATTATGTCGAATGATAAAATTTACCAAAAATCATCATTATTAGTTAAATTAGTTCCCATATCACTAATGAGTATGTAGGGGACTATGAATCTAGAAATATCATTTTTCATTAAAAATTTAACTACATTTTTGATGATTCATTGGAAGTGGATTTGTCTTCAACCCATTTTGATATATATTTAATATCTAATAACAAGTAAAACAGACCATGCTAATTAGAATATATTCCAATTATATCAATCCCCCTTACACCAAAGTGTTTGACTTCCATGATGGTATTTTTGGTAATTTATTTTAATTTTCATATCGTCCCTATCTACTAGCATCAATCACATGGTGGAATATATTTACATATGTCATGTTGATGTACTGGATAGAATAGCTGACTTCTATTGATTTTATCCTTGTTGCCTTATGTTCTATAATACCCTCTTCTGGGTGAAATATATGTCATTTTGAGAAAACATTTTCTCTATATTCTTAGATATAGTGCCACATTAATCCATTAGCACACCACTTAAAAGTAGCAGTTTATCAAAGAAGAAATAAGGCCATTTAGAATGATTTTTTCATTCTATTTTTTTTAATTTCGGAGTAGAGTGATCCTATAAAGCCATATTCTACGTCATCTAAAAACCAAGAATAATATTGTTCAATTATCATGAATAGGATTTCATTGGTAATGTAATAGTGGATGCATTGATTATTTTTATCCTTGATATTATGCAATAATGGTATGTAAAAATTTTCCGCATAAAATTCTGTTGTTACTTTAGTTCATTTTTTATCTAGTCAAACTAATGGAGTAGAAGAATCGATCATATCAGATGTGGTTTGGAATCTTAATTGTTCAGTAAATAATTTAGTGTTTTATAAGAAATATAGACCAAGAATATAGATAGGAAAACATATTAGAGAATATCTCATGTTTTAAAGATGTAGGCATGCAGTTCCATTTCAGTCATCAAATGAATTACATATGTTTTATTCATGGAATGAAATTCATAAAATGAGGGGAAAAAATATTTCTAACTCAAATTACATGAATAGGTCTAATTGTGAAGTAACTTTCATAATATATCAACATGAATCCTTATCGAAATATGTTGAAATTATGATTGTAGTGGAAACTGGATTATTTTCTAGGGTCTGTAATTCACAACGAAAGACTTTAGTGAACATGTTAATGGTTCCTTTTTTAATAATTTTTCGAGGTATGGGATACTTAATCATTATTTTTAATAAAGATAAAGTAAAATTATGCATGAAACCAAAGGCTAATTATCCCATTAATTACTGAAAGATCAATTCAGTATTTTTTACATTTTTGTTATCTGGATCAAATTTAATACCTTGTTTTTAGATTTTATGTGTGTGGAATAAATCTCCTTGATCGTTGATTTGAGACTTTACCCATTTAATATGATTCATTTTTCTTCACAGTATTTTAAGACTAGATCTAAATTATTGATGAAAACATTAAGGAATATTCTATAACCTAAAAACACATCCAGGAATATTTCAGTGAATTCATCTACCTTATCATGTAATATAAGTGTTATGAATCATTGTAACATTTTTGGTGCATTAAAAATACCAAATAAAATAAATCAATAGTTTTATGTTCTAAAGGGTTAATTTATTATTGTTTTGGAGTGGTAATCTACATTTAATGAAACATGATCTTATCCAGAATATCTATGTAGTAAATGATATAATTGGTTCCCTCTTATTCTCTCCAACATTTGATCAATAAAGGATAGTGGGTAATTTTATTTTCTAATTACCTTAATTAGTTTCTTATAATAAACTTATACTCTACATCTAGTGATGGTTTGAGTAAATATCAGCTAATCATTATCATTTTTCACAACAGATAGTCCACCCTTATTTGGAGTGACATGTAACAGACTCTCCCAAATTTTTAGATATTGAGTATGTTATTGAAGAATCTATAATTTTTTCCCTTTTTTTATTAACCAATTTTTTCATTTATAAGGTGAGTGGCCTCTATGGTTGCAGTTTGGGTTCAAAAATTTCTTTGAAAAAATTTTATGGGTTCCTAATGTTAAGTTGATTAACATATGGTTTTCCAGTCACCGTGCTATTTTGTTTTTTGTGACATTTTAGGAAAACAAATATTTTTCTTCCTTTTTTTGGGTCATCTCTAAGATAATAATTAATTGAAGTGTTTTTTAGTCTCAAGGAGTGATTCTAGGGGTTTAATCATTAATAATTTAATACCAATTATTGTTCATTAATGAAAAATGGTATGTAAGTTGGAATAGTGTCCCATGTCAATGTATGAATGTAATTTTTTTTCAATATCAATGCATCATTATTAATCATGGAGAATGACTTCCCTCTCAGCATCTGTGGTCCTAAACATATCTATTCTATCAGTATAAATGATTTAATGATAGCCACAATAATCATTACCATATTTTGAAGCATTTTTTATGTTGAACACAAAACATTCATCACTCATTGCGAATACCTGTCTCCCTTTGATAACATTTAATAATTCCATTGTAGGGGTAAAATTTAATCCCTAGAATAATTGGAACACCTCCTTCTTCATTTATAAATAAAATCAAGAAGTATTTATGAAATACCAAATCCCCTATTATAATGGTATTAATATTTAACAATTAAGTATATAATTGAATTTATATATATTTTATGAATTAGAAAACTATTGGATTAATATTATAGTGAATGATTTATTTCTGATTAATTACTACTCTATAGGACATGTACACTAATATTATAATGTTTTATTCTATGTCCCGTGTTTTTTATAACATACTATTATTTTATAAATAATTTTTTTGATTTATTTTTAACTTTTTGGTATTTAACATTTCACACAACACTGAAGATATTTTATTATATATAAATTAAATATTTTTTTCCTTATGTTATAAATAAAACCAAGTAAATTGATCACTACAAAAATGATAAACATTAGACTTCTCTACATAGAAAAACGATGATAGCTTGCATTATACAAAACAATGTCTTTCCTTGGTGGATTGTATAACATGCAATATGAAGGTTTACTAAACAATTATATATATTTAAAATATATTCATTTTAAATAATTATATATAAAATAGTCGTCAAATTAGTTGTTATGAATAACTAAATTAGTAAAATATATCATTAAAAAAATATAAGATTAATTCCAAGGATACCAATTTATTATAAATGAATATGAGATGTGATTGAATATAAAGGAAAATATAAATATTTTTGTGATCACAAATATATTTTACCCTAAAAAATTAAACTAATTACACTTAGTGAGTGACAGAAATGTAATATATATATATATATATATTTAATCAAAATGTTTTGTATTCATCCAATGGGCTCGATAGACTTAATTTAAGTATAATCCAAATTTTAGGCATTAAAACATATACTTTTTTAAATGTATTTCTATCACCCTTTAATGAAAGTCCATTTTAAATCCCATTTTAGCACTTTTTTCAATTTCATATTTAAATTAAATATTATATTTCTAATAAAAAAATAATATTCTTGTTAGGATACATTTTTGGGAATTTTTCTGTGAGGTTTCATTTATTAATGGATATTTAAAATACAAGATTTGAGTTCCAAAACAAATTTTCATATAATTTATTTTTATGGATAAATTATTTTATAAACTGAATTAAATTTTTAATTACATAATATTTTTATAACTTAACCCAATATAGTTCATTGAAATCAATTTCACGTTAATATTGGATATAAAAACATAACAATACTTTGAATGTTTTTACATTAAAAACGTATTGTGTAGTCTCATTAGTGAGATTAAATTTAAATTATTTTATTTCCAATATATTATTTCAATTTCAAAGAAATGGATTAAATATTCTTATTAATCATGATTTATAACTTCTAATAATTTCACAATTGTTTTTTTCTAAAAATATTATCAATGGTAATTAAAATTATTTATATTGTTTAAGGTAAAACATTACATTACTATGGACTAAACTATACTTTTTTGACCAGAAATGTCCTATAAAATCATCCAACAACCATTTTATGGAAATTAATAGTCCATTAATTTTCTATTCATTAGTTCAGTTGATTTAGAATTAATATTTTTAGGAAAAAATGTGGATACACAAAACTTGTTTCTAAAAATGCCACTTGTGCCATTTCCCTTCCCTATAAAAAGACACCACCTCTCACATGTTTTCAAAACTTTAAAACATATTTTTATTGGAAAATATCTGACCAATAAACTTCTCAACATCAATAAATTCCTTCGAGAATCATTCTCTTTGGCCGAAGCCCATCCATGGAATCTTTTTAACACAAACCATAACAAGTTACCCTTTTAAGAGGTAATATCTTCTCTCAAGGTCCTTTCTTTTATTGTCCTTGTTCATCTGTAAACCCCATTTATTAAATTATTATATAAAAAACCAGTATAGTCAATAAACAAGGATTTTTGTGCTTCTATTATTTCTACATAAAATTACACACACCCCCATCTAAAGGGTAACAAACATATTATTCATTTTTACAATGAACTTATACCTCAACAAATAACGATTGTTCAGTTTTCCATAGAACCTATCATGGTGTAAATTATGATGGACACTCTATTTAAATATATTATATATTTATTTGTCCTTATTTATTCTGTTTACAATTCATAACTTTTTTATTTTCCATCTAGTGTAAATATGATTTTTTTTGAGATATTGTAGACTACCGACCCCTTAAAATGGTGTGATTCATTCACACACTACATGGAATGTATTAATGATGGGTATAGTGAAATTATATAATATTTAAAAAATTATAATTCTAAATTAATTATATTATATACATGTACATATATAAATTTCTTTCTTTCTTTCAATACGACTACAAATATGGAAGCAACGTTCATGCATACGTACAACTTGTCGTCTCTATGTAAAGTGTGTTTCATTTACTTCTTCTATATTATATAGATTATTATAATATAAATATAATTTATATAAATGATATTTATATCATTTTATACATTATGGAATCATGATATAGTTATAAAGACCAATGATATAACAAATTCAAACACATGAAAAGAACAAAGAGCATAATATTCAGAGTGAAACACTAACATTGGATTGTTAACAAAAGGGTAACATGTGGGAATAATAAAACCATAAATGGTATTATATATAAAATTATTGTTATGTAAAATATATATTATAAATTTATATTTTTTATACAAGTGTTTTTAAATCATATGATGAGATTCGAGATACAAGGTAAAAGGATTTAATCTAAATTTTTATTTATGTGAGAAACCAGTTCTGTAAACCACTCATTCCTTTTATGGTGTATATACATCCCATGATTTTATTATATGTATATTGTAACTAATATTTTTGGTATTAACATATCCATTTTATGATATTTCATTAATGGTGTTTATGTTCCAATAGATACTAAATCATTGGAATTGTTTTGTCTCAATTTGTCTTCTTTGAGACCCATGTTTTGTTATGCACCTATATTATATTTAATGGAGTTTAAACACCCATTTTACATGATATTCTAGGGATTTAATTCTGTTAATGATATTTTATGCTTCATTTAATTTCATATTCTTATATGGAGAGTATTACCCCATGTTAAAAGTTATAATATTTTATTGATACAATTTCATCGCTTTTCATGATTTCTTATGTCTATGATACCATTGATGAAATATTATGATCCATCTCTCAAGAAAATTTATAAAAAAAATTATCTTATGGTCCTTAATGATTTATTTATATATTTTCACCATTTATTCCACTCATTGTTACATAATATAGTTTATAATTATTTTAATAAAATCCGACATAACCTTCTCTTTGGTCAGAAATATGTGCTCCTTTAAAATCATGTTTTTAAAAAAGGGTTTCTAGGAATATTATACTTTTATCCTATGATTATTAAATTAAAATTTTAAAACATTTCAATATTTATAATGTTTTCGAAGGATTTTTCGTATCGCTTTATGAATGATGAATTTTCAAGCCTTTTTACCATGGAAATGGAATGTTATTTTTACCTCATATGACATGTATAGATTTATCCATCCTAAATAATTTAAAGATTTAATTTCATGAATAAATTTTATTTCATATGAATTTATTTTAGAATTGATCATTAGTGAAATGGTTTGAAAAAAAAGATTTATTTTTTATAAGTTTTCAAGTTAATATAAAATCAAAATGACTTCAAGCGTCATTTATAAGTTATCAAATTATTTTGAAATAAATTAGTTTATAAAAATTCTGATTCTTATTTTATAGGATTTCTAGGGAAATTATTTTTAAAATTTGTTCAATATTATTTTATCAGTCTTCAACTAAAATGGGATTCAAAAATTTTTGAATCTCTTTCTATATGTTTTCAATGAATATGATTTTTATAATTATTTCAAGTTACATGTTTTCAAGGAATAATATTTTCAAAACAAAATCAATATTATTTTATATTTTTTCATGTAAAATGATTTTAAAAATGTTTTTAGGACTTCATTCTTGGTTTTCAATTTATTTTCAGAATAATTAGTTTTAAATAAGATTTATGTTTTAAAGAAATTTTTTTCAAAAATTAATTGATATTTTCTACACAAAATATTTTCATAATATCCATGAATGTTATTTTCTTTATAATAATAAATCCTTTGATGTTACTAGTGGAAATATATTAAAAAATCAAAGGGTTAGAGTCTTATTATTTCTATAATTGTTAAGGTTTTGAAGGAATAATTATTATTACACCTGTATCTCTTTCATGGGTTTGGTATTTTTGAAAAGCAACTATTTTTATTGGTTATTCATATGATTAATTGATAATGAGGGATGCATCCTTTTCCAAATTTTAGGTTATGATTACATGTTTATGAAAAATAATTTTAGAAGGGTTTTTATATGATGATTTCTGATTTTACTGGTAAATGTATGTATGATTTCAATCTATGATGGGTGAGCCCTAAATCTCCCTACAATGTATTATGTAATGATTCATATCTCATGATGTATACAATTATGCTTTTTGGAATGATCTTTATCTACTAAGATGGTCATGGGAGTGAACCAGGACTACCAAGATAGTATGAGGAGTGAACTCATGCAACTAAGATGGCCATAAGAGTGATCCATTACTACCAATATGGAATGGGGAGTGAGCCTATACTACCAATATGGTCTTGGTAGTAATGCCTTGGATACTAATGAAATCATATTTTATATGATTTTGTCTCTTCCACAATTCCATGTTTTATTCCTATGTTATGATTTCATGTATTATGTTATTTATTTCCTTATGACTAATTTATTATGAACATCCCAGGTTTATTCCAAGATTCATGTATGTGATCATTGATATGTAGGGTATGATATTAAATATTCATGATCATGTTCTCATACCATTATCCTTGGGATTATGATTAGAAATATACCTTTCATACTCTTAATGATCCTTTTAGATCACCCTCTGTTATGTTTCCTTAACCTGGTTATAAAGATATGTAATATTATTGACGTATCTAGATAGGGTGATAGTCAAGATTAACTATGTATGAGAAAATGTAGTTCACATATGTATCAGTGTCTATGTATCCTTGATTCCAAATAACCTAGAATAGTAAAGTCTTTGGGCATCTATTTGTATATTATTTTATGTATTATGCAATTTTTATGTCAATTTAATGTATGGAAGCAGAGGGTTTCTGTAGATGGAATCAGATAAAAGGTTTATTTAACCTTTGGAAACTGTGAACATAAAACATTTGTGAGAACCCTAGATTTAAATATATGTTCGATATTAATAACCTAGGATTAACGTATAGTGTAATTTATTAAAAAATTTGGCATGATTGAGGAATCCTATATGTAATTTATTTTTTGAAAATGTGTTCCAATGATATGATAAGTAATGCCCACTTTTTGGTTCTGATTTTTATCAATTTATATAACCAGAAGGAACTAGATTAACATTGAACGTGATGAATGATTTTCTAATGAGCAGGAATGGTGGATGATCACTATACTAAGAGATATTAGGATAATTCCATATCGGTTTTCATGGTACATGATTGACAACATGTACCTTAACAAAATCTCTAATTCACTAAGGAAGAGAAAGATGAGTTTGACGAGAGTTTGTGTAATGTGGTACAAATAATGGTTACACTGTTAGTGATGAAGAGACTATAGAGGAAATGTGAATGGAAAGATGTATTGGTTAACATGATGATGTCTCCATGCACAGGTAATAAGGATAATATTGAATAATAAATGATTTTTTGTCCTTGGATTAAAGAAGTGTGTTATATGAATGCTTAAATATATAAGGATTGTTCAATTTATGTTCTTCATTACTGTTTTATAAGAGAACATTGAATGGTTTTGATTGAATATGAATGGGATATAATTAAAAGGTGATGTCCATGGAAAACACATTATTTAGGGAATGATTACCCTTAAAATTCACTTTATGTGGTGATAATATTGTTTGGATAAATATATTTAATATATTAATAAGTATGTTGGAAGGTACAAATTCACTTTCATGTAATTAAGGAATTTTTGACAAGTAATTTTTGTTGTCATGGATTGTGTATTCATCTTCTTTAATTAATGGAATATAACCAATAATATATATAATAGGTATGAATTCATGTTATCGAAAATTATTTATGGTAATTGATGTTATTACCATGATTCATGATAATATATTTTTTGGGTAATGACATGTTTTGAATGTGACAACCAAGTGATGCCTTGTAATATATTCGGGAATCAATGTTAAGCAGATTTTATGACAATATTACTAATGTTTTCTATTTTCATCATTGAGACGAGTTATATGGTTAATCATGCATGAAAATATTATGTTAAACATCAGAGAAAGTATTTATGCACTGAGTTTGTGTTCCAACCCTTTATTAAAATGAAATTTATTAATTAACCTTATTTCAAGGAGGTACATCTTTTTAATTTTCTGGAATTATACTTGTGTGGATTTAGAATAGAAAATAATTTATGTTGGGACGCAACCATTCATGTTTGTCAAGGAGATAGGTATTGATCCCAAGATAAAAGGATGATGATTGTTTCCCACCTACTATTAGCCTACGTGATGTTCTGGTTAATGTATAATTATTTTTGATGTCTAACTATTTATGATGAAATAACAGAGATTAATGTATTAACAAAATTTATTTTTATTAATAGTTATTGATATATAATTATACATTTCATTATTTTAGGTTTCTAAAGATATGTTAATAGTTTGTTTTAACACATTTGTCATTAATGTTAATTTCTCGATTCCCATTACACCATGTGACATATGAATAATAAATTGATAAAAGTAGGAAAAAAATAAATTTTTATAGAAACATATTACGTAAGTATATTTTCATATATTCTAGTTGAGTAAAAGAATTATTCAACATTAGGAAAAAGATTAATATAAAGTTATTCTCCTAATACAATAATTGGATTGAACTGATGGCCTTTCAAATCATTACAACTTTATGAATTTGAGACCCTAAAAATCTATTTGACCATTCACAAGTTTCTTAAATAAGACCTCAATAACTCCCTATAAATATTTGTTCTTTTCCTCCATTTCAAATATTCAACCATATCCTATTTCCTATTATGTGGAAACATAGTTATATGTTACATTGGGTAACTATTATTGGTCCAACATCCCCTTTTAACCTATGTTTTAGTATTCCTTTTTACAATGTTGGTTTATATGAATGAAAATTTACAGTATTAAAAATTTAATAACCCATATGAATTATGAGGGATAAAAAAATTTATATGGTGAGGAATTTAACACCCCATTATTTTCTGAATATATTTTTTCTCATTAATTTAACCTTTCTTATATTTTAAATTTCACCTAACACCGACAATAGATTATTTAATGTCAAAGAAATTAGTTTGTCCTACATTTTAAAAAATGCCATGTTATTCATGGGATACATGCAACATAAAATTTATCTTTATCTACATGTAACACAGATGATATCTTTCATTATTTTCAATAATGAATTTCTTCGATAAATTTTGTAACATAGAAGACTGAGGATTACAAAACAATAATATATTTTTAATACATTATCATTTAATATAATAAGAAATAACCTAGAAGATAAATTAGTGTTCAGGATTCAAAAAATTAGGAAATAATATGGGTTTACCAAAATATAAGATTAATTCATATGTTACAATTTAATAAGAAATTAATCTGAAAATAGTTTGAATAAAAATATAAATATGTTTGTAGTCAAAAAGTGGTATCACTAATATAAATTATATTAATTACAATTATAAAGTTATATTAATTTTTTATATGTATTATATATTCAATAAAATATTTTATAAATTCATAAAATAAATTATATATACATAAGATAATAACAATCACAATTTTATGCATTAACAACAAGAATTATTAAAGATTATTTTTTCAACATTTTAATGGAGAACCAAAATTAAGTCAAATTTTGGCACTTTTGTAGATTTAATATGTCATAATAATTATTATATTTTTATATATCTTAAAAATTAGGGTAGGATAATTTTTTTGGTTTTTTTCTAGAGAATCATTTTTCAATGATTACTTAAAAATACATGATTTTATTTCAAAACTAATTTTTCATATAATTTATTTGTAACATCCCAAGTAAATGAAGAATAAGATATTTACATATTTATTAATATTTTTGAATTAAATATTAATTTTACTTCAAATGGGTTGCTATGTTAGATAGCGTACCCGATACGCAACAACAGGTTTCTTTGGAATCTTACGTTGCACGCTAATAATATAATATTATTATTTTAAATGGTAGTTAACTCCTAGACATTTTATTAGTGGGAATGAATGATACTAACTACAATATGATTATACATGTTTGTTAAATATATTTACATTTATCCAATAATAGTTAAAAGCTTAAAATGTGAATGAATCTAATTTTAAGCATAATTTACATTAAAAGGCCGATTTACCGCCTTCTAATGGAGAACCCTTTTTAAATATAGTTTAGGTTACTTTAATACATTCAAATTGACCAAATAAAATACTTACATAGAATGGGGACATCAAATTACACTTTGGGTAATTTTTTGGTATTTTTCTGATGAAGTTCATTTTTAAATGAATAGTGAAACATATTGTATTTTAATTCAAAAGTGCCTTTTAATCTAAATTATTTATATGGTTCTGTTATCTTTTTAATTGTTTTTAATGATTAATTATAATATATTTTTACCATTTAATCCAATTTTGGTCATTGGAATTAATTTCACTTTGGAATTGGACATAAACAAGTATCAATCTTTTGATAGTTATTGTTTCTTAAAAACACGATATTTGTTTTGATAACAGGAATTAATTTTAAAATTAAATAATTCCACATATATGTTTTGAATTTTAAAAAATAGACATCATTTTTGAATTCAGAATATCAAATATATCTTAGGCTGAATTTTTGATATTTTTCTAAAAAACTCAATTTTAGATGAATAGTGAAACCACTTAGTAGTAGTTTAAAACTGACTTTTTCATTTAAATGAAATTTTACCACTTCTACGAATTTAATTTATAAAATCTAAAATTCATGGATGTTATAAAGAATTAAAATTTGGTTCAATAATATTAAAATAATTTTTGGTGAATAGTAGCTTTTGACTTTTATTTACAGCAGTTGAAGGTAAATATGGTAATTCAAGGTTAAAAAAATATTATAATAATTCCAAATTACCTTAACCCTTGTCCTAGCTTTAGTTGTAGAGTCATTTATTACCATGGGCATCTTTGGGCCGATTTTGGGACCCCATTGAGCAACTTGGGAGTGATAATGACAATTTAGATTAATAAATTTAATGTGAAGACAAAATTGACATTAACAAAAATTGTTCAGTAATTAATTTTTATATGGTGTTATATAAGTCATATTTTAATCTATAAATATTATTTGGTAATATAATAAGCATTCCTACATGATAGTATTTTTTCTATAATTTTTATACATAGAATAAAGTAAATTATTCATGACACAATAATGATACAATATTTACCTCATTAATAAATCATTTAAATAAATAAGATTATATTGACTAAAATATTATCCAAAACATGTCCAATTCTGATTGGATGATTTTATTTCGAATATGAGTCATCTTATATTCGACCTAAATTATTTTTGGATCATTAGAAAACGAATATCAGTATATAATAAAATAATGTTTTCACACATTCCTAAAGAGCCATCCACTCCCTTATAAAAGGAAACAATTTCTATCCATCTCCTCACACCTCTCAAACCATTTGGCTCGTCCAAAATCTACCCAGTTTAGTTCCTTACATCCCTATTCTCCTCCTAGAAGCCTTATCTTAGGCAGAAGGCACTTCAATAAGTCATTTGGTTCAAACCAAAGGGAGATACCCAAATTAAAGGTAACGATTTCTCTTAAATTGTTTTCTTTTATTTTACTTCGCTAACCCCTAAAATCTTTTTATTCCTTAATTTTGTAAAAAAACAATATCTTCAATATACTAGGATGTTTTTATGAGAAGTATTAGAACAAAACATACACACACCTCCATATAATGGATGAAGGACAAAATGTTTCTGTGGATGGAAAACTAACACCTCACGAAACGATGATTGTTCAATTACATCTTACCACCTATCATAGTGGCCATTATGATGGAACTATATTCATATATTATTTATATTATGTTTATGATTTCTGTATGCTTCTGTACTTCCAAATTATATCAAACCATTATGGTTTCCATAGAGGGTAAATACGATAATCTCATTTGAGGAAGTGCGGACTACCGCCACCTCAAAGTGATGTGACTCGTTAATGCCTTATGTGGGATGATTAAAGGATTGAGTTAATGATATTATATATGATATTATACTGAAATTAAAATATACCTATGTATCATTATGTTTTACTTCCATTAACAAAATAAATAGAAATGAAAGTAGCGTTCATGCGTACGTACGACTTACTGTCTCCAAGAACGGTGCATTACATTTCTTATCTCTAAATGTTATGTAATATTATAAATAAATGTATATACTGGATATATATGATATATATGATTTCCAAATCATGAATATCATTCTGGATATATTGAACCTTTGACCACATGGACATCTTGTAAATATAAGTTGTTCATTTTTTTTACTCAAGTACCAAATATCGACAAAATGAACATTATTAACTTAAATGATTGCAAAATGATTATAACATGGTAATAAGTGATATAAAAGTAATTATAAACTTGAAAAAGTTTCTTAAGAAAGTAGAAATTAACATTAGTTTATTATTCCAGAGATTATAGAATGATCGAGTGAAGATGGACACAAATAAGGGACTTCGTCTCAATCTCCTTTAATTGAGGCATTTTTTGTTTTATACACGACTTTATTTTATATGGTGTATAAACCCCTTTGACTTTTTATTTTATTGAAAGGGAATCTTTTTATACAAAGCGTTTTACTAAATTAAAAAAAATATTTTTTTAACGTAAGCAGTGACAATGACCTTTCCTCCACCGCGAGGATTATTTAATCTTTGGCTTCCTTAACAAGCCAGAACGTATTTAAAAGGAAAATAAATACCATATAATTTTTTATGTATTTTGGTATTGAAAATTATTTTGAGAATGGATTTATTATTTCAATATCTTGAAATGATATTTTATTATTTTAATGTGGAAATGTTATCTTTCCTTTATGCTTATGTTGTGTGTTATGATCATGTTATGGTTCTTGGAAATTATTTACGTATATGGGTGGTTCCATGATAAAACTAGGGCAGGTGAGCACGAGATATCTCTCCAATGCTTTAGGTAATGTGGCAGAGGTAAACATTAATTTTTCACCTAAGGGATTTAGGGAATATACTATGATGGGTATTCCAAAGTAACTCCCTATGTAGCTGTGATAGCTACAATGTAAGTATGATATGGATGCCACAAGTTACCTCTATGTTTTATGATTTCTATGTGTCTTTCATAAATCTTATGATTTCACGAGGTAAGTAAAAGATTTCTTGATTTGTATTTATTTATGAACAAATGTTTTCATTCTTTTTTTTATAACCCTTACTGAGGTTTTTATGCTCATCCCAAGTTTTGAAATGTTTTCACATGACATAAAGATGAATAGGGTCAAGGATGGGATCAAGGAAAAGTCTTGTTGTCTAAAACAAGGAAATAGACATAAATCATTTTTTCAAGAGTTTTTATTTTATAAAAAATGGAAACTGTGTAGAAGTGTCTAACTTATAATCTTTTGAGATGTAATGGTTATGTCCTAATTCTCTAAAACTCTAAACCTAAAAAGATCCTCAACGTGAATTATACATTTAATTCAGTATTATGTAATGTTTATGGATGGGTCCTTATAGTTGGTATCAGACATCGGTTTAGATAACTTTAGGTGTTAGGGTGTTGTTAAATTAATATCCAAAACGTAATTTGTGTTAATATTGACATCTTATATCATTTTCCAGATTACCATGTTTCTTCGCATAAGATATTTTTGTGTTCAGAATGGTTTTCTGCAGAGGAAATGGGGCAACTATGTTGGGAAGAAATCCGGAGGAAGACATCCATCCAAATCAGCAACCTGGGATGGTCAGAATCGGAACTGAACAGTTTGTTGTAGTGATGGAAAAGTTGACTGAGGCTATAAATGTTGGAGGTATCCATGTATGAGATCATCCAGATCAACTATAGAAGAACATGTCAGTAGTGGAGCATTTCATGAGGCAACATCCCCCATAATTCAGAGTATCATCTGACCCTGTGCTAGCTGAAGGGTGGATTAAAGAACTGGAGAATATTTTTGATGTCATGGGTTGTTCAGAACATCAAAAAGTTAGTTTTGTTGTTTACCGTTTTGAAGGTGAAGCTGATAAGTGGTGGTCGATGGTGAAAAATATCAAAGATAGTGAGGAGATTGATACTCTTGATTGGGATGAATTCAAAGGTATGGTTCTTGAGAAATTTTTTCTTAAGGTGTTTCATCATAGGATGGAAAAACATTTCCTGGAATTGAGGCAGGAGGATGACTCAATGGCTACTTATGAAGAAAAATTCACTCAATTGGAAAGGTATGATCCATATTTCATAGGAGTTCTTGATAGTAAAATCAACAGTTTTTACTCAGGATTAAAGCCAAAGTATCAAAGGGCTTTAGCTTCTCATGAGTTCAAAAGTTATGAAAAAATTGTTAGTTGTACAGAGAAGGTGGAAATAGAGTTTGTGATGATCAAGTATTTTTTGACAAACAACAGAATAATAGGTCGAGGTTGTAGGAGAAAGAGAATAACTCTTCAAATAAGTCATATGGTAAGAAACTTATGTTTATAGTTTGTGAGAATTTTTGTTAAAAGCATGCTGTGGAATGTATTTTGAATTCAGTTAAGTGCTACCAATGTGGTAAAATGGGGCATAAGGCTTGAAATTACACTGAGAAAGATCACGCTAATCTTAAGACAAAATCTGATTTCCAGTCAGTAAAATGTTTTAAGTGCAATGAAATGGGTCATTATGCAAATGAGTGTCCAAAAAAGAACTCAACTGAATGAAAGCTGCCAGACTACAAGCATAAATGGGTGGTGAAATCCTTTGAAACTACTTCAGCAGATGTCGGGCCATGAAATGAAGTTGTGTCAGGTATACTAATTATTTGTTCAAATTATGCCAATGTGTTGTTTTATTCAGGGTGTACAGACACATTCATTTCTGATAAGTTTTCTAGTAAATTGTGAATTACATCTCATGATATGAATACTGAACTTATGGTAAATACACCTAGAGGAAATGTTGAGACAAAAAGAAACCATAAGAACATCCATGTCCTTTTTTGCAGAAAGAATCTACCTGCAAACATTATTGTTTTTCCTCTAGTAGAGTTTGATGTTATATTGGGCATGGATTGGATTTCTGTTTATCATGCTAAGATTTACTGTAGAGATAAAGAGGTTTCTTTTTAGAATGATTTTTAGTTTGTATACAAATATGAACCCCTGCTGTTGATAACATATCAGGAAGCTAAGAAACAAGTAATAGATTGAAATGAATTTTACCTTGAACATGTAGTTGAAAATAAAGGAACTGTTCAGATTAATGATGTGCCAGTGGTAAATGAGTACATTGATGTTTTTCCTGATGAGTTTCTTGGTATTATACATGATCGGGAAGTTGAATTTACTATTGACTTAGTTCCTAATGCTATCCCAATTTCAAAACCCCTTATCGAATCACTCAAATTGAACTTCTGTAATTAAAGAAACAATTCCATGAGTTATTGGATAAAGGTTTCATTTGACCTAGCACATCACTATAGGGTGCTCCTGTATAGTTTGTTAAAAAGAAAGATGGTTCAATGAGACTTTTCATTGATTATAGAGCATTGAATAACATCACTATTAAGAATAAGTATCCTTGGCCTCATATCAATGAATTGTTTGATCATCTCCATAGAGAATAGTATTATTCAAAGATTGACTTGAGGTCGGGGTACCATCAGTTGAAAGTAAAATAAATAGATGTTCTGAACACCGCGTTTCATACTAGATAGGGACATTATGAATTTTTAGTTATACCTTTTGGGTTAACCAATGCACCTGTTGTATTCATGGATCTTATGAATAGAATTTTCTGTGAGTTCTTGGATAA
This sequence comes from Viscum album, assembly GCA_963277665.1. Classification (NCBI taxonomy): domain Eukaryota; kingdom Viridiplantae; phylum Streptophyta; class Magnoliopsida; order Santalales; family Viscaceae; genus Viscum; species Viscum album. Next base: position 966,279,748 of record OY728136.1, read on the forward strand.
ATTTGTGGTTGTGTCCATTGATGATATTTTGGTTTATTCCAAAAGTAAGGGGGAAAATGAAATTCATTTAAGGGTTGTCTTGCAAACTTTAAATGAAAAGAAAATTTATGGGAAATTCAGTAAGTGTGAGTTTTGGTTACAACAAATTTCTTTCCTCGGTCACATTGTTTCAAAAAATGGAATAACTGTTGATCCTTATAAAATGAAAGTTGTTGAAGAATGGCCAAGACCCACAAATATAACTGAGGTTCATAGTTTTTTTGGTATGGAAGGTTATTAATAGTGGTTTGTTGAAAAAATTTCACAGTTATCTAGTCCAATGACTGTGTTAACTCGAAAAGGTGTTATGTTTATATGGAAAAAATATTGTGATGATTGTCTTCAAGAATTGAAAATAAGATTGGTGAATGCTCCAGTTTTGTCAATGCCTCCCTTAAATGGTGAGTTTGTAATTTATAGTGATGCTTCATTGAAAGGACTGGGTTGTGCCCTAATGAAAAATGATCAGGTAATTTCTTATGATTCACGTCAGTTTAAACCACATGAGCTAAATTACCCAACTCATGATTTGGAATTAGTTGTTGTTGTTTTTTTCTTTAAAATTTTGGAGGAATCATTTCTATGGAGTGAAGTGTGAAATATATACTGATCACAAAATTTTGATGTATATATTCACTCAGAATGAATAGAACATATGATTGAGGAGATTGTTGGAATTAATCGAGGATTATGACTGCATGATCCTTTATCATTCAAGAAATGAAAATAAAGTGGCTCATGCTTTGAGTCGAAAATGTAATCCTTCATTAACCATGTTACATTTGAATGAGATCCTTTGGTTTTTGATTTGATAATATTTGGCATAGAAGTTGTTGTTGCAGTAAATTATTCTGTTTTGTTTTCGGTGTTAGTGAAATCATCTCTATCAGACAGAATTAGGCAAGCGCAGAAGGAAGATAGTGCGTTGCAAAATTTTTTTTTTTTCAGAAGGGTATATTTCTTGATTTTAATGTTGATAGTGATTGTTTTTTTATATTTGGAAAGAGACTATGTGTTCCTTGTGATTCAAAGTTGAATAATGAGTTATAATGTGAAGCTCAGAGTTCTCCGTTTTCAGTTCATCCTGGCACTACTATGAGGTAAAGAGATCTGTGGGAGTATTACTAGTGGGATACAATGAAAAGAGATATTGCTAATTTTACTATGAAGTGTTTGATTTGTCAGTAGGTTAAAGCTGAGCAATAGTTACCGAAATGGATGCTTTAGCCTCTACTGGTGCCAGATTGGAAATCGGAAAATATATCAATGGACTTTGTTGTGGGATTACCAAAGACATCTCGAGGTAATAATGAAATCCGGTTTATAGTTGATTGATTGAATAAATCTTCTCATTTCCTTCCTATTAGATATACTTTGTCTCTAGATCAACTTGATTGGTCGTATGTTATAGAGATAGTCAGGTTTCATGGTGTTTTCCACTCTATTGTATATGATCATGATCCCAGGTTCACTTCTAACTTTTGTAAAGGCCTTCTGAAGTCATTGGGTACTGAATTAAATTTTAGTACAACTTTTCATCCTCAATCAGATGAGCAGTCGGAATGAACAATTCAGACCTTGGAGTATATGTTACGTGCTTGCTCTATGGATTACTAGGGAATCTGAGACCAACATCTTTATTTGTTTGAATTTTCATATAATAACAGTTTTCATTCCAGTATACAGATGGCTCAATTTGAGGAATTATATGGAAAGCATTGTCGAACTCCAACATTTTGGGATGAAGTATTTGAAAGGAAGCTGATGGGACCAGAATTGGTATAAGAGATGTTAGAGAATGTTAAGTTGATTCAAAATCACATGAGAACAGCTCAGAGGAGACAAAAAAGTTATGTAGATAACTGGAGGATGGATCATTATTTTGTGGTAGGTGATCATGTTTTTCTCAAATTTTCTCCATGGAAATGTATGATTCTTTTTGGTAAAAAGGGAACGTTGAGTCCGAAGTTCATTGAACCATTTGAAATTCTGGAGAAAGTTGGATCAATTAAAAAAAATTGTCTTTGCCTCCAGTTTTATCCCAGTTACACAATGTTTTTCATGTTTCGATGTTGAGAAACTATATGCCAGATCCATATCATGTTTTGAGCCCAGAGGAAGTTCAGTGGGAAGAGAATCTCTCTTATGAAGAACAACTAGTCTAGATTCAGGACCGTAGAGAGCAAGTGTTGCAGAATAAGGTAATTCACCAGGTAATGGTTTTTTGGAAGAACCATATGGTTTAATAGGCGATGTGGGAATATGAAAATACTATGAGGGATAAATACCTCCACTTATTTTCATGAGTGAATAAAAATTGCAAGGACGCAATTTCCAAAAGGGGGAGGGATGTAACATCCTAAGTAAAAGAAGAATAATATATTTACTTTTTTATTAATATTTGTGAATTAAATATTAATTTTACTTTAAAGGGGTTTCTATGTTCGATAGTGTACCCGATACGCAACAACGAGTTTCTTTGGAATCTTACGTTGCACACTAATAATATAATATTATTATTTTAAATGGTAGTTAACTCATAGCCGTTGTATTTTTGGTAATGAATTAAACTAACTACAATATGATTATACATGTTTGTTAAATGTATTTGAATTTATCCAATAAAATTTAGGGGCATAAAATGTGAATGAATCTAATTTTAATCATAATTTACATTAAAAGGACGATTTACCACCTTGTAATGGCGAACCCTTTTTAAATTTAGTTTTATTCACTTTAATAAATTCAATTTGACCTAATAAAATCCTTCATTAGAATTGGGAAATCAAATTTTACATTGGGTAATTTTTTTGTATTTCTCTGATAACGTTCATTTTTAATGAATAGTGAAAAATATTGTATTTTAATTCAAAAGTGCCTTTTAATCTGAATTATTTAAATTGTTAGATTACCTTTTTAATTAGTTTTAAAGTTTAATTATAATAAAATTTTACAATTTAATCCAATTTTGGTCATTGGAATTAATTTCACTTTGAAATTGGACATAAAAAAGTATCAATCTTTTGATAGTTGTTGTTTCTTTAAAACACGCTATTTGTTTTGATAACATGAATTCATTTTAAATTTAATTAATTACACTTATATGTTTAGAATTTGGAAAAATAGACATCATTTTTGAATTCAGAATATCAAATATATCTTAGGCTAATTTTTTGGTATTTTTATGAAAAACATCAATTTTAGATGAATAGTGAAACCCCTTAGTTGTAATTAAAAACTGATGTTTTCATTTAAATGAAATTTTTCCACTTATTTGAATTAAATTTAGAAAATCCAACATACATGGTTGTTATCAAAAAGTAAAATTTTGTTCAATAAGTTGAAAATAATTTTTGGTTAATAGTAACTTTTGACTTTTATTTACCGTGGTTAATGGTAAATAGGGAAATTCAATGTTAAAAGAATATTATAATAATTCAAAATTACCTTAACACTTGTCCTAAACTTATTTTTTGAGTCATTAACGATCATGGTCATCTTTGGGTCTATTTGGGGACCGCATTGAGCCACATGGGGGTGATAATGACAATTTAGATGAATAAATTTAATGTGAAGACAAAATTGACATTCACAAAAATCATTTAGTAATTAATTATTTTATGGTTTTATATAAGTCCTATTTTAGACTATAAAAATTATTTGGAAATCTAAATAGATTTCCTAAATTATAGTATTTTTTATAATTTTTATACATCGAATAAATTAAATTATTCATGTCACAATAATGATGCAATATTTATCTCATTAATAAATGATTTATATAAATAAAACTATAATGATTAAAATATTATCCAAAACTTTTCCAATTCTGATTGGATGATATTATTTATAATATTAGTCATCTTATATTCGACCATAATGATTTTTGGACTATTAGAAACTGAATATCATTATATAATAAAATAATGTTTTCATACCTTCTTAAAGAGCCCCTCCACTCTCTTATAAAATGAGACCATTTATATCGAATTCCTCACACCTCTAAATCCATTTGGCTCGTCCAAACTCTGAAACATTAATCTCCCTACATCCCTATGCTCCTTTTATAAGCCTTACCTTAGGCAGAAGGCACTTCAAGAAATCTTTTGGTTCAAACCAAAGGGAGTTACACAAATTAAAGGTAATGGTTTTTCTTAAATTGTTTTCTTTTATTTTACTTATAAAAAACCTAAAATCTTTTAATTACATTCTTTTGTAACAACACCAGTATCCTCAATATACTATGATTTTGTTATGAGAAGTATTCGAACAACACTTACACACACCTCTATCTAATGTCTGAAGAACATAATTTTTCTATGGATGGAAAAATAACGCCTCACGAAATGATGATTGTTTAATTAAATCTTATCGCCTCTCATGGTGGACATTATGATGGAACTATATTAATATATGATATATATTATGTTTATGATTTCCTTATACTTCTGTACTTCCCAATTATATCAAACCATTATGGTTTCTATTGTGGGTAAATACGATAATCTCATTTGAAGAAGTGCGGACTACCACCCCCTCAATGTGATGTGACTCGTTAATGCCTTATGTGGGATGTGTAAAGGATAGAGTTGATGTAATTATATATGATATTATACTTGAATTATAATATACCTATGTATCATTATCTTATAATTCCATTTAAATAAGAAATTGAAACGAAAGTACTGTTCATGCCTACGTACGGCTTACCGTGTCCATGAACGGTGCATTTCATTTCGTACCTCTAAATGTTATGAAATATTATAAATACATGTATATACTGGATATATATGATATATATGATATCCAAACCATGAATTGCATTCTGGATATAATGAACCTTTGACCACATGGACAACTTGTAAATACAATGTGTTCATATTTTTAACTCAAGTACCAAATATCGACAAAATGAACATTATTATTTTAAATGATTGAATAATGTTTATAACATGGTAATAAGTGATATAAAAGGAATAATAAACATGTAAAAGTTCCTTAAGAAAGTATAAATTAGCTTTGGTTTATTATTCAAGAGATTAAAGAACGATCGAGTCAAGTCGGACACAAAGTAAGGGACTTTGTCTCAATCTCATTTCATTGAGGCATTTTTAGTTTTATACACAACTTTATTTTAAACGTTGTATAAACCCCTTTTACTTTTCATTTTATTCAAAGGGAATAATTTTAAATGAAGCTTTTTACTATATGAAAAAAAGAATTTTTTTTTAACGTAAGCGGTGACAACTACCTTTCCACTACTGCGAGTATTATACAATCTTTGTCTTCATTAAAGAGCCAGAATGTTTTTAAAAGGAAAAATAAATATCATATACTTTTTTTACAAATTTTGGTATTGAAAATGATTTTTAGAATGGATTTATTATTTCAATATATTGAAATGATATTTTTTTATTTCAATGTGGAAATTTTATCTTTATTGTATTCTTATGTTATGTGTTATGATCATGTTATGGTTCTTGGGCATTATTTACGTATACGAGTGGTTCCGTGATAAACCTAGGGCGGGTGAGCCCAAGATAGCTCTCCAACGCATTGGGTAATGTGATGGAGGTAAAGATGAATGTTTATCCTAAGAGATTTAGGGAATATACTTAGATGGGTATTCCAAAGCAACTCCATATGTAGCTGTGATAGCTATAATGTAAGTATGATATAGATGCCACAAGTTACCTTTATGTTTTATGATTTCTATGTGTCTTTCATAAATCTTATGATTTCATGAGGTAAGTAAAATATTTCATGATTTGTATGTATTTTTGAAAAAATGTTTTCATTCTTTATTTTATAACCCTTACTGAGCCTTTTATGCGCATCCCATGTTTTGAAATGTTTTCACATGACTTAAAGATAAAATGGGTCAAGGATGGGATCAATGGAAAGTCATGCTATCTAAAACATGGAAATAGACATAACTATTTGTTTCATGAGTTTTTATTTTATGAAAAAAATGGTAACTATGTAGAAGTGTCTACCTTGTAATGTTTTAAGATGTAATAGTTATGTCCGAATTCTCTAAAACTCTTAACCTGAAAAGATCCCCAATGTAAATTATTCATTTAATTCAATTTTATGTAATGTTTAAGGATGGGTCATTATATTGTTTATATAGATAAATTTTATATTTAATTTTTTGAAATATTAATTAGATAAAAAATTTATCAACAAATAAAATTTTGGTCATTTATGGAAATTTCACATTGAAATTGTATATTAAAACTCAAGAGACGTTCTAATTTTTTTACTTTGAACAAATACAATGTCATCCAATCAGTAGAATTATATTTAAATTAATTTATCTCACTTATGTAAAAAGAATTTTGATAAATGTATTCCATATTTATAAAAAGAATAGTTTATATTTCATAATATGTTAAAATTAATTATTTACCGTATTTATTAGTGGAGGTAATTATAATGAATTACATTGGTTAAAGTAAAATTAAGCTTAACTGAGAACTAAACAGAAAATATAAGTCCCAAAACGACATTGAAACTTATCAAAAACCATTTTCATGGAGATATTTTTTCCAATATCCTTAAAACATTTTTTTGTATTTAATGAATTTTTGGATATAGAAATGTGGGAACAAATACCTTTTATCAAAAATGCCTAGTGTGTCCTTTCAGTTCCCTATAAATGGCCACCACATCTCCATATTCATCGGAACTCCAAAATAAGTAGTTTATTAAATTTTATGACAATACAAATCCAAACTTCACTCCCATCCTCTTAGAATCCTTCCCTTAGGAAGAAGCCAATCCACATAATCATTTATCGACAAACCAAATAGAGTTACCTAATTAAGGGGTAGAGTATTCTCTAATAATTCTTTGTTTTATTTTCTTTATAAACCTACTCCACTATATTTATTAAATTATATTAAAAAAAATTTATCATCCATATAATAGTTTTTTCCGGCTACATTTTTGACCTAAACGTATTCACACCTCCATATAATGGGTAATAAACATTCTGTTTATGTGTACGATGAACTTCCGCCTCACAAAAAGGTTATTAATAAATTTTAAATGATACATATCATTATGGAAATAATTATAGAAACTATATTTATATATATTATATATTTAATTTATCTTTAATATTAGTTTTACATAATAAATTTTTTTAATTTTCATTTGGTTAAAATATGATAATTTCTGTTGAGGAATTGTGAACTACCGCCGCCTCACAGTGATGTGATTTGTTCTCAAACTACATGGAGTGTATTAAGGATGCGTTTAGTGAAAATATATTAAATATATATAACATATATAATAACTAATTGATATTATATAAATATATCCAGATATATCATTTTCATTCTATCTTTCTATATGAAAATAAAAATAGAAACCTTATTCATGTATGCGTACTACATACCAGCTCTATGAATGGTGTATTCCATTTCATACTTTTATGTTTGATAAATTATTATAATATACATATAAATTATACACATGATATTTATATCATTCTTTACATTATTAAATCATGATACATATATAATGACCAATGATATAACAAATTGAGACACATGCGAAAAATAATAGGAATATTATTCGAAGTGAAACCTTTACATAGGATGGTTAACCAGAGGGTAATATAAGGTCATAATAAAACTATTTTTTATTAGATATTTTAATAATGTTATGTAGAATATGAATAATAAATATATATTTATTATATAGGTGATTTTAACATGTACGAGATGATTCCAGACACAGAGTGATGAGATTTCATGTCACTTTTTATTTTTGTGAGATACATGTTATATTAAAAACTATTTAATTTTATGTGGTGTATCTAATACCCATTATTGTATTACCTGTATATTATACATGTATTTTTGGTTCTTAAAATATCCACTTTATGATCTTTATTTAATAGATTTTAGGTTTCAATAGATAGAAAATTAGTAATATTTTTATTTTGGAATTTTTCTTATTTGAGACTCATGTTTTGTTATGAACATAAATTCTATTTTGATGTGTATATACATCAATATTACCTTTAATTTCCTTATATTACATATTTTACTGATATTTTAAGCTTTAAAAAATGTTAATTTTTTACATGGAGAGTGTGATCCCATGTTAACACATTTTAAGAGTTTATTGACAAAATCTCATCACTTTTCAATATTGTTTATGTTTATGATTCCATTGCAGAAATATTATTATACATATCTCAGAAACATGAAAAAATATTCTTATACTATGGGTTTTAATGATTTATTAATTTATTTTTACCATTTATTACACTCTTTGGTACATAATATGGATATGGAAGTGTTTTTTTAAAACCCTAACATTATCCTCTATTTGGGCAATGATCAGAGTTCCTTAAAAATTATATTTTCCAAATATGGTGTCTATGAAAATTCAAAAACTATCCTATGATAAATAAAAATACATTTTTACCATTATTTCGATTATTCCAATTTTTAAATGGAATCGTATTCTCTCTCTTTTAACAAGAAATTCTTCTGCACATTTTACCATGATAAATGAATATTCTTTCAACCTCATACGACATGTACATATTTAGATGTTTTCAAGACTATGAAGATTTCTTCTAGAAAAAAATGGATAATTTTTTTAAATGTTTTTAAAATAGATTTTCTATGAAATATATGTTAATATTTTTCCAATCCACTTTTATAAGTTTTGTAAGAAATTTTTTATCAAAAAATACTATATCCTCCATTATACGTTTTCATGGAATATTGATTTAAAAATGAATTGGAAACTCATTTATAAGTTTCAAATGTATTTTCAATGAAACGTTTTTCAAAACATTTCAATGATTCTCTTATAATTTTATAAGGAAAAATAAAATCAAAAATATTTTAGGATGATTTTATAAGTTTTCATGGAAGATGATTTTAAAATTATCTCATGATCCATTTATATGTTTATGAAAAAAATTAAATTATCTTCTTGAATATATGTTTTCAAGGAGAGATGATTTCAAAAAAAATCGTAGTTTTATTTCTAATTATTTAATGTATTTTCAAAGGAATTTTTAATAAACAAATTATATATTAATGATACATTTCCAATTAATTATGTATATTTTATTCAAGAAATGTTTTCAAAATATAGATACACGTTATATTCCTTCTTAGATTACATTTTTCGATGTTACGAAAGTACGTTTAAGAATTAGTACAAATATTGCATTATTATTCCATCTTGAATGGATTAAGTTTTTATGTAATGATTATTATGAACCCCATTACTCTTTGAAGGGTTATATTCTAAGAAAAAATACTTATTTTCATGCGTTATTATTATAATTAAATGATAATGAAACATGTTTATTTTTATACATGTTATGTTATGATTACATGTTTATGATAACCATTTCATTTCGTGGGTTATGGTATGATTGTTTATGATTTTTTAGAACATGGATTTATCATTTTAAAATGGGATGGTTGGGACTTATATCTCCCTAAAAGGAATAATGTAATGATTTAACTTAATGATAATGATGAATATTGTCTTCAGAATGAAACTTGACTACTAAGATGGCCATGAGAGTCAAACATGACTACCAAAATTGTTTGAGGAATGGACTCATGCTACTATGATGAACATGATTGTGAACCATGACAACAATGATGGTATGAGGAGTAAACCTATATTATTAAGATGTTCTTAGAAGCTATTACTTGGATACAATGGAAATCATATTTTATATGCTTATGTGACTGCCACAAATCAATGTTTTAAGGCAATGTTATAATTCCATGTATTATGTTATTTATTTTATTATGATTCAAGTCTTATGAAACTCCGTGGTTTATTCATTGATTCATTTATATGATTTTTGATATGCATGGTATAATAATATATTTTCATGATCTTGTAATTGTACCCTTATTCTCATTATTATGCTTATATATCTCTCTTTTTACCATTAGTGAAAATTTTATCACACCCCCATTTATGTTTCCCTCCTTAGGTTATCAAGATATGTATTGTGTTTTATGATTCCATTAAGGGTTCTAGTGAATATGATCCTAGTGTTAGATAATGTATATCACTTATGTATTAGTGTTTATGATTCCATGTTTCCAAAGGCATTGTAATAATAAGGTCATTAAGAGTATTTTTATAATGTTTTTTGTATTCTCCAAATGTTATGTAATGGTAATGTATGAAAAAATAGGTTCTATATATTTATTATCTATGAAGGGATTTTTATGAAAATAATATTTTATGATCTTAACAACACACCCTTATGATTATATTAATATTTCATATGGTCATATATTTATATCTCTTATATTTACCTTTATTGAGAATCTGAGATCACCCTCTATGCGGTTTCCTTCCCCTGTTTAGGAATAAAGGGTTGGGATGGGTATTCAGAAGTGGTCTATTATATTAGAATATCTGTGTGGGATATGTTTAATATCATTCTTGAAATATGAAAATTGTGATTCTAATCACTAAATAAACTAAACTATTGTGGTTTTGAGACATGTTCTTATAAAATTTATTGAATATTATTTTAATAAGATGTGATATTTATGTATGTACTTCTCATTCTACATTATTTGTATCAGATGAACATTTTTTGTAAAAATATGGAGATTAATATAAAAAAACAATTAATGATATCCCTATGCATATTCAAAGGTATATGTGTACGGATATATCTAGGGATATCATTTAGTTTATATTTAAGGATATTATATGAGTTATAAAATATCAATTAATTTTAGTGAAATTTACATCAATTTTTTTCCATGAAATTAAATCCCTTTCTAGATACTACAAGTGGAAATTCATTTGGATCATAGGAACTTGGGTATAATAAATCAAAAAAATTAAAATATTATAATTGACTTAATATCTATCTAGTGTATTAAAATGGGATATTTTTCAGACTTTTCTTGCCACCCACTGTAGATATTAATAAGAAATTCAAAAAATCATTACAAATAATCATGACGGATTAAAATAATGACCCAAAATGATCTAGAATTTTTCTATGGTGACATAAATGTAAAATAAGGATTAATGATTTAGACATCCAATTAATTATTTTTTGTGATTATGTTGTGTTTCTCAATTATGTTTTTCGCATGCTATGATTTTTAGTTTTATTCAAAGAAGAAATCACAATGGAACCAAATTAATGTTTAGTGTGATGTAAAATGCAATAATTTTCTTCCTGGTAAACTAAATTTTATCAAAACAAAAATGAAATATATTATTTATGTGAACTCCCACATTTTTTATTCTATGAATCATACTTATCATTGAAATGAGAGAAATAATAAATAATGTATTTTAGTTTTTCACAAGGCATTTCCCACCTTTTAGTGGTTATGATGATCTACAAGATGCTGACTAATGGATCAGTAAAAATGAAAAATTATTTTTCACCCTTTAGTGTACAGATAATTAAAAGTTAATTTCATTTTTTAAACATTTATAAATATATATAGATCTTTGGTGGGTTATTATAAAGAATGTGAGGGATCAAGATTAAATTTTATCTACAGATTGGTAATAGTTTAAAGGGATGTTCCTCAATAGGTAATCCCCATATATTCCATCAAAAACGATGGATAAATAATTCCTTGAGCTCAAGAGAAAACTAATGAACCTATTGGTACGTAAAAAAGGAAATTTTTCCTGACTTACATGGTATTATTATGGTTTAATCATCAATATTGACTGAAAAATTTATATATTCTATACATACCAATAACCATGTCTCTGAAATGAATTTTACTTTGGAGACCATAGTAGCTTTCACGAATTGATTCATTTTTTACTTAATTCATACATGTAATTAGATATTGCATAATTAATATGGGTTTGATAGGAAAATGAAGATCAATTCTCATGAGAAATAAAATTCTTGAATGAAATCCCATTAATCTAAATTATAGAAATATGGGAATATAAAACACAAGAATTAATTAAATGGAACTCGGAGTTTCATTATACGTGTACAAGAACATCATAATTCCCATGAATAATGAAATGAGATTACTGGTCTGAATAAATCAATAGTGGAGAAGTGGACTCAAAGTAATGCTCTACCTGCATTATATTATTTCAAGGGAAATGATATTGTAAATAATGTGTATTAATTCCCTAATTAAAGTTCTAATGTTAATGATAACCCATAAAAACTTATGAATAAAAAAGGGAAATAATAAATCTTATTAAATATTAATGGAAAACGTGAATAATGATTCTTTGGGAAAACTTATCCTATCCTCCTTATTTTCGAATTTAGTTTTTGATGTTGAATGAATGAGTCACAAGTAAATATTATTGGTCATGATTTAGAGAAATATCATGTGATTATATCACATTACATGTATTTTATAATAATGAAATCAAAATTTATATTTTATTGGTACAAAGATGATAACATGTTTCCAATGAATTTTTTTATATGATAAGATCTTATATAAGGAATAAATAGTTTATTAACGTTTTGATGTTTATATTTATTTACTAAATATTATCATAATGGTTATTCACAATATAATAGGTTTATGAGTTTTGTTTTATCATTTTTATAAAACATTAATACTCATTCCATTGATATATGTGATTTTTGTTTTTCACGTTTAAGTATATTTTATGATACAGTTTTGGGAAAAAAATTCTATATTTGTTAGTGATAACGTAATTTAAGGATGAACACATTTAATAATTTGGTAGAAGTCATTAATAATACTGGTATCCTTTAGGGTTTAACTTATCATTGATGTGGAGTTAATAATGGGAATAATTCTATCCCCTTAAGATGTCACAACACTACACTGTTATCACTAATGATTTCTCTCTACATCAACTATCCAAAATTTACAGAAGAGAAGTGTTAAGGTTTCCTAGAGTACCAATTAAATTTCATATTATTGGTATTGGAAGTTAACCTTGATGTATTGGATAAGACTTTATCAAGATCTTGATTTAGAATTCAATTTCATAATTGTGTATCATCCTTAGATAGATGTTCAATATTAGAGTGAAATTCAATGCCTAGAAGTTCTTTTCTGATATTTTTATATATATTTCTATGGTTTTTAGGATCAAGAAAACCTTTATTTTTTTATTATTTTATAATATATTTCACATATAAATTCTAATTTCTCATTATGATTAACATTGTGGATAGAGATAATGAAATCCAATATACTGGAATGATTTTTTAAAAAGAAATCTATTTTTAACTATGAAATACGATGATATGTAAGAGAAGTTTGGAGCAATTTGTAATGATATATGGATATAAACTGATGATAGAATAGTTAGTATAACAAATATTGATGTGGTCTATAATTTTATATTAGTGAGAAAGTATTTCAATGAATTTCGTTGTAGAAGAAATTAGTGTAATGTAATCCCATGGAGAATTTTCACCTTTGAAATACTATATCATAATAGGAAAGGAGATTATCATTTTTTCTTCTGATGGACCTCTCTTTGATTTATGATGTATTCCATGAACCTCACCAATGTAAGTACATACATGTTCAGTCATGTGTTATTTAACTCATAGGTTATACTAGTGGAGCATGGTCATTATTCTAGAGAGTAGTAGGTTTAAATTTTCTTCTTTTGGAGAAGGTTCTAGGAAATAGAACCAATCACATGATTCATCATTTGTAAAAAACTAACTTTTTTAGGAAGATATGTGGTAATAAGATGACATAATAAGGCATAATTATACGTTGTTTGGCACTGGTGTGAAAACCTTCTAGGGAAACAATTATTCTAATGTGGGTAGAATTTTAAACCATGATAATATTTTTAATATGTTTTCTAAATAAATTATATCTTATTGATATTTTGTGCCACACACAACACTGAGTTTAGATTGGGTCACACAAAACACCATTTTTATCATGTATTATATATAAGATATAGATTATCTTCTATTACAGGCCACATTTTTTTACCTTATGTTTAATTTTAACAATGTGTTTATCTTGTATTACATATAACAATGGGTTTACCATGTGTTATATGCAACACCAAGTTTAAATTAAATCTTAAATATAATAAAATAATATTACTTAATATTATAATTTTCACCTGGAAATTAAAATGGATCGTATAAATATTAATAACTTAATTATGAAAATATATTTTCTACAATATATATGTAATATAAAATTTGGAGAAAAATTAATTATCAATGAATATAAAATCTATTTTAGAACATTGGGAATATTTTTCTCAAAAATTACTTTTATGTTCACAAATATATTATATATAAATTAATTTAATTTTAGTTTTTTATTTTAATGGAATTATTAAAATACATATTAAATCATGCTTCTAACATTTTTCATATATTTTTTCTAGAAATGATATGTGAAAAAAATAATTTTACACATAAAAATGTATTTTTTGAAAAAATAAATTTTCCACCCTTTTAATAAATATTTTACAATTAGTTTTTTTCAGTTATATAAAATTTGTTTTAAAAAATTGTTTTCATTTTATTTATTCATCACATCAATATTATGTTAGGTAGATATTTTCCAAATTTTTTAGGAAGCTAATGTTTTTTATGGGTTGTGAAAGATTAAAATTTGTATTACGAATTTTTAATTATTTTAACTTATTTAAAATCATAAAAAAATTAATATTGTTTTAATAATATAATTACATAAATTAAAATTCTATTAATCCATTTTATTTCATTATAAACAATTTCCATTTTTAATTTTGATATAGAACATTTTAAATCTGTTAAACATTTTCTCTTGGAAAAACTTCTTTCTCATCACTTCTACTGAATTAGTATAAAATTATATTTTACCAAACCTATTAATAGAGTTTAGAAAAATTAGTTACATATTTCTAATAAAAAAAATATTATGTAACATTATAAACTTAAATTTTTATCATAATTAATAGTAAAAAAGGTAAAAATATTACAACTTATTTATGGAAAAGATTGGTTTACCAGGATGATTATCTAAAAATTACAAGGGTCCATAAAATTAATGAATACAATTTAATGATAATATTTCACCAAAATATATTCATTTTTAAATAATTTCCCATTTTTAGAATTTTTATATGTGAAAAATATTGTTAAAACGTTTTCTTTTTAAAAATTACATCTGTGTCACTCAACCCACATAAAAAATGATACCCTCTATCCTATCATTTTCACACATGCAAAACCATTTGTATCAACCATTAAATTTAAAAATAGCATCCTATATTCTATAAATGCATCATATAATACTTATTTTATTCATAATTCAGACCGCATAATACCTTTAGTTTGAACCATTAGATGTTTCTTGGAGAAGTTGTAACATTCCTAATAGAGTATTTTATTTTATATTTTACTCCACATGCAAAAATTATTATTAAACCATGTTAATATATTATTTCATGTATATTATATATTTTTATATATTATCATTTTAATATTATATCCTATATTATTCTCCATTTCCATCAAATTTGTTGTGAAATCATTTGTAGTGTCTGCATCAGACTATCAAATGACACACCAGTGTCATTTATTTTCCACGATCACCTATCAAATATGGATATAATGAAAATTTTGTTATCTATATATGATATTTATGATATTATAATACATTAGGAATAACTATATTACATGTTCCTTCTTACCATTCATTTCATTGGAAGATGATAATGTCGTTCCTTTGTACGTAGAACAACCGCCTCGCGAAGTGATGTGATTTTTCCATGAAATACATGGAAGGTAATACGGATATTTTTGATGAAAATATATGAAAAATAAGAAATTAAAATTTAATATTTAATTGAAATATATTAATTCACTTTAATTCGTTATTTATGTTTGGAAAATAGAATAATATTCATGTTTATGTATGACCTACTATCTCAATAAATTGTGTATTTTTTTTCTATATCCACCATTTACAAATCACCATAAATACATGTATATTTAAAATATACAAGATATATATATAATTTTTATTATTCTTTATATTATTGAACATTTAACAATGTAAGAGGAAAAAAAATCAACACATACACAAAAAATAATACACTTATTTCCGGAAGAATGACTATAACATGGAATGATAAATTAATATAAGATTAACATTCATAAGTAAATAATATATATTAATATAAATATATAAGTATTATTATTTACTAAATTTATACTAAATATTATTTATTATACATGATGATTGACTGTGTACAAAGGTTTTCGAGACTTATGGAAATGGATTTCCGTCTCAATAATATTTACTATGATACACATTCCATATTCAAAACATAATTTTTTTATCATGTGTATAATGTCCAAGAATGTATTTTTTCCTGATTTTCCTAATGGAAATTTATATTTAAAATTCCAATTAATTTCTCCCTTTCTTGAGGTTTTATGGTACAAAATTATTACAAAGTGGTAATGGTTTTGTGATAAAATCATATTGTTTATGAAGATTATTATTTTTATTCATTTGAAGATGAAATATTGTTATGGATATATCTAGAAAGTAAATTTATTTATTATCCACTAGTAACTTCATGATACCAAATGGGATCCCTTCATTTTCCTCTCTTTATGTGATTAATATTTCAAATGAATGTTTTGTAAAGAAAACTAACATTACCTCACTCTTCAAATGAAAATAAAATTGCTTCCAAAATAAAGTTATCAAAAAATATTTTAGAAAACGGTTTTAAATCATACAAATTATTTATTAAGGATATTTTAACCCAAGTTTAACCATTTTACAACATATTTTTTAATTAATTATCATCACATTTTACAAAAAAAAGAAATTTTGGTTTTTACTAAAAATTTTAAAGTAATATTTATTTTATCAAGTATGCTAGAATTTGTATTTTCAACATTTATGAACAAATAGTTGTTACAAATCATGCATTATATACTCCATTTCATATTAAATAGATATTATTTCAATGTTTTTTTATAAATTATAGTGACAAAAATAGATATTAAGAATAGAATGGATATTTTCCTTATGAAATGTTTTAAATGACAAATAGTTGTTCTTTTATAAGTTTCCATGTTGTTTTTAAAGAAACATTTTGTGAAAAAAGTAAATGTTTTAAAATAAATTATTCTAAATTGGAAATTATATTTCTAAGTAAATGTCCCATGTAAACATTCAAAATCAATTTCTATCTATAATAACATGTTTTGATGTTGTATATTCCTTAATGTGTATAAGTCTCAATTATACCGTCATAATTGTTTCATTGGATGTTTATTTTTTATGACATCATTCTGCATTTCATCAGTAATGCTATGTTGAATTAATGAAAAATTTTAGAAAACATATTTTCATAATGTGGGTAATGATGTGATTATATGATTAATGTTTAATAATACTGTGGATCAAATATATAAGGGTTTCATTTTGAGATTGGAGGGACTTATATATCAATACAATTAATTTGTTAATGATTTATATCCATGATATAACAATACGAAACAATTATATGGTTTTGGTCCCCTATGCGAAATGAGTGTACCCTAATACACTATTGGAAACATGTGGATCTTGGTCCACAACAGGAAACTAGTGATAATTCCTGATCCACTATGCCTATGGACATGGTAGTTAATAATGATGAATGAAATAGTTTTTCAAAATTTATGTCGGTACCATACATTAATGAAATGAGATAATGGTAAAGTATGAATAATGAATATTTTTAGAGCTTATGGGAAATGGTTTTTTTAAAATTATAATGTTTTATTCTATAACTACAGTTCATGATCTGTGAATTGTTGGGTAAGAACATCCAATGTTATTTTAATGATTATAAACCCATATTCGTATTTTTTTACTTTGATCATGGATTGACGAACAATACGTTTAACTAGACTGAGAATCTTATCACACCCTTTATTTTGATTCATTATATAGGTTATAAAGAAAGGTATAGTTTGAATATATCTATCTAGAGTAATATTTGAGAAGATCATTGTTGTATATATTTGGGATTTGTCAAAAAATTACATGTTTTTGTTTTCAATATCTAAGGAAAAATGTTGTCAGCCTCGAGCATGTTTTTATTAATAAAATAAAATATTTATCTAAAAGGATGTGATATATTTGTAGAAAATATTGGGTCTCGATATAGTAATTAAAACTCCATATTAAATGATTTATTTTATGGGATCTGAGTCAAGTACCCTGAATCGACCTCTGAAATGCGAAGTAGGGTTTGTCAGTTGAGATCCTTATGACCATATATTTCACAAGTTCCTGAGTTGTATTATGGGTTGAATCCTATATAGGAAGGATAAATAAATATAAATTCCATGTATCATAAAAAATTTTATGGTTTGGAATTATACTCGAGGGATTGACATTTAAAATTGTAGAAACATTCCACTTTGATGACCATAGTTTTAGTGCCATGAGAGTTGAAATGATAATTACACAAACGTGGTACGCCATAAGTGCTCAATATTACCTCATATGGTACCTCAAGTAGATGATACTTCTAATCCTATTCTAGGAAATAATTCTTAGTACCAAGAGGTTTCATGTGACTTGTAAAATCTATATAGGGACCCCACGACCTACCTATATTATGTATGAGATGGACCCAATGATTAATATTACTCACCCTCCAACATTTATATTTTTATGGTGCACCTAAAGTAGCTGAGTCTTGGATAAAGGTCATTTTATCAAACTTTGTGAATTCCAGGATGCCTATATAGAATATAGTCAAGCTCATGACCCATATTCGTTATAAATCATGAATGCGTTTTTAGAACATGGTTACCTAGTAAGAGAAAAATTGGTATATTATCTAGAGTGAGTTTTATAAATTATATTAGGATTACATATTTCCATAAACACTAATTTTGGATCGCGTTGTAGAGTTCATATACCTATAACATTGTGTTTTGTCTATAATTGAGTGTTCATATATTTTCAATAAGATTTATTTATTCAATGTATATATTTCTAGTGATAAGTTGAGGATTTTGTCATTGGTTTGAGGATGGGCTTCTTCATTCCTCCAATAATTGTAGAATTTATTTCGGTTGAATAATATTTTATAAATATTAATGTAGACCATAATCCCATTGAATAATATGAGGTAATTTGACTATATATGTTTTGTATTATCGCCACCATGAGAAGTATTGCGTTCATCTAGTAGTTGGAAATGTCGCATTGAGTGTACACATAGGGAAATAACTATTAAAAAATCCAAACTTAATGTTATTTGGCGTTTCACCAATTTTTAATGATGGTCTATAATAATACACAGTATACCAAGGAACAATTTTATTTTTGATATTTTTAAATGATTATGACTCATCAATTTTGTTTCCCAACATCACCTTTAGATTGTAATTACAATGCGTACACCCTGCAACGATATTTTGGTGAATGATTAGAATCTCTAATTTAGTTGGTGAGTCATTATATCACAATCCAATAATTTTATAGAGGACCATGGGGTTATGGATGCTAATAATATAAAATGAAACACCTACAAAGAGGGTCTACTCGAGGTAGTTATGTTGTTGCCTATAACTGAGGGGTAGTGTGTTGATAATTGTACATTTCAAGTAACAAATATATTATAATCTATATTATATTAAAATATATTTGACATTGGATCTTTACATTCCATAATATTTATTTCAATTTATTATATTTTTTCCATGATATTGGGTGAATTTGTAGTGCAATGACTCACCACACACCCTTAAGGATCTGATCCAAGAGTATTTACTGATGTAATTGATTCCCCTTGGTATGAATGGTTAAATTTTTTATGGAGAAACTCCATCCTTGATATGATGGGTTTCAAAATCATACTTTTCATCTACTTGTTAGTATCAAAAAATACTCGTGTTGACCGTTATCCTAATAGGGAGGTATATCACAACACATGGGTGAAAAAACCTATATTTATAATAGAACATTGTTGTACATGGTAGTCAATATGTACTTTAGAATCATGGGACCAAGGATGGATGGACTAAATTTGTACTATTTTAATGAGATACAAGGTAAAGTTACATATTAAATTATCTCTTATAGTGGATTTTATTAATGATCATTTCTCTATTGTATTTTATAGACTACATCCTGAGGGAGTTCTGGAGTTAGAAATTGAGAAAATTTCAATAGAATAACTGGTGTCAATACATCCTTTCATGATGTAACATAAAAATCATTATGAAGTCAATAATGCACTAGATCGCCTGGATGTTAAGGGTTTTTATGACCTTGTACACCACTAGAGGGGTTTAACTATCCTTATCACCAAGATAGGAGAGAATTTTATAAATAATTATTTTTATTACTTGAGTTTTTGTTTTATTATGGTGAGGAGAATGTATCCTTTACTATGTATATATTATTGTTTTCAACTATTTCTATGGAGTGAGGATTTTCACCAACATCAATTTGGGCTCAAGATATAGTCGGGTGTGTGTCAGACCATAACATATACCATATATAACAACATATTTTATATATGGATTTTATGAGTATTTTTAATTTTTCTTGGTCATATGAATGTGCCTCTATTGTTCATAGATTTGATGATTCAGGTTTTCTAAAAATATTTGGATTCCTCTATTATATTCTTCATGGAATACATTTTGTTGTAAGGAAATACTCAACAAAAACATGATTGACCTCTTGATATCATTTTGACCACACTGAATGACCAAGAATTTTATTCTATACTCACTAAATGAACTTTTTGGATCAAAATATTACACTTTATAGGTCCCAAAATCTCAAAAAAAAATATTATTTATTTAACTATATAAAGTGAGATTCAAAGTTTCCATGGAGAAAACCTATTAAATTACAGGGAATCAGATTTTCAAGGGGTTTTCTTGTTTCTATATGCTCATCATTTAATAATTCTCATTCCTTGAAGTAACCCTTATGATCTTAAGAAAAATGAATATGAAAATTAAGTTTTATGAAGCATGTGAGAGATTATTTTATTTATTTAATAGTATTATGACATCAATGTTTATTTTGATTTGGATAGACATTGTTTTTAGTTATACTAACTATTTTGATGCTTTAGGTATCAGTCAATGATGAATTTTGATGCTTTATGATAATGTTATGGATTGAGGGTCATGGATATTGATCAATTATGAGCATAATTATGGAATGCACAATATCATGTTGGAATGATTGGTTCATGCCTTGCACTGTTTGAGTCACTATATATCTGTAGAATTATAGGTGGGGTATAGGGACCTGACAATAATAAAAAAAATATTTCTAAAGGGATAAATAAATATCATATAGATAATTAATTTTGTATAACTATAGTCATTTTATTTTGAACAACTGTACATTCCTTAGACAATTCAATATAATTTCTTAGTCTCAAAGATAAAAAATTTACAAACATGCAATGCATGTGGCCTGTAGTGAGTTGTATTTTATGGCCTTGTTTTATGAGATGCATCTAGATTTGAAATACAGTAATGGAAAACCTATCTATATAGAATTTTTTATGACCTGTTCATTTTTGGATAGAGTGAAAATGAGGAATCTTTCAGATCCCATTGGATTGATCACATTATATCCTTTTTTCATTGGGTACATAATTCCTAGTTGCAACATTGAGTGGGATGACGTCATACACATTCATGGAAATATCTCAGATGGTTCAAAAATTTATGAATTACTTATATGATTATATAATTCCACATATTGGTAATTAAATAATAGTGTAAAAAATATTTTTCATGGCTTATGCCCTCAGTACTCGTGGATGGGGATGAAAAAGGAGACAACTATATTCATTACTCAGTTATCCACTATCCAGAAGCTGATGGTAGAAAACTACTGGACATTAGGAATTTCACAATCATTTCATATTCTTCAGTTAAAATGAGTTGATGCCAGTTTTTATTTTGTAGGGTTCAGTATGACCCCCTTATGTAGTGATGTGGTATTTATAGTCATCGATAGGCTAATGAATGTCCCTCAATTTTTATCTTTGAGGGAAACATTTTCAATGGATTATCATTAAAGTATATATATTTGGGAGGCCATAGGTCTTCATGGAGTATAATTCACTATCGTCACAGATAGTATGACCATTTAACATAATGGTTCAATAAATTCTTATAGAATGATCTTAGTTCAAAGGTAGTTCAAAGAAAAACATATCACAAACAATTTTATGATCAATATGATCATGTGAATATGATATTAGATGAAATTATCAAAAAATGTTTCACTAAATTTGGATTTCATTGAGAGAATCATCTACTACTTTTGGAAATTTCTTATTACAGCAACTTTTTGGAAACTATACAGATGGATATTTATGAGTCCCTATATGGTAGGACTTTTCATTGACCATTATTATTGTTATTGGAAAGATATGTAGTGCCACTAGGTCTTCATCTCTTATAAGAGACATCAGAGTATGAAAATCATATTACTGTGTGTTTGTCTATAGAAAAATGTTGGTATAATTATTATTTTTATTATCTCTTTCAACATTTGATGTTTGATTTGGGAGATATGATATTCGTAAATTCATCACAAAGAATATGAAATCAGAGGATTTAGAGAAAAGGGACTTTGGTTCCCAGATTAGTTGGGCATTTTTCCAAAGTGAAGAGTGTAATATTTTTAACCATTCGGTTGGAAATAACTCAAAGGTATTGGTCTATGACTGATTTATTCCCTGTATCGTATCTTCCATTATACTATTCAAACCAATCTCATCTTTTTTAACCTAATGAAGTATATTTGTAGGTTGATGCTTCAATTGAAGAGCATCATATTCATATTATTGATTGGGACCCAAAATCCCTTTTAGCATGGTGGGTTCCTCAAGTATGGATGATATGGAATTATGGCCATGTAATGAATTGTAATGTTGAGTGATTGAATGATATACATGCTCAGTGTTTGGGTATTTCCACATAAAATGTTTTACCACACTCAAATGTGACATTATGGTGTGATTTATATTTTAATTATGGGTTTATTTAAGATCCAAAAGATTCTCATGAATTATGGATACTTTAAATTTTATCATTGAATCGTATTTTAATCAATATTAATGTAACTGTGAGAGTAATATGAGTATTAATGATTTTTCTTAGATTTTTTTTTGATCTCAGAGCTCTTTGTTTTGGATGAGACCAACCAGATGCGTAGTTGGTTAAATCTATTCAACTAAGGCTGCATTGATTGGATACACCATGTGGGGTTATTCATAGGATCGGTTGAAGGGAACATCAATTTAAGACTATTTTTTCTAAATCCCAACATTAAGCATCACTCTTACTATAACATAGGTAGTGGATTTTTACAGTTTTTGCATGGTTTAGAAAAACAATGTGGCCAATAGATTCAAAAAATATAAATTGGTGAAATTAAAAATTTAACCTACCTACTATTATTTTTATTCCACCCATTTTCATAAAATATATTGTGTATAAATACCTACACCCTAAATATATCTCCTTCTTCCATTCAGTTTATGCTTTGAGGTCCCTCCTCCACCTGATACTTTATTCCTTCAATATTAAATCTACTAGATACCGAACATTAATCTATTCAATCATATTCATTTATTGACTCTACTATCCATCCCAAATAAATTCTACATCTAGGTGAGTAATTATTCCATATTTTTATGGAATATATCTATTTCATTGATTAGTCTAATTATAGATCATTCTAAATTCTGAAAATTGATGTGGTTAGTTCTACCCATCAAATGTATCTTTTACAAATTTTTTTTCCATACATATAGATGTTTATATATGTTTTGTATTATCATGCAAATAATAATATGTCTGATACACAATACAAGTAAAATTAATAAAACTATCTAATAGATATTTTCTTAGTGTAGTCCTAGAATCCATAATATTATCATCAGATTATATTTTTATCAACATTGTTTATCCCTTTGAGTGTGTTTGAATTAATGGACTTTAATCATTATGATTTAAAATTATTCAGAACCACTGCCTATGGTGTATTGAGTTGGTCATTTTTATGAAATGTGACATTAATTACACCAATGAAAAATTGTTAGAGATGTGAATAGGAGCTTTTTTATTCTTATTTGTATCTGATATTATTTATAATATGAATCAGACAAATTGAAATAAAAAACTTATATAATATATTTTGTAAGAACCTTCATTGACCATCACATAAGTCATTCCTTTGTTGATATGAGCGTTTTGAATTGGAATTCGAGAGATTGCCTTGTCGTGTATAATTACTACATATTCCAAAAGAAATTAAAACATGTCAGCGGTGACATAAGGTAAAATTAATAGAATACCCTGAATGGGATCACAAAAAGGATTCATTTATATTACCCAAGAATGACACCTGGTTCCCTGATGGGATACATTGAATGAGTTTGGAGTGAAATGATACTATACAATCCAATTGTAAGTACTAAGATCCATATATGGTATACCATGAATAGACATAATGGGTGATATATTTATACCATCCTATGAGTGACTCAAGGAATCCTTATAACCAAATCCATGAAACCACTCCTATGGTGTTGAGATGTTTTTTTATAACTAGAGATAAATTGAGGATCCATATATGGAATGCCTTTGGAAGGCCTAATTTACTAATTAAATAATTCAAATGAAGTATCTATCAATTCAATGAACAATATTAGATTCAGTTTATTATTTTAATACATTATAGTATTATTATATATCAAACCTAAAAAATATTTTTTATGAATTGTGGAAACTCTGATGATTATGCATATAATCCTTGGAAATAAACACCATGTTATGTATAGGATCATTCATCAAAACAAATTATACAGAGATACGTTCTTGTGTATATGATATGTATATAAGTCAATATTTATAAATATATATATATATGGTGATATTTTTTTAGTGACATTCAAGTGTATAAAAAAGATGGTAGTACTAGTCTAGGGTCTTCTGATGAAACTAGACCCATGGGGTCTATTTTTTAAATGTTGTACATTTACTAATATGTGGAAATTGATAATTTTTTATAAAAAAGGTTTATTTATAGAAAGGGTTGGTGGTGCCATAAAATATATATCTCACACCATGTTCAATCTTCATTAGGTACCCAAAAAGATTTCATGGATGTAGGTAGGTACAATTGGAAACATTCAGCTTTGGATGCAAAATATTATTAGTATTATAGAGTCCTTGAATAAAGGAGTAGGAATATGTAGACTATTTTATTTCCAATATATTTTTTCATTTTTCATTTTTGCTTTATATTCGATGTATTCTTATTTCTATTTATCCATTTATTTCAAATTTGTATAGAATACAAACCTGGATGAAAATTTATATTATATTTTTTTTCTTTTTAATATTCATTATATCTTGGTGACATACGCATCTAAATTCATTTTAATTCGGTTTCCACAATTTATTACGATTTTATAATGATTTTATACACTATGTTGATTAGATTATTTTTTCTCAACAATAAAACTATAGATCCTTGCATATATTTGGAGGCCTTTGGAATATGGGGAGTCATTCTTGTGGCCATGTGGTAAATTGGGTTGGGTTACATTATAGATTTCCCATAATTGTACATTACACTATGTGATAAGATTGTTTTAATAGGTACTAAAGCTACATAATGAAATAATATGATTATATATATATTATACAAATATTGAAAACATTTTCAGTTCAAGTAATGATTTATTATGGGATATATTTAATATTCAACTGATAATATATATCATGTATGTTTGAAATGATTGAATTTTATGAGTTGTTATAATATATGGTTTTATTTAATTTTTATATTATTATTTGGGAGATTAATTTAATCGCTATTGTAATATTTTATGTATATGGTAATATTCTAATGCTTTCATAAATTAGTGTTTCTATTATTTTCCATGAACATACATACCTAACTAGATAATTGAAATTGGATGTTGCAATCAAACAAATGAACCTATGTGTAACAACATTCCAAGGTTAATAGAGGATATTAAATAGGTCATCACTAGTGGATGATGTGTGGAAATTAAACTAATAACATTGATGGACACTCTCTGTGAATATTCATGGGTTAATTAACCTTTTCATTATAAAAAACATGTACTCTTCCTAGAGATGATTAAAATCCATGAACAAGTTTAAAAGTAATGTTACATTGGTTTAAAATATATTTTCATGATTTATATATCTTATGAATGATTTCCCATGATTACATGATTACTCACTATGATTATTTTATCTCCCACTACATTTTTTTTCTTACTTATTGGCGGGGCCATAGAAGAATCATGTTAACATTGAATGTAGTGGAAAATAAAATAACCATTATTATTAGAGACAAAATAAAATGGGTTTGGGATGAAATATAATGTATCTATTATCATCAAATACTCTTAATTAAGGAGTTGGTACATTAATTATACCAATCATCTAAATTTCCAGAGGGCGAAACAACTCACTATCAAACATTTTATGTGGAAATGTCTATATTCCATAAGTGGTTCCACTAATCCTATACTTTTGTTGAAATGGATCAGTACAACTATAATATATTTTCAATTATCTTGTGGATATAACAATGAAATTATTTCCTATTAGTATATAATTTATAAGGTGAATCATAACAATATATTATTGTAATCAGGAATATGAGGAATGAGAAGGGAATTCACTACATGATATGGAAATAGTTTATAGAGGTATTATTTATTATGAATTTCCCCTGAACAGTTTGCATAATTTTAGAAAGGTAATACATATAAAATAATCATATTAATTAATAATCCATTATAATGTAAGTGGAAGTTTTCCCTATATTTTCATTCAATTCTTCTAGTTTATTCATCCATCTTATAAGAAAAGGTATCCTATATTTTAGTGGTTGGAGACCAAGATTATGAATGTTATTAGATATAAAAAAATTTAAACCTATAAAAAATATAAAAGTTTTCTTCTTATATTAGAAATTAAAATTGTATACTCTCACTGTTCTCATGGTTTTGGGCTATAAAAACCGAAAGATGGAATTTACAAGAATTTAAAATAATAAAACCCACTAATAGAATAAAATTAATTATAAATAATTTTTTAATTTTTTTAAACATTAGGAAATTTATTTTTTGGTCCTTTTAAATTTTAAATATGTGGAAAATAAAGATATAGAGGAAAAAATTATTTGATGTGAATACGGAAATTTTTGAATTGAATGGTGAAAATGATCAACTTAATGTGCCACACTCACATAAATTATATTATTACAATGATTATAGACAGTACATTAATATATTTATGTATATATTGGTTAATGATGATAATTTGTGTCATTTCCCACTGAATTTAAGAGATATAAGGAAATCCCATAGCATCAAAACTATTGTAGAGGGTCATGGGAATGAACTAGTAAAAGGTAAAATTACAATATACACTGTAACCTAACATGTTTAATTGGATTATATATATTTCCAAACATTAATATTTGAAGATTCTTCAGAGGGTATTGTGTCACCACTTCCATGAATAATGATGAGTTCATAATAAAACAATGTAATGGTTAATTAATAAATTAACACATATGTATATCATCTCTTAGTGGTATTTCATGTTGTACACCATTGAAATATTGTGATTATATATATATAATAATTTTTTTTTGATTTCGGATATTAGTTGGATATCTCTAAAGGGATCCCATATTAATTTCACTGGAAGGGTAGACACATTGGATATTCTTAATGAACATATCATCATAATTGTACTTGAGGATGAATATGAACATCCAATGGATGATAATTCAATTTTATGGGTCATACATCCCAAATATGGAGAATATTTATCTCAAATAGATAGAGATTTAGTCAAAAAAATTATAACTATTATTTGGGATTATGATGATGCTTTTATTTAATGGTTTTTTAATCATCCGCCAAACTATTAAGTTCTATTTTTAATAGAACTCTTAAAAAGTTGAATACATATTTTAAATAAAAATATATTTAAAATTACCCAAATTGAGTTCATGTAATTTGGGAAACCAATATAGTTGAATCTTGATAAGGGATTAAGTTTAACTAATGCTCCCCAAAGGGAACCCCAATTCTTTTTTATAAATATAATGATGGGTCATTGTGTCAATGAATTGATATAACAAGATCATTATTAAAAAATTATCATTTAACCTATATCAATTATGTGTTTTTTCAATTATGGGGAGGTAAATAATTTTCCCGGATTCACCTATAATTTGGATATTGTCAATTGAGGGACAAGCATTAAGAAGTGACCAATACATCCTTCCATATGAAGTGTGATATTTATGAATTTTTTTGTGATACAGTATTGAATTACTAATGATCATACTAGTTTAATTGATATAGTAAATACTGAATTTAGATATTAATGTGACCAGTTAGTGGTAGTCTTCATAGATCATATTCTTATACATTTGAATGAAAAAGAAAAAATTCATACCATTTCAATATTTTTTTAATGTCAATGTAGAGATGGGACGTTTTATTCCAAATTCTGAATGTTTAAATTCCTTTTATTAAAATGTTCATGCATGGGTCATGTAATATCAATATAGGGTATATCAGTGGATCCATAAAATATAAAAGTTGTTGTTTGATGTCCCATAGAAACCATAGTAAGGGATATCCGTAGTTTTCCATTTTTGGTTGGATAGTAATAATTCATTATGAGATATTTATTATGGAAGTCTCATCTAAAAAAATGTTGAATGTGAAGGGAACAATGGTCCACTGAATAGATGAACGTGAGGAAAATTTTATGGAGGTAAGAAGATCTTTGGACAGTTCACACTCACTAACACTACCATACAAAATATAAGGGTGTGTGATATTTAGTGTCTCATTATATAGTGGATTGGGATGATTCTTTATGAATTATAATATCTTTATATATTATAACACATAAAATTTTAAAAATGGAAATTTAAATTACAAGAATAATAAAGTGTATTTAGAAGAAATATTTTTTTCATTGAATATATTGTGCCATTATCATTAGGACTAATATTGTATCATATAAAGAATTAATAAAATTGTTATGTATATATTCATATATAAATAATTAAATATTCACCAAATGGTATTTTTTGTTGTTAATAATGATTATTATTTACAAATACACTATAAACCAATGAATGTGAAAATATTGACGAGTTTAGTTGTGAGAAATACCATGCATGTTTGTTGATGATAATTATTGAATGTGATATAGTTTTTTTGGACATAAAAAGGAAGGATCTTAAAACCATGAAGAAAAGGGAAAGATCATATCTCTATCAAATTATGGTTCAATCATCCATACATGTGAGTATTAAGAAAGTCCATGTATATTATTCAATGAATATACCTTATTAGGTTTAGTTTTTCAGTCACATTCACATTCCAATATTTTCAATTTTTTATAAAAATAAAAATACCAAAATATCAATAAATGAATGGGGATTGTGTGTGATTGAGTAATAATATCATCAAGTGAGATGACTATGGTTGACTACTCTAATCCACATGGAAATAAATTTTTACTTTTTATGACCCAATGGTAGTCACATAAAAAAATTTCACTACATTGGGGATCCATATAGTTGATCATTAACATATACTTCCATATTTATTAAATATGACACATTTTTTAAAACCAAAATATCCTCCAATAATGTAATCAAAATTTACTTTTTATTGGATTTATTACTAATTTATCAAAATTCAAAAAAAAGTGACTAAAATGAAATAAAAGTTTTATTTAAATAGATTAATGTATAGATACATGATATTAAGATCTACAAAGAACTAATTTATCATTAGTATGAAGAGAAACTAGAACATGTAATAGTGTTATAAGTGACTTTCTTATTGATTTTTAAAATTTAAGAGCTTGTGATTTCTAAAAATAATTACATGAATCATAATTATGACTCTATTTAAAGTTGTTGGTGGATATTCATGATCAATAGTTAATTATTGGAGTAAATTTTTGAGGTTCAAAAGATATAAATTTTTTTAAAAACTAATATTACAAGAAACATGATATCCCCATATTTAATAAATATAATACCTTGACAATATACCAATCACTAGCCTTTGAATAAGAAGGAACCAACAAATTGGTGGATTTTGAAGAATGAATAACAGTGAATGACTAAATTACTCTATCTATTACCACTCTATTATAAAAGGAACATTTATATTTTTAAGAAACAAAATCCAAACCAAATTCTGGACATTATATTTTCTTGAAGACTTTATAGTTTTATTTTATTGAACCCAAATTTATTATCAAATCTCATTGTTTTGAATTTTCATATTTAGTAAAAACATTTTTCACCCTAGAGTAATTCGATTGAAAAGTATAGTAGAAGGGTTTAAATTACATAGAAAACTGATAACATGTTCTATATTTATTTGGGGAATCCCATGAGGTGTTAAAAGTTCCCATGCCTAAGGAAACCGAGACAAAAGATTATTACATTAAAACAAATAATATTGTTATTGATTATTATTGATATATTTTTTTAAATGATATTACATATATCATTCCGTAAGTCTAATAGATTATTTCTCTATACCATAAGAATTAATTGATCAATGAATATAGGTTATCCACGTGGAAAATAAAAAAGTGGTGAAATAATATTATATCTTACCATCACTATGAAAAGTGTACCTCATTTACAAAGTGGTGTATTTTATGTACCCAATTAAAGATGATCAAAAACCTATATAGTTATTAATTCATTTTGATTGAATGATTTTCTTGGGGTCCATATCAATGAAACTCCACCCAATAATATATTTTCAATAATATATTGAATTAAATTTTTGGATTAACTCAAAACTTAAGGCCCACATGGGGGATCAAAACAAGTATTATAAATATTCATTTATTTTTTATAGTTGATTAATTGACTATTTCATTTTATGATAATTTTTAAGAATATATAAGTATTTATCCCAATATCCCCCATCAATTTGTGAGTTAATGTCATAATTATTGTACTTTAATATATTATTTTTATTTTACATGTATATGGTGTGAATAAAATTACACCCCCCCCCCCATATAATGAAATGGAGATGACTATAGATTCATTGGAAAGGGGTGTTCATTATTAAATTCATTAACCATTAGCATCATATCTTTTAAAATCTGTTTTCTAACTTAAGTGAAAATAAATTGTGTTTTAACATGTAGTTTTTTTATTTATTTGAATAGTCTGTATGAAAACAATTTCTTAAGAATCACAATATACCATGGTATATAATATCATGAATATTATATTAAATTATTTGAATGAAAGATTAAATGATTTAATTGAATAATATAAATTTTATTTATGAATCATTATATAATGGAATAGTTTTGTTTATTTAAATGAACATTCCAACTATTTTTATGCTTAGAATTTCTAAAAAATGTGGATTTATTTTTTTTATTATCCCTTACATAATATATTAGTCAATTTTATATGTATTCTATTACAAATCGGATTAAAATTTTAAATAATATCCATTATTTATTGTTCATACTTCACTAGTGATCTTGGGACTAGTCAACTAATATAAAATTTGTTGGAGCATGTCAATTTTATGACAGTGTAATATCACTTTTTATATGATTGAGGATTTTTTTGATAAGACCACATATTTGATACAATAAATATCTTTAATAATTAATTATACCAATGAAATATTCGACTGCATTATCAATAATGGGTCAAATTACAAACCAATATTTCTCATACCAACCCTCCTCTTGGAGTTTTTCATTATATTTTAATGTTGATGTTTTTTGTCAAGGAATTAATTGTGAATAATATGAACTATAGTAATAATATTTTATGTGAGGGTTTTATTATTGGGTATTTTAATGGATTATGATACATACATTGATATTTTCTTTCATTCTCTTGATAAATAAATGGCAAATAAATTTATTTACAGAAAAAAATTATGGTTTTTGAGAATCAAATGTAAAAATTACAAGAATGATGATTTTATCAAAGGGGGATATTTAGTGTATGTTATCACTTCTATAAAAATAATATTCAAACATGTAAAAAACATAGATATTAAAATTTAAAATGCAAAAAATTAATATGTATATAAAATTCATGGTGGTTTGAGTCATTCATTATGAAATCATTATTTGTGAACATGCAATTATCATGGGAACTATGTATTATTAATTATTTTTAAAGGGTTATTTTCAGTACTCATTTATTTTGATAACTCAGGTTAAAATATATTTACCCACCCATTAAAGAATAATAATTTTATATATAAATTCATTCCATCCGTTAACCCATTGTATTTTAATTATTTTCAATTTCTTCATGATTCAATGTCATTTTTTAAGTTTAATGTGGAAATTGTAGATATTTTATAGATCCATTATAAAGTAGTATATAGTCATGGTATGATAATAGAACATCATAGCTATTTCATCATTATTGATGATTTAAAATAAATAACTGTGAATAAAATCACTACATTTCTTGTCTGATGAACAATTAACTAAGAAACTTGAATTTATTAAAGGAGTTGATCAATCAAGTTCTAGGAAAACATTTAATATGGGAAAAAAAGTAAGATACCGGGGTTGATTTTTTCATTGAAAATAATGTACATAAATTTATATTTTATGTGGAACAAGAAATATTTGTATTCATTTGATTATTATTTTTAATTTTAATGGATATTAAATATTATTAACATTGAGTTTCTATTAGAAATATGTTGATATTTAATACATGAAGAAATGAATAATTCAAATGTGGGTGTATTTCATTCCAATATTTTTCATGATAATATTTTTATATAATAATAATTAATTGCAATTTCATTAACTCTTCATCCCATAAAATTAATTCATTATTTATATTGTGGGTGACTTATTTTAAATAAAATATGTTTGAGTAAAAGGGGTGGAAATGATTAGTTTGGATGATTGATTTGAATTATAAAAAATAGACATTATTTTTTACCCTTGATCAATTCCATTTTTTAATATAAATGTGATTTTTTAATTTTTTTACGTAGGTTTTTAAGGCACCATATATTGTTAATCCATACATTTCATGTTCTACATAAGTGTAACTGTTATGTTTCAATAACTAAGTTAGGGTAAAACGAAATTCATTAAGGTTTTGTAATTTTAGTACAATTGTTGTGTAAGGGTAAGATATGAAATATTAATGTAAAACAAATTGTTAAATTTATCCTCTAGTGATTCAATTTGTTCATATAGGTAACATTTTTAAAGTTACATAAATCTAAGTGAAGGTTATGTATGGGTAATCCAACGATGTGTACTAGATTATAGACCACCACTAAAACACCTTTATGGTCACATATATTCTATAACAAAACCAATGAATTATAATGGAGAGAATTGTGCCACTATAAGATCAAGAACAACCATGTCATTGGCTAACTATTTGTAATGGAAGCAACTATAAGACAAACCAATGAAGTAAATGATTCCTTATAGTACCAGTGAATCATCATTATAGGGAATAACAAAAATGGATAATGTATTGTTGTATCAAAGGCTGGATTTATACTATAAAAAATCCTAATATTTTATTTAATAAAAAATAATGAAGAATAATCATGTGTTTATGGAGGATATGACTATATCATAGCCAAGAATTTTCATGTGGATGAATTCCAATGTGATGGGGATTATTTCACAATATGAATACCCATGTTGTAGGGTTTGTTACACTGCAATTTTAAAATACAATTATCTTCATAGTATCTACGCATTTAAATTATATATATTTTATGTATTTTGCTTCTTTTTGATACATGTATAGAATAAAAAATGAGAATTGGAATATCCCAATCAAAATATAAAATAGGAAACCTTCAACAAATTCAAAGTAATGAATCCTTAACCGAAGAGAAATAAGATATAGGTATTCAAATAAACATAGATAGAATGAATATTTTCATAAAAATATATGGTTTTTGGGCCTTTTTGAGAGATTTAGCAGATGTAGTTTGATATTGCTATATAATTTCTTTTTTTATATAGTTTAGAATTAATATTTCCCTAAAAGTCACATATATTCATTAAAGAACAATTTATTTCATTCTGAATTATCTCTCTCTAAAATTCATTTTCTCTAGTGAACTATACTACTCATGATAATGAGAATATTAATTAATGAATATATGGGTGATTAGGATGGGGTTGAACATAATGAAATGTTTTTTTCTTACTTGGTTAATATAATGATGATTTTTTGTGGTTGTAATGATTGTTTCATTCATGAAAAGGTTTAATCAAAATTTAGTAACAATTATCAACCAATATGAGAGTTTAATGTTACATTTCCTTTTCTATTATTACGTAAAATACATATTAGATTGGATTTAATTAGGTTTCCTCAGATAAAATAGAATGTTTTTGTTAATTATATTTAATATTGAATGATGAAGGATCTCCATGAATGATTTTCATAGGAAATTTGCTTTTTATAATTATCGTGAATTTAATTTATTATGTAAATATATTTATTCACATTCTATTTCCCATAATTTCCTTTTAATGTAAACTAAAAAAACAAAAATACAATAATTGAATTATGATAGTGTGTGATTGACTATGAATCTCCTCAACTTAGGTGACTTTGGTATAAAATTAGGAAACACTTGGAAATAAATTATATATTTTTCACATCCTTATGACATGATCTTAGGTCTCCATGCTAAGGCCTAATTTCAGGTATCTCATCACATCAACTATATTTTGACACCAACCACCTCTTTATGTGTCTTTAAATCAATAATATAAGTCAATTGAGAAATATTAATGTATGGCTATTGTATAAATAATAAAACATTGATCATTATTTTACCATTGGTCCAAGACTCATCACCGTGAACTATGTCACTCATCCCCCAATGATTTATATAATGGAACCATTATTTTTAACTCTCGATAAACACACCTTCAGTCATGACAACACTAAAATAATCTATATACACCCAATTATACCCTCACAAATATAATTTCGTCAATAATCGTTGGTTTATAATTTTTTTTTTTATAAAAACCCTTATTAGATACATATAAGACCACTCCATGTCCTTGAATAGTGACTATAAACTATATGAAATTGTCATATAGGCTGGTTCAAATTAACATGTGTATTTTTTTCAATTGTCTTTTTGTATGTCTATTAATTCTTATTATATGCACTTCCAAACCAATATTATAATCTATACCATAAAAAACTATAATAATACCATTTTTTGGAGTTAAAACATTAACCCTAGAAGCATTTAAGTTAATTTTAGGTGATCTTACACCATATCCCAAGATTGTCTGACTACAATAACTATAAAATTCTTTGGGAAATAGGAACAAAGTATTAGCATGCCAACAACCCACATCTTCAAATCGAGGGAAAAATCAAGATTCAATAAAATAATTTGTCCCATTTTATAAATTGGGAAAATGATACAGTGAAAATGGAAATGGAATAATGCTTATAGGGCATAAAATATTTAATTAAAAAAGATTATCTATTTCTGTTATCACCATTAGCCCAAAAACTTTTGGATAAAATACATCTCCCTATTCCCCGATAGTCCTAGATCTACAACATTAAAGTATATATCATATTTTTCTAGTTTCTTAATTATAAATATTATATTCATATCGAATTCTTTTAACGAATTTAAAAGTATATATCATGTGGATAATGTTTCATGGTTATAAATTATCTTCTCTATTCCCAAAATATGGCCCACATTTTTCATTGTCCATCAATTTTGATCATGGTTTCCTGATGTGAATTCATGCAGATATTCATGAGACTCATTTATATATTTTTAATAATATAAAAATTGTAACTCCCTATTCATGGATTTATGACCATAAATATCATTCCAAAATAATCCAAACAACATGGCAGTTAATACAATGTACATGATTAAAATATATTCTAAAACTAAAAATTTTCTCTATTTACATTATGTGCTTTTCCTTATTTTACCATATATATATACATTATTTCTATTCAAGTCAACAGTAATAAAAACACCATACATCCATCTAAGAACTTTTTATTCAAGCATTCTGATTTACAATTCATGTCATTTGTATCAATATGTGTCCCTATAATTAATATCATTTCATTTTATCTTTAGAGTTCTTGAAATTCTACCACATTGTTTTTCTATGGTACATAACCTAAAACTATTACCAACATCTAGTCCATGAAAACTTTGTATATACTAAATACTTTTAGGTACCAACTAAGTGTTCCACATTGCATAGTTTTGTCATTTCATTATATACCTATTTGATTTTGTATCATGTTGATATAAAACATGCCGGGAAATATATCCCGTGGTTTCCCAAAAATCACATCCATAACAATTATCATCCCCCAGAATTTATATCCATGTGTTATGAATGTCCACAATGTTCATTAATTTCCAAATAGAATCCCCTAATAGGATGGTCTTATTAGAAAATTTACCCACCCCATCCAACACACCCATCATGGAGGATTCTCAAGAGAAATATATATGTCCCATCATTATGAGAATTGGTTAGTGAAAAAAATCATTTTTTTATCTTTTTTCTCAATGAAATTATAGTGGAATCTGGGTTTTAAATTTATCCAATGATCATCCTCATCAAATATTTGTCCTTCCATATTATTTTGCTTTTAATTGCATTATTTAACTTTCTACACTCCCCTTTACTAATGTAGATCCTTAACACCATTGGTTTTACCCTCCCAAACACCGTATCATGTTTTTAGGGTGAACTAGAAACATAAAATTTTTCCTAGCTAGTCCCCCCACTATAATGAGTTCCTTTAGAAGCCTATTAGTCATTCTATCCCATCCCATTATATCTTATTTTGATACAATCATGATGTGTGAGTTACAAAATTTTTCTCCTTCTTTTATGAACTAAGTGTAACATATACGATCTAATAATTTAAAGACCCAAAATTCTCATAGATATATATAATCATAATATGTTAATATTAATTACATAATATAATGATCCATTCCAAAATCGATTAGGTTTTGTTCCTTAGGAAACTTCGTAAAATAAATAACCGATTAATTGATGAAATGAATCTTTTCGCAATAAGTTCATAATAACTAGAACCCTTCTTAGTCATATTATATATATACCATTCATAATAACTATGGAAATGAATCATATAAACATCGACGATTCATTATAATGGGAAAAGGGATATAACAACATACTGTCTGTATAAGGGCGTGAGAATAGGAGAATATTATTTAAGAAATAGACCCTATATATCGTAGATTATAAACATGAGTCATTGAAAAAAATCATGAATGTTAATAATAAATGATTAATACTGAAATCAATGCCCATGAACCATACGATCATAGTATTGGAGTAGTCAATAGATTGGGGGAATTCACAATACAAATAATGTAACATATTTTGTATTATAATCATTCATTGAATTCAATAATTGTGTAATGGGTTCACTTCCTAAATCATCATAGTAGTCATGGTTAACTCATTATACTATTATAGTTGAAAATGTATCTTAATAAACTAGGGTCACTCACCATTCCATTCATCTTAATCTCATGAGATATAAATATTTACATAATTCATTAGTGGATGATATAAATCCAACATGTTTTGTTTTGTTATGTAATTATCATTCCATGGTTATAACATAACCACCATCCTTTGATATAATATCACCACCATCACATTTTGAAAAACATACATAATTATGACACAAGATCATAAAACATTCATTATATAATAAAATATTATAATAAATGGGTCCCTTATCATTTTATCTTGTCATAACCAATTGAAAAGAAATGTGATATATAAATATTTTATTATTTTATTTACCCATAACCAATGATAAAATTTATATATTTCACTAACAACATATAATTATTAAAAGAAATAATATAGATAAATAATAAGGTTCGTATACTTGGATCATAAACCAGTTAATTCATAAATGAAATCATAGGAATCTTCATAGTTAAATAATGTCATTGAAATATCATATGGGATATTTCTTGAGGGAAATAAAATTTTCATATTGAAAATTAATAATAGAAATAAATTTTCACGAAAAAATTCGAAATAATTTTATTTTTGAATAAAAGTTTAAACATAGAATGGAATCAATATAACGATGATGTTTTTTCATGATGTAAATTATCATTCATACTGTACTCATTTAATTAAATATTATATTCAAATGTTTCCCTAATGTAAACAGTGCCTTATTCAAAAATAAATAAGAACATCCCTTCAAAATTATTTCGTAAAAGTACATATATGGTCAAAAAATATTTTTAAAAATATATTAAGGATTGTAAAAACATTATCTAAAACATTTATTAAAAATATATTCATAGAAAAAAATTATTCTTTTCATAAGAGGTAAATAAAATATTTTTCCCTTATGAAGATCTTATAAATTACTAATTTAACAAAAGATGGAAAATTAATTAAAAACATGTATTTTCATGATATGGCCGGAGGATATAAAAATAAATTTGTTTATTTAGATATAGATCATAATTTTTCATCATTATAAGTATTATAATAAACAACAAAAATAATCATTAAAATTGTAGCATAAAAATTTATTTACATTGGTAATGTTTTAATCATAATACTTGTGATGGAAATAAAAATATTTGGATATTTATAACGAATAATTACTTGAAAAAATTTATAAAATATATTTAATGTATTATATACACTACATAAAAGAAACAATTGTTGATTATGGAATGTATACCGAATAAATACAATTGAGATGGTAATATCATACCATAAGTACCATCATTTATTGTACACATTCATACATCCAGTATAATAATTTTTTTTATAATAAATCTATTACAGCACCATTATATTGTATATCATATTATATGGTTTTTTTCTATAGTCTTTTATTACCTATTTATCAATAATTTTATGATAAAATTGTGTATTGACTAATAACTGCTTTGTTATTAATGTATATTTGTATTTTATATTTTTAGTCCTTTTATATTTATCATGGTTCCATAATATCCTTAAATTTAAACATGAAATAAATTTTATAGATATTCATCACATATTTATTTTTCATAATCCATTAATATTAGATATAGAAAATGAATAACATCGTTCAAGGAGACGGTAGGTTGTACGTACCCACGAATTATATTTGAATTTTATTAATGGAAGGAATGGAAGGAAGGTAAATAATATATCACCTTTATAGAGTCATTAATATTTCATATATATAACATATATTTATTAAATTTTATCATCATGACTTCCATTTTATTGTAAATTAAAAATGAATCACTTCACTTTCTAGGGTGGTTATCTGGTATACACTTGAGATATGTTTTCTTATTCTCATTGAATATAAACTATGAAGTTAAATATGATATTATAACTATAGATGTATAATTATTATAAAAATAATATATTTTTTAAATAAAAATAAATCATTGTATCCATCTTCAACTGGAAGTGATAACAAATTAACTATATATATTTTTCAAGAAACAGTCTATTTTACAAATGATCAATTATTTAAATTATGATTTGTTGAAAATTGATATAGATGTATATAACTAAATTTTCATTATAAATTTTTAGTATATGGTACAATCATATGTTATTATATTCGAATAGTGTAGGACTATTTGATGAAAGTGGAAGAGGAAATAAAATAAAAATTCCCAGTTAACAACATTACCTCTTCTTAAGACAACCCCCTTAAGATTAAAAAAAATATTAGGATAGTTTCATAATAAAAATATTGAATTTATCATGTTATGAATCAATTATGTGAATTATTTGGCCTGGTATATTGGGGTAAAGGGGTATTATTTGTAAATATGAGATGAGACGTGGTTTGCATTTAATAGTGGGAAAGAATATATACCTAGAATAATTGAAATGAAAAACAATTACAAACATAATAATTATAATAAAATGATACCATAATTGATCATTATAAAAATAATATGGGATAATGGAGAATTATACACATCCAATGTTATTTTGTCAATTTCATAGGTTATTGTACACTTTATACGTTGTAGTATAACCCGTTGTAAACATGTTTTAACTTTAACCATGATAATTAATTTTTAATTAATTTTAATTTCATTTTTAGGAAAAAATAATTTAAATTTGGTATATTATATTTATTATTCAGATTACAAAAACATAATTCCTTTTTTTTCAAATTTCACCCTTGTAGGTGGAAAATCATTATTTAAAAATAAACTAATAGACGTGACAAAAAAGCGGTTTCCAAAATAATTTCTTTTCATAATTGCATAATGTCTTAACAAAAAAATTCCACATAAATTTGATTCCATTGAAAATAATTTTTTTAATAATAATAGAACTAAATATATTTAAATATTAAAAATAGTTAAAGAGGTGTTATCTTTTAATTTTCTACAGATTAAATGGAGGATATTAAAAAAAAAATTCAAAGGTCTATGGAAAATTATTATTTTTATAAAATTATTATATATATCACCCTAAGATAAATTTTAAATCATTACTCAATAATTAATAAAATATTTTAAAAATAAATTATCTTTAGGTATAAATATTTTATTTTATTTATTTACAAAATGAAAAAAATTCAAATTTTTTTTAAAAAAAAGTATATTCAATGTATATAGTGACAATACTAAATAGAATTTATATATGTATAAATATATTTTATTTTATTACAATCATTATAATTAATTTTAGAAATAATTTTATTCCTATTTAAAAAGAAAATTTTACTCTCTAGGATATGTTTTTTATAAGAAATAGTAATTTTAAAATAATTTCGTGGTTGATTAAAAAATAGTGTTTCTTATATGTTAAGATTTTAATGAAATTAAATTATTCAAAATCAAAATTTCATAAATACTAACAGTGCTACATTATACCAACAATAATTCAAATTTTTCTGTTGAAATTATTCACTTAGCTAAAAGAACATGAGCATAATTATACCTCAAATATCATAAGGTTTAAACAAATATTCTTCAAATTTTTGGGTTCATCAAAAATTAATGACCTTATAAGTGGTATTATTTCATAGTACAATATATCAACTATCTAAAATTTCCATCAATATATCCACCTAAAAATGATATTACTCTTGGGGTAAAATCCCTATGTTTATTATGAGTGATGTGTCTGTTATGTACTTTCTCTAGATAGATACATGGGAAACGTCATGAATTTTAATGATGTTTAGTGGAATCAACAAAATATAATAATCCTTCCTAATTTGTCAATAATATCACAAGGGAAAACATATTTAGGGTAAAAATGTCCTTTAGTCGTAAATCTAAAAACCTTATTCCATGGAAACATTCTCCAAAACACATTATCACTAAGTCAAAATTCTTAATCACAAATAATTATTTTCATAGAAACATTAATAACAAATTTGTGCTTCCATTATATTTTTCTAAAGGGATCTAATATTCTCTACCATTTCTACAACTATCTCATGTCCCAATAGCATTCTTCCTCTAATTTCATACTAGTATGATATTATTATATAATTCTTTCTATAAATGGATTGATAAGGATTCATATAAATGGTTGAGTAAAAATTATTATTATATTAAAACACAAATTGAGGAAGGTGATGATGAAAACAAAAATTAAAATCCATATAAAATAATTTACTTAATCCTGTAGGATTTAAATTGTTCTCTCTATCTTTTTTTCTATATATGGAGGATATGAACTTTTGAAACATAGTTATTTATCAATGGTATATTGAAGATATCACTAGAACATCAAGGTAAACCTCATATGTTAACCACGTACAATATAACATGGTCATACATCAAATCTTACCTCATCATTATGGTATATATTGGAAATGTGATCTAGAGAAAAATATTCTTCGATAATGAATAAGATTATAGAAATTATAATGTGATCAACTACAACCCATATGAAATTATTCACATTATTTTTTTTGGGAGTCCAATGAAAAAAATACATGATGATGTTTTCTAATTTACATTATATTATGGGTAATTTTTGTAACATCACTCTAGTATTTTCTATCTCCACCTTGTCTTTTTGAAGTAATAATAATCTATATACAAACTCTATATTATCTATCTTCATTCCATTCGACAATAAATACATTTTAATTTCACAATGTGTCAAATTAGTTCACAGACAAATAGTAAATGGGGAACTATGAGACTCCTCTAATGTCTTTTTCTTCAAATCTAGTATCTAATTAACACAAACAAGATTCTTGAACATTATCATTCTATCATAATGAAGTTTAGACTCTGGAAAATTTCTAACAATCTTCAACTGATGTATATCATACTTATATAGATCCTTAATCATAAATTGGATGGATAGTTGAACACTTTCTTATAAAAGATAAGTCCCCACTTCCTCGATGATTTCATTGTCCATGATTTTCAAATAAATTAATATTGGTTATTTTATGATCATCATCAATGAAATACTAGGACAATAAATTCAACACTAATAATTTTATACCTTTCTCACATTAAGAGTATATTAACGTGTTGTGTTTTCATAATATTTAATCATATCCAACTATATTCCCTTTATAATATTCATCACCTTCTACATGAAGAGATAATTTAATGTTCTATTTTCAATATATATGTCACAATTTTGTCTTCAATGATAATTTCTATATATGATTAATAAAAAAATTACCATCACTAACAAAAAATAATGATTTGATTAGTTTTTCCTATGAAGAATCAATTTTATGGATGAATAAGATATAAAAATGTAAATATGTTTTATAATTTTTTATAATACCTTCTTGATAAATCAGTATAGATTTTAAACAATTTTCCTAATCAGTTTAATTCAAGAATATTTTTACAGAGTAAAGTTAGTTTTACTTCGTTGAAAATTTCCTCACATTCATCCATCTAATGGAACTTGTCTCCTATAAATGCTTACATGGAATGTGGATTTTATAGTCATGAAAAATTGTCCTAATAATATAGATATTATCTATAAAAACCATGAATCAATTGAATCCTAGTTACCAATGTTGGTCTAGGATATTTCCCAATTAGCTCCGTCTTTGATATATCTACTAATATACAATAACATGTGATTATAATACTAAAAAATGAAACCCTTCTAATCAAAAAATCTCACATTGTATAATTTTATATTTTTTATCCATCTTTTGGGTCCTTAATAGAATTACCATGTAATATTCATGCATTTATTTTCTCCTAAAATATATTTGAATGTCATATATAATTTATACCATATACTAATCAATGTAATCTTTGAAACACTATTCCATGTGTCCATTATGATTGTTGTGTAATTAGTAATATTAGATGTAATTTCTATATAATCATAGTTTCCACACATTATATTGAACTATTCAATGGGTTGATTGTCCTTCTTGATCGTCTAGGTATAGTATCCAAAACGAAGATCAATCTTGAAAAAGTTTGGAACTCTACATGATTGATCTAACATTTCATGAACACAATGTAGTTGATAATTATTGTTGATTTTCATTCATTTTTTTATTAATTAATGTATAATGACATCCATAAATCCTTCTTATTAATAATTAAAATTGTTGGACCCCATGGGGGCACACATTGATGAATGAATCCTTTTTCATGATTCTTCTATATATTCTTTTCATTTCCATTATCTCATTCAAGGAAATTCTACACGGAGTCTTTGAAATAGTTATTGGGATGAGTATGATTAATTTCTACAATTGAAATTAAAATATTTGAGGAGGACTATGAAAAATTTTCTTATATTTATCAATAATCTCCATCACAATAAGAATATCACCTATGTTGAGTTTATCCTTATTTATATGAGATAAAAACCAGTTTTTAATGGGAATCAAGACCCTTAAAATGGATTTTTCCTCAATCAAAAGATCGTGAAAATAATTGCATTGATAAATAAGCATATATTGGTTTAGAATATCAAATGTGACATCCTTTCATTAGAAATTTATATGGGGTTTATGCAGAGAAAATAAATCCTTGCATAATAAAACATTAATTTCAACCATTTGGGGGGGAAAGAAGTTTGGAGGATGCACATTCCATAAAACATCAAATAGAGACGAATCATATTCAGGAGATGCTATCATCATTCTAATAGGGGTTTTCACTAATAAATTTTCATCTAGTAATTCAATAAAATAATTAACATTCTTTATTACATTTCATGATATATGTGAATTTATATAAATAATAACAAATAAAATAATTCCATATTTGAATAAACCTACAACCTACCAAATCTCATTGTTTTATCTTTAATCCATTAGTAAAAAAAATACACCACATGACTTAATTGATCTAATTTATTAATCACTCATATGGTGCCTAAATCATGTAACATTATTTTCAATCAATTTCATTATAGGTTTTTCTGCGGTCATTCATTGTCATTATTCAAATCTATAAGGATAGAGATTAATGAGTTTTTAAATATACATAATATAAAACCTGGGAGCATAAAAACTTGTATATAAAAAGTCATATTTTAAAAAATATGATGATGTTTGAGTCCAGATAAATACACCTATTTCAATTTGTTACACTATTCATAACATTTTCATAGTCATATCAACTTTTAGAATCAATACATGGATTTAATTACATGGAAACCACTCACTCTACCCTTCATAAAAATTTTCATA
This sequence comes from Viscum album, assembly GCA_963277665.1. Taxonomy (NCBI): domain Eukaryota; kingdom Viridiplantae; phylum Streptophyta; class Magnoliopsida; order Santalales; family Viscaceae; genus Viscum; species Viscum album. Next base: position 966,324,591 of record OY728136.1, read on the forward strand.
AATTTTCCTATACATATATAAATCCATAAGTTTTTACTAAGGATTGTCACTAATGTTTTCCCATCCAAAAATTCAAAAGTTAACAAACAAATAATTGGACACCAACAGTAAAGACCCACACATCAAAAAATATATTTATTTAATTTTAATAGAAGATTATTTGTTATATAAATAATAGATCCTATCACAAATCATAGAGTTTTAGTTCCTTTGGAATCTTCGATCAATAAGAAACAGATTTATAGTTGAACTACAACAACTCTCACAATGCATTTCATAACCAGAACCCTAATTTGACATATAAAACATAATTCCTTTCCTCATATCCCTTAAAAACAAACCTAACAATGGGTGATCTTGAAATCAAATTAAGGGTAAACAAGGTAGATATCAACATAATGTTAGAAGAAGAGTATTATAATGAGAGAATATAATTTGAAAACAATACAATTAATATCATTAATTTAATAAATGAGTCACAGTTTAAATATTGGTAGATCATAAGACCAGAATAATAATTGAATCGAAAAAAATGATCCATCAGAGCATAATATGGAAATAAGAAATTTATTTTTGGAATAAATAAAAGTATAGAATATCATTTCATTTTTAGTCAAGGGTGAAATTCAACAACATAATAGTGGAATTGATTTACTCCATAGAATAAAATAGCTTTCATTGTTCACTCCTAATAATATCATAGTGGACAATGTTCTGTACTGAACTAGGTTCACTCACCATTTGATTCATGTATAACCCTTGATATATCAGTAACAACCTAATTAATTGAATGGTGATATTGGTTGCACCAATATTTGTTTATAACATAACCACCCAACATATTTTAAAACATAACCACAATACCTGGATATAATGTAACCAAAATAACATGATTAATATAAAAAATAATTGTACTATAAGATCATAAAATATACATCATATCTGACACAATGAAAAGAAATGTGTCATGACCCATCCCTCGATTCCCATGTCGTGACTACCCCAAGCCCCCCACCCAAAAGTCATAGGGCTAGTGACTAGTAGTGAAGGCATCAACCGGCATGTCAGTGGAATTTTCATGGATACCTTTATGCACACATATGCCCAACCAAGTCCCATATCACAAATGGGAAACATCACAACAATGAAAAACTTAGTACAAGTATAGCTGAAAGTAAAGGGGAAAGAATACAAGCCCAACTAAAATGAAAATATTGTGAAAAGTTAAAACAAATACTGAGGTCATCTTCCAAATATCCTACTAGATTGATTGGTAATGCTCATCACTACGATCTCCACATCAACCATCACCACTATCCATCATAATGTCCAAGATCCCAGAGTCTCTGTCAATGTTGTATACCCTGTACACAAGACACAACAAGGTACGGGAGAAACCCATTCCAGGGGGAGTTTAACAATACCTAGTTGAGACCCCAAGACACCCAATGGTCTCCTATAATTCTAAAATAGAAAAACCACATTGCATAATCTCAATCCCAAGCACAGAAAAAACACATCTCACACGAGGTTTATTCTAGGGTAGTAATAGTAACATCACCAGTCACATTGTCGACCACCTCGGCTGCTAGAGAAATCATTCATAGTCAAGTACAATGGGCATGTAAGGACACACATAGAGGCTTCCCACTAGCCATGAACTGCTTAGGTAATCCCCCCCCCATCACGTACAATGTTTATTCCATGCCACACAAAGCCACTCCCCATTATGGAATACTGAGGTACTCTACCTGTCAAGTACCGTGAGTCTGCAAAGTCACACTGAGGTTCTCCCCACCATGGGTCAGCAATGTACCCCAAATGTGCTTCACATTGGGTCGTCAAGTCACATAGAGTGGAAAATTTTCTGTCTTCAGGTCTTATCAAATCGCATGGTCCAGTAAGTAGCACGCACGGGAGAACCATTGCTCAAGCCATCTATCGTATCACAACCAGCACTGAGTCTCACATAGAATTAACCCAATGATCCGACATGTCATTATTGTAATGGCCCGGACCTCTCCGGTCCATTACTTTGTGGAATTTTGGTGTTGGAGGTGTTCTGGGAGGCCAAGGGGGCATATCCCCAACACTTTGCCAATTTTCCAGTTCTGTGAACATTGTTTCCAGTTTTATGAACAGTAACAGATCGGTCTCACCGATCGGTCCGACAGATCGGTCTCACCGATCAGTTTCACAGATCGGTGTGACAGATCGGTTTTACAGATCAGTCTGACAAGTCGGTTTCACAGATCGGTCTGACAGATCGGTCTCACCGATCGGTCTGACGGATCGGTCTCACCGATCGGTCTGACAGATCGGTCTCACCGATCAGTTTCACAGATCGGTGTGACAAATCGGTGTGACAGATCGATTTCACAGATCGGTCTGACAGATCGGTTTCAAAGATTAGTGTGACAGATCGGTTTCACAGATCGGTGTGACAGATCGGTTTCAGAGATCGGTGTGACAGATCAGTTTCACAGATCGGTTTCACAGATCGGTTTCACAGATCGATTTCACAGATCGGTGTGACATATCAGTTTCACAGATCGGTTTTACAGATCGGTTTCATGTACAGTAACGGTGGGTGAACAGTGTTTCCAGACTCCTACAGTTTTGCCTCTTTTTACGTTTCCTTTGACGTAAAATACATTTAAAGCCTTATTTTATGGGTTCTTAAGGCCGATTCAAATGCCATAAATAATGTATTAATTATTCCTAAGGCTTGGAATGTTTTACTTGGTCAGAACGCATGGGTTAATGAGATCCTTTTTTAATGGAGAATTAACCGGATATTAAACCATCGCCCCATAAAATCTTAAAAAGGGATGAGATATCATTCTCCTTTGTTCTTTCCCTTTGTTCTCAACTAAGAGGCGCTAGAACCTTTCAATCCTTTCCGTAGGAGTTTCACAATTAATCTTTACTCCTAGGATTGGTTCTTCTTTGTTTTGATGCAACCAAGCTGTGTCGATCTTTCTTCCACATAAGTTGTCGCGAGAGGAGGATTGTGGACCGCTGTGTGGATAAAGGATGTCAAGAACTCTTCGAGGTAGGGGATTCATGGATTCTCTAAATTGTATATGTGAAATTGTAGAATTATCATGATCTATCCCTTTGGATCACAATGAAATTGACCTAATTAAATACTTGAACCGGATTAAAATAATTGGTTGATCGCATGCTGTTGCTTTATACCGTGATAACGGTTTGCCTCATGTTTTCCTAGATATAGTGATATCTATGTTTTCTTTGATGTTTTGTTTGTTCATGATAGAAATTGATAATGAACGTAAAGCCGGAAATTAATTGTTAATTAATTGGCTGAAGATAAATAGGCATGTAAATTAATCTAGTTATTGCAGTTGTTGTAGTTGTTCTAATTTGAGGTTAATCAAATCAGGGAAGTAAGCATGGTTATTTAATTGTGATAGCTTGCTGATTAGGTATCCATGATTGGAACCTACGAATAACAAATCTTCCAAATCCATATGGATTAGAAAACATATTATGTGGGAATTTCAAAAGGGTTCTGAGTTACCTGCTTGCTTGTAAGGCTGAATGCCTTGTGGTTTGGAGCTCTGAGTGCTCATTGTGTTTGAAGGTTGAATGCCTTGTTAAAGGGCCGAGAGCCCATTTTGTGATGTTTGTTTTCCTGTTTCTTGTGCTGTGATGTGAGCCTGGATGGCTGTTGTGATATGTGGAGGCATGGAGACTTGTGGTTGTGGCAGCGGATGACGCCTAGTGTGGCGAGATGCATCGGTTCATGCATATGGGTGTCGGGGAGGACACCAAGTCTGATGGTATGAGATGAATGCGATGGTTTGATGTTGGTGGTTTGGTTTGGTTGTTTATTTGCTTTACTTTTCCCCACTGCTCAAGGCAGCTGGCCTTGCTTACCCTCTTTCCGAAGGAGGCGAAGACACACGGGGTATGCCACGTGCTTTCCGTGTTTAGCCTCTCGATGGAGGATGGGTCTATGCTCTTTCTATAGGCGGCAAAGACTCGACGGGTAGTATATCTACACACCGTGTTGAGCCTCCTTTGTGTTTAGAAGCATAGGATGTTTTTCTAGAATGCCTGGGAATGTGGAAAAGTAATTCTGTAATGAATGTTTGATTAAATGGTGAAAATCCACGGGGATGGAGATGCTGGAATTTAAAGGTGATGTGAATCTTAAAAAGGAGCAGTTGTTTTTGAAAGTGATTCCAGTTCAGTTTAATGTGGAATTTTTCATTCTTAATTAATGTTTAAAGAATTAATTAATGTACAGTGGAACTGATAAATGAGAATTGAGTAATCTAATAAAGCTCTTCAATTGGTTGTGTGCTTATAGGATACCTAGTCTTTGAAGTAGCAGCCTGGAGTCTGAGAGACGTTAGCTGCAGTTGTATCTAAGACTAGGTAATGCCCATAGTGTGGATGTGAGTTACTTATATATTCTGTACTTTTTGTGTTTCTATACACTACTCCACCCTGTCGGTAAGGGAAACTGACGCCCCGGGGATTCTGAGCCCTGGGGGGGTGTTTTCCCCAACATTCTGATGGGAGGTTGAATGACTGACTACCCCCTTTGGCCCTGCTCTCTTCTCTTGGTAGATACTTGTGCCATGAGGCACGGTGGTTAGTTACCCCATATATGTGTGTAGAGGGCTGTAATGGCTTGTGGTTATTCACACACATATATTCTGGATATAGTATCCTACGGACTACTATAGGTGTAACGTTTATAGTCTATGATGGCTTGAGGATCCTTACTTGGCGTATGGGCTGTAATGGCTTGAGGTATTATACCCGACGTATGATACACGTTATGCGAGCTGTGGTGGCTCCCAGAAATTACCTGGTTACTTTTGGTTGTGAGGACGGTGTGGTGCTTCGCCCAGGTGTCTGCGGGCAACCCTATGTGGTGCACGAGGTGTAGATTGTGGAGCTTAGCCCAGGTGTCTGCGGGCAAGCCTGGGAGAGAGATGCACAGGACGTATGTCATTGGGGCAAAGCGGCAAACCAGTGGGGAAGTAGTATTGGGGTACCCTTGATATTCTTTACTATTTTCTATATTCTTGTATGCGTTACTTGGTGAGAGTAGCCATGGTGAGGTTGGGAACATAGTATACCAGTTTAGGTGATGAGTTAGTTTCACTTGTTGTTCACTGGGCTTTAGCATGCTCTATTTACTTTTGCACGAGAGTCTTGGGGAGGATCCTACTGAGTATACTGTTATACTCACTCTATGTACATATAAACTGTTTTTTAGGTCACTTGGAGCAGGTTGGAGATCAAGCTGGTTACTACTAGCTTGCGGTTGGAGGAGGAGCTGTTCGGGCTCGTGGTCGCTGTCGTTTTTCTTTCTTTTGGGTACTTTTAGTTTTCCCTTTCAATTGTAGTACTTTTTCATGACATTTCATATATTTACTTGGGTTTCTTTTATATTTCAGTTATGAATTGGAGTTGTTTGGAGTCTATTCTATCTCTCTCTTCTGCATGTGTTCTCTTAGAGGGTAATGCCTCCCATTAGTGTGTGTAGTATACCCTCGGTGCTGGTCGCCAACCCGGGGCCTACTGGAGGCGGGACTCAGGGGTCATTATCTCCCTTCTCACATTGTCGGCCCAGGAGGGGTACACTTTGTGGGGAGGGGGTCGTGACAGAGTGGTATCAGAGCTCTGGTTGAGGGATAGGATGGAGTTTGGAGTTAGGCACAGGTGAGGATGCATGGGATGGTAGGGAAACTGAGTCATTCATGTTTAGCAAGTGGGGTAAACACTGGAGACCGGCAGAGACATAGGCGTTCAGGGACCCCTATGATCTGTTGCACAGACCTTTAAGTTTACGATGGCTACTAAACAAAGTGATAATGGTTGCAGGGTAGAGACCTAGGAAAGGATCATGCATTATTATTCTTTGCGCTTGTGTTTGAATGGGTAGACCTTGGGATAGGTAACCTAAAATTAATAAAACAAAACAATTAATTAATTAATGTTGATTTTTCCATATTCCAGGCTTAGGAGCTCTAACAGTTGTTATTTTACATGTATGGCTCCAGGTCGACGTCCTCGTCAGGTTTGCGCAGAAGATGCCCAGCAGGCTGTTCCAGCAGATCGCCGCCGGGTAGAGGTTGACGATGATGACACTTGGAGGAAGACACTCCGATAGTTCCAGCGCCAGAGTCTACAGAAGTATGAGGGATCCGTTTTAGATGCAGTCACAGAAGACTGGTTGGAGGAGGTCGAGATAGGCTTCAGTTTGATTCGTGCTCGGAAGGAACACTGGGTGTCCTTGGTTGTGACGATGCTGCGTGGATCAGCGAGGCAGTGGTGGTTCTTGTTCCTCGGTGATCGTGAGGAGTCAGCGATCTCATGGGAGGAGTTTTGAGACAGGCTTAGAGTCGAGTTTCTTTCATCGAATGCGAAGGCTTCCAGTCGCCAAGAGCTACTCACCCTTTGACAGGGGAGCTCCAGTGTTCGAGAGTTTGGAATCCGTTTCAGGAACCTTCTACGATATGCTTCAGACCTGTTACCAAATGATGGGGCCAGGGCAAGGCATTTCGAGGAGTCTTTGCGTCCAGAGATCCAGCGCCAGGTCACCCCATTTATGCTGAAGACATATCTAGAGGTGTTGGCGAGGGCAGAGGTTGTTGAGAGGACTTTGACCAGGACCAGATCGTCACGAGAGGGGAATCGTCATGATTCCTCACGAAGCAGAGCTGTGGTCCGGGGTTCCCGGTTTTCAGGACAGAAGAGTTTCCGTTCACCTGGGGGTAGGTCCCAGCCCTTTCCATCTCGTTTCTCTGGAGGTAGAAACTCTCAGACCTATGCCAAGGGATCAGGCACTTGTTTTTCTTGTGGTGGTCATGGTCATCAGCAGCGGGAGTGCCTGACATTTCAGAGCAGTCATCATGCACCATGCGCTCCACTCCAGGTTCCTCCGTTGAGGCAGTTCCAACCGAGGTAGCAACAGCAGGTTGCACCAGCTTTAGATCACCTGAGGGTAGATGGAGCAGGCAGAGGACAGCCCCATGATGCTCCTCGTCCTCAGAGAGCAGAGCGCGTCCGTGGTGGTGGTCGTCATCATGGTCAGAGAGGCCGTGGAGGTGGTCGTGGTCAGCTTCATGCTCTAGCGTTGCCAGCTCCAGGCGAGCCAGACGTCGTCCGAGGTACCCTTTTCTTGTTTTCTACCTTGGTGTATGCCTTGTTTGATTTAGGAGCTACACACTCCTTCATATTGCCTACCATTGTCCATGCTTTGGGACTTGAGGTAGAGAGGCTTCTAGTGCCCTTGGCGTTGACTACGCCAGTTGGAGGTCGAGCTGACTTGTTTGAAGTATGTAGAGATTGTGAGCTAGTGTTGGGGAAACACCTCTCTTGGGGAGATTTCTTATGTTTGCGAATACAACCATATGATGTCATACTTGGCATGGATTGGTTGTATTCGGTGCAGGCTGTTGTGGATTGCTACAAGAAGAAGGTCGTTTTCTTTGATGAAGACGGAGAGGAAGTAGTGTTTTTTGGTGAGAGAGATCCTCGGATGAGTTATAGACAAGTTTCATCCTTATCATCCATGATGGCTGGGATGATGCTGAGTTCTTCAGAGGTTCAACAGTTGGCGTTTCCTAGGGTCGTAGAGGAGTACCCTAACGTATTTCCAGAAGAGGTTGTATCCTTACCCCCTCGACGAGAGATCGAGTTTGGGATCGAGCTACAGCCGGGAGCGTCTCCTATCTCTATGTCTCTGTATAGGATGGCCCCTTCTGAGTTACGAGAGCTACGTATACATCTCGATGGTCTATTGCAGTGTGGTTTTGTTCGGCCAAGCGTGTCACCGTGGGGTGCACCAGTTTTGTTTGTGAAAAAGGCTGATGGAAGTTTGCGGTTGTGCGTCGATTATCGTCGGTTAAACAAAGTGACAATAAAGAACCGATATCCTCTCCCGCAGATTGATGACCTATTCGATCAACTGAAGGGTGCAAGTTGGTTTTCAAAGATAGACTTGCGGTCAGGATATCATCAGATGTGTGTAAAGGATGAGGATATCCCGAAGACTGCTTTCCGCTGTCGTCATGGGCATTATGAGTTTGTTGTAATGCCATTCGGCGTGACAAATGCTCCAGCTGTTTTCATGGGGTTGATGAATGCTGTGTTCCGTGAATTCCTGGACAAGTTTGTTGTGGTTTTCATCGATGACATCCTTGTGTACTTCACATCTGAAGAGGAGCATGCAGAGCATCTACGAACCGTTTTGGGAGTTCTTCACCAACATCGGTTGTTTGGGAAGTTGTCCATGTGTGAGTTCTGGGCTCAAGAAGTTCGTTTCTTGGGACATGTTGTGTCCCAATAGAAAGTAGCTGTGGATCCTTCGATGATAGAAGCAGTGGTGTCTTGGCCAGCCCCCAAGACCGTGTCAGAGGTGCGAAGTTTCCTTGGTCTCGCAGGCTATTATAGGAGGTTTGTAGCCAATTTCTTCCGAGTTGTGACTCCTCTAACAGCATTGACCAAGAAGTATCAAGCGTTCATATGGACTGATCAGTGTCAGAAAGCTTTCGAATATCTAAAGGAGAAGTTGGTAAGCGCTTCAGTCCTTTGTCTTCCAGCGGAGGGTTTCCAGTTTGATGTTTTCTGTGATGCTTCACATCTGGGGCTAGGCTGTGTTCTCATGCAGCAGAGGTCAGTTGTTTCTTATGGGTCTCGGTAGTTGCGTCCCCATGAACGCAACTATGCCACCCATGATCTTGAGTTGGCAACCGTGGTGTTTGCGCTGAAGTTGTGGAGACATTACCTCATTGGAGAGCGCTTTGTGGTTTTCACCGATCATAAGAGTTTGAGGTATGTTTTCTCCCAACGTGACTTGAACTTGAGGTAGCGTCGGTGGATGGAGTTCTTGCAGGAATACAACTTCGAAATATCGTATACACCTGGAAAAGGTAATGTTGTTGCTGATGAACTGAGCCGAAATTCACGTAATGATGTTGTGTGTGAATCTGGTGATTTCTGGAGAGTGATGGAAGAGCTACCAGCTTTGCATCTTTATATGGGAGAAGTTGGGGGAAGAGGTTGTCTTTTCCAGATGACGGTGCAGTCATCCCTGATGCAGAAGGTGGAAGAGTCTCAGTTGGGTGATCTAGAGGTGGAAGTCTGGAGAGACAGAGTTGTGTGTGGTGAGGCCCCTGATGGTTGGTCGGAGGATGAACAACACCGAGTGTTGTATCATGGCAGGCTTTTTGTTCCCTTGGAGATGCGCGAGACGGTTCTCCAAGAGTTCCATAGTTCACCCTTGGCGGTACATCCTAGTGTGACGAAGATGTAACAATCCTTGAGGAGTCAGTTTTGGTGGCCTGGGCTGAAGCGTACAGTTGCAGAATGTGTGTCTCGATGTTTAGTCTGCCAGAAGGTGAAGGCCGAACACCGTGTTCCTGGTGGTCTTCTCCAACACATAGAGATTCCTCAGTGGAAGTGGGAGGACATCTCAATGAACTTTTTTACAGGTTTACCTCGAGCTCCGGGAGGACATGATTCTATATGGGTGGTAGTGGATCGTTTAACTAAATCGGCCCACTTCACAGCAATCAAGGAGTCGAGCTCAGTGGAGGTTTTGTCGAGGCAGTATCTGGAGGAGGTGGTGAGGCTTCACGGAGTTCCTAAGAAGATCATTTCTGATCGAGATCCTCGTTTTACCTCTAGGGTGTGGAGAGGTCTCCAGCATGCTTTTGGCTCTCAATTGTGCCTTAGCACTGCTTTTCATCCTCAAACGGATGGTCAGACAGAGCGAACAATCCATACTCTTGAAGACATGTTGATCTCTTGTGTTCCTGATTCTGGAGGTTCAATGGTGAAGCACATACCCTTGGTAGAGTTCACTTACAATAATAGTTTTCACTCTACCATCGGCATGGCGCCGTTTGAATCCTTTTATGGCCGGCCATGCCGTTCTCCGTTGTGATGGACTGGGGTCGGAGAGTCCGCAATTCTCGGACCAGAACTAGTGCAGAATACAAAAGAGATGGTTCATGTGATTCGTGAGAGGATGAAGACAGCACAAGATCGTCAGAAATCTTATGCTGATCAAAGAAGGAGACCCTTAGAGTTTAATGTTGGGGATCATGTGTTTCTAAAGGTGACTCCCCGTCGTGGGCAGCGAAGGTTTGGTCGCAGAAGTAAGCTTTCTCCCCGTTTTTTTGGGCCTTTCGAGGTGTTAGCTCGTGTTGGAGGTGTGGCGTATCGAGTAGCACTTCCCCCTCATATGAGTAGGATACATGATATTTTCCATGTATCACAGCTCCGTCATTATCTTCATGATGAATCTCATGTTATCGATTGGGGAGAGATCGATATTGATGATGATGCAACCTTCGAGGAGCGACCTGTGGAGATCCAAGACTGCAAGGAGAAGGTGTTGCGTGGGCGTTCTATCCCCTTAGTTCGTGTCTTATCACGACACGGTGCCATGGAGGAGAGTACCTGGGAGCGTGAGTCACAGATACGTGCTCAGTACCCAGAGTTGTTTAATGTTTAACTCCTTTCCTTTTAATGATGTTTTCTTTGTGGTTGGACCTTTCATTTTTTATTTATATACCTTTGATGAGATGTTATGTTTGAATTGTTTGGTTATGAATTGTTTGTTTCCATACTCTCGGATGTCGTAGTTTTGTTCTAAGCTTTTGGAACAACTCATGGAGGTTTTCCCCTGAGAGGTATCTTATGGGGTGGTTGTTCGGACCCCTCTTTTCTTCCAAGTTGGTTTTTAATTCTCGAGGACGAGAATGTTTTGAGAGGTATCTAATGTAATGGCCCGGACCTCTACGGTCCATTACTTTGTGGAATTTTGGTGTTGGAGGTGTTCCGGGAGGCCAAGGGGACATATCCCCAACACTTTGCCAATTTTCCAGTTCTGTGAACAGTGTTTCCAGTTTTATGAACAGTAACAGATCGGTCTCACCGATCGGTCCGACAGATCGGTCTCACCGATAAGTTTCACAGATCGGTGTGATAGATTGTTTTCACAGATCCGTCTGACAGATTGGTTTCACAGATCGGTCTGACAGATCGGTTTCACAGATCGGTCTGACTAATCGGTCTCACCGATCGGTCTGACAGATCGGTCTCACCGATCAGTTTCACAGATCGGTGTGACAGATCGGTTTCACAGATTGGTCTGACAGATTGGTTTCACAGATCGTTGTGACAGATCGGTTTCACAGATCGGTGTGACAGATCAGTTCCACAGATCAGTGTGACAGATGAGTTTCACAGATCAGTTTCATAGATCGGTGTGACAGATCAGTTTCACAGATCGTTTTCACAGATCGGTTTCACAGATCGGTGTGACAGATCAGTTTCACAGATCGGTTTCACAAATCGGTTTCATGTACAGTAACGGTGGGTGAACAGTGTTTCCAGACTCCTACAGTTTTTCCCCTTTTTACGTTTCCTTTGACGTAAAATACATTTAAAGCCTTATTTTATGGTTCTTAAGGCCGATTCAAATGCCATAAATCCTGTATTAATTATTCCTAAGGCTTGGAATGTTTTACTTGGTCAAACCGCGTGGGTTACTGCGATCCGCTTTTAATGGAGAATTAACCGGATCTTAAACCGTCGCCCCATAAAATCTTAAAAAGGGACGAGATATCAATCTCCTTTGTTCTTTCCCTTTGTTCTCAACTAAGAGGCGCTAAAACCTTTCAATCCTTTCCGTAGGAGTTGCACAATCAATCTTTACTCCTAGGATTGGTTCTGCTTTGTTTTGATGCAACCAAGCTGTGTCGATCTTTCTTCCACATAAGTTGTCGCGAGAGAAGGATTGTGGCCCGTTGTGTGGATAAAGGACGTCAAGAACTCTTTGAGGTAGGGGATTCATGGCTTCTCTAAATTGTATATGTGCAATCGTAGAATTAGCATGATCTATCCCTTTGGATCACAATGAAATTGACCTATTTAAATACTTGAACCGGATTAAAAGAATTGGTTGATCGCATGCTTTTGCTTTATAACGTGATAACGGTTTGCCTCATGTTTTCCTAGATATAGTGATATCTATGTTTTCTTTGATTTGTTGTTTGATCATGATAGAAATTGATAATGAATGTAAAGTCAGAAATTAATTGTTAATTAATTGGCTAAAGATAAAGAGGCATGTAAATTATTCTGGTTATTGCAGTTGTTGTAGTTGTTCTAATTTGAGGTTAATCAAATCAGGGAAGTAAGCATGGTTATTTAATTGTGATATCTTGTTGATTAGGTATCCATGATTGGAACCTACGAATAACAAATCTACCAAATCCATATGGATTAGAAAACAGATTATGTGGGAATTTCAAAAGGGTTCTGAGTTACCCGCTTGCTTGTAAGGATGAATGCCTTATGGTTTGGAGCTCTGAGTGCTCATTGTGTTTGAAGGTTGAATGCCTTGTTAATGGGCCGAGAGCCCATTTTGTGATGTTTGTTTTCCTGCTGCTTGTGCTGTGATGTGAGCCTGGATGGCTGTTGTGATATGTGGAGGCATGGAGACTTATGGTTGTGGCAGCGGATGACGCCTAGTGTGGCGAGATGCATTGGTTCATGCATATGGGTGTCGGGGAGGACACCAAGTGTGATGGTATGAGATGAATGTGATGGTTTGATGTTGGTGGTTTGGTTTGGTTGTTTATTTGCTTTACTTTTCCCCACTGCTCAAGGCAGCTGGTCTTGCTTACCCTCTTTCTGAAGGAGGCGAAGACACGCGGGGTATGCCACGTGCTTTCCGTGTTTAGCCTCTCGATGGAGGATGGGTCTATGCTCTTTCTATAGGCGGCAAAGACTCGACGGGTAGTATATCTACTCACCGTGTTGAGCCTCCTTTGTATTTAGAAGCATAGGATGTTTTTCTAGAATGCCTGGGAATGTGGAAAAGTAATTCTTGTAATGAATGTTTGATTAAATGGTGAAAATCCACGGGGATGGAGATGCTGGAATTTAAAGGTGATGTGAATCTTAAAAAGGAGCAGTTGTTTTTGAAAGTGATGCCAGTTCAGTTTAATGTGGAATTTTTCATTCTTAATTAATGTTTAAAGGCTTAATTAATGTACAGTGGAAATGATAAATGAGAATGGAGTAATCTAATAAAGCTCTTCCATTGGTTGTGTGCTTATAGGATACCTAGTCTTTGAAGTAGCAGCCTGGAGTCTGAGAGACGTTAGCTGCAGTTGTATCTAAGACTAGGTAATTCCCATAGTGTGGATGTGAGTTACTTATATATTCTGTACTTTTTGTGTTTCTATACGCTACTCCACCCTGTCGGTAAGGGAAACTGACGCCCCGAGGATTCTGAGCCCTGGGGGGGTGTTTTCCCCAACATTCTGATGGGAGGTTGAATGGCTGACTACCCCCTTTGGCCCCGCTCTCTTCTCTTGGTAGATACTTGTTCCATGAGGCACAGCGGTTAGTTACCCCATATATGTGTGTAGAGGGCTGTAATGGCTTGTGGTTATTCACACACATATATTCTGGATATAGTATCATACGGACTACTATAGGTGTAACGTGTATAGGCTATGATGGCTTGAGGATCCTTAATCGGCGTATGGGCTGTAATGGATTGAGGTATTATACCCGACGTATGATACACGTTATGCGAGCTTTGGTGGCTCCCGGAAATTACCTGGTTACTTTTGGTTGTGAGGACGGTGTGGTGCTTCGCCCAGGTGTCTGCGGGCAAGCCTATGTGGTGCACGAGGTGCAGATTGTGGAGCTTAGCCCAGGTGTCTGCGGGCAAGCCTTGGAGAGAGATGCACAGGACGTATGTCGTTGGGGAAAAGCGGCAAACCAGTGGGGAAGTAGTAGCGGGGTACCCTTGATATTCTTTACTATATGATATATTCTTGTATGCGTTACTTGGTGAGAGTAGCCATGGTGAGGTTGGGAACATAGTATACCTGTTTAGGTGACGAGTTAGTTTCACTTGTTGTTCACTGGGCTTTAGCATGATTTCTTTACTTTTGCACGAGAGTCTTGGAGAGGATCCTACTGAGTATACTGTTATACTCACCCTATGTACATATAAACTGTTTTTCAGGTCACTTGAAGCAGGTTGGAGATCATGCTGGTTACTACTAGATTGCGGTTAGAGGAGGAGCTGTTCGGGCTCGTGGTCGCTGCCGTTTTTCTTTCTTTTGGGTACTTTTAGTTTTCCCTTTCAATTGTAGTACTTTTGCATGACATTTCATATATGTACTTGGGTTTCTTTTATATTTCAGTTATGAATTGGAGTTGGTTGGAGTCTATTCTATCTCTCTCTTCTGCATGTGTTCTCTTAGAGGGTAATGCCTCCCATTTGTGTGTGTATTATACCGTCGGTGCTGGTCGCCAACCCGGGGCCTACTGGAGGCGGGACTCAGGGGTCATTATCTCTCTTATCACATTGCCGGCCCAGGAGGGGTACACTTTATGGGGAGGGGGTCGTGACAATTATGGTTCAAATGCAACAGAAGGCACATCAACTGGATGCTCGGTCTGCTAGCAATAAGTATTTTAATGTCAAGGGTATAGTTATATTTGGGTACAATCCAACTTAGCCAAACACAAACATTCATTGAATGTTTTATGCAGTATCTCCAATGTACCTCCTCGTCCAAACGGTTCTGGTGCCGTTGATGGTTCGTCAAATGAACGTCTAGTTTAGGAGTTATTCCCAATTAAACTTAATTGGGATGAAAGGGGTATGGGTCTGGTCCGACCTGGTAGGACAGACCCGACCCGACACAGGTCTAATCCTACCAAGTCATGCTGGCCCGCTGGGCCTAGGCCGGCCTGGCGAGGTTCGATCGGTACCATCCCACTTGGTCGGGCCTCCGGCCCACTAGGCCAGTAGGATCGGTTCGGCCCGCCAAGATCACCTCGCCCTATGGTTGCGGGTCAGCTCCATTCTCCATGGATGCAGGATAGCCACGTATAGAACCTTCTCACACATCCTCTGGACCTATCCATGCCTTCTCTGTCATCCCGCTCGGTGGGTTGACTCCTCCACGTTGCACCACACTGGCGCTGCAAAACTCCAACACGTCATGACCTGTCGCGACCACAGCTTCTTCGCTTCCTATGTGTGCCTCCTCAAGCATTGCATACCATTATGGTTGTTGAATCCTCCACTGAGGCATCCTGCTATGGCCCACCTCTTCTAGCGTAGCAACCCGTAGAGGCCACATCATCCGCTACCCACGAGCGCCGCCAGGGAGATCCACATCCATCGTCACAGCCTATCGGGGTCGTGGCTTCCACTGCCCAGGCACGCCTCTAGGCCATGCCTCCTCTTACAATTGTTGGTTGGGCCGAAGGTCCATCTCTTCTCCATTGGGAACCCATCTACTACCACCACGTGCCACCATAACATCCAGTCGTCCATGAAATACTCCACCAAAACTGATAATGGTGGATGGTCTGGGCCCTGTTTGTTTTTTCCTCACCCTCTGGGTTAGAATTATAACATGGCAAGGAATACTTTAATATAAAAACTCCCATAAAGAAAACCCTACAATATACTCTGGCATTTTAAAATGGAAACAAGGATCAAAACATTGGATGGTTGATCTGTGTTCAACATAATAATCATGAACGGGGTAAAGGGGAGAAATCCAGAATAAAACCCCTACCTTGTATTTGTAGGAAGGTGCATTAGAAGAGGAGGGAGTGTACTAGCATGAAGGTGTTTGCCGGCTCTTTTCATCGCCCTTTGATTCCCCCATCATCTGCCACTCAATAATGTTCTTGATTAGAGTGGATAGTCATTGGTAGTTCATCATAGCTTCCTCTCGTAGCTCTCTCATAACCAAAAACCAAGCTCAAATTAAATATTAGGGAGGATTTGATCAATGAACTTCACAATTAATGAGGTTCATTAATGATTATAATTAATGATCCTATTTAATTCTCTCAAAGGTGCAGTTACAGATTATTTTAATTTCCCCAAATGGTGCGGTAACACAAAAAAAGAGTAAATTCATTAAATGGAATGAAATTGCACCGCAGTACCACCATATTTTCTCCAGAAGTTGAAAAAAAAGAAAAATAAAATAATCATCGGTTATTTTATTATTATTTTTTTAAATTCCACGAAATTAAATTTTTTTCTAACCCTTTTCGGTGAATGTTATGCTTCCTATAAAAAAATCCAGGCAATATGGATTCAATGTTGCCCCCTAATTTTTAATCTGAGCATCTGTTCAGAAGATAGAAAATGTCGCCCGCATGATTTCTGATTGTACCTTAATAAAATTTTAAAATTCCATTCTGTTCTCTCCGGGGCTCGAAAATACTTTTCGTTTATTTTGACAGACTCATAATAATCCCAAATAATATAAAAAAAAATTATATGAAATTTCCAAGTCTTTAAATTCTCCCCACCATAGAGATTTTCGTACGTGAATGTTACATAAAAACTAAGGGAACAAATGGGGGTGATGAGCACGTATCTAGGCCTCCCTCCGCCATGTGATCTACTGGATATTCATGTACTACCAACAATATCACACTAGAGGAATCGACCGCCCACAAAGGACATTCTCATGTAGATACTATATCTCCACAGAGAACTCCACAAATGTTTCCCCATCATCAATGTCTAGCTCCCCCGAGTAGATAACATGTGATAAATCATTCACATACCTTCTCAACTACAACACATGTAAAACATTATACACCGACTGCATCTGTGGGGGAAGATCTAGATTGTACGTCGTCATGCTTACTCTATATGGGATATGGAAATGTTCGATAAACCTCCGAGATAACTGGACGCCCCTTCCAAACCTCCGCAATCCTTTTCGGGGTGAGACCTACATAAATACATGGTCTCCCTCCAAAAACACCAAGGGTATCTGTCTCCTGTCGGCATAAGACTTCAACTGTCTCTATGCAGTCTTCGTCCTCTCTTAAATGATCTGCACCTTCTCTGTGGCAGCCTATACCAACAATGGACCGATATGTGCGGACTCCCCTAGGTCTGTCTAGAATAGTGTTGATCTATACGGTCACCCGTAATAGGCCTCAAATAGAGCCATACCAATGGTGGACTAATAACTTTTTTTGTAAGCGAACTCCACCAGTGGCAGTTGGTCCTCCCAACTATATCCAAAATCAAGGAAACAAGAAAAAAGCCTGTCCTTGAGAGTATGTATGGTCCACTCCATATGTCCATCTATTTGAGGATGAACGGCAGTGCTCAAGCCTAGCTAAGTCTTGAATGCCTTTGGAAATTCCTACCATAAGAGGTATGTAGAACATGTGTCATGATCTATGAGGATCATCAATGACACCCCATGAAGTCGTAAAATCTCTTTTATGTAATGGTGTCCCAATATCCTTATTGTTCAACACTCTCAGATGGGATGGAAGTGGGCCAACATGGTGAATCAGTCAATGATCACCCAGATGGAATCATGGCCCCTGGACGTAAATGTCATCCCTAAGATGATGCCCATGGATATACCATCCCACTTCCATTCTATTAACTCATGTGGATGAGCTGATCCTACAGGTACCTAATGCTCGGCCTTCACTTGCTGACAAGTGAGGCATCATGATATGAACTCTTCCATTGGTATCTTCATCAATGGCCACCGGTATTAATGCCAGAGGTGTTAGAACATCTTCCCCACTACAATATGTACCTTTAAAGGGAATGTGTGGAACTGCCTCAACACCCCCTCTTGTTGCGTCACCAGGACCATGGTGCATCCTCTAAATAGGATTATGTGCTCCTTAACTTCAACAAATCCATCAGTAGACTGTACTAAGGTTTTCTGATCATATCGGGCCTCGCAATCAAACATCCCTAAGATGAGCCTCCCATACTCGTTGAAGGAGTAGGGGAGTGATAGTCATAGATTGGAGTTAGGCCTCTCCATCTATATCCATAAAGGATATCTGTAACACAGATAACTACTTTATCGCCTTACTCAAAAACTGTAGTAAATACCTCTTGCTTAGTGCATCTACTACTACATTCCATTTCCCATGACTGTAGACTATCTCAATGTCTTATTCCTAGAAGAACTCCAGCCATCACCGCTATCTCATGTTCAGGTCTATATGTGAGAAGATATACCTTATACTATTGTGATTGGAGGAAAGAATAATAATTTTAACCATCAAGTAGTGCTGCCAAATCATCAGCCCAAACAACACTGTGGCTAACTCCAGGCCATGGGTAGCATAGATCTTCACATGTTTTCTCAACTTCTATGTTCCATAGGCAATCACCGCTCGCTCATACATAAGTAAACAACCTAGTTTGTTCCTTAATGAGTCATAATAGACTACATACCTAACAACCTCTTATGGTAACCTCAAGATGGGGTCACTCTTTATTCTCCTCCTTAGCTACTGGAAACTCTACTGGAACTTCCATATCCACAATAATGGATTCCCCTTATTTTTTAAAGCTTACTAGGGTGTCTCTATCATAATGAATTCAGGTACAAATCTCTGGTAGAACCTAGAAAATCCCATGAAACATTGCATCTCCGTCACACTCGTGTGTGGATCCCATGAAAGAACTACCTCTATATTCACCAAATACAATGAAACTCCGCCTTTTGAGATAACGTGCCTGAGGAAGTGGACATCCCATATCTAGAACAGGTTCTTCGAGATAATTCCATAATTGTTGTTCCCTCAGTGTGTATCTAGAACAATCTGCAGGTGCGTTGAAAGCTCCTCCTCTGACACTGTGTACACCAAGATATCTATATAAATAACAAAGATTATATCCATGGATCAAATCATGGATAATTATTATGTTGCGTAAAATTATTTAATCTTATATGGAAAGTAATTTTAAAAGATCTGTGAGAAATTTCATGAGGAAAATTACCTTCTCACTTAAAAATTTTCATTTTTAAAACTAAATTTTAAGAAAAAAATTATGATAATCCTTTTCATTGAAAACAATATTTTAACACATTAATGGAAGCTTTAAAACATTTAATGTTCATGATGGTGGGAAATAGTGTTCATTTTGTACATGTTAAAATAACGATTCCTTTCACAAATACATTAAAAGGCCAAAGTGCATAATTAGGAAAAAGAAAAGAAGATAAATCTAAAATGATTATTTAAACATTAAAACAAGGATAATAATTACATTAAAACAGTCTCTACAGTATATTAAATATTTTCTTTATATCATTTAAAAAAATTGATATGCAAGAAATAATAATTTCGACCAAAGAGAAAAATACATTGCATTTTGATTTAAAAATATATTTTGAAATAATGAGAACAAAAAGAGATTAAATTGAAAAGAATATGTCGAATTATATCAAATTAATAGATGATATGAAATTTATTTTGTTTCATGATCGATATGTCAGAATATTTCATCATCAGAAGCATAATTATAAAAAATCCTGATAAATAATGAGATTATAAAAAAACTTATACCACTTTGGTAATGGTTGAATAATAATCCCCATGAAAGAATTAAAAATATATGGATAAGTATAACAAAAAATTTCATGATAATAATAATAAATTACATTCATGGGTAGTACATATACCACACAAAATCAACAGTTTTGTAAAATGGAATGTGTCCCATAAAAATCAAAGTGAAAATAACATCACATAGAATAAGTCTCAATTTCCTTCATATGCATTTCGACCTCATGTTTAATTAATATAGTTTTAGAATACATATATTTAAAATGATACTCACACATATAATTCAAAATATCACTTAGAAAAATCATTTTACTCAATGTTTATGAAAAATTTCATGTTAAAATCTTTCTCCATGTAATAATTGCATTATTTTACAAATATGTTTTGAATTTTCAATTTAGGTCTTTTTAAATTGATCATAGTTCCATAATTTCAAGAATTGTAACTATGAAATAAATATCATATATATTTAGGTCCTTATTAATTAGGTTAAACCCTTATATTTGGATATATTAAATGTATTACACCATTTATGGAGATGATTGTACGAAAATACTCATGAACAATGTTTCCATTTTCTCAATAGAATGAACAAAATAAGGTAAACAACATATAACCTTTCTAAAATAATAATATTTTCATATATGTGACATATACACATTAAATTTAGTTTTATTAAATTCTATTTAATGTTTATGATAAAAACAAATCACATTTATTTTTGAGGTTGTAGTACGTCGTACACATGAGAAAGTTATCATATTCTCATGGAATGGAATGTTATACTGTAAATATGATATTATATTGACATATGTATTATTATTTTTTGAATATAATATGTATATATAATAAATCCATCATTATATGCACATGTGAGAGGAAGTGATGGAAAATTAATTACATCAGTTTCCGACGTAGTAGTCTACCGTACACATGTTAGATGATCTCTTATACAATTTTATAGAAGAAGATCCAGAACTCGGTTTTTCATTTAACATAATGAAACATTATTATATTTTATTTAGTAAGATGATTATATCATCATAGTTTATGTGTTTTCTTAATTTTAAGAATAAATGAAATTATAAATTTTGGTAATGATCATTACCTCTTCTTCGGACATCTTCCTCATTTTTACCACAAAATAATTCATAAGATATTTACATAATAAAGATAAGTCTTCTAGGATGTGTATATTGAATTTAAGAATTTATTTGTTTAGTTAATGTCAGATCCAATTTTTTTTGGAATTTTACAGATGTGAGGAGTGTGAGAGCCCATTTATATGCTGTAGTGATGACAGAGTCAGAATTTTTTAAAAGTAAAATGTTTACCAAAATTTTAAACATAAAACGAGGATAAAAAATTATCATTATTGAAATATAAATTATATAATGTTGAAATATGGGCATACAAAGGTATCTGGGAATTTTTTTTTCCATTTTACCCCTACTCAGTTTACTTTAACACACAATATTCTTGTTTTGACATTAATTATGTTATTAAATTTCTTATGATTTTAATATTTAGTTTGAAAATTAATTTTGTTGACATTATTATAAAATATTAATTCCTATTTAAAAATATATAATCAATTTTTATTTAATAAGGAAAATTTAATTTTAAAATAAACACATAGACCTGATAGAAAATAAATTTTCCAAATACTAAATTTTTATATGTAACGAAATTTTTAATATCATAAGACAAAATTAATTTAGTTAAAATGACATATATTTTAATTATAATATGATTATTAAAAAAATTATATTTAAATATTTTAAACCATGATTTAACTTTTTATATTTATTAAATGAAATTTTATACCACTTTCGTAATGATTGAATCATAATCCCCCAGAAATAAAAGAAAATGATATGGATATGTATAACAAAAAATTCCATGATATGAATCATATAATACATTCATGGGTAGTATGTATACTACAAAAAATTAATAGGTTCTTATTATGGAATCTTTCCCCTGAATATAATAGTGAGACTAAAATCATTTATAATTATTCTCAACATCCTTTATACACATTCCAACCTCATGTATAATTAATATAGTTTTATTATAAATATATAAAACATAGTCATACGTATCATAAAGAATATGATTTACCTAAAAAATTAATACATTTTTATTAACAATTCTATTTTAAAAATCATGAATCATGTAATAACAACAATATATTAGTTACATATTTTGAATTTTTATTTTAGGTCACATTACATTGATTGTAGTTCCATCATATCTAGAAAGATAATTGTGACATAAATATAATATATATTATGAACATTAGTAATTAGGTTAAATCCTTAGATTTATATTTATAAAATTAATTACACCATTCAATGAGACGATAGGCCGAAAATACGCATGAACAAATTTTCCATTTTCTCAATATAATGAACAACAAAAGTGAGTAACATATCACCTTTCTAAATTAATAATAATTTTCTATTTATAACATATACACATTAAATTTAGATATATTAGATTTTATTTGAAGTGTATGAGATGAATATCATATATATATATATATATATCATAAATACAACATTATATCCACCAATGAGAGGTGGTGATTGATGATTAATTACATTCGTTTATGAGGAAGTAGTCCATTGTACACACATTAGACAATTTCTTATAAAATTTTACCGGAGATGATCTAAATATAAGAGTCTTAAAAAATTTAATAACACATAATTATATATTATATAGTTATTTAATTATTCCATATTAGTTTATGTTTATTTTTAGTATTTTTTAGGAGAAATAAAATAAAAAATCTTGGTAAAGAACATTACCTCTTCCTCTGACATCTTCCTCATATTTACAGAAATGTAATTCATCAGAGAGTTACATAAGAAAATTAATTCATGTAGGATGTGTGGATATAATTTAAGAACATATTTTAATAAGAGATTTTTGATCCAAATGGTTTTGTAATTTTAGGGAAGAGAGGAGAGGGGGATCCCTCTTATATGTGGTAGAGATGACACAGTTAGAATTTTAGAAAAGGAAAAAGTATACCCAAATTTTAAAAACTAAACAAGGATAAAAAATGATTATTTTCAGACAATAAATTAGATAGTTTTGAAATATGGTCGTCTAATGGTAGTTGGGAATTATTTATTTCATTTTACCCCTTCAAAATTTATTTTAAGCCTCTGTATACTCGTGTATACCTTAACCAGATTATTTAATTTTTCATGATTTTAATATTTAGTTTGACAAGTTCTAGGTTGAAATTATTTTTTGATTTTAATTATTATTTAAAAATAAATTATCAATTTTTCTAAATTAAATTCATAGAATATGGGAAATTAAATTTTACCATAATCCACAAACAAGATAGCAACATGATTCTCCAAAGACTAAATTTTCTTAAGTAACAGAAAAATTAATATCATGAGACAAAATTAATTTCTATCAAATGAAATAAATATTTATAATTATATAATAATTAAAATCTTGTTTAAAATAAAAATGAAAATTTTTCACAATTCGGAATAAAAATCTTCTAAGGGAAATAAAAAAATTCCCTCTAAGATAATTCTAACATTTTTTGAAAAAATGAATATAAATTCATCATATATATTTTATCAAATATTCTTAAAATAATTTTATTATTATTGAACAAAAATAATACAAATTAATATTTATCAGAAAATAATATTTGAATATTAAAGTTACATTACTAAATATTAAGTAAATATTTTTAAACATGTTCTATTTAACTAATAGATATATATATAATATCCTAGATGTGTTTATTCCTTTTTATACAATCAAATTTATCATCTAATTTGTAAATTTCTAGATTAAATAATAATAAAAAGAGGATATCATGATTCATTAGCATATGGTGTTGCATGTAATTCATGTTTTCAAATAAATTGAATTGAAAAAATTTTATATATTTCCTAAAGAATCATATTGTTACATAGAAATTACATATTTCTCCCTAGATTGTAACAATTAATATGGCATAATTTTTTTCTTCTCAATTTGGTGTTATAATATGTGTTCAATATTAAAAACATAATATGTTAGAAAACATAATTTCATCCATATTTCATGACCTAAATTTTCTATTTACATTTTTTATTTCCCATGAAGATGGCCACACTAAAAAATTATTATCCAGGACCACCACCTTCAAAGACTAGGTTTAAACTGATAACAATATTAGTAAATGTGTAGTAATTTCTAGACACCTATTCTAATACCAGAAAAAATATATATTTTTCACCCGCACCAAGGATCCTTGATAGACTCCAATCGACCACTAGAGTTGCATTGTTGGGGATAATTTTCTACCCCAAACCCATCCATATATGAGTAATGTATATCTGATATTTCTTTAATGTGTTTTTTTTGTAATGATTCCCTATCTTAATTCATGTCAACTTTGGTTTTTTCTCAAATATATCACTCAAGAATTTATAACTACTTTAGAAATGCATGATCCAAATTTATAGAAATACATCAAGTCCAAGTATCATGATAATAATAATTATGAACTCATACATGGGATTATTTTTCATGAAATTCGGCCCCCAAACTTCATTAGGTTTCATTCAATTGAAACATTTTTTAGGATACAACATCAAGCCTCTTTATCCGTGTCACATGATGTTAAACTTTTATATAATTGGTTACGGAAGAAAAATCATAAACGGTAGAAAACATTAGTACCTCTTACATGAAAATAAAAGAAATTTCCCATTATCAATAAAATGTTTCTATAAACTATTTTACCCCTTTGGTTAAAGATGTATGACATTAAACTAAGAGAAAAATATATCCTCAATCCCCACCTTAGAGAACGGTCTTTTACCATTCTCATGTCTATAAAAAAGGTTGAATATGAATTCTTCCACTACCTTTAATGCATTATATATGTATGGAATATTCCAATTATATGTTTGAATTAGATTACTATAGTACAATGTGTGTTTTAGCTCTTTTTTTTATCCTTGTCCTCTACATACACACATTGTGTACATTGATTTCCATCTATATCCACATTCATGTCCAATTGATCCCTTATATAATGACACTACAAAAACCCAATGTCTCACCACTTATCAATGGTACATAACCTTATGATACAATCATAATCCCCATTGTATGGACACCCATATCGAAAAAACACAATACTGCAATGGCCCACCTCACATATGGGGTAAACATTCTAACGAATACATATTTAGTTGTATGATACATAATCATTGTTTTCTGAAGATTTTAGACATCATCCATAACATATCATCCACATTCATCTATATGTTCAATCTATTTCAATAAAAATCTCACTCATTTAATTTTACATTTTCTTATCACTAATTCCAAAAAAAGGTTCTAGATCTTGGTTTAAAATTCACCTTTTCATGTCCATCAAACATATTGAATATCACTAACAAAATTCGCTATATTCATGGGTCTCTACCCAAGTTCATTATAGTATTTCCATCTTGTAAAATAATAAGAATAAAAATCTTATAATGATGAAGTTTTGTCCAAAAATTCATGAAAAAGTTATTAAGAAACATTTGGATGTGATCTAGGACGTGATGGCGGTATCATGGATGTATTCTAAATTGATTATGTTATCCGGGGATATATCTATGTCGTAGAAAATTCACTATCTATCCAATGAGTGGACACATTATTTCTTATTCCTATCCAGTATGGTTTTATGCTTGATTAGTTCCCTAGTGGTATAGTGAGGCATTGTTACCTTTATATAGGGTGGAGGAATGGTCAATTCACCCCCTTTCCCCTTTCTGTGTAAATTAATATTTAAAACAAAATCGAGTCCATGAAACAACTAATCAATCCACAACCTCCAATTTTTTGTAATGAACTTCCAGAATTTATTTTTTATTTATCATTTCAACATAATCAATTCAATTTCAGAAGTATTTTTAATTATTCAACTCTATTATTTATTCAATATCATTGATTCCTTTTTAGTTTTAATCATTTGTGGATAATATTATTTATTTTATTTATGTTTTTTGGAATGAAATTTCTCTCCAATTTCTCATCAGTTTGATGGTCTAGTCCAAATTATTGGATCCTTTTATGTTTTAAGATTGTGATATATATAATTTTACCATTAATTATTTCATTCCTATTTTGTTTTTTATTATGTGTTCATGAAAATCCATTGAGTTATTGAACTATAAAATTGATATGTTTTTAGTTTCCCTTTAGATTTTTTTTTGCAAACACCCATTGATATAGAAAATTTTTGGATTGTGTTGTAAAATCAGTAATATTATTAAATTAGTTGGATGGAATCTTCCTTGTGAATAGTTTAATAGTTGAATTGGTTTATGGTTGATAATGGTAATATTTTATTTAATCCTTGAATGTGGGTATACTAGCATTTTGCGTAAGAAATATTTGTTTTTATAAACATGTAAATATTAAAATAAAATTTTTAATGACCCCAATATTTTATTTTCTACATAAGAAGTAAAATTTATTTTCATCTAAATATTTGAATGATGATCCGTTGGAATTCCAACGAATGATAGTTACTGTGGATTGCCTTATAAAATTCCACTGAATCCATATTAATTTTCATGGTGTGTAATTTAATAAATGATAAATGGATTATACTAGGGGAATCATTTTAATATTTTGAGTCATAAATTTCATGGATTCAATGATGTCCAAACATATGGAATTCCCTGGGTGAGCAAGTGGATTTTTCTTAGATTAAAAATCTTTATTTCCATGGGGGTGGCTCCCCAATTGATACAAGCAATGCCTTCACTAATTAAATGAAATGGAGTAATTTAATGGATTTTTAAGTAATACCCTTGTGGAATACCATGTTATCTTTAACATGTCTATATTCTAAAAAATATTACTTTTTTATATAATTAGATTTCAACGATAGCTTGTGTTACAAACCATACCGAGTTTAATTGAACCATGATATACCATTATAACATTTTTATTTAATGGGATCATTTTAACCTACACAATATATTCTTGGACATGGAATGGAGTAAATAATTTTTGAAATTTATAATTTCTAGATATGTATAAAATTAAATAAGTTGGTATCAATGGTTTATTAATTAAATTAATCCTTTTAAAGTAAAGTTACATATTTATAATAAAACATATTACACTCAAAGTGTTTTTTTAATAATACATGAAAATAATAATTGTTTTTTAATTATTTTTACTACATTAAGATATTTTCATTTCAATAAAATGTTATATCATTCATAAAATATTTTTTTCTAACTCTGCGATAAGATTAAATATATTTTTACTTTTTAATAATTTTTTATTCTAAAATGTATTTCTATCACATTTTGTAAGGATATTTGAAATATTTTTGTTTCCACTTCTATAAAATTTAATTTCAGAAATAGATTCATTTTATAATAAAAATTTTAAATTTATCATATATTTTTTTCAATTTTCCAAAAATACTAATTTTTCCATTAATAGTTATAAATATTTTTTTAACGTGGATTTTTTGTTATAAAATATTTAATGGATAATATTTTTATAAATAATATATAGTAACATTATTTCATTTATTTTATTTTAATTCCAATTAATAAAATTGGGAAAATTTCAATTTTGACGCATGATATAAAAACATTTTATATATAGAGAAATAAGTCTTTATGAAACAACGGTATCCTCAAAATTGTGGCTTAATTTATAAATTAAATTATACAACTTATAAGAATATAATTTTTTAAAATGAATTATATATTAGGATAAATTCAAATTAATATTATGTAATATTGACACACTAAATTTTATTCTGAATGAATATGA
The DNA here is from genome assembly GCA_963277665.1 of Viscum album. NCBI lineage: Eukaryota > Viridiplantae > Streptophyta > Magnoliopsida > Santalales > Viscaceae > Viscum > Viscum album. The sequence continues at coordinate 966,351,834 of OY728136.1, forward strand.
AACAAATTAATAAATAATTACCATAATTTATTATATAAAGGGATTTTTCGTGTTACATGTACTGGTGTAAAAATTAAATTACCTTAGAAATAGATATTTTATTTGGAAATTAGTTTTAATATATCGAATAATTAGTTATTATACATATAATATATAAATATTTTATCCTTAATAGGTAAATTATCTAGGTAAATAAGAGAAACTAGTTATCATATTGAAAATAAACTCGTAAAAGTAAGTAAATATAGAAGATAAATGAATAACATTTATGAAACGTTTCTATTGTGTTGGTGGTGGTTTGGATCAACCATAATATCAGTTAATTATATTTTTTTACAAAATTGGATGAAATTGTGATTATGGTGACTACCCATTATTTAATATTCTGGGTTATTTAAAAATATCCCACTCATACTATTTTATAAAAGGGTCCCACCACCCCACACTTCATCACATATCTCATGTCAATTATCTAAAAGAATACCTTACTAAATAACTCCAAAAAAACATTTTACATATTATAAAAGTTATTTTCTTCCAAAAAGAAAAATCATATAGACCTCCATAATATACCTAAATGAGGATCCTCTAATATTACATAAATATCTTCACCAAGATCATTCATTTTTACATTTCATTTTATCACAATAAATTATGTCTCAACAATTCCAATATAATAACACCAATATCTACTATATATATATATAATATTATATTTTTGAAATAATATTTATCCATATCGTTCTCTATTAAATTGGAAAAAATACATTACTCATGTGTAAGGTGGACTAACCGCCTCACGAACATATATAACAGGTTTTCCATCACCGACTCACAAGGATAGTCAAAATGATGTAAATAATTAATATATATCTATATATACATAACAAATATAACATGATATTAATTATTTAAAATTAATATATAAACCAATTTTTATCACACTAACCTATTAAGAAAATTTTATCACTACTCAAGCGTATGTATAACTTATCATCTTCATAAAGTGTTGTGATTAATTTTCTGTTAACAACATTCAAAAATAATTATAAAAAAATAACCAATAATTAAATATTATATATATATAACATTAATATCATTATAGAGGCTATTTAAAAATATAATATGCAAAACAATGTGATCTTTTGTGATGAAACATGCATGAGAAAATAAAGTCGTTTACATTAAAAACAATTGTAATAATTGGATATTATTAATGAATGAGTGATAAGATGTTATAAAATGATATTATATTAAATTATAAGAATGAATTTGGTTCCAGTATAAACTAATTAATTTTTTAAATCAATTATAAAAAACTATAAACAATGTTTAACAAATGTGAAATGTTGGGTAAAGAACATCATCTCAAATTCCCTTCAAAGAAGTATATTTTAATGTTATTAACCTAATTAAATTTATATACGGTTTTTACATCCGCTTTTATATATTCTATATTAAATCCTTTTAAAATGATTGAATTTTATGATTCAATTATAATTATTTTACAATATGGTATCTTACAGTAATTTAACCATGTCAAATATGTTTCACAAATCAAATTATTAGCATTGTGTTAAATTAATTATTCATTGTAATTGATAGTATATGATTATTTTTCTAATGTAATGTAATTATTTTATGTTTTATTTATACATTTTAATGGGGATGTAATTTTTAAAAAAATATCAATTCTTTTTTTCATTATCATTTCAATATAATTTTCTTTGTCAAATATTTCTTCTCCCTTGAAAATATTTTGTGTCATTTTTATAATTATAAAAAGATTCCATTTTATGTGGTGTATATACAGAAATATTTATTTATCATACATGGCTTACTATTTACTCATAATGATGAAGGATTTGATTCTTGTATATAATGTCATGTGGTTACAATTTAATCGATAAGAAATAGGTAATATTATATTTTTCATTCTCACTTTCCTTTGTGATTGAATTTATTTATTTAATGATTATTATCATTTCTCCCTCATAATATCTAATAATTTCATTATCAAATCCATGTTTAAGGGAATTTAATAAATTCTTTAATAATCTCTTTTCTGATAAATTTGAATCATGAAATGGAATTTATAATATAAAAATCGTTTTTATTTCACATTTTATATGTAATATTTTTCATCAGTAATCATGTTTTCAAAAATTATTTTTAGAAATGAATTTTTCTTAAAAAATTTATTTAATTAGGAAATTTTATTTTATCTGTCAATTTCATGAATGTATCAGTACAATATTTATACTACTTTCTCAAAGATTTAATTTTTTACATTCAATATAAATAGTAAACATGGAATTGTATGATCCATATAGAAACATATGAAATCCTCATGTCAATTAATGTTTTATAAAATTTGACTTGATGTACATGTATTGAATGGTTTTTCAAGGAAACCCAATTTTTAAAATATTATTATAACATTTTGTTATTTTTCTTTAATTAACACCATTATTATAAAATACATGATTTTATCTCAAAATATATATTAATTGTCATTGATTTTTTAGAGATAAACATTCCATTAAAACATTCTCATTCATTAGATCATTAGAGATTAAATTTTACTTAAATATAAATATTCATTATTATGGATATTCTTATTATTTAAATAGTATATATATATATATATAGTATTTTTAATTTGATAATTATTTTGTTGATTGGATAAACCTTATAAAATCAATATCATTTACAAAACATAGATATTTATTGATAAGGTATATTTTTTCATGAAATAAATTGTACATTAAATGTTTGATAAATTATTGAACATTCAATTATAGGTGTTCAATGAATTATACATCCCTTCGATGTCTAGATAGGCCACATGAGAAAAATTAGTAATCTAACATTATTTGTGACTCTACGTTATACCTTATCATTGATGAAGAAGGATTTTTTACTAGTCCTGAAGGTATATATATCAACATATATTACATAATTTATATTAATATTATGCACCTACATCAATGAGAATTTAGTTATTATTATCCATGAGAATAGTATATTAATATAATATATGGATTAGCTTAATGATCATGTGATAATGTTTTTCATACTTTTATCAATATTTATCCCTTCTATTTTACTTGTTGTGATCATGGTATATATTTATTTATGCATCTTTTCAATTATTAGTCTTCCGATATAGTTTGTGAATTTTTTATTCATTATTTCTTCCACTTATATTTCCCTTACTAATAATTAGTGCCCTCTTTAATTTTCTTTAAATTATCGAGGAAATGAAGATGAAATATTTTAATTAGTTGAAAGATGCTGAATATTTACATTAAGAACATTATATTTTTTAAAAATTTCCAATTTTTTTCTTAATGTAAAATATATTTTAACAACATATGAATCTATTCATTCTCTTTGGATGCAATTTATTATGTCTTATTCAAATGTAGAATAAGTTAACACAGATTCAAAGATAATGGAGTTTTTAACATTATTGGTTGCATCATATAATTATTAGTTGATACCATTGTAACTTTATTTACGAAAATATATATTTGGAACCCTAACCATATGGTAAAATTTACAGATTATTATGTTTTGGATTAAAATTATATTTTATTTATGAAGCGATTTTATGTTTTACCATGAAATTGCAAGCCTATCTAGATACTATAAGTGAATGTTGCACTCACATAGTTTTAAATAAGTGTAACAAATCCAATAATTATTCTTTAGGATTTTAAGTGCTTTTCACCTTTTCATGGAAATGAGGCTTTTTGCACATAAGATTTTACAATTATAGGAGATTTTCTTTGTGTTAAATCATATTTTATCTTCGAAACAATATTATGAATTAGTAAATAGAACATGACGAAAATTATGTTACTTCATTGTGATATGGGATAACCATAAAGTATATTTGGATGTTATTTACATAGTTTATCATACGATTAAAGGCCTAGATACCCAATTTGAGAGAATTTATAATGAAAATATATCATGATTAAGTATATTTTTGATTAATCATTTATTAGAATTCAATACTTGGGTTTAATATATATTTTTGTAAAAATAATATTTAATGAATAATAATTTTATTTTTTGTCAATGTAATTTAAAATTAATTATTATCCATTACAGTTAATATAATCAATGATGTTAATGAAATAACTAAAAATTAATATTGTATGGTTTTTTTGGAATAATTTTTTTTTGTTGATAACCATAGTGGTTAAAAATCTATTTGATGAATAATATCATTTTTCTAGATATTCATCATATTTATGGGGAGGTTATAAAAATTAAATAACCATTGTTTTTTAAAAATAAAAAACCACTTATCAGGAGACATCCAATCATATACGTCTATGTAATTGATATTGAACCCACAACTAAAGGGAGATAAGGGTACAACCCCTACCACGGGCCTCTATTATGTCTTATTTTGTAAACATTTTTTTCATTTATTCATTTCAATGGTTAACTCATCGGTTGAATTTTTTAATCAGTTTTTATAATCAGTTTTTTTAAATTGAGATCATTAATGATTTTTCAAAAACAAAATGGGTTCACATATAGAAAACAATTAGGTTAAATGTATTGTGTAACTTGGGATGAATGAAATTAAATTTTGGGGATGTATAAAAAAGTTCATGATGTCACCAAGGAGGTGGAAAAAATATTTAAAATTGATAATATTGGGGTTAATTGGTTTATAGGGTATTTGTTTATAAAATAATATATAACATACCTTTAATATAAATTTGCATATCCAATCTATTATTTCATCATAAGATCATTTTAAAATGTTTATTATTATAATACCCAATGGAAACTAGGGGTGTTTTGGTTAATATTTGAATATTTGAGGTAGATGTTATTATTATGTTGTGAATTTTATGATATGAAACAATTTAATATTAGCACATCCAAAACAACAAAAATTCATAGTAGATGTTCATTTATTGAAGAAATAAATTAATAATAAATTTATCAAATCACGAAGAAAGGAATAAATAGTTCATTGTAATGACCCGGATTTCCCTGGGACATTCCATTGTGAAAATCTAGTGTTTGTGGTGTTCAAATAGATCAATGTGGCTTGGTCCATGTGTTTTCCAAAAAATAATCAGGTTCACCAAACGGTGGCACAATTACGGTGGCACAAGTTATAGTGGAACCGGTTATAGTGGGACCATCACGGTGCACCATCACAGTCACACTGTCACAGTCGCACCCTCACTGAAGCACCGTAATGGTCACGCCCTCACAGTCACACCGTTACGGTCGCACAATCATGGTCGCACTGTCATGGTCACACTGTCATGGGCACACGATCATGGTTACACTGTTATAGTGTCTCACAAAATAGTGTCACACCCCCTTTCCTATTTTTCCATGTTTTCCCAGTTTCTCCCATGTTACATGATTTTCTCCATTTCAAATTAATCTATCATCTCACATCCATCTCCTAGTCTATCTCTACCGTTTCAAAGAGGATTTATTAAAAATAAATTAATTCCATCATGGGAAACCACCTAGTTGCATGGTCAAACCATGATCTATATTATACGTACTTCAAAATGGTCTCTCGGATTTTAGGATTTAGCCTCTTCTTATGCATATATCCTCTCTTAATTATTCCTTTTCATCTCTCTTGATTATCCTATTGTTATATACCTGAGGTGAGTCATGCATCAGTGATGTATCCCTTCTATCTTAGCCTTCTTGGAGATCTTCCTTCATGTCATGCCAACCCCAGTTCTTGGCACGGGAAAGAACATCGATCATTGTTAATTTATATATGGATTTTATGTTTCTTCTCTTAATTTGTCATCATTTGGGGTGATTTTAATAATGGCTCCTTATAAAGAATTTCTTCGTACTCTTCTTGAAATAATATTTAAAAAAATAATTTAATATGATCAAAATATAACCCAAGTAATTAAAATAATGTGTAGGATATGGTGTGATGTCGGTCGCCTATTTTATTTTTCTATAATCATTGATTTCTCATATGGTTGATTTTATTTTATTCCTTCTAAAAATCATGACTGTTGGTGGTCTTTTCTTGTGAACTGGTGTTCGGTTTCATTGTGATGTCTTGATGCACATATATAACCTAAAATTTGATTAATCACATATAATCGGTTAAATAAAATGACACCACAAAATCAAATATGTTTTGTGGACACCCCAGTTCTATTAAAGTTGAAATTAAATCACTTTTTTGGTTAAATTTGAACACACTGGGTTTAATGGTTATGCTTATGTGATGTGTTTTCAGGTCTGGGTTCTGTGGGCCTGGTATGTGGGGTGGTACATGGGGGAGTATTGGCGCCTGAGTTAGAGAGATTGATTTATTGAAGAATGGATAAACATATAGGCAGTGGGTTTTTCCTTTGACTATTGGTTTCTTAGTCTGATAGATTGATTGATTGTAGATTGCATGAACTTGTAAGTAGCGTAACATCATTTCTTTTGTGTTGGGGCCCGAAGGAATGTCGAGCAGTGGGATTGTGGTGTTGTCAAAAACCCATTATGCAGAGGGACTACAAAGGGTTTTTTTTGGTTATCATGGCTATAGTTCAACGTTGTGAGGTAAGTAATGGGTGGTATTACATTGAGGAATGGTATTTGGCATTAGTTTAATGGGGATGATTAGTGGAACTGCATGTCTAGTTTAGTGCTATTGTGTAGTGAGATAGCAGTTTGGATTAGTTCTTTTCATAGTGTGGTTAAGGTTGTTAGTTTCCCCAGGTGATAGAATAAATTATGGTGATTACCCATTAATAAATAAATGTAAATGGAACAAAAAGATTTTTGGGATTATGCTTGTCAATGTTTGTTGTATGGTTTTGCATAAAGGGGTAGCAAGCGATGTGGGTATGGTCTTCTCTCATGTTCTTGAGAAACATGTAGGTTGAGGATGAGTGTTTTATTACCCATATAAATATATATATATATTAGTTTATTTTTATTTCTAAACACACCACCCTTGTTCAAAACTATGTGTCGAACACCTCTATTTAATTGGGGAGTGTGTGATTCCTAAAATTCCATTGAGAAGATGGATGGGTGGTTACTGATTTTTTCCCTTGCACCCCCTTCTATATCTCACTGCTCGAGTGTATCCTAGTAGGATGTAATGGTTTGATGCTTACCATAGTCTACGATTCTTCAACATTATGTTTTTTTTGGGATGAGCATCTCAGGTGTTTTCAGGCCATGTATGTTTTCCCATGTAACTTCTGGACGAGTCCTAGGTGTCTTCGAGCACGGTGGTGGTTGTTCGGGCTAAGGTGTCATCGGGCATGGAGGTTCTTGTTCTGGACTAGCTATATGCAGACTTGGTTGTGTGAGTTTGAGGCCCAAGTGTGTGTGGGTAAGTTGGGGTAGTGGGACCAAGATTAGGAGGACTGGCAGCATCATGACTTCAAATCGTTTGGAATGAACAGTTAACCGGTGGAAAAGTGGTGTGTGGTGTATCAAAATGTCTATGTGCTTATATTATTACAATATTTGAATAAAATTACTTGGGTGAGTGTGAATTGATGAGGTTGGGCTAGTTATTATTTACTTGGTAGGTTCTTGAGGTTATACTATTTTCACAAATGGGATGGATATTATTTCCTTACATGGTAACTGGGGGAGACGATGAGACATATTTATCATCACTTTTTTATCAGTGTGATAAATTATAAGGGACAAATCAATTTAAATAGGGCTATAATTTAAAAAAATTATATTTTAATATGTTTTTGGGAAAAATAAATTACATTGATATCTTTTATTACACAGAAAATCAGGCTAAACATGGGCTACATGCAATAATGGGTTATGTAGAATGACATACACCATAGAGTTCTATGAAAAATATAATTTATTATTAGTATACTTATTTAAATGTGGATATTATAACCAATATGTTAAACACAGTGATATGAATTGTAATAACGACTTTATAAATAATTTTTATAATGGTTATATATGATTAAAATATATTAAAAAGTACTTATTTATTTGTAAAGTCTTTATATATTACAAAAATACTATTTTCTAAAAATACAGTTTAGTTTCTATTCTTTAATTAATAAATTAATTTGGAAAAATATTATAAAATTAAAATGATACAATAAATTTAATTTTTCAACTAATAATGTTAAAGTTAGATTATGTTGAATTTTTTTGTATTTTTTTAGAAATGTTTAATTTTTTATTGAATTGTTTATAAGTACTGAATTATAATTGGAAACTATATTTTCATTTAATATATTTATATAAATAAATTAAAATTCAAACTTTTTTTAAGGAAAAATAATTTAAATTATACATTTATTAATATAATTTATTTCATTAAAATTATTTTCATTATGAATTTTGATAAAAAATCTTTATAAAACATTAAGGGTTTTCTATATAAAAACCAACATTCACATCACATTTTTTAGATTAATTTTAAATTTATTTTTTATAACATTTTAAATTAAGTCTAAAAAAAATATTATATTTTTTATGTATCATAATATATATCATATAGAATTTTTAACATATATATTGACCCAAATTAAAAGCGAAATAGTAACAATTATATACTATTTTTTATGTAAAAGTAGATTTAATAACTATTATATTAAAAATTTAAGTGTTAAAAATTATCAAACACAAGTCCAAACACAATTTCATGTACATATTTCAATGATATAACTTATTCTATCAATAATATTCCACTATTTTAGGAATTTTTTATGAACAAAAAACGTAGGGGAAATTGTTTCTTTTAAAAAAATTCATGGGGTTCTCACACCTATGTTATAAAAGGTTACCCATTAACCTATCCTCTTATCACCACAATCCATTTGGATTAATACAATAAATTCCCAAATCACATTTTATCATCTTTCTTATCAACTTGGATATTTGTTTTTAATCAAATCCAACCTAGGTTATGTTTTGTTACAATCCTAATAAGGATACTCAAAGAAGAGGTAATGTTCATCAACCCATGTTTTTTTATTTCTCCTCAAATACAACATTAATTATTATAAAATTAAGATATAATTAAATTAGAATCATCTATATAGATATATTTTTTAATTTTAATGACATGAAGTAAATCCATATCCACTTCAATCAAATGGTTTATAAAATCATCATTCATGTGTATGACGGACTACCTACATGTGTGCTAATGTCAATTATTTTTTCAGAAACTCCTCTCAAGGAATTAAATTAGGATGGATATATTATTTATATATAATATATTTGATATTATTATACTTTTATAATCATTATATCACATGTTCATTAATATGAGCAATATTTTCTATATATTATAACTACCCTCGTATGTATGGAGGACAACCACCTCATGAAAGAATGAGATTCATTCACGCTTTACATGAAAGCTATTAAAGATTTTTTTAATGATCATATGTAATTTATGTGGAATAAAAATGATTCTTTTCTAAAAATATATCATTTAACTTTTTTATTATTAATGAAAAAAGGAAACATCAATTTATCAGTTGTACAACCTATCATTTCAATTAATGTTGTATTTTATATTCTAGCACTAACTATTTTAGATTACTATAAATACATACATACAGAATATATATGTTATTTACTTAATGGTTAAAATTACGGATACATTTACACAATTATTTATGTATGTGAAAATAAAATAAAAAAATCATTTAGGAAAAACCATGCTGTTATTAACTAAATTATAACATTAACATGGAAATTTTAATAAACATTTAAGAAAAGGTAATTAGAAAATCATATAATGTATGATATATATAAATATTATTATAATATATATATATAATAAAAATATATTTATTATGATGGTTTTTTGAATGTTTATGAAAGAATTCATGGATTAATGTATGGTATTTTTATCTTAATTATCCCTTTTTGAGCCATACTTTTTGTTGTGGACTTATATAATTTCATGAGGTGTATATAATATGCCTACAAAAAGCAGTATCTTTAATTTTTTCTGTCATTGTAAAACATTATGTTAAATATTATGGTATTCCTTCATGGGGATTATGATTCAATATAACCAATTTGGTAATTATTTTATGTTACAATGTCATCATTTATTAAGAATGTTATTGATTATGTTTCCAGTGAAAAAAATCATACAATAAATATCTCAATAAACACATGATTAATGTTCTCATATATTTATAAATATTATTTTCAATTAATTGTACAATTTTCCACGACTTTTTTACCTGTAATTTTAATATCCTAGGTTTTGAATGGTGTGTGATTTTTAACCATTAAGAACTTTATGTTTGGTAGGTGTTGAAACATTTTTTGGGGGATACAACAACTAATTACAAGAGTTTCAATTCCATAAGTTGGTTTTTAGATCTGTATGGGGATCAACTAGTTCCTTGTTATTTTAAGGGGTTTTTAAATTAATTGGGCTCTGAGAGACCCAATTTTGGGCTGATATTATAAAGGAATACAGTTTAAGTCTAGTTTGTCTAACCATGGGGCCCAATCATGTGGACTTTTTGAAATAGTTCAGGGCTATATAAAACCATGTGTCTATTCAATAAATTATTTTATGAAGATAATGTTTTTACTCTCTTATGAATGTTTGGTGAGTAGTTTTCAAAACTGTGGAGTCGGACCTTGTGAATTGTATGTCCTATTTGACAATGAGCATAGAACAGTTGATGCATTGTTTTCAAAATCATTCTACAACCATGTGAATTTTTAAAGAATCCCAAATAACAAAGTTTAACATACCAATATTTATAGGGACATCAATATTTCATTTTCCGAAATGTGTTCACCAATCCTCCTTCATATGAGGAGCCCCCATTTTCTGATTTTTATGTTTTGATCAACTACCATCATTATTTCATCAAATCAGGATCTTTTGTTGGATATAAATTCCTCCAGGAAACATCTTCAGTCCTCTTTATTAATTATCATTATTATATATAAATATATAATTTTAAACCCATTTTAGATATTTTCCCTATTTTTAGAATTTTTATCTAAAAACTGGATTTCTATAGTTTTAGCTAGAATGAAATGCCATTATTTGATGAGTGAGAACCTATGAGTCAAAATTATGTGTTGACTAGTTTTATACCTAATTAAATAGGTGTTGCGGGATGAATTTCTAAATAACAACATTTAGGTTACCTTTTTGAGACCCTTAATTATTTAATTCTAGTCTTTAAATTGATTAATTGATATTATGAGTTTTTAACAGGTATTCTATAACTTGTTTAGTTTTTCAATGATTGGTATATGAATTTTGAATAATTGGGTATGATTCCTTGGTTAATTAATTTAAATAAATTTAATAACATTTTATTTTATTATATCCATGGGAATGTGATGGGCATGGCTCAATGTATTGACATGATGTTGATAACTCAAAGTGAGATGAAATGGTTCATCAGTAAGAGGGAATGGACGGAGATACATGGGGTGATGTTGATCATGAGGTTTAGGTGACATTACCGTCAGGATTGAGCTAATGAGGTTATCAAGATGATGGAATAGGCCTTGGTTCTTTGGACAGTGTATACTGAAAACATGGATCAATTGTTCACATTCTGCAACATGGATTCTAGTTGATGTGGTTATGTACATGTTTGTGATTTCCATTTATTTTTTTAGATGATGTTTCCATTGGATTAATGTAAACCCAAATAGAAAACTATTTAAGTGGTTTTGACAACTCATTGGGGTGAAATAAATTGTAGATATTTTGGATTATGGGATGGTGTTGACCATAATTTGATGATGATATTCTCATCGTGGAGAGTCAGGGTTGATGGTATTGGGCCATTAATTGGGGGGAGTCTTGTTGTTATATTCAAGGCCAGTGTGTCAATATTATTAGTGTAATGATATATTTGTGGCTCCAGATTTAGGGCTATTTAACTGATGGTGTTTTATTATTCATTGTAGGATGCATATTTTTGTTCCTAGGTAGGTCAGGCAGTTGAGTCGATGTTGACTTTTTTATAGAGGTATGATTGAATTGCTTCATACTGATGGATGTTCTGTTCGGACTATAGTTACATGATTAGTAGCACATGAGGTGTTTGATAAAATTAGGTTTTGGTGATATATTAATGGGAGGATCCTGAAGGTTTTTATGTTATATTATTCTTTATGGGATTCATAGGAATATAAGACATATGTCCTCTCAAATGAAAATATATATTTGTAGAAAAATACATTATATAAATTTTTATTTCGATACATATATTCAAATATATATACCAGCATGTTAAAAAATAGTAAAATGATCACCTGATACTATTGATCACATGTGGAGTGAGTTTCTTATATTTATTTCTTACATGCTTGTATTTACTTACACATAAATAGACTTTATAATTATGGATGTTATATTGAAACAAGCAAGTGATGAACTACTAAGTACATACTCCCACTATACATGGGACCTAATGAATTGTGTAGAATCTATGGATTTTTCATTAGGTATGTGATCTAGATTTGGAGTTGGATATTAGTGATTTGGTATGTAACATTTTTACATGGAATGGATTGTAGTTTACATGGTGGTTCCACTGCATCAAGGTACACCTTATTAGAGATTTTATATATGTACATATCTGAAAATCCGTGGGAGACCTCACATTTCTATTATTATATGGCCTATATTGAATGACGTATTTCTCTACATGTTGTATGATTCATTTGGGGTCATTATAGTTAATTTTGTGTTATATGATTTTGTTCTATTTATTTTTTCACTTATATTTTTATGGAATCTCTTACAATGTGTTATATATATATATATGGACCAATATTAATATCATCACTATAGCGTACAACATTCTTACATTCGCCTAAATAATCCCTCTCTACTTGTAAGAATTTTTTGGCACGTAGGGAGGCAGGACTAAGGCACAATATAACACCAACCTAATAAATAAGATAGGTGGATTCAAGGTTAGGGAACTACATGTGTAATCAAAGAATTTTATTTTCCTTTTTTCTATTACATTTTGGGAGATGGTAGCCTAGTGATTACGATATAACCTAAATTGTTTTAAGAGATTGGGTTTGGGTTCCTTCATCCCCATACATAGGGAAATAACCAATATTTGAGGGGTGGGAAATTGATGTTATGATGTTTTATTTTACTGTAGATTGATTTCAACCTCGGGTGGTGAAATTGGGTGGGTTGTTATTAGTTATTTTTTTATGATCCTCATATTTATATGGAAATGAATATTTTTATAAATCATGGTTGGAACTAATTCTCATTTGTTGTGTGCTTCTGATGTGATTTTCATTGGGGACATGGAATTATATAAAAGGTATTGTTTCGTTTTAAGTGATAATGTAATTTTATATAGTAATTTGTGAATATCTTATTTGGTTTCATTATACTCAAAAAAACAAGTTATTTTGGTCTTGATGAGATCAGTAAGTGATGATATGTGTATATATTATATATGGGAATTATATTGATATGGGAAGGCATGAATAAGGAAAAATGGTGAGCTATTTATTTTTTTATAAAATTTCCAAATTATTTTTTCCAATATAGATTTTGGTGGAATTATTCTCACCCCGCTAGTTTTATAATATCTTAATATACATGATATGTGATTCATGGATCTGTTATTTATAGGAAATGGGCCAAGAGGTCAAATGATATGTGATTCTCGACTGTGATATTGGTTGGTAAGGGGACATGAGCCCAAAATTTAGGTGTCTTTGATGTCTTGGGGAGTATATGGTGGTGAGAGTCACTCCATATTATAGCTTTCGTTATCAATGATATATATATATATATATTATCATTCTTTGACTAGTGTTCTTTTCATTCAATGTTGTGACACATAAACGATTTATGAAGGAGCTTCCGGATGGGGGAGATATGGTACTACTATACCATGAATAGTACAAGTCCCCATATGGTCATGATGAGGACCCTATGGGTTTGGATAATCATGATCCATAGTTATAGTAGCTAGTGTATGATGGGTAGGTGTGGATGATGGTTAGATTTCGCCCTTTTTATATGATCAATTGAGGTTGATATCATTTTATTCATATAGTTTATTGACTTGGGAGTACAGGGAGGGGATTTGTACAAGGAATATCTGAAGGGGGAGTTCTCGTAAAAGCATCCACCATTGTATAAGGGACAGCGTCGACCGAAATCCATATAAAAGTAAATAAAATATGAGTAGAAAATTAATTTATAAACATTATATAACCATGGGAATAATGGGGAATCTAGCTACTTATATACTCAGTGGACCAAAAAATAGCTAGTGGGATGAATAGTTTCATGATGGTAAAGACACATTACTGGCATATTTGGACTACAATCCCATATTATTTGATCATTTCTTCTCATAATTTTTTTGGGTAGATCGTGCCCATGATTTCATGATCATAAAATATGGAGATTTATTTTTTATTGATTATGATGATAATTTCATAGAACTATCCTATTTTAAAAATTACATATTAGATGAAAACATCCCTAGGTAGAGACAGCTCAAGGATGGTTTACGACATGCCATTCATGTTAAGGTGATTATCATCATACAATCCTCATTATCGGAGGTGATGAATTAGAGATTGATATACAAGGTAAACATAAAAGACTAGTTTTATTCAAAAGGGGTGATAGAATTTGTGAGCTTAGTGTTGATACATTATATAGTCATAAGTTATAAAACACTGATAACTAGAAGGGATTTCATTATAGAGACTCTTGTAGGGAAACATAGAGTGGTTCTTTGATGGTGTTCTTCTTGTTTGTACAACATGAGAATATTTAAACTGTGTGTGACTAACCCCCAAACGAGTGATGGGAATGCGGTAATATAGGGAATCTTGAGGGTTTCTACAAGAAGACTTATAAGATAGATGGAATCCAGGTACTAGCTCAAACTCAAGGACTTGAGGTTGGGCAAAGATTGACCCAAGGAGTAGGTAGTTGGGATTTATTTCACAAGCAGGTCCTAGTTGTAATGTCTCGGATTTTTTGTTTATTGTTTTTTAAAATATTATATGGAATTATTTCGAGACCAGGTGCGAAGCTGACACATCATTCCAAGGCGCAGTGAGCCTGGAATGGTGGTTTGAACTTTTTTTAAGTTAAGTGAGTCGGTACTTGTGCGTGGTTGTGGAAATTTCCAAACAAATGCCCAGATTAAAAATTTAAGGGCACCATTTCGTTCGGGACAATGACTTTACATAAGAATGAGCCTAACCTATACCAGCATAGGTCAAGGGAAAATTTTATTTTTTGGATTTTTTATGTAAAATAAAATAAAATAAATTTTCAATGTTTATTTTATTTCTTTTTGGAAATATCCTCTACAGCGCAGTGATGGGGAAGCTGTTTCAGTCATTAATTTCTTGTCATAATGAATCAGAAATAGCAACGCTGATTCATTAATGCCGCAGTGTGATGGGATGTCAATTATGTTTCCCATTTATTAGGATAATCGAATTTTGATCCTTGGAAATGATTGAGAAAAATATCTGTAGAATCCGTGGAGCATTGGATCATACTCGCAGCAAGGAACGATGACATATCGAAGTTGAGAATAAATGAACCAATGATGTTGAAGGATCTTCATGATGACAACAGTCGACCCTTTCATCAACGATCGATCCTTTCTTAATGTTAGGGGTTTTTATTTCATTCCTCTTTCCTAGTATTTAAATTTAAATGGCGAACGCGGATCAACAACAAACATGTTGATCTCCAGATTTGTACGTTCTTATGGGAGGGATTTCTTTGGGATGATTATGGGTAATTAATCCACGTTGAATATTGTTTTTTATTTCTTCTCCATTTAATCCTATTAACGGGGGCGAATCAATGCCGTGAAGAATGACAGTAGAGGTCTGTTCCACAATTTGTTTGATTGGTTTTCCTTTCCCCTTTTCTTCTCCTGTGTTCTTCTCATTCATCACGTTCTTCACGAGGCGATGAACAAAGGATTGTTACACATCTGTCTTGCACACAACAATCCCAAACCAGTGATCCAACATTGCAATGACCTTATGGAGGTGAGACATCCATGACGAATGATGAATCAGCTCAAACTGGAAGAGGTTGTTCGTTGAGCATTATTCACACATGAAGATCAAAACATGTTTTTGGAGATGATTTGAGTCCAGAAAACAATGGAAGTAGCCTCCCAGTGTCAGTTCAACCAATACCCGAGTGTTCCAGGGTGATCAGATGAACAGATCGACGAACGGGGCATTAGCAGAAGTGCAATGGCGGAGGTCCGAATTTCTGGAAATTTCCAGAATACACTGCGTGTACTTCTGAAGAACATGTTGTGCAGTATTGGCGGAATTAGCTAGGGTTTCGGGGGTCATAGAGGAATCACACAGTGTGTGACTCTGGTCACATGGCATGTTGGACTTTCCCTGAAGCTTGGCATGTATTTTGGGAAGTACACGGACACGAGATGGAGTATATGACAGTGTACTCCATCACACGGCCAAGCGAGGCCAGTAACGCAGGTCACCCCATATATCGATTACACAAGTTCGAGTACACGAGTTGAAGACCGTGTATGAGTACATGTCCTGCATACACGGATCTGACCCTAGTCACTTGGACATAACGTGTACATAGTACTACATGTCGTGTACTATCTTTTCTACACGGCCAGCCTCACAACATGGGCTGTTGTACACAGGCAGTACCCGGGGTCAGACAACATGTCGTGTAACTTTTCTACATGCCATGTACTTTTTGGAAAATGGCATGGTAATATTTTCCATTGTATCTTGGGCATGTTTCATTTGGGTTAGTGCCCATTCTTCTTGTTCCCCTAAAGCTGAGACGTCATTTCCTTCTACAGGATTTTGATCCTTTCAGCAGGACTTTCTGTGATAGAGTCATGCATCCATATGAGAGTCCTAGATTCAGATCTTTTATCCATTATTGACCCTAGGTATTGTCAGGTATCGATGTGACCAACTCCACCGGGCGTCAATCCTCTACCTAGAAGGTGAATTCTGGATGAGTTGTGGTATCTTCCATGTCTGTAGCAATGATCCTCATATGTGTATCATGATCTTTCCCAACAAAGAGTGTGTCTCCCATAATGAGTGCATCTATCTATCGTGATCTTTCCCACTCAGGAGTGTGTCTCCCATAATGAGTGTAACTACCTCTCGTGATGTTTCCCGTTGAACAATACTGCTTGGACAAAAATCATCAGAGCTATCAGACTCATAGAGTGAGTTCTCCAGGAATGAGTGCATGGTGGAATCTGCAAACTGAATCCCTAATGGGGGTATGAGGTTGTACGATTTGTCTCTTGACCATAGGTCTGGGTTTTGGGTATATCTGGTTTGTGTTTCCCATTCTATATGTTCTATAGAAATATATTGTACATAAATGATTGTACCTTTACTTTCTGTACTGCATTGTGGTTTTCGGGGTCCTCTACTTAGTATTGTTATATTCACCCATGCACGGGTTTTTCCCACACGTGTCATGTCTTGTGAAGATGAGCGGCCTTTTGATAGAGTCTAGGGCGGACCAGGACAGGACCAATATTTCTGAGTTCCCTAAAGTCTATGGCGTTCCTACGGCTATGAGCAGCAGTCCCAGTACCTTTTGTCTTTAGAGGTTGGGTGTTGCAGTTTTCATACTCTTGTTTTGGTGGGCGTGTATTCTGGACCATTTTGCATTCAGTACATTACATTTTTTCGTACACTGTTGGTTGGGTTTAGTGTATGCATGAATTGTTTTCCTTAGTGGTTTTTTACATTTTAGTATTTTTGGGCTTGGAGATTTGTGCGTGTGTATAGGTACATAGAAAATGCCTCCCATTTTAGTAATATGCCTACTTGGTGCTTTTCACCAGACCATGGCCTATTGGAGGTGGGCTTGGGGAGTCGTAGTGCGGAACCCACTAAGATGGGTAGTGACAGAGTGGTATCAAAGGTGATTAGTTCTACCATAGGACCAAGAGTCTCTGAGATTGGTTTGGGGAAACAATGTTATGTTTTTGGAGTTCAGCTTTCAGGCCAGAGACTATAGTGTTAGTGTGGCGGCCGACGTATCCATACATCAGGACTCTAATAACCTGATTTGTGACTCAATACACAAAAACGCTGGTTTCGTGGAAATAAAATAAAGTTACACACATCATATAGGTATGGGTTGTGTTTTCCCAATCTTTTGTGTCAACCATCCAGATATACTGATTGACCATGGTACATCATGTTTCATTACAAGATGCCTTCGTGACGGATACCCTCTAGGATTCAGCAGTACAATCTCATGGATGTCCCCCTCAATGATGAGGCTTCGATACAGAGACTAGTTCCCCATGAATTTCCACCATGTAGTGCACCTGTTATGCCACCACCAGTGGAGCAGCCCGTAGTAACTGGACTACTGACTGACGAGGGGCGCAGACATAGCGCGCTCTATGAGTTCCAGAGACAGAGACCCCTCAGGGTCCGAGGTGAGCCTTTCCCTCAGGCTGCTCAGGACAGGATTGAGGTGGTGACCAGAGTTTTCCGTCTATTTAGGACACTAGTAGACCAGATGATGATCCTAGGAGCAAGCCTTCTTTAGTGTTCGGTGGGATGATGGTGGAGTCGGACCACACAGACTCATGACGAGGAGACTCTTTCATGGACTGAGTTTGAGAGACTCTTCAGGGAGGAGTTCTATCCAATTATGCTAATAGATGCATGCATCTAGGAGCTTCTTCAGCTCCTGCTGGGCAGTTTGACAGTAGTTTACTATTCATCAAGGTTCACCAACCTCGCCCTGCACTCAAAGGATATGGTCAGGGATTTATACATCAGAGCTCAGACCTTCGAGCAAGGTCTACTACAGTTCATCCAAGCTACTATTGTTCCTCTATTCATGTCGACTTATGCTGGAGTGGTCAAGCAAGCCTTGGTGATCAAGAGCTTCTTGGCAGATCAGAGACAGATGATGGCAGTCAGCAGCACGCAGACAGGTGCAGAGACCTCAGCAGTAGGGAGCCGAGGTAAAGCACTAGGATCTAGATGTGGGAAACGTCATAGGAGGACCCAGAACAGACGATCGACAGTCGAGGGATCTCAGGCTAGATCTAGTCAGCCTAGGGAGAAGCGATGCTATGCATGCGAAGGTAGGGGACATCTAGTTAGAGATTTTCCGTCGAGCTACTGAAAGGGAAGCGGTGGATTGACCACTGAGGCAGAGGTAGTGAGTGGAGTAGATAGACCTACCACACGGCAGACGTGGAGAGGAGTAGGGAGAGTAGTGGGTGGTGGTAGATGCTTTGACTTACTTCAACCACCACCCCCAAGAGGTCCATACCAGGCTCGGGAAGCTGGGCGATAGCGATGGGGATAGCCGCATGCGGTCGAGGAATACGACCTAGGGGATCCAGGGATGATTCGAGGAACAATCTATGTCTTTTCAACCTTAGATGTCGTACTTATAGACACAGGTTCCAGTCATTCCTTCATATCCACATGTCTTGTATAAAACCTTGAGATTCTGGTATTACCATTGACTCAATACTTATGCTTGGTGACACCTACGGGAGGAGACTCGATGATCACGCACCTTTCCGGACAGTTTGATCTTACCCTTGGCGGCAAGAGTTTCAGTTGGAACCTCTTAGTGGTAGCGTCGTGGTCTTACGAATTCATTCTCGGTATTGATTGGTTTTCTTCGGTCCATGCCTAGATTGACTGTTTTAGGCGAAGTGTGTGGTGTGTCCTCCATGATGGAATGAGGTTTTCCATTGTTGGAGAAAGGGAAACCTAGACATTAAAAGATAGGATTATGCATAATAGGTTGCAGCAAGTCTCTCATGAGTTGGCTAGCCTTTCCCTCAGAGCAGTGGATGTTTTGAGCTCCCAAATCCTAGCTGTTGTGGCGGAGTATGAGGACATCCTTACCGAAGATGTTCCAGGGTTTCCTCCCCACTGGTAAATCGAATTCTGCATCGACTTGCATTCCAGGATGGCACCAATCTCATCATCAACGTATTGGATGGATCCTACAGAACATCGCAAGATGAGGATCGGGTAATTACAAAGTAAGGGTTTCATAAGACCAAGCGTTTCACCCTGGGCAGCCCCAGTTTTGTTTTCCAAGAAGGCATACGGGAGTCTGAGGTTTTTCATGGATTGTCGGTGCCAGAACCAGGTGGTGGTGAATAATAAGTACCCATTTCTGAGAATCGTTGACCTCTTCGACCAGCTGAGAGGGGAAAATAGTTCTCAAAGGTTGACCTTTAGTCAGGGTATCACCGATTACGAGTACGAGATGAGGATATACCGAAGACTGATTTCAGATGTTTCTATGGTCACTGTGAGTACATAGTGATGCCTTTTGGTGTGACGAACGCCCCCACAGTGTTCATGGGACTGATGAAATAGATATTATAGTGGTACATGGACCGGTGGGAAGTGGTATTCGTTGAAGAAAACCTTGTGTACTCTGCATCAGAAGAGGAGCATGAGAGACACCTGTGGATGGTTCTAGACGTACTTCCGGAGAACCAGCTTTATGGGATGATCTCAATGTGCCAATTCTGAATTCAATAGGTCCACTTTCTGGGACATGTCATCTAAAAAGATGGAGTGGATGTAGACCCATCCAAGGTGGATACTGTGTTTTCATGGAAGCCACCTCGGAGCGTGACAAAGGTGTGGAGCTTCATTGGGTTGGCAGGATATTACCAGAGATTCATTCCTAAATTCTACAGGATATCATCACTAATTACAGCCTTGACCAGGAAGGGGAAAACCTTCGTATGGATGGAGAAGTTCCAGTAGGATTTTGAGTAGTTGAGACAGAGTTTGATGAGCGCCCAAGTCTTGAGATTGCCGGAGGAGGGTGTCGATTAAATAGTTTTCTTCGATGCATCAAGGACCTGTCTTGGTTGAGTTCTGATGCAGATTCATGAAGTAATTGCATATGGTTGGACCCGGATTAGGACACATGAGTAGAACTATGTGACACATGATCTTGAGTTGGTAGCGGTAGTCTTTTCATTGAATATGTGGCGATAGTACCTTATGGGAGATTAGTTTATTATCTACTCTGACCACAAGAGCTTCAGATACATCTATTCGTAGAAATATCTGAATCTGAGATAGAGGCATTGGTTATAGTTCCTCTAGGATAGTGATTTTGAGATCATCTATACTCCTAGGAAGGGGAACAAGGTGGCCGATCCTCTAAGCAGAAGGTCAAGCTCACAGTTGTTGAGTAAGGTGACAGAGCAGTTAGCCACACTATAGTTCTCCTTCGTGGATAGAGAATTAAACAGCCTACCTACAGTTGATGGTTGTCACCCCTCCACTCTTACAATGAGTTAGGGAAGCACAACTTGGGGATGTCGACTGTGAGGATTTACATGCTCAGTTATCCATAGGACATGCTCTCAATGGATATCCACAAGGAGGGGAGCACGTTATTCTTTTCATAGGATGCACTGTTTTACCAGTGCAGTTGCAGGAGGAGGTCTTAAGGGAGTTTCATACTTCCCCATTGGCGGTACATCATGGAGTGGAAAAGATATACTAGGATCTCTTATGAACGTTCTGGTGGTCAGTCATGAAGAAGGCAGTAGCAGAGTTCATTTCCTGATGCCTCACATACCAGCAGGTGAAGGATGAGCACGAGGTTCTAGTGGGATTAGCTCACCCTATGAAAGTTACATAGAGGAAGTGGGATGGAATATTGATGGACATCATGATAGGCTTACCATGTAAACCCAAGGGGAATGATTCCATATGAGTGATCATTGAATGACTCCCCACGTCACCCCACTTCCTAGCTATCAAAAATCAGAGTTCTGTAGAGATCTTGGGATGCCTCTATGTATAGGAGATAGTTCGATTACATGGAGTCCCCTCAGCAATAGTATTAGACAGAGATGCATGTTTCATATCCCAGTTGTGGATGGGATTATAGGAGGATTTTGGGAATCAGCTACACATGAGCACATTGTTTCATCCCCAGAAAGATGGTTAGATGGAGATGACCATTCAATTTCTGGTGGATATGTTATGAACTTGTGTCTTGGGCTTCGGTCACAGTTGGTAGGTCCACCTACCACTAGTGGAGTTTGTGTAAAATAATATCTACCACTCCACCATTGGTAAGGGACCGTTCAAGGCCTTGTATGAGAGACCCTGCCAGTCACCATTTTGCTGGACAGAGCTCAAAGAGTCAGCACTCATGGGTCCAGAGTTGGTGCGAGCTACCCCTGAGAAGGTGCAGATTATTCGGGACTGGATGAAGACTACATAGAGACTGTAAAAGTCTTATGCTGACAGATGATGGAGACCTATGGAGTTCTAAGAGGGAGACCATGTCTTTCTTCGGGCCTCACCTCAATGAGGGTTATGGAGATTTGGTTGAGGCGGAAAGCTATCTCCAAGGTTCATCAGACATTTCCATATATTGTGCAGATTTGGCGAGGTGGCGTACTTCCTATATCTATCGCCACAGTTTCATCGGGTACATGATGTCATCTATGTGTCATAGCAGAGGAGGTATGTGCATGACCCATCGCACGTCATCGACTGGGCGAGCTGGACATTGAGGATGGAGTCACCTTTGTCAAGTACCCAGTGGAGATCGAGGATCAGTAGGAGATGATCCTTCATTGGTTATAGATTCCTTTGGTGCATGTATGGTGGAAGTACGAGAATATTAGGAGAAAACATGGGAGCAGGAGGCCTAGATCCATGCCCAATACCCACATATTTTTTAGTAGCCTTTTTTTGGATTTTCAGGGACGTAAAGCCCCATGGTGGGGAAAATGTAATGTCTGGTATTTTCCATGTATTATTTGTTAAAATATTATATGGAATTATTTCGAGATTGTTTGCGAAGCTGTCACATCATTCTGTGGCCCAATGACCTCGTAATGTTGGTTTGAACTTTTTTTAAGTTAACTTAGTCGGAACTTGTGCGCAGCGGTGGAAGTTTCCAAACAGAAGCCTGGATTAAAAATCTAAGGGCACCGTTCTGTACAGGATGACGACATTACCTAATAATGAGCCTAACCTCATCCGGAATGGGTTGAGGGAAAAAGTTATTTTTAGGAAATTTTATATAAAATATAATAAAATAAATTCGCAAAGTTTATTTTATTACTTTTTGGAAATATCCATAGCTGCGTAGTGATGGGGTAGATGTTTCGACCATTAATGTCATGATATAATGACTCAGAAACAACAAATATAACTCATTAATGCCGCAACGTGATGGGATGTCAAATAGATTTCCCTTTTATTAGGATAATCGAATTTTTCTCCTTGTCAACGATTGAGAAAAATCACTGGAGAATCCGCGGAGCAATGGAGTAAAGTCTCAGTGACGAATGATGACAGATCGAAGTTGAGAATTGTTGCACCAATGAAGTTGGAGGATCTCAACAATGATGACAACATGACCCTTTCTTCAATGATCAATACATTATTAAAGGTATAGGTTGTTATTTCATTCATGTTTCCCCATTTTTGAATTTAAACAAAGAACGTGGATCAACCACAAACATGTTGATCCGAATATTTTTACATTATTGTGGGAGGGATTTATTTGGGATGATTATGGGTAATTAATCCATGTTGATTATTTTTGTTGATTTCCACTCCATTTAAGCCTATTAATGGGGGTGGATCAACACCGTGACAAATGATGGCGGAGGATCATTCGTCAATTTGTTTGATTGGTTTTCCTTCCCCCTTTTCTTCTCACGCATTCTTCGCGTTATTCACATTCCAATCAGGGTGATGAAAAATGGTTCATTGTGCACCCATCTTGCAACACAACGATCCCTAACCGGATATCTGACATTTCAATAACCCTACGGAGGTATGGAAACAATGATGGATGATGAATCGAATCAGATCAGAAGAGGTTGTTCTTTGAGTGTTCTTCGCGCGGCAAGATCAAGACATGTTTTCGAAGCCAATTGGAGGTTCGAAAACAATGGAAGCAGTCTCGCGGTGTCAGGGCGACCGAAAGATTGGTATTCCAGGGAGACTAGACAACCGGATCGATGAACGGGGCATCACCAGAAGCACAATGACAGTGGTCTGCATTTCATGATATTTCCAAAATACACGGAGTGTACTTCTTAAAGAACACGCCTTGTAGTACTAGTAGTGGCAGCTAGGGTTTTGGGGTCATAGAGGAATCACACAGCGTGTGATCCTGGTCAATCGGTGTGTTGGACATTCCCTGAAGCTTGGTGTGTTTTTTGGAAGTACACTGACACAGGATGGAGTACATGATCGTGTACTCCATCACACAGCTAGGCGAGGCCAGTAACGCAGGTCACCCTGTGTACCGATTAGATGGGTTGGAGTAAACGGTTTAAAGACTTTGTACGGGCACATAGCCAGCGTAAACAGATCCAACCTTAGGAACTCAGACATGGTGTGTACATAGTACTACATGTTGTGTACAAACATTTCTATATGTCCAGCCTCACAACACGGGCTGTAGTACACGGGCAGTAACTAGGGTCAGACGACAGGGCGTTTAACGTTTCTACACGCCATGTACTTTTTGTAAAATTGCATTGTCCTCTTGTCCACAATATATTGGACATGTTTCATTTGGGTTAGTTACCCTTCTTCTCATTCCCCTTAATGTTAGGAATCATTTCCTTCTACAAGAGTATGATCACTTTAGCAAGACTTTTTTTGATAGAGTCAGGCATTCATCTGAGAGGCCCAGATCAAGATCCTCTATCCAGTCTTGACCCCAGGTAGAGTCTGGCATCGACGTGACAACTACACCTGGCACCGATCCTCTACCTAGTAGGTGAATATTTGATGAGTCGTGGTATCCTCCATGGCCCTAGTAGTGATCCTCATCTATGTATCGTGATCTTTCCCACTTACGAGTGTGTCTCTTATAATGAGTGCATCTATCTATCGTGATCTTTCCCACTCATGAGTGTGTCTCCTGTAATGAGTGTAACTACCACTTGTAACATTTCCCGACGAACAGTACTTCTTGGACAGTCACCATCAGAGCTATCAAACTCGCGGAGTGTGTTCTCCCAGAATGAGTGCATCGTGGAATCTTTGAACTGAATCCCTAACGGGGGTATGTGATTGTGCGATTTGTCTCTAGACCGCGGGTCTTGTTTTTGGGTATATCTGGTTTTTGTTTCCCTTGATATATGTTCTTTAGACATATTCATTACATAGCTAACTATACATTTACTTTGTGTACTGCTTTTTCGTTTTCGAGGTCCTCTACTGAGTATTGTTATACTCACCCCTGCATGGGCTTTGCTCACATGTGTCATGTCTTGTACAGACGAGCAGACTTTTGACAGAGTCCTAGGTAGACCAGGACATTACCAAGCTTTCTGAGTTCTCTACAACCCGAGGCGTTCCTGCGGCAATGAGCAGCAGTCCCAGTAACTTTTTTGTTTACAGGTTGGAATTTACTGTTTTTAGACTCTTGTTTTGGGGGGCTTGTATTCTGGACCAGTTTACTTTCAGTACATTACTTTCTATTGTACTTTGTTGGTTCAGTTTAGTGTATGCATGAATTTTTTTCCTTAGTGGTTTTTTACATTTCAGCATTTGTGGGTTTGGAGATGTGTGTATGTGTACAAGTACTTAGGAAACGCCACCCATGTTAGAAATATGCCTACTCGGTTCTTGTCACCGGCCGCTATCCTATTAGAGGCGGGCATGGGGAGTCGTGGCACGAGCCCCACTAGGATGGGTCGTGACACTGGTATAGAGAGAGAGATTGAGAAGTGGGTTCAGTAGACATAATATAGTGCATCTATGCTAGGATGTGTTGGATTGGGTACTCATGCTTTGCGAATGGTTCATGTTGTTGAAGTGGGTCATTTAGAGCATCATGAAGTGAAAACTATGGTTATAGGTTCACCATGATCATGGGCTGAACATATATTTTTCTTCATGACCAGGGTTCGATCTTGAGGTTCAAATATTTTATTTGGACATACCAGGATCTAGTTGGAATTTGGAATTAGGCAATATTTCAGTCTTGATGAGCATCGTAGATTTTATAACATAATGGGAGTTCATATTTGTGTGTGTGTATGGGTATATATATATATATGTGATTTTTGATAATTTTAAACACCGAATGTGATTAAAGATCATAGGGAATATGATGATATGTAGAAGTCAAGTGTGTCATGTATGACATAGGTTCTAATGGGTCCTTGATGTGACAAAGGAGTTGATGGTTGTCAGGTTTGAAAAATGTGAATTTGAGAATATGGGGAGGTTTAGGGATGCTGATATGTCATGATATGACATTTAAATCTATTTAGTATTGTTGAAACCATCAAAAAATGTATATTTTGGTCACAAAGTGACCAGGGAAAAAATTATTATGATGGGGAGCTCAACAATGGTAATTGAACATGAATAATAACCAAGGTAGATCGGAGAGATGTTATAACATGGGCAGGTTTGGTACCATCTCTATGTAATGCATGATATATTGCGGATGACCTATTATAAGGGTGGGATATAGTAACAACCTATATTTTTTAATGGGTCAAATCCCAAAATCTATTTAATTTTAGGTTCGGAGGAGGGAACAAATTATTATTGAGATTTAGTACCTACTTATGATATTTTGGTAACCGTAAGACATTTTTTAGGATATTCATGTGCCTTGTGATTTTGAATGGGTTTTAGAAGCATTATGCCCTAGAAACCCCAGTTTTGGGATACATAAGATGGTAATGCATCATTGGGGCCTAGTCTATCGCAACTTACAATGAGGGATTTTTTCAAAGGGTCACTAGTAGATTAACTGTGTGGCCTTTTCATGGAAAGAGTGCGCTATAGTTAATTAGTTTAGTGTCACCCATATTGCTTGAGCATAATTTTTTAGACTATGTGTCAAGACCATTCAATGGATATATCCTCTTAGATTGTGGGCGTTGTACGGTTCTCATATAATTTTCCAATTGATATGGAAACTGTAAGAATTATTTAAGAGTAGGGAATTTCAACTATTGACTATCAATCATTATTATTGATTTACTTCTTTTAATCTACCACACATTTTCCAATCCACATGATACCAAGGAGCTCCCATTTCCATCTTCGTTAGCTTTTATCATCCACCTCATTCAACCAACGAATGGAGATCTATTGATCAGTGCATAATATTCTTAGTATTGATTTAAATCTAATTTATTTAATCACTTTTTAATTCTTTCTATGGAATAATGAATTCGTGAGATTTTTTCCCTATTATTGAGGTATTTTTTTCTAAAATCATGATTTATCTCATTTGTGGTCAAATCAAAGTAAAATATTCATTGAGAGAGCTAAAATTATTCTAATGTAGGCAGTTTATAGCCTTATTCTCAATTATACAAATGTAATTATGTTTGATGTCAAATATACAGTTGTGGGTTGTCTGAGTAAGGACCATAAATAATTTAATATTAGGTTTTAATGAATTAATTAATATTATGAGATGAATATGGGTATTCCCTTTATAGTCAAATTATGCTAATACATGTATGGTGATTTTGTCCAATGGGATATAATAGTTTTATTTTTGTAATTTATATTAATTAAACAAGATATGATTACATTATCTCCATGGGAACATGACAAGCATTTCATTTAGTATTGAAGTGATTTTGATCACAAGTACTAAGATGACATGGTTTGTTTGGATATGGTCATGGCTTGAGATTCATTTGGTGTTATAATAATTAGGTTGAGGTGAGATAATCACCTGGATTGAGGATAAGTGGAACTCTGGTTGAGGGCATGGAATGTGTGAATGGGGGAGGTTTTAACCATTAGAATAGGGTGAATTGGTAACATGTGGGAATGAGGGTTATAATTGTTTTGGATAAATTACATGTTAGTGATTTGTTCCCACAATTGTTGTCTAACATTGTCGTTGGAGTTGTCTTCACACATAAAAGAATCAGTTGATGTTTTTTGACCAATAATTTTGGGTAGATTCCTTCATAGATATTATAACCTAGGGTATGATGTAAAAAATTGTAATGGATGATGTTCTGTTTATATAAATCCACCGCTGATGTTTTTGGACCATCGAGGGATTCTGTTGAGAACATCAATTAGGGGAAAGGCTTGGAATACGGTTTGAGGACCATGGGATATGATTACTAGACGAATGATATATTTTTGCCTCAAGAAATTAATATGTTGAGACGATGGTGTTTTATTATTCATTGAATGGTAAATATTATTTTCCCTCTAGTCATCGGGCTGTTGTGATGATAGAAACTATTGTATAGTGGTCCGAAAGAGGTAGGAAATATTGATAGGTGTGTCGTTTGGATACATGTTGCTTGATTGGTGGAATGTGAGGTGTTTTATGGAGCATGGATCAATTGGATTCCTAGTATATCTAGCCATGGTTCCTCTCTACTATTAACATGTCATTTTTCAAATTTATTGTATGAAAATATATATTTTGGGGGAATGTATTTTAATATATATATATATATACAGGAATTTTTATATGTAGGTAAACTATAAATTTTCACTACTTAGAACATGTTGAGTGAGTTATAAATATTTATGTATGAGTTTTAGATATTAATTGATGCATGCATACGTAGTATAATTATGGATGAAATACTATCACATATTGGTGGTTGCCTAATGAGTTCATACTAACACCCTACATATTCCCCTCAAGAACTCTTAAACATTGTGGTATGTTGAATATATAAGTGGTCTTTCGAAAATATAGACCGTAGTGATCAAGGAAGCATTGTTTCTTTATGAGGCAGAATATGGTGGGCAATGTGGTTAGTATGAAATAAGGTGGACCATCAAAGAGATTTTATAAATGTAATTTTCTTATTGGCCATGAGATTCTTGGATTATTTATTTTTTTTAAATTTCATGAAATATTCATTTATCTACAAATTGTATTGTTACATTGGGAATCTCATTACTAATGTTTTTTTCTATGCTTCTGAATTGTTTATTCGGATTTTTCTTTGGTTGTGGCCCTTCCTCTGTGTCATATATATGTATACCATTTTAATTATAATCATTTGATGGTATATTCTTCCAACTATGAACTAATAAATCCATCAATTGTAGATACTAGCCGTTATTAAGTGAGGTGGATGAACTATGACCTAGTGGAACATTGCTATAGATCTAAGGTTATGTAGCTCATAGGTTACCCAACTATAAAAATAACTGAGAAAATGTGTTTAGGAAAATCCAAATTTATTTCTCTATTTAGTCAAAATATATTTTTAAACAAATTCTTGATTTCCTAGAAAAATATAAAATGATTTATTATTCTCCAATTATTTTTAAAATACATTTTTACACATGGTTTACATTTAATTTTTTTTGAAATTAATGTGGACTTCATTTTCAAACAATGCTTGTTTAGATATTATCAAAAATATGAAATGAATCTGTTTTTTAACGTTTACCTAATAAATGAAAATTTCCATAATAATTTAAATTACACTAAATAAATAATGTAAATTAGAATTTTTTTTAATTCGAGTCATTTCAAAACATCTCTAATTGATTTACCGACTTTTTTTTAAAAATGATAATAAATGAGGTTTCTTTAATTACTGATGTTTATAAATATCACTACATGTCAACATTTATAAACATTCATAATTAGTGAATCATCAGTCAATGTTTTTTTTAGAACTATCAACAAATGTGGTACAAAATAGGGATGTTTTTGTTACAGGGGGGTTTTATGAATTGATAATTTTTTTCAATTAATTATTTTTTAAAATTAATTTTCATCCAAATATTTTTCTTTTTTAACCCACAACCACCCACAACACATGCACGTGAATTCGCACCCCCTCCCCCACTACTCACATACCCTGTTATTTCCACCCCCCCCCCTTCTCCCTTGTGATAGTTTTCCTCTTTACTCCACTCATTACATGAATGCAAGCCCCTCCCTAAATGTTCCGAAAATGTTCTCCATGGGAGTTGATTTAAGGATTTCCCACATCCCATTCTGTATAGTGGACAAATTCACTAAAAAATATTTATTTATAAAAAGATATTATTCTCTATTTATAAATATATTAATATTTTTCATAATAATTAAATTAATATATATATATATTATTATTATTAAAAAATTAATGTATGTATATATTATAAAATAATGATTTTTTATATATAAATATATATAATTTAAAAAATTAATACATAAGTGTATATATTATTTATTACTAGTATAATATATTATGAATCCCAATCACCAATTATGATTGAGTGATATAACAAAAATACTGATATTCTAATTTGATATGGGCTAGAAGACATGCTCAATAATAATTAATATTTTTATTATATATTTGTTTCTATGGGTGTATTTATAAATATTTTTTATATTATATATATATATATATATTTGTGACTGTTTTAAATATGTGTGTTTGTATGGTTTTGTGTGTGTTTATATAAATGTGTGTGTGTGTGTCTATACATACTTGTGTTTGATTTTTTATAGACACAAACAAATGGACACACTAAATATATAAATTTATTTATCTTTGTTTTCGAAAATATATGATAATAAATATGTGTATGTATTTTTGTATACATATTTATAATATTTATATTATCATAATTAAATATATTTTAAAATATTTATGCATCAATATAAATTATATTTATAAATACATAATTATAATATATATATATATATATATATATTTAGCCCTGTTTTGAAACATTAATAAAAATTGTCACTAAATTGGTAACATTTTCTAACAAATGTTTATAAATATAAAATGTATGTGTGCTTTTATTTATGTGTTGTTTATATATCTGTGTGTTAATTTATTTACATGTGTTTAAAAATATGTATATATGTGTATATATATATATATATTATTAGTATATATATTTTGTTTATAATAATTAATATATATATTTACACACATATATATATATATTCATGTGTAGGTATATATTTTATATAGATTTCTATATATATAAATAAAATAATATATATTTACATCTATGTGTGTGTGTGTGTGTGTGTGTATATACTATTTATTACAAGTTAAGGGTATTACAAAACAAAAACTACCACCATGTGTGATGGGCTCCACCCATGAATTCTCGGATTCCCTGGACTGCCTTTACATGTGGACGGAACCCATGTTAAAATTAATTTGTGACTTGAATTCACATTGAGCACCTTCAGGGTGAATCCAAATGGTCAGACCCACTAATAGATTCCATTTTTTGGTATATAATTGTATTATGCATTACATATATATATATATATATATATATTTCATTTTTAAAATTTTATATAAATTACACATGTATATATATAATTTTGAATACTAATATATATGAATAAATTATAAATAAATATTTTATATTTTAAATATATAAATATTTTAATATATAATGTTCAAATAGATATATATATACGTTTATATTATATTATATACCTGAGTAATTATATGTAATATTATATATATATATGTTTATATTTTATAATATATGTATGATTATATATCTAAATATCAAAATTTTATTTTATATATTTGTGTCTTCT
The DNA here is from genome assembly GCA_963277665.1 of Viscum album. Taxonomy (NCBI): domain Eukaryota; kingdom Viridiplantae; phylum Streptophyta; class Magnoliopsida; order Santalales; family Viscaceae; genus Viscum; species Viscum album. The sequence goes on from OY728136.1 coordinate 966,383,407, forward strand.
TATATATTTTTTTTGTACAAATATATATGGTTTTTTATAATATATCTATTTATATTATATATTTCCATTTATATATGTCTACATTGGTTTATATGTGTGTGTGTGTGTTTATATATGTATATATATATGTCTGTGTGTGTACATGTGTTTATATATATAGAAATATAGTTATCATTATATATATGTTTCTATATTTATGTCACTGTTTATATATATTACTATATATATTTATATTTATATTGATACAGGGCAATGAGCTGCAGAAATATTTATTTTTTAGCGACATTTCCTGAAAATATTTCTTTAATTTAGTGACATATCCAAAAAAATGTGAATAAATTATCTTCATTCGATATAAAAATATCTAAATTTAAAATTACGTATTGGTTAATATGTTGCTAAAAAGGAATCACTAAATTAGTGACAGATGTTAAATACTTTGAAGTCACATGATCCGAAAAAACAACTGGTCCGAATAGATTAATTAAACAAAAATATAAATGAATCAGACAAACAATAGATTATTACAAAACCGATGGTGCATGACACCCTGAATATCTGCCTCCACCATTGAGGCATAGTAATCGGGGGTCTTAAATGACTACATCATATCCATCGCCAAAATTGCCTACTTACCCAAATAATCCACCACATGATTGGCCTCTCTATAAGCATGTGAGACTGCCAAATGTATATTAGATATATTGTTGAGGAATTCAATCCAGAGAGGTAACACTCTCCATAGAACATTGCACATTATTGACTCCAAGGCGTGGACTGTAATCTGAGCATCCTATTCAATACAAATCAAGTTCCAATTGTAGCAGACAACATACCTAACTGCATGAATTATTTCCCATAATTCAACCTCATATTCAACTCCAATGTCAGTAAAGTGATAAAATCATCTACTTTCGAAGCCATGGTATGTTATAAAAACTCCACCGCATCTTGATAACCCTGGTGCACCATAAGCGGCTCTATCCACATTAATGGTGATCAGTGGGCTGATTAGAGGTATCCATCAAATATAATTAAAAATTCGAGGCTTATGAGGCTATCCGGAGACTCCAAACAACCTAATAATCAGAAAATCAAAAATATTGTTGTGCATTTAACCTAATTGAATCTGTGAGGTAGTAGGAACCTCCCTATGAATCACCGCCATACCACTATGTATAGGGGCAGGCTTGCTGTTAAATAGTAGTGCATTGCGAGCAGCCCATGTGTCCAAGATCAGGGTTGCAGCAGCCACATGTAGGACGTTCCCAACCATTTCACTACAGCATGCCTTGGACATCCCCATTAACAGATTATGAAGGATCATATTGCAATAGAATTCCATCCCAAAAGACCTCCAACATACTCTCACAACCACCTATAATAGGTGCACACCAAAAATAGATGTTGATAATTCTCCAATGCAGACATGTATATGTGGAAATTTGAAGCAAACTGGAAACCACCCCACATAAGCAAATCATGGGTAGGAACCCATTTTTTTAGATTCTCCAAATCTGTAGAAATCTAGAATGATGAATATATGGATTCCAAAAGTGAAAAATCCAGAGAGGTGCACGACATGGCCCTCCACAAATATTCTGATAATAATTTATGTTGGTGAACTTCAAGATACATTTATGCCTCCATATCACCATCTAACAGTCCATAAATGTATAATTTTGGACCCCAACCCCACCTAATATTGAACTATGCTACCTAAATAGTGCATGTAAGAATGAAAAGCAGCAATGGAGAAATGACATGTGCTAGTAGGGGAAACCATGTTGTCTAGAATAGGCATATTATGCCATGTTGTGCTCTATCAGTTAAGATTAGAGTCCCTACAAACATGTTATTTGTTGTCCTGACTAAGTCACTTAAATGAATTCTTGAGAGATTCCCAGACATACGATGTAATAAAATACTTCAAACCATTAAGTATCCTTCCTTAGAATCTGTTAGTTAAAAAATCACTAGACCCATCCTTAGAAATTAGACCCCTTGTGAATTTCTCGATGAGACCATCACTGAAAGCCCGGAGGACCTTGACTCTATGACCTCCTAGTTCAACTGGCATGATGTATTACTTCAAGGAAACAATGATAGTTTTCCTCGTATGGATGGAACACATCCCAATGAATTTCTGAATCATGCGATGAAGATCCGTGATGAGGCCCCAAGTGCATCGATAAATAGATATGGAGTAAAAAAATGTAGAGGTGATCACTGAGTTGACAAGGCATACCCTCGCAGCTGTGGAAATCACCTTCCCTTTCCAACTACTATGTTGATTCACAGTGCTAGAGGATATTCCTACAAAATGTTGCCTCTTCACCTTTCCCCAAAATAAGGGAACCCCAAGATCATAAAAGGGTGGAGATCCCTTTTCGACTCCAAGATGTCTTATTATAATATTCATCTTACCAATCGTTACTGCATTACCCAATATAATAATGGACTTTTCCCAACTGATTGATTGACCAGACACCTCTTCATAGTGATAAAAGTGGGCATTGATGAAAGAAATGGTTCTCTATGAAGCTGGTACAAGCAATAGAATGTCCTCAGCATCTAACAAGTGATATGGAGAAAAGTCATTCCTTACAGCTTTAATTTTCATATAGAAACCCATTTGATAAAAGTCATTACTGCATCAGCTGAGATAATATTCAGCAATGAAAAAGGCAAGTCCAGATAGCGGGTCACCATGGCACACACCCATGGAGCAGGGAAACAATCATTTTTGTGTTCCATTTATGAGAATTGACAGCCTTGATGAAAAAGAATAGTATTAATCGGCTTGAGGAATGCATTGGAGAAGAAAAACATGTTATGGACATCAAGGAGGAAACATCATTTTAATGTGTCAAAGGCCTTTGAGATTTCAATTTTCAATGCAAAATTTCCTGCCTTCGTATTTTTCCTCAAAATATTAACACTTTTCAAAGCTATGAAATGACAATCATGGATATTTCTCCGAGGAACAAATCCAAATTTATTATCAGTAATTATGCTACCAACCATTCAACCCATTCTATACCTAAGTATGTTTCTAATAATCATAGGGATAGTTTTTCCATGTGCAACTGGCCTAAAGTCCACGATATCAAGTTTGTTACCTCTCTTACACAATTAGGTAATAATGCATTATTCCATCCCATAAGGTAAGTAAGAGTGATTAAATAAATCTTTTATGACCTAGGTATTATCATCTTGCAAGAAAACCAAATATGATATGAAAAACTTTTTAGTAAATCCATCTGGACTAGGAGCACTATCCACATTAAGAGATACAAGAGCGACACAAATTTCCTCTTTGAGAGGACAGTTGACAAGGGATTGATTATCATGCTCCTTATTAAAAAGGCGAAAAATTATATAGTTTTTGTAATTTTATTTTCATTTAACCATTCATTATGATTATTCAACATTATTTCAAATAGAAATATTTTCAAAATGTGTCATGTAATAAAATATGTTTTCCAAATCAGAAAGGGTATTTTCTATAATAAATTTTTTTAATGACTGAAAAAAATTATTTTTCATTGTAGATGGAATTTATTGATGTTACATATCCCATAATATAAGAATGTTCCAAGGATACCATTATTATTTTTTATACAAATGGTTTTTATTTAGGATATAATGATTTCAATAAAACCCATTTATCTTCGATGTATATTATCATGATAAAATTCATTTAAAACACTCTTCTTTTTTTAATTCAATATTATATGATGAAATGATAAAATTATAATGAAATATGTCTCCTTTTCATAGGTAATGATATGTTGAATGATTTATGAAAAACATTTTGTTTCCTGGGTTCTAATATGAAAACTATTTTATATTCCCATAGAAAAAATATGGAATTTATAATGTGATGGGTGGAACAGTGTAGAGAACCAAATCATTATGTACATGGACATTACATTACTTTTTCGGAATACTTAATACATAACAAAAACAGACACACAAGGACTGTAATAGTTCAGTGTCTTTGGAAACTCAGAACGTAATCTTCTAATCGTGGTGAAAGATCTTCAACATCTCCCATAAATATCTTCCCCTTTTGTTTTCTTACCTAAAACCTTTCTTTATATCCTAGGGAAAGTAAAACATATAAAGGGTGATCTCAAATGCTCAGTAAGGTTAAGCATGGATAAAATAAAACAAATCATAAACATTTGAACTTAAAAACATGAACATAATGATTAAACAACAAAATCTTGAGCAATGACATAAAACATGGAAGAACATAAGGAATAGATCATAAAGAAACATTAATCATGATAAAATAGCATAGGAATAAAACATGTGATTGTGGAAACCATTAAGTACATGATATGATTTCCATAATAGCCAAGGCATTGCTGCCAAGACCATCTTAGTGGAGAAAGTCACTTTCTGATTCGAGTTCACTCCTCGTTCCAGTCCTGTATTACTGAACTGGATTAACTTATCATTCCATACATGTCTATCTCATGAGATATAAATATTTACCCAATTCATTGGAGGGAGATATAGGTCCCACCCATCTCATATTGAAATCATTCTTACTTGTGTCACAAAATAAACTTAAAACATTCACCATAACCAAAAGATTAAAATGGGTTTCATAAACATCATCCCATCATTTCATAATCCATATAAAACAAACGGACATTTCATCATAAGAAAAGTGAAACCATGTAAATCATAGAGACATTAAACTTGAATCATACACATATTAAATAATTTCATCTTAAATGGAAAATGGTTTTGATAAAACATTTGAAATGAATTCTTTAGGAAAATATCCTTTCTTCTTCAAAATCAATTTCTTTTCACAAAACATCATTCAATTTTAAAATAAAAGGATTTTATTGAAAATATTCATGAAATATTTTGGAGGAATCTTCATGAAAATAAGGCTTTATAAAACCGTAAAAATCATTTCATGCCGTATAAGTTAAAAAAACATTCTTCTCGAACTTTTCCAGGAAAAGTCAAAAAAGTACATCGTAATGTAAACAAAAGAAAGATTCCTTACATAACATGTAGTAAAAGTCTAAAATGGGTAAAAAGGAATATAAACATACATGAAAACACTTTTATAAAACATGGAAATGGATGATATAAATAACCACAGTAAATACTTATGAATAAGCAATCTCGGATAAAAATGAGATTTGCAAAATTATCCCTTACCTTAGGTCTGATATGCTTCGTATGTATCTGAACCTCCTGTATAATGATTTAAATATTGTCATTCACTTATTAAAGAGTCATATTAATTGTTATTATTTCATACATGTTTCACTTATGACTTTATATTACCCGTTCTTTTGTAAATTCCATGTTAAAGCAGCATTTTGGGTAAAATCATTTCGTTTATCGTAAGTGTTTCGACTTGTCTTTCTTGATATTATTACTTATATCCCGATTTACATAATTCCAGAATGTAAAACATGATTTATATATAATATATATTCATCATATACAAATGTTTATTATAGATCAATAAAAGGAATGAAATACACCATTCATGGAGACTGTAGGCCGTACGTATGCATGAACGTTGTTTTCGTTTCCTTATTGAATTGAATGAAACTAAATAGATGAAATACATCTATATATATACATAGATCCAGTAGAATTATTATTTCATATATTTCATTATCATTCATTATATAAACTATATGATCATTCATGTATGGTTAACATGGATAATGAATCTCATCGCGTCGTGGAGATGGTAGTCCATACATACGCACGAGCGATGATATCGTTCCCATAATTATTGAATAAAATTGGAGTCGATGTTATAATATATCAGAATTGTTATGATGTTATAATAACCATATATATTTATTCTTTACACCATTATACCCATCCATGTATGGTGTTGGTGGAAAAATAGATTTCACCACGGCGTGGAGACGGTATTCCGTACGTACGCACTCGTGGTGATTTAGTTTTCCATAGGATGGATAGATGGTGAAATAGGGTAGTTTCATACTTATAATAAAATATCAGTATATGATTTATACTGATGTTATTACTTCATAATGAAACAAATAAAGAATAATAAGTGGAAGACGAAATAAAGTTGAAAGAATCGGTAACGGACATTACCTCTTCTTTGAAGCGCCTCTTTGAAAACTCCTCTTAGGGATCTAAAATTGGTATTTGAAGAAGAACAGGACCTCTAGGATGTTTCTAGGGAAGTTTAGAAGAGAATTTGTCAGGTTTTGGCCAAGCTTGAAGGCTCAATGTGGTGTGAGGAAGAGAGGGAGGAGGTGCCCTTTTATAAGGGACGAGAGGGGCACCTTTGGAATAACTAAAAATAATATTTTATTATAAAGTCATATTTGGTTTTTATTAGCTAAAAATAGATATATTTCTAAGATAAGGTGGGGATTGGTCTCAACCCTCTCATCCAATTTAATTTACACAAGTTTAGTTTCTATTTTAACCTTATCATTTACATTTAACTTTAAGTTAAATAATTTTTCTTTTACCGTGTCTTCTTGATTTCTTACACTATAAGGTTAATAAACATACTATAACAAGCCAAACTAACCCCAAGTTGTTTATACTTAACATATATAACCTTATATAAGTCATTTGGACGAACCTTATATTTTTAAGAATAAAATAACAATTAATAATAAATATTTGTTTTAAAAACTATTTTATGTCAATTTTGACACTATTTGGTAATTGATTTTTGTGAAAATTATAACAGAATGATTAGTTCGAACAAAGTTAACTTAATAAATACTAACATGTAATATTAACCTAAAAAATTAGTGGAATTCATAAAAAGTTTCATGTTACATTTATTTTGGTATTTATAACATAAATTATGTCAATATTTCATTAATAAGATAATTACTACATCATCATTGTGTCAAAAATAAATTAAATTATTTAATGTATACAAATTATAAATAAAATACAATTATGTTGGAAATCGTTTTATCTTTCTAATTAATATTTACAGTCTAATTTATCTTATGTATAACCCTATATTAAAAATTATTTACTTATTAAACATGGATTATAACTATTTTAACCCTTCTTTAAATAAATTACTATTAAATGTCCTAATCTAATCCAAGTGGGCCTAAATGGTCATTGTTTATTCCTAAGGTTTTCTTTGGTCTAATTAGACTTATCCAATAGAATTAGGACATGTGTTAGGGTAATAATAATATCATATTTACCCTTAATTACCCTATTCACTTTTAACCGTGGTAAATAAAAGTAAAAAGTTACTATTCACCAAAAATTATTTTCATCTCATTGAAACACATTTTACTAACTGAAATCAACTGTGTCTCTCGGATTTTTGAAATTTCATTCACAAAAGTGGTAAAATTATGTTTTATGTAAATTTGAAAATTCTCCTAGGAGGTGGGTAAAAGACGGTCAAAAGTTCAATAAAATTTTTATATATCTAAAATTATTATAAAATAACTCCAATGAATTACATAGAACATATATAGGTATTATGTGTCAATTTTTACCTAAAATAAATTTAAATAAAATAATTAATTAAATAAATAAAAAGTCGGTTTTTAAATAGTAACCTAGTGTTTTCACTATTCATAAAAAATTGAAAGTTTTCAGAAAAATACCAAAATTTCACCATAGGATAATTTCGTTATTCTGAATCCAAAAATGAAGTCCATTTTGAAAGATGAAATTTACAAAAATTCAAAAAGTGGTTATTACTATTCATAACGGCTAGTTTTAATAATATTTTAATAGCATATCGTTGTTTAGTGAAACTCCGTATTTCGTACAACACATGCTGTTGAGGAAGGTCGCGATTGCGTGTAATATAGCCATGTTAGGGTTGCGTGTTTTGAAAGACTCCTTTATTGTAGCGTACAACACAAGACATAAATAAAATTAAAAAGAATATTTTTCATAAAATCTCGGGGTGTTACATTCTACCCCCCTTAAAATGAATTTCGCCCTCAAAATTGGTCAGGGTTATAAATGGTTTACTACTCGAAAGTTTCTTTAATAGAAACCCACATCGTAAAAAGGAATACCAAAACCAATTTTTAAAAACTAAAGTATGAAACATAACGGTTACCCAAATTAACTAATCACTGGGTTTCCACATAAGAGAACATAGGTGAAAATATGGATATGGAAGAGAAACCTAACCATCATGTTCTGATGGAGAGTGGTAGAGAACATGGCTATGAAGAAGCCAACAATCACAAAGCTATAGATTTTTGATGATCTAAGGTACCATATGATTCATTGGATATAAGGGAACTAGGACAACATTTTTTTTTCAAGATCATTTCCATAAATTTGATGAATTAAAAGAAATTCTTACATGATTTTGGTACAATCTCACTATTGTTCGTGAATTGAACAATTTACACTTTATCCCTTTAAGAAATGAAGTTGAATTTGTTATTCGTGATGTGTTATCAGATCATGTGATAGAATGATGGGTCATTCCATCTGTTTGAAACAAAAGGATAGAAAAAGTTATAAGTACATCTTATGGTTAGATTAATCGTATATGGTTCCAAAAATAAACTTATACTTCATATATCATACCGCTTAATAAAATAAAACTAGTTTCTACTAACCAGGGACTTCTTGTAGGCCAATGGTAGGTGATAAAGGCCAGTCGCACTTCAGTTGTGGGTTTGATCCCCACAACCTTGTCCGACGCGATGGGCTGTCACCCGTCCTGCAAGTTGTCATTTTTCTAAAACTACATTACTATAACATCTCATCAATAATATCGAAAAATATTCTATCCTTAAACAATACTAACTTATGTCTAACATAATCCATTCCAATCTTTAGGCTTATCCATAATACTGCAATCCACTCTCATAATATAGTGAAAACGATTACCAGATATTTCATATAACAAGAATGTTAACACCAACGTTGATCCCCATATATCATCAGATATTTCTTGTTGGTCACATTCCAAACATTCGAAGGCCTTAATCATGTATTATCTTGAAAAATGAATACCCATTTAACCTTAGTAAAAACATGAATGCAGTTAAAAGTTAACACTTGCCACATACCAAAATCCTCAAAATTCTATATACTCAAACCATGATATCACTTAGTCCTTATATCAATCATGAGCTAATGAATACAATCAAACATCTCATTATCTTATTATTCCTTCATTATGCACATATCATCTAATTTCCAAAAATATCTGAATAACCTTCCATGGTTACTGGTACCATTTAACATATACTTTCAAATACTTAAGGAAAAACAATAGTGTAACAATCATTAGATGATTATTTATTCCATAGTACCATTAACTATACAACATAACTCTTGATAAACATACAATCATTCCACTACCTTCTAAAAAAACTGACTGAGCTTCAACAATTCTTTCAGCTCATATATCATTTGTAGTCTCCTCATCATCACCCACATAAATACTACCCATATGACCATGCAGATTCTCTTCATGCGATTTTCCCTTAGGGAATTGGTTTGCATAATGCCCGTACATTCCACATTTAAAACATCTAATCATTGTTGATGTCATAGAAATACCATTATCCTTGTCCATGGTGTTAACTGAACCTTTTCCTTTGCACTTACTGCCTTTGTGTCCTTTTCCACACCCAAAGCATCTTGCAGTTCCTTTGAAACAATCTCCCGGATGCCTCTTCCCACATAATTTACATGATGGAAATTGAACTTTCTTTCCTCTATGATCATCATGAAACTCCATCTTTCTCTTATTATCTTAGTCTGGAAACATACCAAAGTTGAGATTATTGATCATATTACGAGATTGCTGATTAGGAATAATAACGATGTTTGGACTTCCAAATCCCGTTTCATTTGGTTTCTCATTAAGAATATCATTCCATTGTCTGTCATATCCTCTATTATCGTGAATCTTCCTGTTTCCAGCCATTTTCTAAAACCCAAAAAGAATAGTGTGAGAGAAAAAAATCATGCTAGGGAAAATTACATAGTAAAGGGGGAGTTCCCTCAATATCTAACATCTTAGGTTAAATTCTAAGATCGTTACCGTAGTTCTAGGACTATATCCTATACGTATAATTATCCTTAGGAACATCCCTAGACATACCTTTGAAATATCTCTAGGGATCTCACTTATGTTTTTGCATCCTAGTTTCCAATGGTTGACTAATCTTTTCCTCTGATACCAACTGTAGAGACCCAAATCTTGACGTACATGGACATTACATTACTTTTGCGGAATACTTAATACATAACAGAAACAAACACACAAGGACCGTAATAGTTTAGTGTCTTTGGAAACTCGGAATGCAAACTTCTAATCAAGGTGAAAGATCTTCAACATCTCCCATAAAGATCTTCACCTTTTTTTTCTTACCTAAATCCTTTCTTTATATCCTGGGAAAAAAACATATAAAGGGTGAGCTCAAATGCTCAGTAATGGTAAGCATGGATAAAATAAAACAAATCATAAACATTTGAACTTAAAAACATGAACATAATGTTTAAACAACAAAATCTTGAGAAATAACATAAAACATGGAAGAACATAAGGAATAGATCATAAAGAAACATTAATCATGATAAAATAGAATGGGAATAAAACATGTGATTTTGGCAACCATTAAACACATGATTTGATTTCCATATTAGCCAAGGCATTGCTGCCAAGACCATCTTAGTGGACAAAGTCCCTTTCTGAATCGAGTTCACTCCTCGTTCCAGTCTAGTATTACTGAACCAGATTAACTTAACATTCCAGCCATGTCTATCTCATGAGATATAAATAATTACACAATGCATCGGAGAGAGATATAGGTCCCACCCATCTCATATTGAAATCATTCTTACTTGTGCTAAAAAATAAACTTAAAACATTCACCATAACCCACATAATAAAATGGGTTTCATAAACATCACCCCATCATTTCATAATCCATATAAAACAAATGGACATTTCATAATAAGAAAAGTGAAACCATGTAAATCATAGAGACATTAAACTTGAATCATACACATAAGAAATAATTTCATATTAGACAGAAAATGGTTTTGATAAAACATTTGAAATGAATTCTTGAGGAAAATATCCTTTCTTCTTCAAAATCAATTTCTTTTCACAAAACATCATTCAATTTTAAAAGAAAAGGCTTTTATTGAATATATTCATGAAATATATTGGAGTAAGATTCATGAAAATAAGGCTTTATAAAACCGTAAAAATCCTTTCATGACGTATAAGTTAAAAAAACCTCATTCTCGTACTTTTGCCAGAAAAGTCAAAAAAGTACCTCGTAACGTAAAAAAAAATATTCCTTACATACCATGTAGTAAAATTCAAAAATGGGAAAAAATACTTTAAACATACATGAAAACAATTTTATAAAACATGAACATGGATGATATAAATAACCCCAGTAAATACTTATGAATAAGAAATCTCAGATAAAAATGAGATTTGCAAAATTATACCTTACCTTAGGTTAGATATGCTTCATACGTATCCTAAACTCCTGTATAATGATTTAAATAATGTCATTTACTTATTACAGAATCATATCAATTGTTATGATATCATATATGTTTCACTTAAGACTTTATATTACCCGTTCTTTTGTAAATTCCATGTTAAAGAAGCATTTTGGTTAAAATCATTTCGTTTATCGTATGTGTTTCGACTTGTCGTTCTAGATATTATTACTTATATCCAGATTTACATAATTCCATAATGTAAAACATGATTTATATATAATATAAATTCATTATATACAAATGTATATTATAGATCGATAAAAAGAATGAAATACACCGTTCGTGGAGACGGTAGGCCGTACGTACGCATGAACGCTGTTTTCGTTTCCTTATTGAATTGAATGAAACTAAAAATATGACATAAATATATATATACATAAATCCAGCAGAATTATAATTTCATATATTTCATTATTATTCATTATATAAACTATATGATCGTTCATGTATGGTTAACATGGAGAATGAATCTCATCGCGTCGTGGAGACGTTAGTCCGTACGTACGCACGAGCGATGATATTGTTCCCATAATTATTGAATAAAATTGGAGTGGATGGTATAATATATAAAAATTGGTATGATCTTATAATAACCATATATAGTTATTCTTTACACCATTATACCCATCCATGTAAGGTGTTGGTGGAAAAACAGATTTCACCACGGTGTGGAGACGGTATTCTGTACGTACGCACGCGTGGTGATTTCGTTTTCCGTAGGATAAGTAGATGGGGAAATAGTGTAGTTTCATACTTATAATAAAATATCAGTATATTATTTATGCTGATGTTATTACTTCGTAATGAAACAACTAAAGAAGAATAAGTGGAAGAAGAAATAAAGTTGAATGAATCGGTAACAGACATTACCTCTTCTTTGAAATGCCTCTTTGAGAACTCTTCTTAGGGCACTTAAATTGGTATTTTAAGAAGACCAGGACCTCTAAGATGTTTCTAGGGAAGTTTAGAAGAGAATTTTTCAGGGTTTGGATGATCTTGACGGCTCAAAGTGGTGTGAGGAAAAGAGGGAGGAGGTGCCCTTTTATAAGGGAGGAGAGGGGCACCTTTGGAATAACAAAAAATAATATTTTATTATAAAGTCATATTCGGTTTTTAATAGCTCTAAATTGATATATTTAGAATCTAAGGTGGGTAGGGGTTGAAATCCTTTCATAAATAATAATTTATACAAGTTTAGGATTCTATTTTAACCTTATCATTAAGATTTAACTTTAAGTTAAATAATTTTTCTTTTACCGTGTCTTCTTGTATTCTTACACTATAAGGTTAATAAACATACTATAACAAGCCAAACTAACCCCAAGTTGTTTATTATTAACATATATAACCTTATCTAAGTCATTTTTCCGAACCTCATATTTTAAAGAATAGAATAAGAATTAATAATATATTATTTGTTTTAAAAACTATTTTATGTCAATTTTGACACTATTTGGTAATTGATTTATTTGAAAATTATAACAGAATGAGTAGTTCTAAAAAATTAATCTTAATCAATACTAACGTGTCATATTAACCTATAAAATTAGTGGAATTCATAAAAAGTCTCAAATTACATTTATTTGGGTATTTATAATATCAATTATGTCAATGTTTCATTAATAAGATAATTACTACATCATCATTGTGTAAAATATAAATTAAAATATTTAATGTATAAAAATTATAAATAAAATACCATTATGTAGGAAAGCGTTTTATCTTCCTAATTAATATTTATAGTCGAATTTATCTTATGTATAAACCGATATTAAAAATTATTTACTTATTATACTTTGATTTTAACTATTTTAACCCTTCTTTAAATAAATTAATATTAAATGTCCTAATCTAATCCAAGTGGGCCTAAATGGTAATTTTTTATTCCTAAGGTTGTCTTTGATCTAATTACACTTATCCAATAGAATTATGACATGTGTTAGGGTGATAATAATGTCATTTTTACACTTAATTACCCTATTTATTTTTAACTGTGGTAAATAAAAGTAAAAATTTACTATTCACCAAAAATTATTTTCATCTCATTTAACCACATTTTACTTACTGACATCAACCGTGTCTCTTGGATTTTTGAAATTCCATTCAAAAAAGAGGTCAAATTACGTTTTATGTAATTTTGAAAATTCTCCTAGGAGGTGGGTAAAAGACAGTCAAAATTTCAATAAAATTTTTATATATCTAAAATTATTATAAAATAACCCTAATGAATTACATTGAAATTATATAGGTATTATGTGTCAATTTTGACCTAAAATAAATTTAAATAAAATAAATAAGTATTTAAATAAAAAGTCGGTTTTTAAATAGTAACCTAGTGTTTTCACTATTCATCAAAAATTGAAGGTTTTCAGAAAAATACCAAAATTTCACCCTAGGATAATTTCGATATTCTAAATCCAAAAATGAAGTCCATTTTGAAAGATGAAATTTAGAAAATTACAAAAAGTGGTTGTTACTATTCATAACAGCTAGTTTTAATAATATTTTAATAGCATATCATTGTTTAGTAAAACTCGGTATTGCGTACAACACACGCTATCGAGGAAGGTCGCGATTGCGTGTAATGCAGCCAAGTTAGGGTTGTGTGTTGTGGAAGACTACTTTATTGTAGCGTACAACAAAAGACATCAATAAAATTAAAAAGAATATTTTTCATAAAATCTCTGGGTGTTACATTCTACCCCCCTTAAAATGAATTTCGCCCTCGAAATTTGTCGGGGTTATAAATGGTTTCTACTCGAAAGTTTCTTTAATAGAAACCCACATCTTAAAAAGGAATACCAAAACCAATTTTTAAAAACTAAAGTATGATACATAACGGTTACCCAAACTAACTAATCACTAGGGTTCCACATAAGAGAACATAGGTGAAAATATGGATATGGAAGAGAAACATAACCATTATGTTCTGATGGAGAGTGGTAAAGAACATGGTTATGAAAAAGCCAAAAATCACAAAGCTATATATTTTTAATTATCTAAGGTACCATCTAATTCATCGAATATAAGGGAACTAGGACAACATTTTTGGTTTTCAAGATCATTTCCCTAAATTTGATGAATTAAAAGAAATACTTACATGATTTTGGTACAATCTCACTATTGTTCGTGAATTGAAAAATTTTCACTTCATCCCTTAAGGAAATGAAGTCTAATTTTTTATTCGTGATGTGTTAGCAGATCATGTAATAGAATGATGGGTTATTCCATCTGTTTCAAACAAAAGGTTAGAAAAATTTATAAGTCCCTATTACGGTTACATTAATCGTATATGGTTACAAAAATGAACTTATACTTCATATATCATACCGCTTAATAAAATAAAACTAGTTTCTACTAACCAGGGACTTCTTGTAGGCCAGTGGTAGGCGATAAAGACCAGTCGCACTTCGGTTGTGGGTACGATTCCCACAACCTTGTCCGACGCGATGGCTTGTCGCTCGTCCTTCAAGTTGTCCTTTTTCTAAAACTACATTACTATAACATCCCATCAATAATATCGAAAAAACATCTATCCTTAAACAATACTAACTTATGTACAACATAATCCATTCCAATCTTTAGGCTTATCCATAATACTGCAATTCACTCTCATAATATAGTGAAAATGATTACCAGAGATTTCATATAACAATAATGTTAACACCATCGTTGATCCCCATATATCATAAGATATGTCTTGTTGGTCACATTACAAACATTTTAAGGCCTTAATAAATTATTATCTTGAAAAATGAATACCCATTGAACCTTAGTGAAAACATGAATGCAGTTAAAAGTTAACACTTTCCACATACAAAAATCCTCAAAATTCTATATACTCAAACCATGATATCACTAAGTCCTTATATCAATCTTGAGATCATGAATACAATCAAACATCTCATTATCTTCTTATTACTTCATTATGAAAATATCATCTACATTCCAAAAATATCTAAATAACCTTCCATGGTTACTGGTACCATTCAACATATACTTTCAAATACTTTAGGAAAAACAATAGTGTCACAATCCTTAAATGATTCTTTATTCCATAGTACCATTATCTATACAACATAACTCTCGATAAACATATGATCATTCCTCTACCATCTAAAACAACTGACTGAGCTTCAACAATTCTTTCAGCTCATATATCATTTGTAGTCTCCTCATCATCATCCTCATAAATACTACCCATATGACCATGCTTATTCTCTTCATCAGATTTTCCCTTAGGTCATTGGTTTGCATAATGCTCGTACATTCCACATTTAAAACATCTAACCATTGTTTATGTCATAGCAATACCATTATCCTTGTCCATGGTGTTAGCTAAACCTTTTCCTTTGCACTTACTGGCTTTGTGTCCTTCTTTTCCACACCCAAAGCATCTTCCATTTCCTTTGAAACAATCTCCCTGATGCCTCTTCCCATATAATTTAAATGAGGGAAATTGAACTTTCTTTCCTCTATGATCATCATGAAACTCCATCTTTCTCTTATTATCTGAGCCTGGAAACATACCAAAGTTGAGATTATTGATCATATTATCCGATTGATGATTAGGAATAATAACGGTGTTTGGACTTCCAAATCCCGTTTCATTTTTTTTCTCATAAAGAATATCATTCCATTGTCTGTCATATCCTCTATTATCGTGAATCCTCCTATTTCCAGCCATTTTCTAAAACCCAAAAAGAATAGTGTGAGTGGAAAAAATCACGCTAGGGAAAACAACATAGTAAAGGGGTAGTTCTCTCAATATCTAACATCTTAGGTTAAATTCTACGATCTTTACCGTAGTTCTAGGACTATATCCTATACGTATACTTATCCTTAGGGACATCCCTAGACATACCATAGAAATATCTCTAGGGATCTCACTTATGTTTTCGCATCCTAGTTTCCAATGTTTGACTAAACCATTCCACTGATACCAACCGTAGAGACCCAAAGCTTGGCGTACATGGACATTACATTAATTTTTCGGAATACTTAATACATAACAAAAACAGACACACAAGGACTGTAATAGTTTAGTGTCTTTGGAAACTCGGAACGTAATCTTCTAATCATGGTGAAAGATCTTCAACATCTCCCATAAAGATCTTACCCTTTTGTTTTCTTACCTAAAACCATTCTTTGTATCTTGGGGAAAATAAAATATATAAAGGGTGAGCTCAAATGCTCAGTAAGGGTAATCATGGATAAAATGAAACAAATCATAAACATTTGAACATAAAAACATGAACATAATGTTTAAACAACAAAATCATGAGAAATGACATAAAACATGCAAGAACATAAGGCATAGATCATAAAGAAACATTAATCATTATAAAAAAGCATGGGAATAAAACGTGTGGTTGTGGCAACCATTAAGCACATGATATGATTTCCATATTAGACAAGCCATTGCTGCCAAGACCATCTTAGTGAACAAAGTCCCTTTCTGAAACGAGTTCACTCCTCGTTCCAGTCCTATATTACTGAACCAGATTAACTAACCATTCCATCCATGTCTATATCATGGGATATAAATCATTTCCATATGAATTAGAGGGAGATATAGGTCCCACCCATATCATATTGAAATCATTCTTACTTGTGCCCCAAAATAAACTTAAAACATTCACCATAACCCAAAGAATAAAATGGGTTTCATAAGCATCATCCCATCATTTCATAATCCATATAAAACAAATGGACATTTCAACAAAAGAAAAGTGAAACCATGTAAATCATAGAGAAATTAAACTTTAATCATACACATATGAAATAAATTCATCTTAGATGGAAAATGGATTTGATAAAAAATTTGAAATAAATTCTTGAGGAAAATATCCTTTCTTCTTCAAAATGAATTTATTTTTCACAAAAAGTCATTCAATTTTAAAAGAAAATGATTTTATTGAAAATAGTCATGAAATCATTTGGAGGAAGCTTCATGAAAAAAAATATTTATAAAACCTTAAAAATCCTTTCATGCCATATCAGTTAAAAAACATTCTTCTCGTACTTTTGCCGGAAAAGTCAAAATAGTACCTCGTAACGTAAAAAAAAAGAATGATTCCTTAGATACCATGTAGTAAAAGTCAAAAATGGGTAAAAATTAATTTAAAAATACATGGAAACACTTTTATAAAAGATGGACATGGATGATATAAATAACCCCAGCAAATACTTATGAATAAGCAATCTCGGTTAAAAATGAGATTTTCAAAATTATCCCTTACCTTAGGTCCGATATGATTCATACGTATACAAGCCTCCTGTATAATGATTTAAATAATTTCATTGACTTATTACAGAATCATATTAATTGTTATGATATCATATATGTTTCACTTATGACTTTATATTACCCATTCTTTTGTAAATTCCATGTTAATGCATCATTTTGGGTAAAATCATTTCATTTATCGTATGTGTCTCGACTTGTCGTTCTTGATATTATTACTTATATCCTGATTTAAATAATTCCAGAATGTAAAACATGATTTATATATAATATATATTCAACATATACATATGTATATTACAGATCGATAAAAGGAATTAAATACACCGTTCATGGAGACGGTAGACCGTACGTACGCATGAAAGTTGTTTTTGTTTCCTTATTGAAATGAATGAAACTAAATAGATGAAATAAATATATATATAAATAAATCCAGTAGAATTATTATTTCATATATATCATTATTATTCATTATATTAGCTATATGATCATTCATGTATGGTTAAAATGAAGAATAAATCTCATCGCGTCGTGGAGACGGTAGTCCGTACGTACGCATATCGTTCCCATAATTATTGTATAAAATTGGAGTGGATGGTATAATATATCTGAATCGGTATGATGTTATAATAACCATATATAGTTTTTCTTTACACCATTATACCCATCCATGTAAGCTGTTGGTGGAAAAATAGATTTTACCATGGTGTGGAGACGGTATTCCGTACGTACGCACACGTGGTGATTTCGTTTTCCATAGGATGGATAGATGGTGAAATAGGGTAGTTTCATACTTATAATAAAATATCAGTATATGATTTATACTGATGTTATTACTTCATAATGAATCAACTAATGAAGAAGAAATGGAAAAATAAATAAAGTTGAAAGAATCGATAACAGACATTACATCTTCTTTGAAGGGCCGCATTGAGAACTCCTCTTAGGGCACTAAAATTTGTCTTAGAAGATAACCACGACCTCTATGATGTTTCTAGGGAAGTTTAGAAGAGAATTTGGCAGGGGTTGGCCTAGCTTCAAGGCTCAAAGTGGTGTGAGGAAGAGAGGGAGGAGGTTCCCTTTTATAAGGGAGGAGAGGGGCACCTTTGGAATAACTAAAAATATTATTTTATTATAAAGTCATATTCGGTTATTAATAGCTCCAAATTAATATATTTCTAAGATAAGGTGGGTATGGGTCTCAATCCTCTCATCCAATATAATTTATACAAGTTTAGGTTTCTATTATAACCTTATCATTTAGATTAAACTTTAAGTTAAATAATTTTTATTTTACCACGTCTTCTTGTTTTCTTACACTATAAGGTTAATAAAATTATTATAACAAGCCAAAAAACCCCAAGCTGTTTATTATTAATATATATAACTTTATATAAGTAATTTGGCCGAACCTTAGATTTTTAGGAATAAAATAATAATTAATAATATAATATGTTTTTTAAAAACTATTTTATGTCAATTTTGACACTATTTGGTAATTGATTTTTGTGAAAATAATAACAGAATGATTAGTTGTAAAAAAGTTAACTTAATCAATACTAACATGTCATATTAACCTATAAAATTATTAGAATTCATAAAAAGTCTCAAATTACATTTTTTTGGGTATTTATAACATCAATTATGTCAATATTTCATTAATAAGATAATTACTACATCATCATTGGGTCAAATATAAATTAAATTATTTAATGTCTAAAAATTATAAATAAACTACCATTATATAGGAAATAGTTTTATCATTCTAATTAATATTTATAGTCGAATTTATCTTATGTATATCCCTATATTAAAAATGATTTACTTATTAAACTTTGATTTTAACTATTTTAACCTTTCTTTAAATAAATTAATATTAAATGTCCTAATCGAATCCAAGTGGGTCTAAATGGTCATTGTTTATTCCTAAGTTTGTCTTTGGTCGAATTACACTTATCCAATAGAATTAGGACATGTATTACGGTAATAATAATATCATTTTTACCCTTAATTACCCTATTTACTTTTAACCGTGGTAAATAAAAGTAAAAAGTTACTATTCAACAAAAATTATTTTCATCTCATTGAACCAAATTTTACTTACTGACATCAACCGTGTCTCTTGGATTTTTTAAATTCCATTCACAAAAGCGGTAAAATTATGTTTTATGGAAATTTGCAATTTCTCCTATGAGGTCGGTAAAAGACGGTCAAAAGTTCAATAAAATTTTTATATATCTAAAATTATTATAAAATGACTCCAATTAATTACATTGAACTTATATAGGTATTATGTGTCAATTTTGACCTAAAATAAATTTAAATAAAATAAATAATTATTTAAATTAAAAGTCGGTTTTTAAATAGTAACCCAGTGTTTTCACTGTTCATCAAAAATTGAAAGTTTTCATAAAAATACCAAAATTTCACCCTAGGCTAATGTTGATATTCCGAATCCAAAAATGAAGTCCATTTTGAAAGATGAAATTTACAAAATTTTAAAAAGTGGCTATTACTATTCATAACGGCTAGTTTTAATAATATTTTAATAGCATATCGTTGTTTAGTGAAACTCGGTATTGCCTACAACACACGCTATCGAGGAAGGTCGCGATTGCGTGTAATGCAGCCAAGTTAGGGTTGAATGTTTTGAAAGACTCCTTTGGTTTAGCGTACAACACAACACATCAATATAATTAAAAAGAATATTTTTCATAAAATCTCGGGGTGTTACAAATAGATACCTCATTCCAATGTAGTTTGAAAAGATTTATATAAAATAAGATAGAAAATATTACAACTAGGAGTGATAATTATTCAGTCAGGTACCATGTCATATATGATTTTATTAGGAGAAAACATTGATTTCTATGATGGTTTGGGGGTGTGTCCCTAATAATCTATGATATCTCTTAAAATTATTCATTACTAATATAGAAATTATAAGATCCCATATATTTTATAAAGGTAGGTTTTTTATGTTTCATTTAAAATCACTTATTTTGGTTAATGAATTCTCTCCCATGTTCATGAGAAGGATCATGAGTGATTTGGTGTTCCAAACACTACAGGGGAACAAAAACAATTTGTAGGGAATGATGAATGGTTTGCGCACTATTATCTCAAACGGTTCAGAGAATTTGAGGTGACTATTCAGCCTTGGCCAGAGGCTTGTGAACAGTTATGGAAAGGTTAAGATAACCATATAGAGCTACCTAGGAAACCCTGTGATGGGGTGATTTTCGAGAAGTATCTTCAGTAAAGTATGCGCACTGTTTGGAAAACCGTGCGGGAGATCTGTACAACTAAGTAAAGGTGAATTTTTTTAAAAAAAAATCATAATGGTATTTTAAGGCTCATTGAGGATTTTCCTCCTCTTATCCTTTGGAAACCCTACTGATGATCCAAATCATCCAAGAGTTCTCAAGGGTTATTCTCCGTCCTCCATAGGCTATTTGGAGTGGCCTCAGTAGAGGAACGATGATTCAGATATTTCTAGTCTTCTCATTGCTTCCTTTTCATAGTTAGGATTTATATCCGACCCTCATCTCCTTTTGATGCTCTAAACCCATTTTTTCGTTGAGATATATGATGAGTCTTCAAAGACATGTTTAATCATGATCTAACGCCTCGATTAAGTGGATTTTCATCAATTTATCTTCTCAAGGTGTTCTACAAGTTATATCCCATAGTTTGTACATGGATTTGTGCATGTAGGGTTTTATTACAGTTTTCTTGTTGATGTTTTCTTGGTTTTGTTGGAATTACTTGTAATGTTGTGTTTACAAATAACATATTTTACCACTCATGATACCAATGTGATTCATGGAGGATTACTTGACTAGTCTAGGGCTACCTATGGGGTGAAATGACTCTCTTGAACAAGGACAATGAAAACATTTGGTGTGAAATGTACCTGAAAATAGATAAATACCTTTTCAAATATGAAATTTGGAGAATGCATTGATTAATAAAAGTTTATGGGTTTATGCGTTGGGTTGGGAATATGGCTAAGAGATAAGATGACTTGGAATGTAATGGGATAAGCTAGATTAATTGGAATGAGATAATGATTCATGTTTTATTATCAAATATGTTTAGCAATCTAGTATTGGGAAATGAGAATTGGGTTAAATGATTACGGGATATAAATGAAAAATTTGTTAATGGATTGTTCCATAATAATGAATCCCATATATTATTGTAATTTCTTGATGTTTTTAGTGTTATTTGGTTATCTTGTTTTCTGTTTTCATTATCTGTGGTGAAAGAACAAATAAGAATGTTTACATGGCATGATATATTGGGGTATATACAGAAGGTTCAATGAAAATGAGTCGACCATGACCGAGGCTCTAAAATCTACCCCTCAATTCATGAGTTATGGAAGGAGAATTAGATATATTCCCAGAATGGTTGCATTCCACCATGTCTATGGCTTTGAGGTGAGGTTAATGTGATGGTTGTGATTTGTTTCCTTATGGAGTTAGAAGCTGATTTATTCACATATTCGGTGAGATTTTTGCACATGCATAATCCATTGAACACATGAAACCAATAATACAGGCACATAGGCATAAAAATTATTCAATTTGAATTCGATAATATATTAACATAAGAGATCCAATATCACTAATAGATATATGAATCGTCTTTTAATTTTTGGTCATTACTAAGTTCTAGCATGAACTATATATTTAACTAGATATTTTGTAGACACCTTTGGAGGTGGATACTGATTTATACTCACGCCTTTCATGGGCCGCCCTGGGTACCCAAGAAGAATGCATGGTTGTTGGTTAAGAAAAAGGTAAGTGTCTCATGATTGGTAAGTGAATGGGAGTGGACCATGACATGAGGTGAGGATCATTTTGGGGAATCCTCTATTTTCTATTATTCAGGGTTTTTCAATTTGGTAGTAAAAAATGACTGGACATTTTTACTGTTGGTGTGGTTTGTTCCTATTTGGGGAGTTGTTTATTTATGAATGTTCATTGGTTTGTCAATATTATTTTTTTACTATGTATTTTTTGTTGTCTATTGCTTTGAAAAGATGGTATAGTCTCCCCAATTGAATCTTATACCCTCAATACTAGTTAGAAACCTCCTCTATATGGGGAGGCATGGTTGAGGCCATGTGGGGACCTAGCTCGGAGCAGCAATATAGTGGATCCTTGTTTGGGGATGTTACAAAGTTATATTAAAGATGTTATTTTCCATGAAATACTATTTTGGATGGTATAAAGGGGGTTAGGAAAGTGTCAGGCCTGGGAAATGAGCTCCTTTTGGGAATAGCTAACCCAAGTATTCAGGAAACTGAATGTTACCATGGATGGTAATTTTTGTTCTTGTGTTGGGATGGTATGATTTATGATATATAATCATGGGGTGATGAACATGATATTTTATGTGACTATTTTATAATATTTTTACCATTGAAAAAATGGAACGGGGTTGTTCATTAATGATTCATTTTAGGCGCCTACATATATAAGAGACATGAATCATAGTAGGCACACATGGGGATGGGTGTGTAGAAAATTAAGGATATGATTCATCTGGTTTTTTTGGTTAAAAAATACAAAAATAATGTTTAATGAAATATTGACGATCGGTAAAATATTATTTAATATATAACGAGTGGTTCTTGATAATGGAATAGGCTGAATTCAATGTTCAGTGGAATAGGTTGTGAAATATAAATTGTCATGAAATACTGAAGAAAGTTGGTCATATAACTCTGTGAGTTTGTTTCACATGCTATCTGGCTTCTTGGTAGGGATGGTTGAGAGTTTTTTTCCAGATATGCTACATCTATTTCGGTGGTGTAGGTGAAATTTCTTGTTTATTACAAGTGATGAAGCCTCCTTTATTCTTACAAAAGATTTACGGTTTTGTTTCTAAAACTTGTGTTTTGATTTGTAGAGAACGATTCCACCATAAAGGTGAGTTCTAGTTGGGTGATAGGAGGATAATTCCAATAAAACTCCTCCCATGGAAGATAAATTGAATGTGGTAATTCTAGAATACATAGAAAAGAAATTTCATGAGAACATTTCTAATTTTATGCCAAAGATGGAACATGACATAGGGCAGGTTGCACTGAGTATGTTTGAGTTTCCCAAGGAATTCCAGCTACAACACCCTATAGCCTTTACTAGGGAGGGTGGGCCTTTTGAAGTGGATTTTTGTTTAGATTTTATCCATAATATTATTGATTATAATGATAATACTCTTGAAAATTGAATCATGTTGGAAGCATTTATGAGGAGAGCTTAGGCAAAGCCATGGTGGGACATCATGGTTCACACATAACAGGCTGATGGAATGATATACAAATTTTTCAAATAAAATATTCTTGAAAACATATATCTGGAAACATTGAATAAAGATTAGTTTATGGATTCAGTGAGTTTGTAAAAAATGAAAAATGTTAGGGATTGATTATACTAGTATCTTTACTAATTTGTGATGTTTTTTTCCATCGTTGGTAAGAGAAGAGGCCACTGTGGAAAAAAAATTTCAAGATGGTCATAGACCTGTGATTGTTCCCCAGGTAAACATATTTCATCTAAATAGGTTTTATGAAGTAGTATATCAATCCCTTACCTTGGAGTTGAACTTGAAGGGGGAATTAGGTAGTAATCTTGTGGTGCGAGTAGGGCAGGCTAGTGATGCGGAGTCTAAAAGAAGGAAACATTGTTTTAGAAACATCCATCAAGGGGGAAAAGCATACAGTATTCAGAGTAGGGGAGAACCCCCTTAGGGTGTAAACAAGTTGATTTGTTATCAGTGTGCTAGGATGGGGAACATGCGTGGTCAGTGTCCCAAACATATAGTTGAGTTCTGAACAGGTGGCAGACTATGTCATTTACAAATGTTCTGTAGAAAACTATGGAAGTCACAAAATAATGGGTGTTAGAGGTAGATACAAAGTGTGGGAAATAGGTCATTGAAACCATATTAGGTAGGGAGTTGGATCTCCTCAAGTCATACCATTAGGGTTGGTGGGCAGAGATGTCATGGGTGGGAGCATTCGCACCAACAAGGCAGTGCAGTGTGGGGTGCTCAAGTAAGGGCCGATAGTAGAAGAGCAGGTCATCTTCACATGGTTTAGACTATACATTTCAGTTCCCATGAAGGGTTTTCTATCGTTCAAGGTACGATTCCCATAGATTCTACACTTTCTAGTGATTTATTTGATATGGGAGCTACACATTCATTCATTTTTTCTGGTTGTGTTGGGATTAATGGTGGAAAATGTTATTGGCTTAATATAACATGATTCTCCATTAGGGTTACGAGTTAAGATTATTATGTACTATAGGGACTGCGATTTGGAGGTGGGTGGATATCATTTTATGTTGAACCTATTTGTTCTTGAGATGATAGGTTTTTTCATTATTCTAGGAATTGATTGGAAGGTGTTGTATCAAGCCCAAATTGATTATTACCAGCATATAGTAATGATCATGTCTCCAAAGGGATGAACTTATTTCATTCTTGGTGACTGGGATGTTTGAGCAGGATGTGCAAGAACAAATCAAAAAATGTTATGAGAAAACATATCCCATGTAGCATGACACATGTTACATGATGGGGAAAATATCAGCCAGTCTTCCCTCTCATTGTGGACAACTTTGATGATATTTTTCAGGAGTACATCTCAAGGATTCCACCTAAAAATGATTTTGAGTTTTCAATTGAATTATTATCGTGAAATATCTTGTTTTAATACCACCATATCGAATAACTCTAAATGAAATCAAATATCATAAATTTATTCTATAGGTTTTAGATCGTAAAGGGTTTATTTTCCCTAGTACGTCACCAAGGGGGTATCTCATTTGTTTTCTATAAAGGAAGATGGATTTTTGAGATTATGTGTAGACTATAGATTGCAGAACTGGATTATCTTGAGAACTAACACCCTCTTCCTAGATTTTATGACCGGTTTGACTATTTCATGGGTTCCATTCTATTTTTGAAAATCGATCTAATATTATGATTTGATCAGCTGAGTTTGAGACCTTCTGATGTACAATGTACATATTTTCGAAGTTGGAATGGGTTTTATGATATTTTGGGGATTCCATTTTGATTGACCAATGCACCTGCATTGTTCATTGCCTTAATAAATCATTTATTCATCACGTATCTATAACAGTTCAGAGTTTTCATCATTGATGACATGTTGGTGTCCTCTAGAACCCATGATGATAATTCCAAACATCTTGATGTCTTCTTGAGTACACTAGAAGGGAATATTCTTTACCCCAAGCATCAAAATGTAAATTTTGGATCGATAAGGTGCGCATCATGCGACACATCATTTCTGAATTATGTGTTTAATTGGATCTAGAAAAAATATAGGTTTTGGTTTCATGGGAGTAACCTAATAATGATTTTAATGTTTTGAGTTTTCTAGGCTTGGCCAGTTATATCGAATGATCACTAGAAATTTCTCTACTTTTACAGCACCACTACTATGATTGTCCAATATGGGAGTTATATTATAATGACCAAAGGATTGCGAGAATTATTTTGAATATTTTATTAACCATAGGACTACTATAAAAATTTGTACCTTAATTCAAACAGGTAAGAGGCACACCATGTTCTATGATACCTGCGGGGTTGGAAATGGTGTATTATTGATACATGATGACTGTGTTTTAGCTTATGGGTGATGTTAATTAATGCATCATGAAATTAGTTAATATACTCATGAGATTGAGATAGCCTTTGTGGTTTATTCCTTAATTTGAAATAATAAATACTTTTTATGATATTGGCTCACAGTTTCTACCAATCACAAAACACATCGATATATCTTTTCACAATGGGATTAAAATCTTTGGCTATAACGGTCAGTTGAGTAACTGTAATAATTTTAATTGATGTTGGTTTATTCACCTATAAAAAGTAATTTTGTTGTTGATTTTCTTAGATTGAAGACATGGAATTTGGTGGTTCAATAATCCAAATTATTGTTAAGATTGATGGCCTAGATTTCTAATATTCACCTAGAGGTATATGATAAGCACAGGAAGACAACACATGCCTCTATAGTAGTTGATTCCATGCTTTTGATTCAAATCAACAAAATTAATCTGGTAGATCCAGATTATTTGGATATGAAGGAATGTCATAAATGTGGGGAGTCACCTTCTAGTTATGTTATTGAAGCCAATGGAATTTTTTAAGTTCATAGACATGTTGTGGTGATGATAGTTGTGATAGAAGGGTTGACACACGAGTTCCATGCGTCAAAGTGGCATGTGAATACATGTTTAAAAAAATGTATCTTGATTTTCATAGACAGAATCGGTGTCTAGTAATGAAGAAATAATTTGCATGAATTATGGAACAATTCATCACCTATCAAAAGTGATGATCGAACATCAGCACCTTGGTTGGTTGTTATAGTCATTGTGTGTTCCACAATAGAAGTGGAATGACATTGAAATGGACTTTGTTGTGGGACTTCCGAAGATTCCTCGATTGAATGATTCATTCTGGTAGGTGGTGGATCTACAGACTAATGTAGAACATTTTTTTATTTATCGTAGACTTATACAGCCGGTCATTTGGGTGAGCTCAATGCTTGAGAGATAGCATGATTTCATAGTGTGCCGAAAATCCTGATTTTTGATTCAAATCATGCTTCTGGAAGGGGTTACAGAAGTCACATGGTAACTAGGGGTTTCTGAGCATAGATTATCACCAATGGAAGGATGCTAATTTGGAGTGTATGATACAATTATTATAACATATTTTGAAATCTTGTATATTGGATTTTTGTTCAGAAGAATTTCACATGTTCCTTATTGAGTTTTTTCTACAACAATAGTTTTAAGCAATGATTCATAGGGATCCTTTTAAGGCTCTCTACAGGAGATTGTGTAGATCACTAGTATTCTAGAGAGAGGTTGGGGAGACTGAGCTTTTAGGACTGAGTGTCATATAATATATTTCAAATAAGGTTCTTTTGATTCAGAGGCATATGGAAAAAGCTCAGTGTAGGAAGAATTAATATTTATATCGACATCGTATACCTCACGAATTCATGGTGTGTGATAGCATGTTTATTTGGAAGTCTCAAAGGCCAGGTCACTATTTTATCTGGATACATGGAATGTTTTAACCCATATATGTTGTTCATTTTAGATTTAAGAGAGGATTGGACTGGTGGGAGAACAATTAGCTCTTCCACGTTGGTACAGACAGATGTATGGTGTTTTCCATGTTTCACAACTCCAATAGTGTCATCGTGACACATGTAACATGATAAATACTAATGATGTCACATTCGAGGAAAATGATCCATTTCAGGAGAATCCAGTTCTTATTGTGGATCATATTGAGAATGTCTTTGAGGTAAGTTCCAACCATTGGTTCACATCCTATGACATCCAAGAAATATTCAGGATGAAATGTGGGAGTGAGAATCAGACTTGTGGGACCATTGGATTGATCTCTTTTCTCTGGGTAACCAATGATTCATAGGAAGTGTGGACCTGAAAAAATCCATAATAAGGTGGAGTGGTTTTACGTTCCCAAAATTTTCATAATGGTATATAGTTTTTTATGTTTTGGTTCATGTTCCATCATTTGGTGAATTAAATCTATCCCAAGATCATGATATGTCTTCAGAGTGTCTCATGTGTTCAAGACACTAAGGAGGAAGTGAAATATGTTTTATAGTCCTGATGCGTGGTTTGATCACGATTATATCAAATTGTAGAGATAATCATTGGTAACCGTGAAGCCGTGGAGAGTGTATTGACCATTTTTATCACACTGTTAAGCTAAACGCATGGAGATGACTAGAAATAAAAAGAAGTAGTGTTTAAAAGTTGTACATGGTGAATTATTTTTACACAGTTTGAAAAAACATGAATGTAAACTGTACGGCCCAATAAAGTTGGAAAATTTACATAAATTCCATTATGGGATTTTAATGCTCACTCAGGATTTTCCTCTACTCATCCTCCGGTAACCCTAGTGGCGAGACATGTCTACCAAAATATCCCAAGGGTATTTCCCTTTCATCCTGAGGACATTTTGATTTTTTGGTTTCAGATTAATGATCTCAATAAGTCATATCTCCTCATAGCTTCCTTATGCTGGTTAAGGTTTATATCATTCCATCATGGCCTTCTAATGTAATGAAACCATTTTTTTATCTAGGTTGAGGCTTTATAGGGGATTTGAATCATGGTATAATGCATCGATTATGAGGGAATTTATCAATGGATATAAGGTAGGTTGTCTACATGTTATATCCCATTGTTTTTACATGTATTTTTTCATAAAGGGTTTCATTAATGATCTCTTACATTGTAATGCCCCGAACCCAGTTACACAGAGTCGGGACATTATTACATAACATTGGCATGATCACAAAAGATCAAGTCTCAAAAGGCCGATTAGTTTAGTATCCTTGGAAACAATATATATATTCATAAGTCTTACATTACATCATAATGTGAAAAAAACTAAAACAACATATTGTCTTCGCATCCCCTCATAGATTCCCGGCAGGTCATTCATAATATATTTCTTCACTTCCTGGAAAAAATTAAACCATTTAAAGGTGTGATATCAGATGATCAGTAAGGATAACAATATAGCCGAAACATTCATAAATAAACAGAAACATTTAAGGCAATGTATAACTAAAACAAAAGACTTTTAAACTTGAACATCAGCATAATGTTCTAGAAATAAAATTAAATAATTCCATTTACTTACTCCCATGGATATTATACTAATTGAATAATCACATGCAATATCAATAACCACTTTTCATATTGACGGAAGGCATAATGCTGAAATTTAATTTTTGTGCCAAGGCCTCGTGCCAAGTCCTAAGGGATAATTGTAACCGGAACCCAACTCGGAGAGCCTCTGTAACCAGACACCATCCTAGAGAGCCTCTATAACCGGACTCCAACTCGGGGTGCCTCTAACAACCAGACACCAACCCGGAGTGCCTCTAATAACCGGACACCAACCTGGAGGGTCTACAGTAACCGTACCCCAACCCGGAGGGCTTACATTTACCAGTCCCCAACCCAGAACATACTAGTACAACACATTCATCTTAAGAAGTGGATGGAATATAAGATAAACTTTCTTATTAAAATTAGCATACAAAATCCAAAAACACTAATCATCAACCATTAATGGACTAATAATAACTCTTCCATAGTCAAACATATCAAAAAACCTTAAATAAAATATGGAAGATTTGTATCATAATAAATCAACTTCAAACCAGTGTAAAATTTTTCAAAGGATGTTGACATAGATGAAATTAAAACTATTTGAGAGAAATATATCTTTTTTTGAAATCATTTAAAAGTCGCATAATTATAAAAGAAAACATTTACTTTGAAAATATTATTATAAAATTGTATGGTAAGCTTCAAAGATTTTATATTGGCGTAAAATAGCCGCACCTACCGTATAAATTTAAAAAAAAGACATTCTTACCTTAATTCTGACAAAAAGGTTAAAAAGGACTTTGTTTGGAAAACGACAAAAATATTCCTTTATAAACATCCTATAAAAAGTCAAAAAAGGGTTTATATGACATTAACCCATATTCTGTAAAATAGTAAGAGTGTTTTGAAATAAATTTTTACGAATCATGGATGTGGATGATAAAGTGGTCTTTGTAGATAATTACGTATAAACAACCTCGGATAATGAAGAGATTGGGAAATAAACCCTTACCTTGTACTTTTCCTTGGTTGATGGTAGGTTAACCTCATGTATAATGGTGTAATAATTGTAATTAAATTATACAAGATCATATACATTAATATGATATCATATATGATATTTTAACATTGCTTTGTTAATAATATTTTAGTATTATCGTCGTTTCGAGTGTTAACTTACTCGTTTTATTTTATATGTTTCGTTACATAAGATTAGTATGTTATGGATAGGTTGCACCTTATTCATATACAAAATGATATCAAGTCCTTAAAAATTATTTTTAATCATCAAATGAGAATTATACTTGAATGGATACGATGGGGAATGAATCTCATCGCATTCGTGGAGACGGTAGTCCGTATGTACGCACGAGCGACAATATAATTCCTTTGATATTAAAATAATATATAATTGGATGGTGTATCATATATAGAGAATAATTATCATGTTATATTTATTATTTACATTATATAAAAATCATTATTATACCCACCCAAATAATAATGTATTGAATAACAATTACACCACGACGTGGAGACGGTAAGCAGTACGTACGCACGTACGGTGACATGTCATTAAAGGGATGGATATAATACTTAATATGGTTGTACCTTATTTATAATAACATCACAGTATATAATAGATACTGGAGTTATTATTTTATAATGGAAATAACAATGAAAGAAAAATTTGAAGATAAAAGGAACTTGAAATAGGGATGTGAAAACATTACCTCTTATTCGGATTCTTCCTTTTGATTTGATCAAAAGGGCTCCATAGGTTGGATTTCTGATCAAAATAAGGCCTCTAGGTTGAATTGAGGGAAGTTGAGAGAATATTTCGGCAGGGTTTGGCAGAGCCAAATGGATTTTAAGGTGTGAATTAGTGAGAAGTGGTAGTTCCCTTTTATAAGCGGGGTGAGGGACTCTTTTGCAAAATCTAGAAATATTATTTTATAATAAATTCATATTCAATTTCTAATGGCTCTAAAGTGTATTAAATAAATATTAAGGTGGGGATAGGTCGAAAACAACTCAACCAATAGATTTTATACTGGTTTGGTTCATTATATAAACATTATCATTTAGTTTTACCTATTAGTTAATTAGATTGACATTTACCATGTAACTTTTCATTTTTATATTATATAGTTAATAAACATACTATATACATCCAATTGACCCCCAAGTGAACCATTAATGATATAACTATCATGATATAAGTCCTCTGGCCGATCCTTAGATTTTTTGGAATAGAATATGAATTAATAATATGATATTTGTTTTAAAAACTCTTTTATGTCAATTTTGACACTACTTGGAATTTGATTTTTGTGAAAATCACAAAAAATGATTACTTTGAAAAAAGTTTGTTTCATAAATCATAATATGTCCTATATTCCTATACAATTAGTGGAATTCATAAAAAGTATCAAATTAAATTTATTGGAATATTTATAATATTATTTATTTTAATATTTCATTAATTTGGTAATTACTGCATCACCATTGTGTCAGAAATAAATTAAATTATTTAATGTCTAACAATTAAAAATAAAATAACACTCTTTAGGAAATAATTTTATCTTTGTAATGAATATTTACAATCGAATTTATCTTATGTATAACCCTATATTAAAAATGTTTTAGTAATTAAATGTTTATTTTAACTCTTTTAACTCTTTTTTATATTAAATAATAATAAATGTCCTAATCTAATCCAAGTGGACCTAAATGATAATATTTTATTCCTAAGGTCTTTTTTGGTCAAGATACTCTTGTCCAATATAATTAGTACATGTTTTAGGGTAATATTAATATCATTTTTACCCTTAATTATAATATTTACTTTTAACCGTGGTAAATAAAAGTAAAAAGTTACTCTTCCAAAAATATATTTTTATATTATTGAACCACATTTTACTCTATGATATTAACTGTGTCTCTCAAATTCTCTAAATTCCACTCACATAAGAGGTAAAATTATGTTTTACATGAATTTCCAAATTCTCATAGGAGGTGGGTAAAAGACGGTGAAAAGTTCAATAAAATTTTTATATATCTATAATTATTCTAAACCTACTTCAATGAATTACATTGAACATATATAAGTATTATGTATCTATTTTTACTTTAATTAAATTTAAATAAAATAAATACTTTTTTAAATAAAAATTCTTTTTTAAACCAAAACTCAGTGTTTTTTCACTATTCACCAAAAATTGATAGTTTTCAGAAAAATACCAAAAAATCACCCTAGGATAATTTCAATATTCCAAATCCAAATATAAAGTCCAGTTTGAAAGGTAAAATTTATAAAATTTTAAAAAATTGGTATTACTATTCATAACGGCTGCTTTGATTAGTCGCGGTGTGTTAGAGTCTCAAAGTTGCGTACAATGCAAGCTATTTAATTATTCAAAAGGAAACGTATCGTGGAAGCTTGGGGTGTTACATTATCCCATCCTTAAAATAACAGCATCCTCACAATTGGAAATTGTTATTTGAAAATAAAAGGTTGAAGGTAGAGAATACCTTTGTGGAAAACCAAATCGGAAATAGGGTTAAAAAAATTTAGTTTTAATAAGAGGGAAAGCGAAATGAGAATGTCACCACCAAATTAGGGTTTCAAATAGGAGAACATTGGTGGAAATTATAGACACGTAATTAGAGGGAAACCATAAATATTTATAGGGAGTTATTGAGGTCATCAATCACAAACAAATGTAGAATTGAGGGCTTCAAAGCCATCAATCTCTGATGATTTAAAATATCATCAGTTCAAAAAAACATAAGGTATTAGGATAACACATTTTTTGTCTTAATATCCCTTCCCTAAAGTTAAAGAATTAATTTCTTCATAGAATAAGATAAATATATATATATACATCTTGACAAGTGGAGTTTTCATTCTTCAACTAATTTCTAACGCAAACTCATCTTTCACTCCAAAAGACAATAGAACTCAAAAATATTATATTTATCCTAATAGTATAAGGTTCAAATCATTAACGCATACCATTATAATGAAAAAATATTTTGAAATAACCAGGGAATTCATGTAGGCTAGTGGTATGTAATAAAGGTCTGTCGCACTATGGTTGTCGGTTCGATTCCTGGAGCTTTGTCCGACGCAATGGGTTATCACCCAACCTGCAGGTTATCCTTTTACTAAAACTATAGTATCATAATATTCCAAAAATAATCATAAGAAATGTTTTAACCTTGAACAATACTATCCAAAGTTCAACTTAATCCATTCTAAAACATTATAGTTATCCAAAGTACCTCTGTCCAGACTCTTTGTAAAAGGAATCTAAATTCCAAAATCAATCACAACATCAGATTCTCCCAATAGAGTAAAGTTTCTC
Source organism: Viscum album (assembly GCA_963277665.1). Lineage (NCBI taxonomy): Eukaryota > Viridiplantae > Streptophyta > Magnoliopsida > Santalales > Viscaceae > Viscum > Viscum album. The sequence continues at coordinate 966,417,288 of OY728136.1, forward strand.
TTATTGTCAGATACTGAAAATATTATTACCTTAGTAATATTAAATCCTTAATGAAAAAAAGAAGTACTGTAGTAAAATCCTTATATATATCACGTTATTCTCATAACCAGAATATAATCCTTGAGTCCCAAAACACAAATACATTAATTATTCCTCTTCAAGTGTAGTAACAACATAAGCTTGACCTTGATCCCTTGTCCATTTATGAGGTAGTTTTCTTTGAAACTTAGGACATTCATTCGCATAATTCCCCATTTATCTACAGTTGTACCATTCAACATTGATATCCTCCTTCTTTCCCTTGCAATCACGAGTTTGGTGACATTTTTTCCCACATTTGTAACAAAATCCAGTTCCTTTTAGGCAAGTGCTGGGGTGTTTCTTCTCACAATTTTCACATAATGGAAAATCCTTATTTCCCTTTTTTTCCTTTATCTATCTCTTGCTCCATCGTTATCTTCTTATCTTTCTTTACTTTATTGTCATAAGATTTAGAGAATTCATTTTCTTTCTTGATAGCACATGAGATTATATCTTCGTACGTTGAGAAATATTGTGAGACTAATTCTCGATGAAGAAATGGTTTTAACCCATCAAATTAATGATAAATATTACTTCTTGGGTTACATATATAATATGCAGCATGCCTTGCTATCCTTGTAAAGTTAGCCTCATACATTGCGACATTTTCATCCTCCATTTGTCTCAGACTCAAAAATTCCATTTCCATATCTGCTCGATGGTCATGAGGAAAGTATTTTTCTAAGAAAATATCATTGAACTCCCTCCATTACATATTTGATACTTAATTATCTTCCTTCATGTTTTGAATCAACGACCACCATTGATCAGCATCTCCAGTGAGGCGGTAAACTACCATGACAAATTTTTCCCTTTTGCTACTCCCCAAGGCGTGGAATATTTTCTCTAAAGAATTTATCCATTTCTCAGATACTAAGGGATTTATACACCCATTGAATGTTGATGGTTGTTGCCTCATGAAGCTATCTAACATTGATCCTCCATGCTGTGGATCAGGGTTCTCCATATGGGTAAGGTTTTGATTCATAACCTGAGTGTGTTATCCTCGTGTGGTGATAAGCTGATCAGAAACAGTTGCATCACTAGCTCAACTATAATTATCTTGAGAAGGCAGGCAATCCCTACATGGAAAGTGTGCATTGATATGGTTTCCAATTATTCCAATAAGTTCCATTTCTAAACGAAGGAATAAACTAGATCAGTTTATGAATTAGAATACAAAATTCCATACTTTCAAAACACTTTACATAAATTGAACTACTTATGGATATAATCCATAATCATAAAAAGATGTTTTCTTCGAGAAGTGTATACTCATAAAACCTTCATAATGATTTTAAAAGAAAATGAGAATTATCCTAAGCATATCCCCAGGAGTGTCGTAACCAAGAGTGCAGTAAGGCCCGTTGTCGTGCACCAGTTCCCGTTTGAGTCTAGCTCAAAGCGGTGTTTTCGGGTTTTACCCCTAGGTACATTTGTGCCAGATCTGCCACTACCTGCTCGTATCCAGACAGGGATGTATTGCTCAGAAAACACAAAAAATCTCTATAATACAAAAATTCTAGGAAGTTTTCTATAATAATCCTCAAAGTCTATCTTAGGGCTACATTATTTAATATGAGTTTATCTTAATCTAGCTTCCAAGGTTTGTAATGAACTTCCTCTGATACCAACTATAATTACCTAACCCTAGATATCTATAGTCAGTGCATTACTTCATTACATTGGAATGATCACAAAATATCAAGTCTCAAAATATCGATTAGTTTAGTAGACTTGGAAACACTAGATATATTCATAAGTCTTACATTACATCATAAATTGAAAAAAACTAAAACAACATCTTGTCTTCACATCCCCTCATACATTCCTTATAGGACATTCATAAAATACTTCTTCACATACTGGGAAAAATTAAAACATTTAAAGTGGTGAGCTCAGATACTCAGTAAGGATAAAAATATAGTGGAACCTTTCGTAAATAAACATAAACATTTAAGGTAATGTATAACTAAAACAAAAGCCTTTTAAAAATGAACTTCAGCATAATATGGAAGAAATAAAATAATATAATTCCATTTACTTATTATCATGGATATTATACTAATCAAATAATCACATGAAATATAAATAACCACTTTCATAATGATGGAATTCATAATGCTGAACTTCAATTTCTGTTCAAGGACTCATGCCAAGACCTAAGGGATAACTATAATCAGAACCCAACCCGGAGGGCCTCGGTAACTGGATTCCATCCCGGAGAGGCTCTGTAACCGGACTCCAACCCTGAGTGCCTCTAATAACCGGACACGAACCAAGAGTGCCTATAATAACCGAACACAAACCCGGAGGGTCTGCTGTAACCGGACCCCAACTCGTAGGGCTTACTTTTATCGATCCCCAAACCAGAACATACTAGTCCAACACATTAATCTTAACAAGAGGATGAAATATAACATAAACATTTGTATTGAAACTATCATACAAAATTCCACAACATTAATCATAAACCATTAATGGTATAAAAAAAACTCATCCATTTTCAAACATATCAAAAAACCTTAAATACAATATGGAAGTTTTGTATCATTATAAATCAAGTTCAAACAAGTGTAAAATTTATCAAAGGATGTTGACATAGATGAAATTAATGAAATTTAAGAGAAATATATATTTTTTTCAAATCATTTAAAAGTCACATAATTATAAAAAAAATTTACTTTGAAAATATTCTTATAAGATTGTAAGGGAAGCTTAAAAAACATTATAATGGCGGAAAATAGTCACACCCTCCAAATAAGTTGAAAAAAAAGACATTCCTACCTTAATTCTGTCGAAAAGGTTAAAAAGGACCTTGTTTGGAAAATGACTCAAAGATTCCTTTATAAACTTCTTATAAAAGTCTAAAAAGGGTATAAATGACTTTAACCCATATTCTGTAAAGTAGTAAGATTGTTTTGAAATACTTTTTTAAGAATCATGGATGTGGAAGATAAAGAGGTCCCAGTAGATAGTTACTTATAAACAACCTCGGATAATGAAGAGATTGTGAAATAAACCCTTACATTGACCTTTTCCTTGGTTGAGGGTAGGTTAACCTCCTTTATAATGGTAAAATAATTTTTATTAAATTATAAAAGAATCATATACATTAATATGATATCATATATGATCTTTTAACATTGCTCTGTTAATAATATTTTTGTATTATTGTCGTTTCGGTTGTTAACTTACTCATTTTCTTTTATAGGTTTTGTTACATAAGACATGTATGTTATGGATAAGTTGTATCTTATTAATATATAGAATAATATCATGTCCATAAAAATTATTTTTAATCATCAAATGATAATTATACTTGAATGGATACGATGGGGAATGAATCTCCTCGCGTTCGTGGAGACGGTAGTCCGTACGTACGCCCGAGCGACAATATCATTCATTTGATATTAAAATAATATATAATTGGATGGTGTATCATATATACAGAATCATTATCATATTATATTTATCATTTACATGAAATTAAAATCATTATTATACCCATCCAAATAATAATGTATTGAATAACAATTATACCATGACGTGGAGACTGTAAGCCATATGTACGCACGTAGGGTGACATGTCATTCAAGGGATGGATAGAATAATTAATATGGTTGTACCATATTTATAATAACATCACAGTATATAGGAGATTCTAGATTTATTATTTTATAATGGAAACGCAAAGAAATAAGAAGTTGAAGAAGAAAGGAACTTGAAAGAAGGTTGTGAAAACATTACCTCTTCTTCAGATTATTCCTTCTGATTTGATCAAAAGGGATCCATTGGTCGGATTTCTGATCAAACTAATGCATATAGGTTGAAGTGATGAAATTTTAGAGAATATTTGGATAGGGTTTGGCTGAGCCAATTGGCTTTGAAGGTGGGAATTTGTGAGAAGGGGGAGTGCCCTTTTATAAGAGGGGTGCGGGGCTCCTTTGGAAAAGCTAGAAATATTATTTTATAATAAATTCATATTCGGTTTATAATGGATCCAAAGTGGATTATTTTAAGTATAAGGTGGGGATAGGTCTAAAACAACTAAAACAATATATTTTAGACAGGTTTGGGTAATTATATTAACCATATCATTTAGTTTTAACACTAAGTTAATTAGATTGACATTTACCAGGTCACTTTGTATTTTTTTATTATATAGTTAATAAACATACTATATACATCCAAAAGACCCCCCATGTGGTCCATTAATGATACAACTATCATGATATAAGTCCTTTGGCCAAACATTAGATTTTTATGAATAGAATATGAATTAATAATATAATATTTGTTTTAAACACTATTTTATGTCAATTTTGAAACTATTTGGAATTTTATTTTTGTGAAAATCAAAACAGAAGGATTACTTTGAAAAACGTTAATTAAATAAATCCTTACATGTACTTTTATTCTATAAAATTAGTTTAATACATAAAACGACTCGTATTATATTTATTGGGATATTTATAATATCAATTATCTTAATATTTTATTAGTTTGGTAATTACTACATCACCATTGTGTCATAAATACATTAAATTATATAATGTCTAATAATTATAAATAATAAACCATTTTGTAGGAAATCGTTTTCTCTTTCTAATGAATATTTACAATCAAAATTATCAATTGTATAACGATATATTAAAAATGTTTTAGTAATTAAACTTTAATTTTAACTCCTTTAACTCTTCTTTATAATAAATAATAATAAATGTCCTAATCTAATCCAAGTGGACCTAAATGATAATATTTTATTCCTAAGGTTTTTTTTGGTTGAGATACACTTGTAAAATAGAATTAGGACATGTGTTAGGGTAATATTAATATCATTTTTATCTTTAATTACCCTATTTACTTTTAACTGTGGTAAATAAATGTAAAAAGTTAATATTCACCAAAAATTATTTTTAACTTATTGAACCACATTTTACTCCTTGATATTAACTGTGTCTCTTAGATTTCCGAAATTCCACTCACAAAAGTGGTAAAATTATGTTTTACATGAATTTCCAAATTCTCCTAGGAGGTGGGTAAAAGACGGTGAAATGTTCAATAAAATATTATATATCTAAAATTATTCTAAACTAACTTAAATGAATTACATTGATATTATATAGGTATTATGTATATATTTTGACCATAATAAAATTTAATAAAATAAATTATTTTTTAAATAAAAATTCATTTTTAAACCATAACTCAGTGATTTTTTACTATTCATCAAAAATTGAAAGTTTTTATAAAAATACCAAAAATTCACCTGAGGGTAATTTCGATATTATGAATCCAAATATGAAGACCATTTTGAATGATAAAATTTATAAAATTTTAAAAAGTGGGTTTTACTATTCAAAACGGCTGCTTTGATTAGTCACGGTGTGTTAGAGTCCCAAAGTTGCGTACAATGCAAGATATTACATTATTCAAAGGAAAAAGTATCGTGGAAGCTTGGGTTGTTACATACAAGTGTTATGTTGGTTTCATTGGCATGATTTGGTATCTTCGATGTCTAGATGAAAAATAGAACCCCACATAATCCCCACAGGATGAATGGAAGATGACCAACCAATCTAAGGCTACCCATGAAGTGAGATCAGTCTCTCGGACAAAGAAAATGAAAACATTTGGTGTGAAATTTACATGTAAATAGATATAGCCCACATAGAATATGAAATTGGATAAATTTAATGATTAGTATTCATTTATGGGTAGATGTGTTGGTTTGGTAAAATGGGAATGTGATTGTACATCTTGGAATGTAGTGCGATAAAACAGGATTAATGGGGATGTGGTAATGAATCATGTTTTTTTCTTGAATATTCTTAGCGAGTTCAGCTTCAGAAATGGGAATTGGGGTAAATGGTTATGGGATAAAGATGATAAATGTTTAAATCTACTTTGGTTTAATAATGGTTCCAATTTAGTTTTGTGTCATTTATTCATGTTTTTTGTGTTATTGGTTATGGTTGGATTCTATTGTGGTTATGTGTGCAAAATGAATAAACAATAATGTGAACATGGATTGGTAGAGTGGGTTATAGACCTGAGGTTCTACACACATGGGTCAAGTTGGACCGAGGCTCTAAACTCCACCCCTCAATGCATGGGTTAGGGAAGTGGACAAAGTCATATTCTTCTAATGGTTTCATTCCACCTAGATTGGGGCATCGAGGTGAGGATAATGTGATTGTTCTGATGCTTTTCCTTATAGAGGCCTAAATAGAATTATTCCCATAATAATTGGGATAATTGAACATGCATTGTACAATGAACACATGAAAACAATTAAGTAATCGCATATGCATCATTAGTATTGAACCGTAATATGAAAATAGATTAACTTTAGTGAATTGTTGTTACAAATGAATACTTGAATTATATTTTATATATTTGCCTTTATATAGTACTTACGTGCACTATCTATTGATCTTTATTTTTTTGTAGACACCATTGGCGGTAGCCTACTGAGTTATACTCACACCCGACTCGAGAAGCTGCTGGGTACCCGAGCAGACTTCATGGCTGCAGGTTATGAAAAAGGTGAAGGTCTTTTGCACAAGATTTGAGTTGGGTTAGATATGTGAATTGGAGGAGGTCCAAGACATGAGGCCAACAAAATTTTGTGGATTCTATTATTTTCTCTTGTTTGGGGTTGTGTTCAATTTGTCATTCTGGCATTAGATGACATATTTATGGTTTTTATGGTTTGTACGCATTTTTCAAGTTAGTTGTTTATGAAAGTTCATTGCCTTGTCTATATTGCTTTTATTATTGAATAATTTTTATATTTTGTATTACTCTCAAAGGATGGTAAAGACTATCAACTTGACTCTGCATATTCATTGATAGTCATCAACCTCTATCATATGGGGTGGCGTGCATGTGGTCATGTGGTGACTCATCTCGGGGAACCGATTTGTTGGATCCTTGGTAGATAAACATACATAAATGATTTTCTTCTTTATATATTTTTCCTAAAATCTTTATATTATGTAATTTTTAATATCTCAAGGGTTATATTATTTTCTTCACATATAATTTATATCTTATGGAATACCAATCATAATTCTATGACTCAATATTATGATATTTGAATTGGAGGGTATAGTTTAAAATTTTTATTCTCAAGTTATCATATAATTATGGTCATGTTACACTTATACAACTCCCTTGTTTACCCTTAATGAGAATTTGATCTAAACCATTCTTATGTTTCTGTTCCCCACATTATGATGAAAATTTATTATGTATGATATATCTAAGAGGGGTACTATTTTTTAATATCATATTTGAATATTATGAATTTAATATACAAAAAAATGTGTGATTCCATGTTTCCAAATACACTATACTATTACGGTCTTCAAGCATGTTATTGTGTAATGTAATGAATATTTATAAAAAAATGTTGTAATATGTATTCATGACAGGTGTGTAGTGATATAAATAAAATTTATTCTTATTAATATATATTGTAACTGGTGAATTTGATTAACGAGTGTGTTTTTATATCAACCAAGATTCAAGATTTCATGTATTCATCTTATAATATTAAATATTATACTTTACCGTATTGAACATTTCATTGGAAAATAAAAATTTTTATGAAATAAAAAATTCTACCAATCCATTTATCATAATTTTGTATCCAAAAATTGAATACATATTAATGAAATAAATTTATTAATAATTGCAATTAATTTTTTAAATTGTTGTTTATTTATTTGAAAAATACTATTTTGAATATTATAATCAATTTTTTTGACCATCTCCAAAATAAAATTTCATCTCAAAAATTTATTCTATTATAAAAAATATAAATATTATTAATCTATTAATACATTTTATGAGTATGGTCATTTATATATATTTTTATGTTTATTATAATTTTGAAATTTGAAAAATTAATATTCAACAAACTAAAAATATATATATCATTATTAAAAAATTTATTACTTAATCCATGGTTTAAATATGTCCAATTTCTATTTGATCGAATATATAAATAATAATTTCATTTCATAGGTGAGGATACTTTTATAATGGTAAGTTTAATATTCATAATCATCATATTACTATTCCAACAGTCTTATTAACATTCCAATAGTAAAATTAACATTCCAATTGATAGAATTGTAAGGGAATTATTTGATATTAATTTTATATAACAACCATATAATTCATTGTTTTGTTATTCACTTGTATTTTAATTTTTATCAATATATTTTCTTTTTAAAATTAGTATTGTATTTCTAATAATTTTTTAGATTTATATGTTTTTGTTCATGTCTATGGTTATTCTATTCGATCTAGTAGATAAATTTTTTAATATTTTATTCAACTTATTCTGATTTTTAATTCCATTATAGTTTTTTCAATTTTATTGAAAACTATATTCTTTAAATATAATATTAAAGTTAATTTATTAAAATGTGGCATGTTTCATCATCAGGTGAATGTTGATTATTATACACTACTAAATATGATACCACTAAAAGTATAAAATTTTCATTGATAAAATAATGAATTATTACATTCATACCCCTTATGGAATTTCACCTTACAAATTTCATTTTACATAATATGTTGAAAATGGGTGAGGGTACATCTAAATCATGGATACCTCTGGTTCCCATATTGACTTAGTGTACTAATGGATTCAACATAGTTTTTTGACATGGTGAGTTTTCTTTTTGTCATAGAACATTATCTATATGATCCTTGTTCTTCATCATCTTCAACTCATACAATATATAGTTTTATAGATTTTTCTCCCATGAATTCAGAACATGTGAGGGTTCTACTATGTAATTCAACAAGAAGTATATATGGATTAAATAATTCACTTATGACAGAGTTGGGAGGAGTGTTGTTCAATAATCCATACCTACAATGAAATCAAGGATCTCAAAGAGGATGACTTATAATGGATATTGTTTATCATTATTCGGAAATCTTATTAATCAGTTTTGCTTATATATATAGATAAACATATTAAATATAACCTCAAAGTCTAGGTATCTTAGACTATTGTCAACATAGATCGTATATTGACTCTGGGAATCTCATATGTGTGGTTAAGTGGTATTAAAATTTTAAACTATTTTAATGAGCATTTTAGGTCCCAAAAGATTGTGTTCACTAATATCTTTCCAAAATACTTGTGTTTTGAATCACATTAAATAATTTGATTCAAATGAATCCATTTTTAAATATGATTGAGTGAAATTATTGTATGAGAAATCAACTAGAGGATGGTTTTTATCCCAACATTCACTGATTTCCATCAAGAATTCTACCAACATGACATCTAGTGTATGGATAGTTTACTCAATTATACATTAGTTTCATAGTTGTAATAAATACTAACGTTCAACATATAAATTTTATATTGTTGGAAAACTCATCTATAACATGGGGTTAAATCATAGATCTGGATCAGAAATAATTGATTATGGTGTCTCATTTAGTCTCCAAACTTCACCATTGTGTATCCTTGAATGTTGATCTTGTGGATGTCAAATTAAATAATAGTGAAATGGGAAGTCTTTTTAAGATGGTTTAAAAATACCCATATATAAATATTTCCCCCTGATATCAGGGAATACGAGTGAAAATGCCAATGAGAATGCTTCTTAATTTCCATGATGGCATGGGAAATGGTCACATCAACCAATTTGACGTTTTACTTTCATCCTTCACCTACTGATTTGTCATTAATTTTTATGTAGATCTCATGATCTTCTTCTACTTATTTTCCAATAAAATAGGATATTTTTAAATCAGAATGCACCGTATTTCTCCTTAGGAGGATGATTAATATCAACTTATGTGCATCCTTCAAATTATCCTTCTTTATCCTAGGATTCCATTACACACATAGAGAAAACATGAATCTTATGGCCCCATAAATATAAATATTGAAATAAAAATATTTCTCTTTTTATAAATCTTCAATCATATTATGAATTTAAAAATCACTTGGATTAACAAGAATTATATTCTATACAAGATATTAATGAGAGATCATATGAGAATGTCATGATGGTGTTCATTCATTCATGATTATGATATCTCTAACAACTGGGTCCCAATGATAGCACATACACCCCCCCCCCCTTAACACGTGGTCTGGTCTTGGACCTCCAGGTACCACCAGTTTCCCCATAGACATGTGGTCCCCACCCTAGGGCCCACCCACATGCCCGAACAGGTCAGCTGACTAATGACAGTCCCCACATGCCAACATGTCTTTTCTAGTGTGCTTTTCCTCACTCACACATACCCTGGGAAACATCCCAAAAGTTCACCCATCCTGATCACTACTCTAGGCCAAGCATGCTAAACTGTGGAGTTTTAATCAGTTAGACTCCTGAAAGGGGAAATACACCATGTTGACATGAGTCATATCATTTAGTCATTTAACCCTTTATAATTATAGAGTGTTACAATCACCCCCCCCCCCCATTAGAGCACAACATCCACATTGTGGGCCCTATATCTCAACCCAAGAAGTGCTCTACACTTAAGGTTCGGTACCGCCTCTGACACCAAATGTAATAACTGGGTCCTGGTGACAGCACAAACACCGCACCTTAACATGTTCGTCGGGTCCTGGCCCGCCAGGTACCACCAGTTTCCCGACATACACTGGGTCTCCACCCTAGTGTATGGATAGTTTACCCAAATGTTGCATTATTTTAATGGTTGTAAGAAATACTAACGTTCAACATATAAATTTTATAATGGTGGAAAACTCATCTTTAACATGGTGTTAAATCTTAGATATTGATTAGAAATAATCGATTATGGTGTCTCATTTAGGCTCAACACTTCAATTATATGTATCCTTGAATGTTGATCTTGTGGAAGTCATATTAAATAATAGTGAAATGGAAAGTCTATTTAAGATGGTTTAAAAATACACATATATAAATATTTTCCCATGATATAAAGGAAATACCAGTGAAAATGCCAATGATAATCTTTTCTAATTTCTAAGATGGTATGGGAAATGGTCGCATCAACCACTTTGACATTTTACATTCATCCTCCACATATTGATTTGAAATTAATTTATTGGTAGATCTCCTGATCATATTCTACATATTTTCCAAAAAATAATAATATATTTTTAAATCGGTATGAACCGTATTTCTCCCTAGGAGGATGATTAATATCAACTTATGTGAATCCATCAAATTATCCTTATTTATCCTAGGATTCCATGACACAAATAGAGAAAACATGAATAATATGGCCCCATCAATACAAATATTGAAATAAAAATATTTCTCTATTCTTAAAGATTCCATCATATTGTGAATTTAAAAATCACTTGGATTAATAAGCTTTATATTTTCTAGAAGAGATTGATGAGAGATCATATGAGAATTTCATGATGGTGTACATTCATTCATGATTACCATATCTGTAACAACTGGGTGCCAGTGACCGCACATACACCCCGCCTTAACATGTCGTTGGGTCTTGGCCCACCATGTACCACCAATTACACTGCATACACGTGGTCCCCACCCGAGGGCCCACCCATGTGCCTGAATGGGTCATCTAACTAATGACAGTCCCCATAGGCTAACACATGTCCTTTCTAGTGTGATTTTTCCTCACTCAAACATATCCTTGGAAGCATCCCAAAAGGTCACCCATCCGGATCACTACTCTATGCCAAGCATGCAAAACTGTGCAGTTCTAATCATGTAGACTCTCGAAAAGGAAAACTCACTATGTTGACATGAGCCATATCATTTAGTCGTTGAACCATTTATAATTCTGGGGTTTTACAATTCCCCCCCCAGCCCCTTAGAGCACAACGACGTCGTTGTGGTCCCTATATCTCAACCCAGGTAGTGCACTGCACTTAAGGTTGGGTACCACCTCTGATACCAAATGTAACAACCGGGTCCCGATGACAACACAGACACCCCGCCTTAACATGGTCGTCAGGTCCTGGCCCACCAGGTACCACCAATTACCCCACAGACATGTGGTCCCCACCCTTGGGCCCACCCACTTACCTGAATGAGTCATTTAACTATTGACAATCCCCACAATCCAACACATGTCCTTTCCAGGGTGCTTTGTCCTCACTCGCACACACCCTAGAAAACATACCAGAAGGTTACACATCCTAATCACTACTCTAGGCCAAGAACGCTTAATTGTGCAATTCTAATCAGGTAGACTCCCGAAAAGGAAGATGCACCTTGATGACATGAGTCATATCATTTAGTCATTTAACCCTTTATAATTATGGGGTGTTATAATATCCATTCTCTAAAAGTATATGAATATTGGATCCTTAATTATTTTCAATATTTATAATGTTGTATAAACTATTATATTTAGTCCTTACAATAAATTTATTTCATTCACATGATTTAACTATATTGAACTGTCATATCCTTTAATCAGATCTAAACATATTCATTAAGAAATACTCTGCTCCGTCTTTAGGAATATATAATTGACGTTATCTCGGTTTGTATATATATACAACATTTCTCCATAGTGTTAGTATTGCTATATTTTTAATTTTATGGTCACTACAGCCAAAATTTATTTCATATTTTGTATTATTCTACTTAATTACTTTCCAACATCCCTGAATCAGAGGTTATCACAAAATTATTTTTCATCAGTAGACAACAAAATATATTCATTGAATAATCACGGTATACCATGAAATGTTCCCCAATCATTGGTAGTTTAAGAATGGGGTAATTAGTAGTAATATTATTCAATTCCATAAATACAGCTTCACATTAATAGAAAAATAAAAAAATTATCCCCTTCAAATTAATCATCCTTTGAGGTTTTGAAAATTTTTATAAATTTATCACATCTAATTATTAATACCCAACGTGTTCATTAAGATTATGTAAATTTATTATATATGTTGGTATGGGATATACTTAAATTTTATATGTCTTATAAGAATCCTTATATATCCCATTGTTGGTGATAACATATCTCATTAAGGACATGTTCCCCAACTAGAAATCACATTTTTAATAATTTTCATTTTTCCAATCTTTCAAAAATCCCATTGCATTGTATTTAAATGATCCCAATCCACCAACATTATTTTTGAATATATTATTATATAATATATATAGACTTTATATGATTTAATATGATAATGTATAAATACATTATTTAATTATCTTTAAATAATTATGGAGATTTTCTGATTTAAAAGGGAATCAGTTGGAACTCATTTTCTACATACCATTATCAAAATGATTTTTAAATAAAACCCTCATTTTTTTCAATTACATAGTGATATACCATTCGATGTTCCAACATTGAAAATATTGAGGCCCATTTAGTTGATCAAATAAGTCATATGTTAGTTGAAGGGGATACATTTTATTTATCAATATTTTGTTGGGTTCATGATAATCGATGCAGAGGTGCAATGTACCATCCTTCATACTGAAAATCAATATTGGAGAACCACATGTAAAATAACTCAGACAAATAAATCCCTATTCTAGATCCCCTTATTACAACTTATTTAGCTCATTTAACTCAATGTTATGTTTTCTCTAAATATAGTTTATTTGCGAAAATAACATGGTATAAATTCCATTAATAAAAAAAAATCATTCATTAGTAACACTATTCAAATCATCATAGAATATGTCACTATAATACCAATCATGGGGGTTCAACTCAAGTGAGAATCAATAATTGGTTTCAAACTTTTGATCTTGATATGGTTCCCTATAAAGAAATAATAACCAGACATGATAAGAATATTCCAGATCATATTTTTCCTCCTTAATACACTTTTATAAAATAGAGGATGACTTAGTATGTGAAGAGTAATGTCCCTTTTAAAATAGTCGATATTGAATTTAAATAAGTAAAAAATCCATGAAAAATATGGAATCACACTTTACTAATCAATGTAGGACCGTATTTTTTGGGTGGTTTTGTCAATAATAATTTATTTTGGATGTTTTATATAAATGGTGTAAAATAATTTCCCTAGTTGGTGATCTCATAGATATTTCGACCTCAATGTTTTTTGTGTGGTTTAATAAGTTTTAATATAAATTAATTGAATTAATGACTATATAGAACCATAATAAAATAGTTTTTTTTATAATCTAAAATAAAAAAACATTTTATACATCACATAATCTTGTCATTATCCACCTTAGGATTACTGGTAGAATATTCCCTTCCATTCTCTCATGGAATTAATTATTATTGTCAATAATTATTTATAATAACCATTATCTTAAGTGATTTTACATTTTAATGTATTTTTTCCTCATAGTTGAATCGACCTATGATGGGATGGGTTTTGTTATGAAATTTCTTTTATTTTCCAGATCAATGGATTTTTTATCTTGCTTTAGTAAATTTTAGCCTGATTCCCCACTTTACTACATATGAAGAACCTATTTAAACCCATGATAATGTTTCCAAGATTCCTCTTCCCACATTGTGTATAATATAGGAAGGTGGGGTGTCCATTACCCATGAGAAGTACACATTTATCTTCTTGAATGAAACTCCATTTTAGGATTCATATCTTCAGGATAATGAGACCATGATGAGTCTAAAATATCTATCTCAACCTTGAAGGAACAATGAACATTATATTCATATATTTCAATGTATTGAATCATTAAATGATTTTATATACACATATTTACCCCACCAAGGATGTGTCCAACCTCAAATTCAATGTTGATGTAAATGTCATTGTCTTGTCATGAAATCCTTCAGTGGTTTTATTGGTATTCTATATTAGAAAAAAAATCTTTTTTCAGCGGTATGAGGAACTCCCTCTCCATTTTGAGATGATGTGTTTATGGAAAATATTTATTAATAGCTATTTTACTTAATCCTTCCAATTTCATAAAGTATATTTCCTCAATTATCATAATGTAATTTATTAGTGTCCATGTCTAGTCATTTCCCCCTTTATGATTATAAACACTTAGAGGAAATTATAATGATCTATTTAATTAATAATATAGACTAAATATTCAATGGAGTTTATAACAAACCTGATCTTTTATTACACAATAAAACATAATTTATTATATAAACATAACTTGATAAAACATGTAATATCAATATGACTAGTGTATTTGGGGCTTAGGATTATTACATAACAACATAAAACATGAAATATAACATCTTTATTGAAAACTTCCTTTACACGACCACTACATTACCTAGTACTTAGCATTGAATGGGATAACCTGAGGACATGCATAAGAAAAGGATGAGCTATAAAACCCAGTAAGGGAATAATGATGGAATAAGATGAGGAATAAAATACATGTTAGACAATAGGGATATAAATCGAGCACAAGAGAAGCATAATCATAAAGGCATGATAAATAATGATAATCATAACATGGAAATGGGGCAACAACACTTAACAAGGAATTAGCATGATCCAAGGCTCACTGCACATGGAGCATGAGTAAATCCTCATTGCACATGAGGCATGAGGAAACCTCATTGCACATGAATTAGCATGATTAAACACACATTTCACATTAATTATCATGATACTATACTTTACCCAATGAATTGGAGTGCTATAAGAGCGCACACTTCTTAAAAATTTCATTTCATGCATAAGTGTTCCACATGGATCATATAACATGGATTCACAAAACATAATAATTTATTCCAATATAAAGGAATGTGGAATTAATACATGAAAATTTATAATGAATAAGTAAATTTCCCTAATGGTGAATACCCTTGATAGAGAAATGAGCATGGTATTCACTACACAATGTCATTGGCTTGGAAAATCGGGGTAATTTCGGCAGCGCAACGGCTTGACGTATGATTTCATAAAAATGGATGATGGGATAGAAAGGGGTGTATATAATATTTAAATGAACTGGAAAGTAAGGGGGTCACACAAATACATGTCCCAACAATTTTAATGGAATTTGGAGTCATGATACAAATGAATATTTTGAATGTAAAATAGGAGAGAGAAATTTCATTCGGAATTTCAGCATAGTAATGGGTGTACATGGGAGTCATTTAATGAGGGAGAAAGGTGAATCCCATCATTAAAACATAAATAGGGCAGTATGGGGGAGGATCAAAACCATACCACAAAATTTATAATTGAAATTAAAAGTGAATAACAATTTAATGAATATTGGATAAAAATGAGAGAGGGGGGAAAACCCTTACTTGGAAGTGTGCTTCCAAAGGCTTGAGAGAGGCTTAATAAAGGCTTCTATGGAGCTTGGGGAACCTCGGGAGGATTCTATAGAAAAGAGGGAAGAGGTTGGATGAACTCAAATGGCTTTGAGTGAGGAGGAAGTGGGATCTGCGGTGGTTTTATATAGGAAATGTTAGGGAATTCTTTATTATTTAGGTTGGGGACACCTCACATAAAACTAATCCAAACCACAAAATATCCCATTGTTTTTGCCCAATGTTTTTGGAAAAGGGAATTGGAAAACAATATTTTATAAGGCCAGTGTCCGATATTCTTAAAATAATGTGGTTTCTTGTGTGGATGTGAGTCACACTCTCAAGGAAACCAATTTAAAAAGACAAGATGTTTAATAAGTCTTGAAGGGTCCATTATTGCTTTGTAAAATAAGTCGAACAGACCCAAAATCTCATTATTTTTATGGTTAATCATATATTGGCAGAACATAAATCTTATATTATTTTATTAAATTACTATTGGGTCATTATGATTTCATAAAACACATTATATATTTAAACAGTATTTAATTTTTACCCAAAATTTTGATTGTCTCAGAAAATTATGAAAAATTCACTGTTGGATAATTTTGAATTGTTGATTCCAGAAATAATATTTATTTTATCTAAATAGTTTTCTAAATATTTTAATTTCCACTTATAAAATAAAAACCGATATTTATTAAAACTTCACTTGTTTTGACAAAAATGGCTTTAAAACCTTACTAAATATTACAATTGCATTCATAAAATTATACGATAATTTATATTAAATAAAAATTAATTTAATAATAATAATAATATTTTATTGAAATATTTGTTAATTTAAAAATATATTAATTCATCAAAATAGATTTTTTAGTTTAACATTAAATAAAAATGCTATTTGAGCTTTAAAAAAAATTTACAAGGTAAAAATAATAAAAAGAATGTATATTCAATATTATATAAAAATATAATGTACATAACCATACTAGTGAGGTCTTGTTACATATCACCTTATAACACCTGCATAAGAACAAAAAGTAACGTGTGCGATGCTGACAGACTTTTGGGGTGGCTCAGATAGCATTCTTCGGGTGGTATTATCTATCAACTTCCACTTCTCTTATAGGCGGTCCCGCTCGAGCTTAAAATATTCATGCTCAGCTTGGTCTTGATCAAGAGAGAATCCTAATGATGCCACCTCCTTGCTGTGCTCTAAATAATGGGCTTTGTATGGGGCACATCTACTGGATGATGACATCAATTCCTTTGTCTGAGTAAATTGGATTTGTTAAAGCCCTATATTTATACTAATCATGTGGTCACTCTTCAACAACTATATTAGAAATGGTCACAATTTTAAACATAATACCAAAGAATTTGACATTTTATATAAACATTTTACATAATGTGACATTTAATTAGATCAATAGGGATTTCCATTAATGAATTTTTGGGTCATTACAATCTTCCCCCCCATAAAAAAATTTTCTCATTGAAATTTTCTTTTCCCACACTAAAACAGATATGGGTAACTCTGCTTCATCATTTCCTCTGATTCCAACATCGCTTCTTCAAACCTGTGGTTCTACCAAAACACCTTGATGAGGGGCATTGTCTTATTTCATAGAACATTTTCTCTATGATCTATGATCTTCACTGGATTCTCCTCATGAGAAATATCATCCTCTAACTATACCACCTCTGAAGAGAGTACATGTGAAGGGTCCGGTATTTACTTCTTTAGGAGGGATATATGAAGAAAATCATGTTCTTTGTCCATGGTAGGTGGATGTGCTAGTCGATAGGCCACAACCCTGACACGATCAAGAATCTTGAAGGGGACGATGTACCTTGGACTTAACTTCCATTTCTTTCCAAACATCATGACCTTATTCCACAGAGATATGCGTAGAAATACCATGTCTCCAACTTTAAACTCAAGGTATCATCGACGGTTATCTTCATAACTCTTTTGTCGACTCTGGGCTGCCTTGATATGATGCTGAATTGTTTTAACCTTCTCCACCATTTCTTTGACCATTTCTAGTCCAACAAGCTTACACTCACTGAACTCATCCCAACACGCCAGTGTTCCCCACCATTTCTTATAAAGGGCTTCATATGGTTCCATATGGATGCTTGAGTGGAAACTGTTATTATAAGAGAACGCAACCATAGGAAGATGTTGATCTCATCCTCCTTTAAATTCCATTAAGCATGCTCTCAACATGTCCTCAAATGATTGAATAGTCTGCTCAGATTTGTCATCAGTTTGAGGATGATAGGCCGTAGTGAAGTTCATTTCAGTATTCAGAGCATGTTGAAGACTCCTCCAAAACATAGAGGTGAATCTTGGATATCGATCGGACAGAATAGATAGTGGTACTCTATGAAGCCTTACCAATTCCATGATATATAACCATTCCATTTTATCATATTATAACTCCTCCCAAATATCAATGAAGAGTGCATCCTTTTTAAGATGGTCCACAACAACCCAGATTGCATTATTGCCTTCAGATGCCTTCGAAAGTCCGGTGACAATGTCCATGGTGATGTTATCCCATTTCCATTCTGGTATGTGCAATGGTTATACCATCCCATTAGACATCTGCCTCTCTGCATTCACTTGATAAAACATCTGGAACCTTGATGTATATTCATCAATCCCCTTCTTCATATTATCCCACCAATAATTCTCTCATAGATCACCATACATCTTTGTTTTTCTTGGGTGAATAGTGAAATTTGAACTATGTGGATCATCCAAAAGATCTTTATTTAGCTCCAAACTTGTTGGAACACATAGTCTTTTCCCAAATCTCACAATTCCTTCTTCATTAACATTAATCTTTGAGGATTTCCCTTTTCTGATATCATCCACTTTTTCCTAAATTCCCACATCATCTTTTTAAGCATTCTTTAACCTTCCCAAAAGTGACGGTTGAGCAATCATTTGTGAAAGGATTGATGATGTTCCATTCTTTATGATTCCTATGTTTATCTTTATCAAATATAAGAATATTGGATCCTTTTCAATTCTCATCAAAGGTAGTATTGCTAGATCTTTTCTACTTAGGGCATCTGCCACCTTGTTTTCTTTCCTAGGGTGGTAATGGATTGAGCTGTCATAGTCTTCGATCAGCTCTAACCATTTTTGTTGATCCATCTTCAACTCTTTTTGTGTGAATATATACTTTAGGCTTTTGTGGTCTGTATATATTTCACACTTCTCTCCAAAAAGATAATGTCGCTAAATTTTCATATCAAAAATCACTACAGCCAACTCGAGGTCAAGTGTTGGATAGTTCTATTCTTGAACATTGAATTTCCTTGAAGCATAGGTAATGACATTTTCATTTTGCATCAACAAACATCCCAGACCCTTCTTCGAAGCATCACTGAATACCACAAAATGTTCTCCACATGTGGTTAAAGTTAGAACGGGTGCAGTGATAAGCCTACTTTTCAACTCTTTGAATCTTTTTTCGCATTCATCACTCTAAGAAAACCTTACTACCTTCCAAGTTATCTTGATAAGAGTGTTGGAAAATCATGATAAATTTCTCAAAAATTGTCGATAATATCCATCTTGCCTCATGAATCTACAGATATCCATTACTGATGTAGGCCTCAGACATCCCTCAATTACATATGTTTTAGATGGATCTATAGATATACCTTTTCTTGTGATTATATGGACCAAGAATAAGACCTCCATCAACCAGAACTGACACTTTCTGTATATCACATAGAGCTTCTCCTTCTGCAATGTCTCTAGTACAGTTCTCAGATGCTCTTCATGATCCTCCTTGGTTTTGGATTATATCAGAATATCATCTATAAAGACTATGAAAAATTTGTTGAGGTAATCTATAAAGACTCTATACATCAAGTCAGTGAAGATTTCTAGAGCATTAGTGATTTTGAAAGGAATGACTATGAATTCATAGTGCCTGTATCATGTACGAAATGTAGTCATGGGGATACCTTGCTTCTTTACCATTACTTTATAATATCCTATCCGCAAATCCACCTTGGAGAAGTATTGTGCTCCATGTAGCTGATCGGACAAGTCATATATTCATGGGAGAGGATACTTCTTTTTTATCGTGATTTTGGTATGCTCATGATGATCGATGCAAAGGTGCATTGACCCATATTTCTTCTTGACGAAGAGGACAGGTGCACCCCATGGTGAAGCACTTGGGCGTATAAACCATTTATCCAGATTCTCTTATAGTGGTTTCTTCAGCTCCTCAAGCTCCCCAACAGCCATTCTATATGGATTCTTTGAAATTAGAAATGACTCAGGTATAAGATAAATTGATAATTCAACATCTCTTCTTGGAGGAAGACCAAACAGTTCCTCAAGAAACACTTCTTCGAATTCAATCACAATAGGCATGTCCTATAGGATGATTGCCTCTTTAGACTCAATCATCTGAGCTAGATACGCGTGTTCATAGGGCAGTAATATCCATTCTTGATATGATTGATCTAAATAAGATTCATCTTCCTCCGTGCACTTGTAAAGAATCATAGGTCGATTATACACATAGAGAGTGATTTCAATCTCATGAAAATTTATGTTGGCTATATATAAGGAATGCCAAACCATGCCAAGAATTGCATCAAATTCTACCAGAGGGAGTATAACAAGGTTCTTCGGGAAGTTTAATCCAAAAATTATGATAGGGGAAGAGTTATATTCATGTGATGTAATGATTTCCCCATTTTTTACACACCAAAATCTTCACTTCAAAAATTTGTGGTGGTACTAGGATTGTTCTACTAAAATTTCAATATATAAAAGAATGCATAGAACCTGAATCAAAAAGTGCACTATTCTTGAATGAATAACTAGAATACATGTGACCACTTCGTTTTTGGGGTTCACTTTGGTAGTAGTGGCGGAAAAAGCTTTCCCTTGCTACCTTGGAGGTTGTTGGTTGCCTCAAAAAACCCATTGCTTAGGGAAATGATTTGAAAGATGTCCTGGTTATTTGTAGTTGTAGCAATGACCAACACATTGAGGTTTGAAAAGAGTGTTCCACTCCTCTATTATAGCCACGGGATTTTCTTGTCGGTAGTTAACAGAAAGCTTCCCTTCTCTTCCACACCTAAAGCATTTTTTCATCCCCTTCAGGCAATTTCCAACGTGCTTCTTTCCTCACCTTTGGCTAGTGGGGTGCTGGATCTTCTTAGCACCGTGGGATTTATCCATCGGGATGCCAGCATTTAAATCCACATTACACTTTGTATCCCACTGATACCCCTGAGATTATTCGATCTATATTTTGACATTGAGGGCACATTAGAAAATTTACTAATAGCTGTCGATGTTGTGGATCACCAGTGCTTTCATCAGGCTAGGTTTCATCCCACCAAAGACGTGTTCAACCTTTCATTTGGGGGTAACGATAATGCCAGAAGCGTATCATGCAAGACTTGTGTCATTTTCCTCATATGCTCCCACAAATTCATCCTGTTTTTTGCTTTAGGGAAAGGAAGTCCCTTTCCATCTTATGCTGGAGGGTGTGCGGAAAATATTTATCGAAAAACATCTTCTATAAATCCTTCCATTCCAATGCCTCGATCTCCTCCTCATGCTTCATATTTTTGATCAATGTCCACCATTGATCAGCTTCACCCTCCATACGATAAGAATCCAAGAGAACCTTCTCTTGTTCATAACATTGAAGGATGGAGAAGATATTTTCTATGGAGTTGATCCATTGTTCAGCGATTGAGGGGTTGGATGATCCATTAAAAGTAGGAGGCCTTTATCTCATGAATCTCTCGATAGAGACTTGTTCTTTATTAGGGAGGGTTTATCATTCCCAATGACCAATGATTCTATGAAAATCTTGACTTAGATGAGATAGATTCGTGACAAAGTTTGTGATTCACACTCCCATTGGATTGGACATCTCATTAATACAGTCATCACATTGATCTTCACATCGATGGTTAGACCGAGTCCTCCTATTACCAGCCATTGGCTGGAATAAAAGGAAAGTTAGAGGTAACACATAAAGGGTAATTCAAGGACAAAACTAAAAACTTATAAATATTTTTTATTTACTTAACATATGAATCAATTGGCTTCAGTCTATAGTTTCCATGATTTACTTTCTACCATATATATTTAGGGAATTTTTTTGTCCCTTAATAATGGATCATACTAAGCTTGTGAATTTTCCAAAACATATCCGGCAGGAGTGTCATAACCAAGAGTGCAACAAAGCCTATTTTTGTGCACCAGTTCCCATTCAAGTCTAGCTCAAAGTAGTGTTTTTGGGTTTTACACCTAGGATACATCTGTGCTGGAGCCGCCTCTACCTGCTTGAATCAAGATAGGGATGTATTTTCATGATAAACCACTAACTCATCACTCACCAAAACATAGGGATGTTTTTATTATACATAGTATTGTCTCTAATTCTTTACTATGGTTTTCTAGTACTAATCCCAAAAATAACTAAACCTGTCCTCTGATACCGACTATGGCAACCCAGATCTTTTATTACCCAATTAAACATAATTTATTACATAAACTACACTTGATACAACATAGAAGATTGAGAGTTATAGTGTATTTGGGTCATATGATCATTATATAACAACTTAAAACATGAAATACTACATCTTTATTGAGCACTACATTTACATGACCACTACATTCCCTCGTACAGAGCAATGCATTGGATAACCTGTGAACAAGCATAAGAAAAGGGCGAGCTATAAAGCCAGTAAGGGAATAATCATGGAATAACTTGAGAAATACAATACATGTTTGAAAATAAGCATATCAATAGAGAACAAGAGAATCATAAACATAAAGTCATGATAAAAAATTATAATCATAACCTCAAAATGTGGCAACAACACTAAACATGGAATTAGCATGAGCCAAGGCTCATTGCACATGGAGCATGAGTAAATCCTCATTCCACATGAAGCATGAGTAAAACCTCCTTGAAGATTAATTATCATGATTAAACACCCATTTCACATAATGTATCATGATAATAAACATTACCCAATTAATTGGGTCACTATAAGGGTGCACCCTTCTTAAACATTTCATTTCATGCATAAGTGTGGCTCATGGATCATATAAGATGGATTCATAAAACATAATAATTTATTCCATGATAAAGGAATGTGAAATTATTAAATGAGTCTTTATAATCAATAATTAAATTTCCATAAAGGTGAATAACCTTCTTGAGAAATGTGCATGGTATTCACTACACAATGACATTGCCTTGTAAAATCGGTGCAATTTCAGCAGCGTAACGATGTGACGTAAGAATTCATAAAAATGGTTGATGAGAGAGAAAGGGGTGTCTTATCATATGTAAATGAAACGAATAGTAAGGGGGTAATATAGATACACAACCCAACAATTTTAATGGAATTTAGAGTCATGATACAAAATAATTTCTTGAATGTAAAAGAGGAGAGAGAAATTGCTTTCGAAATTTCGACATTGTAACAGGTGTACATGGGAGTAATTAAACGAAAGGGTAAGGGGTCTCCCTCATTAAAAAATAAATAGGGAAGTATGGGGTAGGTTCTAAACCATACCACAAAATTTATAATTGAAATTAAAAGGTCATAACAATTTATATAATTTTGGACAAAAATTATAAAGGAGGAAAAACCCTTACTTGGAAGTGTGCTTCCAATGGCTTAAGATAAGCTTGAGAGGGGATTCATGGGATATTAGGGAACCTTGGGAGATTCTTGAGAACGGAGGGAAGAGTTTTGACGAACTCTAATGCCTTTGAGTGAGGATGAAGTGGGATCTTGGGTGGGTTTATATAGGAAAGGTGAGGGAATTCTTTATTATTAAGGTTTGGGACACCTCACATTAAACTAATCCAATCCACGAACCAGAATATGGGTTTTTCTCATGAATTTTGGAAAAGGGAGGTGGAAAATAATTATTTATAATGAAAAATTCCCAAATTCTTAAAATAATAGGGTTTCTTATGTGGAGGTGAGCCACACTCCCAAAGAAAACAATTTAAAAAGACAAGATGTTTAATAAGTCTTGAAGGGTCCATTAATGCTTTGTAAAATAAGTAAAACAAACCCAAAATCAGATTATTTTAATGGAAAAACATATATTGGCTGAACATAAATCTTATAATATTTTATCACATCACTATTGGGTCATTATGATGTCATAAAACACATTGTATATTTAAACAGTATTTAATTTTTACCAAAAAATATTACTGTTTCAATTTTTTTTGAAAAACTCACCGTTGGATAATTTCGACATCCTGATTCCGGAAATAATATTTATCTTATCTAAATAATATTCTAAATAAGTTAATTTTCACTTTTACATAAAAAACTGACATTTATCAAAAATTCACCAGTTTTGATAAAAATGTCTTTCAAACCATAATAAAAATTAAAATTGCATTCATTATATTATAAGATAATTTATATTTAATAAAAAATAATTTAATAATAATAATAATAATTTGTTAAAGTATTATTTAATTCAAAATTCCATTAATTTATCAAACTAGATTTCTTAGTTGAACATTAACTAAAAATTCTATTTGAGCTTTAAAAACTATTTACAATGTAATAATAATAATATGAAATTATATTCATTATTATATACAAAAAAAAATGTACATAACCATAGTGCAGAGGTATTTTTATATAACCCCTTATAATACCTGCATAAGACCGAACAGTAAGGTGTGCGATGGTGACAGACACTTGGGGTGGCTTGGGTAACATTCCCTGGGTGGAATTCTCTATCAACTTCCACTTCTATAATAGGTGGTCACACTCGAGCTTAATATATTCAAGCTCATCTTAGGCTTGGTCAAGATAAAATCCCAATGAGGCCACCTCCATTCCGAGCTCTGATAAATTGTCTTCGTAAACTTTGTTTTTAGTACGTGTAGGGTTCGAATCCACATGGACTGAAGGAGAAACCTTACGACACATTGATTAGATGCGGGATTGGCTATGAAGTGGCCAAATATGGTGTTGGTTGATTTGAAGAAATATTTATTTAATTTAAAGAACATAACCAATAAAATTACTTTAGTTAAAACAACTCATTAAGGTGAGTTGATCCTAGGTTGTCTCTTGGGCTTGATTGGATGTATTTTTTTTCATTTGATTTTCTGTTCATCAGTTCAAGAGGTATCCATTAAATGAAATAATTCCTCAATATCATTATCCGATTTAATCCATTCACAATTTCAAGGCTAATCACTAATTCACTTAGAGGATCAATTAAATGAGCACTCCGAGGAATTGGATCGTACTAGCACTCAAAATGTGTCATCGTTAAAGTCGGTGAAGACAAAGAAGAAGATAAATCAAAGAAAGGATCTCTTAAAATTAAGAACGAATTTAAGAATTTAAGAACATCAAATAACATTCAATAAAACTCATGAAACTCCCTAGGATCAACCCATAAAAGGTTATCCCTCCATTGATACTATTCTATCAATGGAAGCGGGTAATTGACTTAAAGTAGTGGGATTGAAGAAGAAAAAAAACATTTATCTAAATGAACCCTCCACTGTTGTGTGATGAATTCACAAATGCGGGTGTGAATAAATTCACACTACGATTCAACGGTATCAACGTTTCAAGAAAATAAAAATAAAAAGTGAAGAAGAAGAGGAAATTTTATTAAAATAATAAACATGAAATAAATACTTACATGGGAAAACATAATGATGTGATTACAAATTTAAAGCATGAAATTACAATTGAAAGAAATACAATGATTTAAAAAAAATTGAAATCCCATAAAAATGATGATACATGGAATTAAATATATCAAAGTGTTGTTGTTTTTTGTCTGCTTTGTCCTTCTTTTTATGGTTCAGGAACAATTTTGGGTGATACATGTTCAATCAAGGAGGTGCCTACATCCCACGAGAGATCAAAGGAGTAATCTGGAGCATCATGAACTTCAACTTCAAAAACCATTTGAATTTTTTCCATGTTTATGATTCTCAATTTCATCTTTTAACTCCTATCATACCCCCTTCAAACTTTTCTTTTCTTTAAACACTAGGGACAGTGTTATTCTAAGTTGGGGGGAGATAAAAAATGATTTTTTTTAATAAAAACATGCATGAAAAGAAAACTTCCATTAACCTTGAACATGATAACACACATTGCAGACTCTAAAACTGGATATAAAATAAATTTTGCATGCCTTGATTCTAATTTTAATGCAAGTTTAAGTTCATGAGCATATTTATTGGAAAGTGCGGTTGTCTGATGTGATTTTTCAATGTTTACATTTTCATCCTCTTAATAAAAATTCCACAATTCACGTCTACAGGATCGTGGGTGTAAATTTGAGTTCTTGGGTCCCTTTCATTATAGCATAGGGTTCTGGGCTCACTTTTAGTTTAATTTGAGTATCCAAAAAAACAAAAAAAAAACAAAAAAAAACAAAAAAAAACAAAAAAAAAGACCACATAGAGCAATGTTTTGTCCAAATGCGTGGCGTCCGGAACTTGGGGATCGTGACTCCATAGTTGTCTTGCCCAGAGTTAGGCTTTATATCTCTATTGTAGAGCATGAAATTGACAATATGTGTGGCATCCGGCACTTGGGGATCATGACTCCATAGTTGTATTGCCCAGAGTTAGTCTTTTCATATCTACTGTGGTTAAAAAAATAAAATCAAATAAAATCAAAAAAAGGATACTCCTCTTAAGGTTTAATGTGATTCCCACCTAGCGCTTCTGTTTTTTCTCCTTGAACAATAAAATGGGCCCCATATCTTTTATGATACACAACACTTTATGATGCTTAATTGGAATTGGATGAAATGTGGAAATGAATTTGAACAAAGGAATGGGCTTGGGCTGGGGATATGCTTATGTACCTAGCTTTTTTTTAATGATTTTGATGGGTTTTCATAATTTTTTTTGGTATTAGGTATTTGGGTGAGCAATGTGTATTAAAATGTTTTTGGAAAAGGGGATTTGAATTTCATATTTGTAATTTATTTTGCTCGGGACTAGAAAAACTCAAGTTGGGGGGTGTGATTAGTCAATGAAAGTGGCTAATATTAATTGTTAATATCTTTATATTCATTGTTCTGAAGTCCATAAACATTTTTTTAGTGCATTACATAAATAGAACTTCATTGCTCATCAAAAATGCAATTCATGTTTAAAATGAAAATTTGGGACCAATAATTAATTTGTTTTTTGACAATATTATATTCATTTTATGAATTTTAAATTTTGGGATATGCTTTATCACTTTGTTTGAAACATTTTATCTTTTAGGTCTGATGGATGAATCCCAAAGGAAGATGGAGAATTTTGTGCCTGAAGGAAGAAACTTGCTAGAAAAAGCATAATGGGCCTAAGGCCCATCAAACAAATGTGGGGCCCAGAAACCAATCCCAATGAAGCTCAAATTAATATAGTAGAAATATAAAAATATTAGAATCATTTTATTCAACTGTGGCCGGAGCTAATTCTGTTGTTTTCATGATGATAAAGGGATCTGAACTTGAGATTTAAATGGTGGACCCGACATTAATGCACAGAAATCCGTCCCACCATTTCAACCATAACTTCCAAACAGCTTAGCCAACTTTCCTGAAATTTTTAAAGATTCTATAAGACACATGGAAGAAGATATGTTCTATTTATGATACCTTTGGATTCGGCCATATGAAGTTTCAAACGAACACGTCAAAATGGAGGATGAATCTGGCTGGTTTTGTGGTCATCTTTGTAACGTTAATTTCCTTTTGATTCTTCACCCTCCTTTTGACTCTCTTAATTGATGGGGGTGAATTTATTGTTGGGGGTGGACATAAGTCTCCTAATATGCCTATATAAGGAGCTTTTGGTGAAGGGAATAATCATCTAACATTTTTCTTTGAATCCATGTTTTTCTTTCATCCATTGTATTTCTTTCAATTGTAATTTCTTGCTTTCAATTTGTAATCGCATCATCAAGTTTTCCCATGTAAGTTTTTATTTCAAGTTTATTATTTTAATAAAATTTATTCTTATTCTGCACTTTTTAATTTCTTTTTCTTCACACATTGATATCGTTGAATCGTAGTGCGAATTTATTCACACCCGCACTTGTGAATTCATCACACAACGGTGGAGTGTTCATTTTGATTAATGTTTTTTTTCTTCTTCAATCCCACTTTTTTAAGTCAATTACCTGCTTCCATTGATAGAATAGTATCAATGGTGGGCTAACCATTTATGGGTTGTTCCTAGGGAGTTGCACGAGTTTGATTTAATGTTATTTGATGTTCTTAAATTCTTAAATTAGTTCTTTATTTTAAGAGATCCTTTCTTTGATTTATCTTATTCTTTGTCTTCACTGACTTTAACGATGACACATTTTGAGTGCTAGTACGATCCAATTCCTAGGAGTGCTCATTTAATTGATCCTATATGTGAATTGATGATTAGCATTGAAATTGTGTGTGGATTAAATCGGATAATAATATTGAGGAATTATTTCATTTAATGGATACCTCTTGAACCGATGAACAGAAAATCAAATGAAAAACAAATACATCCAATCAAGCCCAAAAGAAAACCTCGGATCAACTCACCTTAATTAGTTGTTTTAATTTATGTAATTTTATTGGTTTTTTTCTTTAAATTAAATAAATATTTCTTCAAATTAATCAACACCATAGTTGGCCACTTCATAGCCAATCCCACATCTAATCAAAGCGTCTTAAAGTTTTTTCTTCGGTCCCTGTGGATTCGACCCCTACACGTACTACATCGACCTCTTTTACCGGTAGGGTAAATTTGAGCGAAACCAGTGGAATTCTCTATCAACTTCCACTTCTATCATAGGTGGTCACACTCGAGCTTAATATATTCAAGCTTAGCTTAGGCTTGGTCAAGAGAAAAGCCCAATGAGGCCACCTCCATTCCGAGCTCTGACAAATGGTCTTTGTATAGGGAACGTCTTCTGGATGAGTTCATCGCTTCCTTTGTCTGAGTAAATTGGATTTGTTAAAGACCAATATTAATACTAATCATGTGATCACAGTTAAATGACTATATTAGAAACATTAACAATTCTTAACATAAACCCAATGAAGATGACATTTTATATAAACATTTTACATAAAGTGACATTTAATTAGATCAAGAGGGATTTCCATTAATGAATGTTTGTCTCATTACAGAGTTAATAAATTGTTCAATTAAAAGTGAGTCAAATCATCCACTAATGGTAGGAGGTATTTAAAATATAATTTAATTTAGTGTGTAATGATTTTTATTTGGAAATTTTTGGTATTCCAACACAATTCACCTAATAATTCATAATAGAATATGTCGGATCTAATATTTCCTTGAATCTACCACTAAACAATTCGATTTTGTTACACATCTCTACATGTAAATCATCAATTGGAATATGAAAACATTTAATTTCATGGTTTCTCATTTTTAATACCATTAAATAATATTTATGATATTTAACTATTGGAAATAATATATGATCTAAGAAAATATAAAAAAGAAACTGTGAATTCTGATGGAATAATATAGGAATGAAATATAAATCAAATCCTATGAATATCTGAGTATCAATCTATTTTATCCATTATAAGTTTTTTCTTGGGTATTATAACATAACAATTTATTAAATTCCATCATAATGGTTCATAATGTGTTTCTAAACTTTCCAATTCATAATTATTTGGAGTCTCTAACCAGGTGAGTAGTTTGGCCTCATTTTTATGCACCATATGATGTTCAATATAATACCCAATGCATAATTTTTAGGGTTATTACATCTAGGTAGAAATATTATTGATCCAAATACCCTTTTAATATCCATATAATCATGTAATTTATAGGAAACAACTAACTATATACTTTATTAAACATTCAAGATTATCTCTTATACATAAAAATATCTCATGGGATCTCACTAAATTATTCTATTCTAAATACCATAAATAAAGAATCCATTCATATGATACAAAATAATGAAACCCTATACTATTACACCAATCATTACCTGATTTTTTACACATATATCCCCCATATAAAGTTAATGGATCAAGAATCCTAGTGTCGTTGGATGTCTAGGTGGAAAAATGATCAAAATGAAACTAAAATAATTATTTTACCTTCTTCTCCATATTATGCACCTAAATGACTTTGTTATTCAAAAAAATAGCATAGATATATTTGTGAATTGATAAAATAATTCTACATTCGATAAATCTCAATTAGTGAATGACCATTATAATGAACGACAACATATAATTTATAAGTCATAACAAGTTATGATAAACGTCAAGTGACAAGAATAATCATATAGAGGTATGACATAAATTTCATTGAATCATACTATCAAGGAAACATAGTAATGTGGCTAAAATATTCAACATGATATAAGTTTATGTTAAAGATAAGTACATGGAAAACACTGCATTATTGATAGAGTCCCATCATAGATTCTATTTACATAATTATCTCGTACATATAACCACAGGAGATATAAAATCATTACCCAATTTATTGTACTCCATTATATGTGAAACCATTATAATTGGTACATACATATATGTGGAACATATGGAAATTCAATATAATACATAAACATAATTATAACCCACTTATATAAATTTGTATTATATTAATGTCAAATAGATTATTCCAAGGTAATGAATTAATGGCTTCCATAAAATATGGGATTTAATAATTCTATGATGTTAATAATAACATTCCATTAAAAATGATTTCATTGTGATGTGAGGACATGGAAATGATTAGAGAAATTTATGTGGGCATGTATCTATTATTTATGGATTTTGGAAAAAGGATAAAGATTCTATAAGGAGGGTAAAGGATTAACAATTTCCATACAAATTAAATAGATCAGGATTACATGTTAAACTAAGTTAATTTGTACAATTTTTTTGTTTAATAATTTTTTTGATGTAGTACTTGTAAAATTTATTAAAAATAAATATGATCATGTTAATCGAGTTTTTTTATCTAGAAAAATTGAGAAGGGAACCCTTTAAAACATGTATAACAAATAATAGAAAATAGAATCTGACAAGGTATATTTATGTAATAATTTAATACTTAATATATAAATTTTAAATAAAATATAGGTATAGAATTATTTTAAATAGAGATGAATCCTAATGCAAATAGAATAGTGGTTCTAAGAGATCTATTACCTTAGGTTCCACATTTGATATGAAATTGAAATTAAAATCCTAGAGAATAAAATCCGATTCATTAATTACATAATTAAGATCAATTTTCTCTATATTTGATTCAATAAAATTTTATTATGTGATTTAAATCCATTATTTTGTGATATAAGATTTCATTTCACTATTCTGATGAAATTTTTTTCTTGATTCTAAATTCATACTACTGGTGGATAATAGTAGATGTTTTTGTCAAATGGGATGAGAAATAAAAAACTAAAATGAAAATTTATTCATGAAACCCATAAAATTGAAATTGCCTTATGTATATTTTTTTACCTAAAATATAGATGATTCATTTATTTTAAAAAAATTAATTCTATATTATTTGGTACTTATTTATTTTTAGTAACGATCATGAAGACCTGATTTTATTTAATATTATTTAATCATCTTCAAACCTGATTTTAAAAAGTATATAATATTCTTATTCACTCTTTTGAAAAATTATATTTTAATTTTTTCATTCTATGATGGTGGTAATGAGAAACAAAAACCAATATTTTATAAAGAGCGTCACCTAAATTAATAGAAATGATCTCTTCTCTTTTTTTAATAAGAGGATAAGAAAAGATGATGGATTATAAATATTCCATTAATGAAATAAAATTCATCCATATATATGAAATTGTTGTTATAGTTCCACGTTTATTTTTTTTGGAATATATGGATGACGGGAAAAATAAAATACCAGGTTGAGAGTTAATTTCTCATATAGAGATCCCCATTTAGGATTCCACATAAGGCACATTGGGTTGATATTTTTATAATAATATAAACACTAGGATGAATTGGGAGGTTTATTCATATATTTATTAAATATTTTTCAATATCCATGAAATCTTCTCAATGCTTAAATGACATAAAAAATATTGTTTTTGTAAATTCTAATAATTTTTATGCGAAAATGTAAATTTTCTATAGAATTTACTTTTTGATTGATTTAAAAGATTTAAAATTTATTAAAAGTGCTATTAATGTTAAGAAAATATATTTTTTCAACTAAATAATTTATAATATTTGATGAAATATTTTCATTGCTTGTTATTTAGTTATCATGGGATTTCGTACCCCAATAATCTATAGTATTGATAGAATTTCAATATTAAAAATATTATGTATTTTGTAGGTAGATTAATTTTTATAAATAATCCAATATATCCTGAATTGAGTCTCAATATATGAATCATATAAATTCATTGACTCTATAATTATGGTTTTACAATTGGCATTATATAACTTTTGTATATGTCAGGTGTCAGTTTTGATAGCATCCTCATCAGTTGTTTTATGATTTATATATTTTTTCACATTATTTTTTATTTTTCATTCTATTTCTTATAACATATAATGTATACTAGAATCCCGTGAATCACCATGATTCTTTAAAATTAAATCTAGTACAAACCCATTTTTACAAATATAAATTCACAATTCCTCAATGGGTAGAAAATAAAAAATCTTCATTAATGATTTTGATCAAATAAAATTTAAAGTTGTAGTTTGACTTGGGGATTTACATTTTAGAATGTATATGGTGTGGTTTTTTCTAAAATAGCCAGAACATGAATATTTGGGTGTTCTATGATTATGTTAAGTTTGATAGATACATGATATCTATTTCGTGTGATTGGGATGCCTCATTCGATATGGTTCAATCCCACATTTTGGTTCCAAGTGCAATGTTCCCCGCTTATTTTCCCCTATGAAAAGTGATTATTGGAAAATAATTTTTTATTTTTTTTTATTTTTTTTCAATCATCATAAATTCTTTTAAATTTTTCTTATTCTAATATAAAATAATTATATAAAAAACAATTAAGGGGTAATTCAAAAAACTTATCAAAGGAAATTTTATAATCATATTGAATGATAAATACATAAAATTAACATACGATAAAAATAATGAATTATCCATGTTTAATTATAAAAATTATCAATGAATATTTTATAATAAAATTTGAATGATAATTAAGAAAATTGTTAATGTTTAATTATGATGATTTATCAAATAATAAATGCATTGATTTTTGAAAGGATAGTATATAAAAATCAACGAAATGTATATTTTGTGCTATTATTAAAGAATAATTATCATATAATATTAATTAATATTTACATATAATTATCAAAGGATTATATAAAATTAATTATAAATGGTTATTATTAAGGATATTAATATCAAATGATCAAAGTATTTATCAAAGGAACATTGAATTATTATAGGATAATCTTTTTGAAATCATCAAAGTGTAATTACATTAATTTTCAGGGATAATTATACAGTTTATTCAATGATTTTTTATAATGAACTTCCACATGTCTTGTAGGTTTTCTCTAGAGAAATATATAAAATGAATATAATAGTATAATAATAATTATTGAGGAGAATACCCCTATTACATTAATTTGCCTAAAATGATGAATTAGAAATTAATGAGAACATAAAAAGTATTATCAAATGATATAATTTATTTATATTGGAAATTCAATGCCTATTTAAGTTATATAAATAATTGAAAATATGTGAGTTTTGACATTATAGTAGCTATGATAATATGACCAAGATATAACATTCCATGACTCTTGAGGTTTCCAATCCAGTTTTTGATACACATAGAATGGTTTATTATTAATGTTCACATCAATGAATTTTAGTTTTTATGTTCTTAACCTAATGTGTATTTTTATCACAAGATTTCATTTTATAATTTATGAGTTCATATACTCGATAATCATTCATTGTTGTGATTTCTTGTAGGTGTGTGTGTGTAGCTTGTGAAAACCATTTTGGTATTTTATTCAATGAGTGATGCTTGAGAAAATTGTTTCAATGGTTGATAATGATAACATGAACTTCTATATTTCTTATTTACTATCAATTTCATATGATTAAAATGAATCCACTACATTGTATATTTGTTACCTTTATTTGGAGGTGTCGTTCTTGGTTAATGGAATAAGTGGATCGTCATGAAATATGTATCCCTTGGTGGGGGAGTGTTCTTAACAAGGGACCATTGCAATAATGGACCTGAGAATAGGGTACAGATATGATGATTCCTTATAACATAATATTAGTGATTTACTCTATTCCTAAATCCTTGAATAGGGATTATCAATTACTAGTTGATCTATGAGAAATTCTCATAGTGTATACAATATTTCCAACAAGCTTGCGTAATTGCTACATTATTTTTGATTGGTGAAAATGTTGCATAGTGATTAGTGGGAATACTATATACTTGAGGCCTATGAGGGAATTGAGACTCATGTATACAAGATACAATGAGTATTTTAAGAAATAATTTCACTATCCATGTGCCATTTTTGTGTTATTTATGAAATTTTATTATTAAACATCCGTCATGGAGCCTATGTAGGTATAACTAGGTGTCTGTGGTGGATTTTCATGTGCATGAATTCTTTGTATTAGATAGTTTTGTTATTATACCTGTCATGAATTTATTTTTATTATCGATTCCAAAGATTCTAATTTAGTACATATGGTTATTTATTCATTTTTTATATTCCACTAAATCATCGACTCATTCCCAATAAGAGAATTTTGTTTTACTTATTGATTTCATAACTATAGATCAATAAAAAGATATACCAATGGAGGGTGGATTCAATGAAGAGATTTGATCTTCTAGTTGTTGGGATAGTCTTTAGAGGACCCCAGTAATTTATTAATTTATTTTCGACAAATATCAATGTTTTTGGAATTCCATTATGGGAGCTATTTATTTCATCTATGAAATGTATTCCGTTTTCATTTATTAGTATTCCCATTTAATCTCTAGTCATTGGTGAAATTTTATATGTTATATTATTTATTATATAGAATTATTATAAGTATATAGTCTCCCCAATAACATACTCAGACAGTTACTAATATTTGAAAACCACTTCTGTATGAGGTGGTGTGAATGAATTCATGTGACCCTCTAGCTTACAGATAGTTTTTTGGTTTATCATGTTCGAAAATGTATTCTTGGAACCATGTTTTATAAACTTGTTTCTTATCCACTAAATTAATTTTTAAAAGATAGAAAATAAATTTTATTTTTAGAAATGGGATAGGGGAACTATAATAGTGGATAGAAAACAATATATAGTGGATATTCATGTATCCAAAACATGGGGGAAATTAATTTTCATTATTAACTCTAATTAGAATCCCAAGGTGGAGGAATATGATGTTGATATTAGATTTTTTAGATTTTGGGTGCATTAATCCTTCATGATTAATCATGTTTTTCAACATGATATATAATACCTTATTTTGAGATCCAATTTTATTATTTAATTAGACGAATTTTTTTAATGTATATATTCGATATTGTATCAAATTTTATGATATATATATATATATGTTTGAAATTATGTTATGATATATCCTTATTGGAGATAGTATTTTGAACAGAGCATGTGGTAGTGTTATATTATATATATTGATCATGACTAATGTATTGGGATGTATACGAGGGTTAGTGTTAAGAGGTGTATACCATGGGATTAGGGTATAATATTTGGAAAAAAATCATTAACCCATCAAAAATTTAAAATATTTCATATTCCTTATGTTTCATCAATTAAATAGATGTGTCCTAATAAACAATTGTTTGGACTACCATCTGATAAGTAGGGTACATTAGAGGATGTACATAAACATACTCTTGTGGTGCAGATAATAGGTAGTCTCCATCATGTAGCCTTTGCATAGATGTACAATGTTTAATATTCCAAAAACAGCCATTTTTAAAATATTTTTGACATTTAGGGAATTAGAAGATCATGATATACTATGGACAAGGTGGATGTAACCAAGGGTGTCTTCAAACTCTTTGGGACCCTGGATGATAGGATAGTGGAGCTGGAGGCCTTCATGTTGTAGGGACCTAATAGGAATTAGT
Organism: Viscum album; assembly: GCA_963277665.1. Lineage (NCBI taxonomy): Eukaryota > Viridiplantae > Streptophyta > Magnoliopsida > Santalales > Viscaceae > Viscum > Viscum album. Next base: position 966,453,786 of record OY728136.1, read on the forward strand.
AGGGAGTCCTTGGATGTTCTATATTCCTTGAGTATCTAACTTGGGAGTCCATCATGGAAATGTTCCTTCAAATGTTATTCCATGAATTAAAAAAGCTTCTCTATGTGATATTGTTCATAATTCTATAATAGGGTTATTTAATAGTATCATAGTACTCTTATTTTTTAGGGATATTATTCAATTTTTATAAAATATTTCTAGAAATGATTATCATAAGGACAATATGTATGTGATTGGACATCATCCCAATATCATATTTTTGGTTTGGAGCTCCAAGAATGCGAAATTTCATGATATTTTATGTAATTCCTTGACCATAGATAATATTCTTGAGGATAGATGAGTGATTTGTTTTATTATAATTACATTGAAATATATTTTTAACCTTTCCATAATCTCTTGATTACATATTCTGGTTTTATGATGAATAATACCAAAGAAAATAAGTATAGTAGTAGCAGATGTGTAAAGAAGAGTGTAGATTCATTAATCCCATTAGGTGGTGTTTCATAATACATAAAATATGGATTGATTGGGAACTATAATATGTTCTCCACAACCCTCAATAGCCAATGAAAATAATACATATAGATCGGGATGGTGAAATAGATATGTTCTATAACATTGTGATTGAGTTTCCAATGTGCTGCATCATAGTCTCAAATATCTAATTAGGGATCTGAACGGGGTCTATATTAGATATCAAACACAAAAATATAAACCCATCATGTGTTCCAAGGATAGGGTGGTTTAGATTTGGTTGGTCATGTGTACATAGTTAATTTGACTATGAAATATTGTGGCAACAGACCATATACTATGAATGGTTAATTTCCCATGTTTCTAAAACAATACATCTCAATGTACCTATCACTAATTAGAATTCACGATTTTGTGAGATTTTTCATATTTCCAATTTGTAAATTATATTAAAAACTCCTTTTTAAATATTATTGTATTGAATTTTTTCATATAAAATTACATTAAGAATGATATAACTGCATCACGTAAGGGTAAAATCCCCATTAATTTAATAAAATTATTTTTTCATAAAAAAAATTATGATAATAGGTAAAATCTATTAAGAGTTAAGAAGAAATAATTCATAGGATTAATGGTAAATCTAAACATCCTCATTACTCTAGGAAATATATAATATATATTTTATAAAATGAAATGTTTTATTGAAATAATGTAATATATATGGAATAATGTCTCATATAGGACATTTATCGCCACTATTAATTGTGGAATTACCATTTCAGTAAATTTTGGACATATCCTTTGTAAAAATCATCTCTCGACTATGTTCACACACTCATTAAGTGTATTACTATTTTCAATTATTTTTTTCATTTCAATTAATGTTTATTTATTATTTTTTTCATCCTTCTTACACATGTTGTTAACCCACCATTGTTCAAAGGGATTAAATATGTAATCCAAGTAATAAAGTGTGTTCACAAATTTAATTTTATAACTCCACAAAGGGGTACATATAAATTATCTTCATTAGATATTTGATTGAAATAAAAATAAAATTGGACGTTTGATTAGGGGTTTTAATTTGATAAATATATATTCTGTTGGTTTTTCTAAAATAGCTTGGACATACATATTTTAGTATTGGTTGATGATATTTTTTCTGATAAACCCTTGATATACATTATGTGTGAATGAAATGGATCTATAAATTTTTTTTATCCCTTTCCATTATCAAGCTGTTGTTTCCCCCATATTTACCCAAATTAAAATAACCAAATGGGAGAAGAACTTGATTGTTTTATAATTTTTATTTATTTTCATCATTTATTAGTCATCACAAAATCTAGAATAATGATTGAATTTAACTGTAAATAAATATATCAAAATTAATTAATTGATAATTATACAAAACATATCTTTGAATAATTTAAATAATAATGAATGGAAAATTTTATGTTATTATTATAAGACAAAAATAAATAATTAACCATAAATAATGAATGAAAATAAAGAATGGATAAATTCTACAGAACATCAAATGATAATTCTGTAAAATTATCAATAGATACATAAAAATAATTCTCAAATGAAAATTACATAGAATAATAAAATGAAAATTTAAGCTCATTAGCTAAAGATATGTGATGTCACATTATCAAGAATTATAATGAGACATTTTCATCATATAATCATAGTATAGTTTATAAACAAAATTAATGTATTTATAAATGATAATATCACCGAAAGAAAATTGATTAATTAAAAATGAATTATAAATAGAATTTATAAATGTTAGAGGTTAATTTTTGAGAAATTATTAAACGATAATTATATTATTTTGAAAAATAATAATTATAATGATATACCACTTGTGTTCATGGATTAATCTAAAGTAATATATATTTTATTAAATACGGTTTTATAATTAATATTGAGGTGATGAATACTAACACAAGAACTCACCTAACATGATATTTTGGATAATATCTCAAAGAAAAAAAGGATCATTACATTGCAATATTTTACTTATTTTGTAACTAAAATATTGTTTTTGGTTCATTGAAACATGAAAAAGAAATGAGTGTTGATGTGTCAAAAACAATGTTATTAAGACCTAGAATTGGGTCTTTAGGTCTATTGATGTTTCCACTCCCTCATTTGAACCCCATATGTCAGTTTATCCTTGATATTTACATATTCTCATTTGAGTTAGTCAGTTCCATAACTATTATTTTTAATTAAAATGACATCATGCTATAATTTTATTAGTTTTAAAATTGATAACAATTCATGATTGTGATCATTTGAGGTTTTGTGTATTATAAGTGTGACTTATTGTGATATTTGATTCATTGAGTGATACATGTGTATATTTTTTACTTGAATGATTATGATCACATGTAGTTATTTGTTTCTTCTTTATTCTCAAAATGATATTATTTCTAGGTATAAACTACCATTTATATATGATATCTTCCATTGGATGTTTCATTCATGGTTCATAGATCCGGTGGACGGTCATGTAATTTTAACCCATAAGAGTGGGAGTGCACTTGTATTGGGATGATGGTGATGATGGAAATAAAAATATGGTGGAGATATAATGTTACCATAGAATTTCATGTAGGGGATATACTTGATTCTGGTAATACATGTTTTAGTTTTCTTCAATCCTAGTTTAATTATGGGAAATACACTCGATTACTATTTTTTGAGAATTATTCTCAATTCCTAGTTCCTTTTGGAGTAGTGCACAAGTTTCATTATAATTTGGGAGTTTCATTCTACTCATAAGGCCTAAGAGGGAACCAAGTAACATGTAAAATTATTTCATGAGCCTGGAAACCATCAAATTAACCAATCACCTGGATTTTGTATTACTTCCAACATATTCATATAATTCACTTGGAATAGAGTTAAAGAAGGTACAACTATGAGTTTATGGAATCTTTTCTTGTACATGATCACTTAGTTATGTATTTAATTTTATAATTATTGTTAATAATTATATTTTATAGTTTAATATTACCATTTTACTTGATCAAACTTTATTACTAATTCATTTTTGGTGTCGTACTGATTTTGGTACTCACACCATGTTAAAATGTTTTGATGATATTTTAATTTTCATTAATATATATATTGATATGGGAAAGGTCCATTTTTTTGGATAGAAGAGTAAAAGAGCATAGGGAAGCCAGAGGACATGGATAAAATCTTGAGAACACCAATGTTTAATTCATTTTGTATCACACGCATTTTGTATTGTTTTGTATTTCCACAATGGGATTGATTATTTCCTATAATAAATGTATAACAATTCAAATATTTAGTTTCAGAATGTACATTTTGTAATATATTATATTATATGGAATTAAATATTTATCCTTTGACATGATTCTAACGGAATAGTTTCCTAGCTAAGGGACTCGAACCCACTATATTAGCATATAGTCTCTTGCATAAAGGGAGGTGCACATGTGGTCATTTGACCCTTAGACACAAATACAGTGCTTCAAGTAAGGTTATTACAATCCATGACATAGAATTTTTTTAGAGAATGGGAGGTTAATGGTTGTATTTATAAGAGGTTAGGGTGTTGTTTTGAATATTTTATTCATTAGTAATTTCTTTTGGCTAGAGTCTATAAATAGAATTTTTTCTTATAACTATAAATATTAAATAGTAAATCTATGTTTGAACATGTGGGTTCTTAAATCACCCATGAATCCAAATTTCATGTATTCAACTTATATTGTGGAATGAATTTTTTTAATTTATTCCAGTATTAAAAAAATTCAACTCTTATTGAATGATAAAAAAAGTGACCTTATCCATTTATTAATGTTTAGACTCAAGAAAATGAAATCCAATTTTTTTAAATAATTTTAAAAATATTTTAATTTTAATTTTTTTAATTTCTAATTTTATAAAAAGTACATATTTTAATATGATGATTATGTATAGAACCTTTTCAAAATTACTTATTTCCACATAAAAATATCATACCACTATTATAAAACAATATAATAATTTAAGGATCATTTTATGAAATCAATATCATTAAGAACATTATATTTAAAATTATTGTGAAATTATAAGATTTATGTTTAACAAAATAAAAAACAAAATTTTTCAATTTAAAATAAATAGAATATTTTACGATTGTTTAAATGTATATTATTTTATATTTATAATATAAATATATATTATTTTACACAAACATAGATGTTTCTACTCTTGTAACGGTCAATTTATTATTAATAATACCCAGATTTCTTTGGATATATTATTCGATACAAATAATTTTTTATATAATAATATATTATTCATTCAATAAATGTATTATTGATTAATTAATTACTAATGATGTAACAGTGTATCATCTTAAACATCCTACTTTGAGATTTCTTTTGATAAATTCATATAAAGTAATTATTTTTAATTATATAATACCTACATGACCAAAAATATAATTAATATATTTTTAATCACTCTTTTTAATTTACATATCAGGTTTATTATTTAGTAGAACTCTTTTTTTAAATGGTAAAAAACATGTTTTCATTTGAAATGTTCTGTTAATGGTTTTGAAGAATTTTAACAAAACATTTTGCCTCTATATAAATATTATTTATTTTCTAAAAATAAATATACTTAGACTTGAATGAATTATAATGCTAAATTTTATTTATCTGTGACTGTAAACTGTAGTTTTAAAATATATGATTTTTACATTTCAAATACAACTCCTTTTTAAAATTATATCAAGATGTGATAAAAATGATGTATTAAGAATTAATATATTTTTATTTAAATATTATTTTTCTCATTTTCAATTATACATTACATGTATTAATAGGTTTTCAAATAAATTCATATTCCAATGTTGATTTGATTTTTTTAAATACTAGTATGTTAATATTGTTTTTCCTCATTTTCATTCAAAATAATATTTTTAATGTTTTTGTATGATTATTTTTGTATATTTAAAATCCTTTATTCCTCATTGTAATTCCATGTTGATATTCTCTAATTGAACCCTCTAATGTTTTTGTGTGGATTTTGATTATTTTTTAATTAATTTTTTCTTAAAACCCATTTATTTTACATGATATAATCATAATGTGGCGTCCCTATTTCATCCCCTCTGCAACCCTGAACTTCTTCCGCCATTCCCGAAAGATGAGTTATGACTGAAGGTGCCAGAGCTCATCGATGGTTGCCCAAACCTCCAGATTTCAACCTCGGAGTTCACTGAAGCCTCTACACTTCTGAAGATCACCCTAATTGCAAGATTCAAGCACCGAAGGCCATCGGTTGACTCCTTATATAGATTCATCTTCGGATCCAAAGATCTACAGGAATGCGCAACGGTGGGGTGGCCTGATAATCACCATTTTATGATCCACTTCTCTTTAGAGGTGGACCTCACATGCGCCTGGTTGAAGGCTCCCCGACATTGCAACAGATGTCACTTTTTCTTGTTTCAGTGGTCGTTTGATTTCAAAATAAATTGTGATTCGCCGTCCGCAGAGATTTGGGTTAGTTTCCCTAACCTTACATTGCCATTACAAAACCCCTCAATTATACGAATGCTCAGAAATCTTCTCGGTATATATCTTTGTTCGGATAGTAGAACGACAACAGTCTGTCACCAGGTTTTTCCGAGGATCTACGTAGAGATGGATGTGGCTAGGGTCCCTTTTGATTATGTTTGGATTATGATTAGAGAATAATACCTATGCAGGCAGAGAGTTGTCAATGAAAGTTAGACGGATTTATGTTTTTCATGTAAACTATTGGGGATTGTTGTTGAGCTCTGCCGACAAGGACCTTCTTCTTTGGCGGGTTGGGGCTTTGGCTCACAATTGAAAGATGATTGTATGAGGGATGGGCAGGACACGACTCGGACGATGGAAAGTGGGAACGAAAAAGTTCCACTAGTTTTTGAAACAACGATCATGAACGGGGATGCTGTGGGTGAAGAGGCTAGAGCATGGGGAAACTTGTTACGACCAGTGGAGGAGGTGAAAACAGGTAGGTTGGCAGAGGACAGCATAGCAGTGGGTACTAGTGTGGCAACGCACCAGGTAAACCCAATGGTGGAGGATGTGTTCAGCAGGTTGAAAGGTGATCTGGCCATTTCATCCATCCATGGTGCGCCGGATGAAGGGGGAGACTACAAACTAGATGAGATTCATGTGGAAGTACAGAGGGATGGTGGTAAAACATTTCTGGACCAGATGCCGGAGGAAGGGAAGGTGGACATCTCTGTCTTGGGGGCTGAGAGGCCATGGGTTGGTAGTGTGGATATGAGAAAGGGGAGGCAGGGGTCCGATAGGGATGAGGCTTCTCCGAACAGAGATGGGAAGGAAGAGGGTCCGAGTTTAATTACCTTGAGCAACAGGTTTTAAGTCCTTTCAAAGGAGAATTCTGATCTGACTATTACAGGCAAGGGAAATGGAGTTAGTGTGATGGCTTCCAGATGTAGTGTACACCTGCATTATACTGATGAGGCTCCAAGCCCGAAGAGCACTAGGGGTTTTAAGAGAAGGAAGGGGAGGAAGGATTTTTATTCCCTACCGCCTCCCCTAAAGACTCTCTCGAAAAAATGGATGAGTGTTGAGAGAATAAAATTGGAATCTGTGGACCATTTGAGGGTAGGGGAGAAGGATTTTCAACCCTTGGTTCTGCTCTTAAGCTCCGATGAAGTAGTGAAAGAATATGTCCTATTACTCAACGCTTTTGTGGAGGATGCTGCCAGAATGATGGGGAGATCTCTGGAGGTTCCCCTTAATGAGGAGAAATATTTATGTATTGACAAACAACACTCAATTTTGGTATGGGGATTCAACCATGGAAATATCAGTGTAGAGGAGTACATTCAGACATGGGACCAACTAGTTTCTATTTTTGAGTAGCGGATATTGGAAGAACCTGACCTTAACTTATCATCCTTATCATGGGAACTTTTTAGAGAAACAGACTCGGGTAATATTAAATTGCTTGTTAGCAATGTTGTTTATGGTGGTGGTTAGGTTGGGTGGTGTGACTGAATGGGTTGGGTGGGCTATGTTTGCGCCGGGTCATCTTTTTCTTTTCTTTGCAGTTCATTCTTTTCTTGTTTTCAGCATGCTCTTGGACTAGCTCCTGAAGGGGATTAGAGCATTAAGTCTTCATTGTTGCAGGCCTCTTGGAATTGGATGCCTGAGAGGGTATGGCTTTGCCATCGGTTCCGTGCCCGTGCTTCTGCAAGGGACTATTTTCTGAGGGGTCTTGTGCCGGTGAAGGCTTATTGATTGGCAGACTTACTGTGATGGGGAGGTCTGTTTGTTTGCTTTTGTTGTATGTGGTTTCTCACTTTTCCCATAAAAAGTGTTTTGTAATAAAAAGTAATTTTCATCATTATATATATAATAACAGTTTAAACACTTTGGAATGTGAGTTATGAATGTATTTTCATCAGAAAACTAAAAATTATATTATATTTTTTCAATGAGTTCTAAATGTTCACCTATAAATTATTGATTACCCATGTCCCAAGATTGTTAAATCAATTGAATGTTATATTATGAGAACTCTTTATATCATAACTCATCAATTATGATCCACATTTTGTTGGGTATGCATCTATTGTTCTATTCCCATTTATTTTGACTAATTTTTTATATGCATATTCTAATATTGTTCTCCCTTAAGATAATCTATTTTTATTACCTATTATTATTTATAATGAGAATTTTCATCTAGGATTATTCTCATTATATTTTCCCATGTTATAAAGAACTGTATTATGTATGATATTTATCGATGGATATAATGATTGCAGAACTCATTTAGGGATGTTTCAAGAATAAAAAAAAATTTAAATTCAGTGTATAATTTAAATTTTTTTCATTTGATGATAAATAAATGGGTTCTGTTATGTAAATGGTATTTTCTATTTCTATAATATTCTATGTCGAAGAATTTTTTTACATGTAAATGAATCAAGATTATTATTCTATTATGAAATTATTGATATTTAAAATTGATTACAATTTATTTTTTTCCAATACTATTAGTAAATAATTTTTTTTGATCATTGGAAAGTGGTGTATGGATTGGGGGTGTTGTATCAATTATTTATGGAACCATTCTAAATCAATCACTAAATGAATTAAGAATCAATTGTATCATTTCTCCATAACTCTAAATTTTTTTACATAATACAACTAAATTTTATATACTATCTTTTTTCCCATAAATAATTTAAAATAAAAAAATTGAATAATTTTAGTAATTTATTCCATAAAATAATGGAAAATAGAATGAAAGAATAAAATTATGTTATTATATTGGGTGATGAAATAATGAATGTGTTTTGGAAAAGTCAGGGTGGATTATAAAAACCCTGAAAACCATTTATATGGGTAGAGTGTTCTTATTTAGTGTATTTTTTACCCTCACCTATTACAAATAATCATATCCTCTATTTCAGTGACCTTATTGATTTGTTTTTGACTTTTTAATAATGTGTTTCCATCATGGGTTTCCCTACTAGATATATTAGATGGTAATGTGAGAATGTGGGTTTTATTTGTAATGGGGATTCCTATGATTGGGTTACACTATTTTATGTATAGAACAATAGAATTGAGATTATAGCTAACATGCTCATGTTCTATTAATTTTTTCAAGTGTTTTTTGGTTATTGGTAAATTGATGTAGAATCATGAGGGTTTTCAAGGATAATTTTTTAAGATTTTTATTTCCATAGAGTGGAATTTTTTTTATATTATTAGATGCAAATAATTATTTGGTAATTAATTTTAAAAGAGGATGATACGGTCTGGAAAAATTTCAGGTTGTTTATGATATTCCATTTAGGGAAGGATATCAATTAATATAGTTATGGAACATAGGGTGCTACACTAACATTTCATATGTTATAATCCTCTAATCATGACAAAGGTGTGATGTAATAGATATATGTGAGGTAATTTTTTTGGATATATATAATATTTGTTTCACAATCCATGATATGTTTGTGTAGAACTAAATAACCCAAGACAATGGGAAGTATATGTCATGATACATCACCAAGCAGCTCATCCTTTCTATGTCCTAGTAACATAATCAGGGTGAGATATAATCTATATTTTCTATAATAATTATTTTTTAATATGTATATATTTTTCTGTATACATTTAATAGTGTTATTATAATGATAAAAAGCTATTTTCATGTATGGGATGACATGGGTCCTAATATTGGGTCTGTGAGTCACATCGTCATTTTTGTATTCATCCAATGATTATGGTGGATTACCAGAGTGTGAGAGGATCCCCAATTATTAAATATTTCTTGGATTTAATATTTTATACCATTCATAGTGGGATTACTCTATAGATAACTAGATAAATTTTTAATTTTCAAATTAATTTTTTAATTTTTCTACTTATGAAAAATCTATCAAAAATACATTTGAAGTAGGCTGGGTAAAGAGTTATAGTGAGTAGGTTATCACATGCTGACAAGACATGATTTCATACATATTTTCTATTAATATTATATTTATTTTTCATCCATAAAAAAATTTCATGTTTATATATATCTGAGAAATCCAATTCATGTATCCCTAATCTAATTCATTTCTCCAAGCCTACATTGTTACCTTCTTATGTGTGTGTGTGTGTTTGAAGAATATATTTCTCTTTAAGGTAACATGTTTTTCTTTTGATCCTATCAATGTAAGAAGATGGTTTTTGGTAGAAACCAATGATGAGATGTTTTTTTGGTTTATATATCCACTAGTTCCATTAATATTTTATAATTTCAATGTTGATCAACTAAGTGGGGGATCTATATATTGATTGTCTGTTAGTTGATAGTAAAATAGAATTTATAATATCTTGCGGACAATTATAAAAATATTGTTGTTGACTTTATATTATAATTTCATGAACCTAATATAATTTCTTTATATATATTTGGTTATATATATTTTAATTTTTTTTGAATTTGATAGAAGAATAATTACCTCATATTGGTTATAAACTATCACTATCCGTCAGTATGTTGAGATATTTTTGGAGACACTCCTAATATCATGTGACTACCATTCTTGAAATAAATTTTAGAATTTTTTAGAATTTGTTCAATATCACACAATCATTATGTTTCCCACAAAACCGTACGATTTGAATAATGATAACAATTAACACCTCAAAAGAACAGTAAAGTTAATACCAAGGATTTGACACCCTCTATGGGGCCCCTTAGCAATCAACCATGTGAAATTTCCTATTTTGAGTCATAAAGTAACCCAAATTATAATGGAATGAATGTGAGAATCATATAACATGGAAAATAAGTTATACATATTTCCCCAATTCAATATTTGACCAATTATCTCTTAAAGGAGTTTTTAATACTCATGTTCATCAATTACTCCTCAAAAGATATATTCAAATCCATATGACATAAATTTTTTTATTGATCTACAAACACATTTTGGATTTATCCCCACATATAATGATCATTTTATTTATCATTAAACAAAATCATCATATACTATCCTCTATCTAAATATATAATCTTCATAAATAATTATTTATTAATTTTTAATAACTACATAATTAATTATATATTTAAATCAATATTGAATATTTCAATAGGACTCATCAATTGGTTTTATATGGCTAAAATATCAACAAACAACATGTCAATGACCAGGAACATCCTGTCATCCTTAACATGGACTAAATATCATTAATACAACATTTAGTAAATTTCTCCAAAATTTGATGAAAATATAAGGATTTTCATCAACATAGTTTACATTAGAAAAATTTTCTATTCTGGAACATTTATATCCTTTATGAACATCCACCACCAGTCTAACGCAAATTATCCCTGATTTTTACACAATTATTGTATAGTCTACTAGGATCATAAAAAAATCTAAAATTTATAGACATAAAAATCCAAGAGAAACCATAAAATGAAATGGGTAGAAGGAATGAAAAGTGATACTTCATGAATATGTTATGAATTACTCTAGATTTTCCTAGATCAATGGATAAGAAGAATAGATAAGGACATGATGGATGGATTTCCACATACAAATTGTCTAACCTGACAAAAACACCTTTAATTTTTTTTCTGAAATAGAAATAAATTACATGAATTTCCATCTATCAGTGAAATGAATCATGATTCATTTAAGGTCATGATTCACTTTCCCTAAAATCTTATTCAAAAAATTGGTTTCCATTGGTATTAAACACATTTCCTGTAGCGCCCCGACCCCAGCTACCCAGAGTCGGTGCATTACTTCATAACATTGGCATGATCACAATAAAGATCAAATCTCGAAAGACCGATTGGTTTAGTAGCCTTGGAAACACTAGATATATTAATAAGTTTTACATTACATCATAAAATGAAAAACTAATACAACAACATAATGTTTCCACAATCCACACTATTAACCCCTTATAAAATCCCTGCAGGTCATTCATAACATACTTCTTCACATCCTGGGAAAAATAAAACATAGAAAAGGGGTGATCTCAAATGCCCAGTAAGGATAACAATATAGCGGAAACTTTCATAAATAAGAATAAACATTTAAGGCAATGCATTACTAAAACAAAAGCCTTTTAAACTTTAACTTCAACATGGTATGGCAAAAGTAAAATGAAATAATGCCATTTACTTATTCACATGGATATTCTACTAATCGAATAATCACATGCAAAAATCAATAACCACTTTCATAATGTTGGAATGCATAATGCCAGACTATCATAACCACATAGTCAGGGCCTCGTGCCAAGACTACAAATAAGATTTTGTCAAGGCCTTGTTCCAAGACACTAGTTTGTCTCATGAGACCTACCGATGCATCGAGGAGCTATAGCGGGCTCCACCCGTCACTTATTAAGTCCAATGCATTCCCATATGAAAAGGTTTAAACATAACATAAACATTCGTATTAAAACTAGCATACGAAATGTCAATAATTTCACCATAAACTATGAATGGTATAAAAATAGCACATCCACAGTCAAACATATCACAAAACCTTCAATACAATATAGAATTTTTGTATCATAATAAATCAACTTCAAATAATCTTAAAATCCATCAAAGGATGTTGACATAGATGAAATCAAAATTCTTTTTAAAGAAGTATCTCCTTTTATTTTGAAATCATTTAAGATACATATAAAATAAAACATTTTCTTTGAAAATATTCTTATAAGCTTGTATGGAAAGCTTCGACGATTTTATAACGGCGGAAAATAACCGCACCCGCCGTATAAGTTAAAAAAAACATTCTTACCTTAATTCTGTCGAAAAGGTTAAAAAGGACCTTGTTTTGAAAACGACGGAAAGATTCCTTTATAAACCTCTTATAAAAAGTCAAACAAGGGTATAAATGACTTTAACCCATATTCTTGTAAATAGTAAAAATGTTTTGAAATACATTTCGAAGAAACATGGATGTGGATGATAAAGAGGTCCCAGTAGATTATTACGTATAATACAACCTCAGATAATGAAGAGATTGTGAAATAACCCTTACCTTGTACTTTTCCTTTGTTGGGGTCGGTTAACCTCCTGTATAATGGTGAAATAATTGTTACTAAATTATACAAGAATCATATACATCAATATGATATCATATATGATCTTTTAACATTGCTTTATTAATAATATCTTAGTATTATCGTCGTTTCAGGTGATAATCGATTCGTTCTTCTTAAATGTTTGGTTACGTAAGACATGTTTGTAATGGATAGATTAAATCTTATTCATAATCAGAATGATATTAACATTATTTTTAACCCTAAAATGAGAATAAGACTTGAATGGATACGATGGAGGATGGATCTCACCGCGTTCGTGGAGACGGTAGTCCGTACGTACGCACGAACGCTACTTCCATTTAATTTTTATTTTAAAAGAATTGAATCCAAATGATACATAGGTATATTACTATTCCAGTATAATATAATATTTTATATATGTTACTTAAGTTCATTAACACCATCCTTTATACGTTCCATGTGTGGTATGAACGAGTCATATCATTTTAAGGGGGCGGTAGTCCGCACTTCCTCAAATGAAATTATCGTATGTATATACAACATGAAATGAATAATGGTATGAAATAAAATGGAATTACAGAAGCTTATATATAAAATATATATCATTAATATCATATTTAATTACAGTTCCATCATAATGGCCACCATGAGAGGCGGTAAGATGTATTTGAACAATCATCGTTTCGTGAGGTGTTAGTTTGCCATCCACAGAAACATTATGTTCATCATCCATTAGATGGAGTTGTGTGTATGTGTAGTTTGAATCCTTCTTATAACAACATCCTAGTATATTGAGGATACTGGTGTTGTTACAAAATAAAGGAAATAAAAAGAGTTTGGGTGTTGGAGAAGCAAAATAAAGGAAAATAATTTAAGAGAAATCGTTACCTTTAATTTAGGTAACTCACTTTGGTTGGAACCAAAGGACTTCTTGAAATGATTTCTGCCTAAGGGGAAGCTTCAAGGAGGGGGAGAGGGATGTGGGGAGCTTAGTTGGGCAGAGTTTGGATGAGCCAAGTGGCTTGAGAGGTGTGAGGAATGAGTAGAAGTGGTCTCCTTTTATAAGGGAGAGGAGGGGCTCTTTAGGAAAGAGTGAAAGTATTACTTTATAATATAATTATATTCGGTTTATAATGGACCAAAAATCATTGAGGTCGAAGATAAGATGACTCATATTCTAAATAACATCAACCAATAAGAATTGGACAGGTTTTCGATAATATTTTAATCATTATAATATTATTTATTTCAATGATTTATTAATGAGGTAAACATTGCATCATTATTGTGTCATTAATAATTTAACTTATTTGATGTCTAAAAATTATAAATAAAATATCATCATGTAGGAAATCTTTTTAGATTTCTAATGAATATTTATAATCGAAAATCCAACATGTATAACCCTATGTAAAAATTGTTCTTCTAAAAGATGTAAGCTTATGCCATTTTTATTTTTATTTTAACTTTATTAATATAATGTGTCCCTACCACATACAAGTGGCTCCAAGGGGTCCCCAAATTGACCCAAGGATGCCCATGGTCGGGTATGTGTCCACCAATAAGGTTAGGACACGTTTTAGGGTAATTTTGTATTATTATAATATTATTTTATTTAACCCTTATTTACCGGATTTACCCTTAACCATGGTAAATAAAATATTTACCGCAGTAATTATTCAAAATGTCTAAAAACAAAAGTTAACTATTTACAAAATTTGAACCTCCTGATTCCAAATATGGAATCCATTTTCCTAAATTCAAAACACAGAAGTGGCAGAAATTAATTTAAAATTAATTCCCGCTGTCAAAACAAAAAAGCGTGTTTTTAAGAGATAATAACTATCAAAAGATTGACACTTGTTTATGTTCGGTTTAATTGTAAAATTATGTTCAATGACCAAAATTATATTAAATGGTAAAAATATATTCTAAATATACTTTAAAACCACTCAAATTCACAATTTATCAATATTAATTATTTTGATTAAAAAAGTTGTTTTTAATTAAAATTTAGTAATTTTCACTATTCATCAAAATATGAAAGTTATCCGAAATGTACCAAAATTTCACCTTAGGTTAAATTCGATATTCCGAATCCAAAAATGAAGTCCATTTTCAAATATAAAATATATATAATTTCAAAAAGTAGGTATTACTATTCATAACGGCTAGTTTGATTAGTTATGGTGTGTGTTAAAACTCAAGGTTGCGTACAACACAGGCTACTGTATTATTCAAAGAAAGCGTACCGTGGAAGATTGGGATGTTTCATTTTAAATTTTTGATGTCCCCATTTAGTCAAAAAGTTTAAAATATTGTATTTAAAAAGGGTTCACTATTAAAAGTTGATAATAGTGCAATACTGAAAATGAATTTGTTCTTGCATTATATCTAAGAAACTCATAATATGGATTCTAAAATTATAAGGATTATATAAAGTTTAAAATTTAGATAATACTATTCATAACCTCTTTTGAATGGTTTTTTTTTTGTAAGTTACGGTGTGATTGAACTCGGTGTTGCGTGTAGTGCAAGTTATTGAATTATTTTGAAGAAATAACACATTATGAATTCTTGGGGTGTTACATTCTCCCCTCCTTCAATAAATTGCGTCCTCGCAATTTGAAATTGTTCTTCGAAAATAAAAGGTTGAAAATAAAAAATATCTTTGTGGGAAAACCCACATCGGAAATTGGGTTACTAAAATTTAGTCTTAATATGAGGAAATGAGAAATGAAAGGGTCACCACCAAATTATGATCTCGATTAGGAGAACATTGGTTGCAATTAGAGACATATAATTGGAGGAAAAATGTAAATATTTATAGGTAGTGATTGAGGTCATCAATCACAAACAACTATAAAATTGAGGTCCTTAAACTCATCAATCTATGATGATTTGAAATACCATCGGTTCAACAAAACAAAGGGTATTAGGATAACACATTTTTGACGTTTCAAAATATCTTAGTTGAAATCCCACATCGAAAAATGAATTAATGAGGCCTCTATTTAAAACAAAGAGTGGAAATTATGAAGATTACCGAAAATAACACATACTAGGGTTCCATGTAGGAAAATATGGATATGGAAGAAAAATCTAGCCATCAATTATCTGATGGAGAGTGGTAGAGAACATGGCTATGAAAAGGCCAACAATCCCAAAGCCATAAATTAGTGATGATTTAAGGTACCATCTAGGAAAACATTTTTGTTCTAAGTTCCTTTTCTTAATGATGAGGAATTTATTTATGAGATTGGCTAAGATCATAAGGAGATATACTTACTTTATAATTAGAGTTTTATCCATTAATAAATTTATACCAAAAACTCATCATTCACTCGTAAAAAAAAATTCTATTTATACTTTTCATAGAGGGTTCCAAAATAAACGAATTTATAATTCATCTACCAGATCTTTTAAAAAACTACTTTATTTAATCCAGGACATCTCGTGGGATAGTGGTAGGTGATACACCCTTGTCGCCCTTCGGTTGCGGGTTCAAGTCTTGCGGCCTTGCCGGACGCGACGGATTGCCGCCCGACCTCCGGGTTGTCCTTTTATGGTAATCCAAAATAATCCAAACTAGAACTATCCAAAATACTTCTGTCCAAAGTCACAGTCTAACATTTATAAGGAAGGTAAACATAATAAAGATCCTTTTTACCCCGTAATAACATATGAATACCTTCATCATGTATTACCATATTCCTTATTGATTACATTCATGCTCCCTTATTCCATATAGAATGCTGGATATACTTCATCAATCCAAAAATGTTTTAAACCCCAATAATGATGGAATATACAAATCATTAATCAGTTCCAAGGTAGTCAAGAATATCCAATATATTTTTTCCAAAATAATCATGTATTATTCGAAAATCACTACCTCGGTATCAGAACAATATTATGGTTTATCATTCTCTCAACCATATATTTTCCAAAAATTTATCCTGCTATTGAGTCACTTTTCTTTGTTCCACACAATCTCAAGTCCTTAATGAAATAGTACTGCAGTTCATTCCTTATATACTCCATAATTATTATAACAAGTACATTGTTGATACAACACTCAATTGACATAATCAACATAAGAACTCTAATCATTCCTCTTCATCTGTGGTAGTATCATAACTTGATTATTATCCAATAGCATTATTTGCGTCATAGTCTGATGACTGGGACATAGGTTCGCGTAGTGTCCAAACTCCTTGCAAATGAAGCATTGTACATTTGAAACCATTTTCTTACCCTTGCAGTCACGTACTTTGTGCCCTTTTCCTCCACACTTATAACAAACTCCCATTCCTTTCAGGCAAGTTCCAGGGTGTTTCTTTCCACAGTTACCACATATGGGAAAATTGTTCTTTTCCCTCTTCCCTTTATCCATCTTTCTCTCTTCTATCCTTTTCTTCTCTTGCTTCCCTTCAAAGCCATAGGACTCAGTAATCTCTTTACTTATCTTATCAACACATGATATTATTTCATCATATGATGATAATACATGGAAGACTATTTCTCTTATAAATTCTAGCTTAGGACCATGAAAGATATGATCCTTCCTTCTCCTTGGATCATGTGCATTTCTGGAGTTCTCATTCCTTCTACTGGGAACCATTTCTAAACAATGGCATACACTAGATCAGTTTATGAATCAAAATACATAATCCCATACTTATAAAACACTTAACATAAATTGAACTATTTATGGATATAATCTATAATCATAAAAATGTTTTCTTTGAGGAAGTATATACTCATAAACCCTTCATAATGATTTGTAAAGAAAATGAGAGTTATCCTAAGCATATCCCCCGGGAGTGTCGTAACCAAGAGTGCAGCAAGGCCCGTTGTCGTGCACCAGTTCCCGTTCGAGTCTAGCTCAAAGCGGTGTTTTCGGGTTTTACCCCTAGGTACATCTGTGCCAGAGCCGCCTCTACCTGCTCGTATCCAGACAGGGATGTATTTCTCGGAAAACTCACAAAATCTCTACAATACCAAAATTCTAGGAAGTTCTTCTATACTAATCCTCAATGTTCATCTTAGGTCTACGTGCTCTAATCAGAGTTTATCTAAATCTAGCTTCCAAGGTTTGTACTAAACTTTCTCTGATACCAACTGTAGCGCCCCGACCCCAGCTACCCAGAGTCGGTGCATTACTTCATAACATTGGCATGATCACAATAAAGATCAAATCTCGAAAGACCGATTGGTTTAGTAGCCTTGGAAACACTAGATATATTCATAAGTTTTACATTATATCATAAAATGAAAAACTAATACAACAACATAATGTTTCCACAATCCACACTATTAACCCCTTATAAAATCCATGAAGGTCATTCATAACTTACTTCTTCACATCCTGGGAAAAATAAAACATAGAAAAGGGGTGAGCTCAAATGCCCAGTAAGGATAACAATATAGCGGAAACTTTCATAAATAAGAATAAACATTTAAGGCAATGCATTACTAAAACAAAAGCCTTTTAAACTTTAACTTCAACATGGTATGGCAAAAGTAAAATGAAATAATGCCATTTACTTATTCACATGGATATTCTACTAATCGAATAATCACATGCAAAAATCAATAACCACTTTCATAATGTTGGAATGCATAATGCCAGACTATCATAACCACATAGTCAAGGCCTCGTGCCAAGACTACAAATAAGATTTTGTCAAGGCCTTGTGCCAAGACACTAGTTTGTCTCATGAGACCTACCGATGCATCGAGGAGCTATAGCGGGCTCCACCCGTCACTTATTAAGTCCAATGCATTCCCATATGAAAAGGTTTAAACATAACATAAACATTCGTATTAAAACTAGCATACGAAATGTCAATAATTTCACCATAAACTATGAATGGTATAAAAATAGCACATCCACAGTCAAACATATCACAAAACCTTCAATACAATATAGAAGTTTTGTATCATAATAAATCAACTTCAAATAATCTTAAAATCCATCAAAGGATGTTGACATAGATGAAATCAAAATTATTTTTAAAGAAGTATCTCCTTTTATTTTGAAATCATTTAAGATACATATAAAATAAAACATTTTCTTTGAAAATATTCTTATAAGCTTGTATGGAAAGCTTCGACGATTTTATAATGGCGGAAAATAACCGCACCCGCCGTATAAGTTAAAAAAAACATTCTTACCTCAATTCTGTCGAAAAGGTTAAAAAGGACCTTGTTTTGAAAACGACGGAAAGATTCCTTTATAAACCTCTTATAAAAAGTCAAAAAAGGGTATAAATGACTTTAACCCATATTCTTGTAAATAGTAAAAATGATTTGAAATACATTTCGAAGAAACATGGATGTGGATGATAAAGAGGTCCCAGTAGATTATTACGTATAATACAACCTCGGATAATGAAGAGATTGTGAAATAACCCTTACCTTGTACTTTTCCTTTGTTGGGGTTGGTTAACCTCCTGTATAATGGTGAAATAATTGTTATTAAATTATACAAGAATCATATACATTAATATGATATCATATATGATCTTTTAACATTGCTTTATTAATAATATCTTAGTATTATCGTCGTTTCAGGTGATAATCGATTCGTTCTTCTTAAATGTTTGGTTACGTAAGACATGTTTGTAATGGATAGATTAAATCTTATTCATAATCAGAATGATATTAACATTATTTTTAACCCTAAAATGAGAATAAGACTTGAATGTATACGATGGAGGATGGATCTCACCGCGTTCGTGGAGACGGTAGTCCGTACGTACGCACGAACGCTACTTCCATTTAATTTTTATTTTAAAAGAATTGAATCCAAATGATACATAGGTATATTACTATTCCAGTATAATATAATATTTTATATATGTTACTTAAGTTCATTAACACCATCCTTTATACGTTCCATGTGTGGTATGAACGAGTCATATCATTTTAAGGGGGCGGTAGTCCGCACTTCCTCAAATGAAATTATCGTATGTATATACAACATGAAACGAATAATGGTATGAAATAAAATGGAATTACAGAAGCTTATATATAAAATATATATCATTAATACCATATTTAATTATAGTGCCATCATAATGGCCACCATGAGAGGCGGTAAGATGTATTTGAACAATCATCGTTTCGTGAGGCGTTAGTTTGCCATCCACAGAAACATTATGTTCATCATCCATTAGATGGATTTGTGTGTATGTGTAGTTTGAATCCTTCTTATAACAACATCCTAGTATATTGAGGATACTGGTGTTGTTACAAAAGAAAGGAAATAAAAAGAGTTTGGGTGTTGGAGAAGCAAAATAAAGGAAAATAATTTAAGAGAAATCGTTACCTTTAATTTAGGTAACTCACTTTGGTTGGAACCAAAGGACTTATTGAAATGATTTCTGCCTAAGGGGAAGCTTCAAGGAGGAGGAGAGGGATGTGGGGAGCTTAGTTGGGCAGAGTTTGGACGAGCCAGGTGGCTTGAGAGGTGTGAGGAATGAGTAGAAGTGGTCTCCTTTTATAAGGGAGAGGAGGGGCTCTTTAGGAAAGAGTGAAAGTATTACTTTATAATATAATTATATTCGGTTTATAATGGTCCAAAAATCATTGAGGTCGAAGATAAGATGACTCATATTCTAAATAACATCAACCAATAAGAATTGGACAGGTTTTAGATAATATTATAATCATTATAATATTATTTATTTCAATGATTTATTAATGAGGTAAACATTGCATCATTATTGTGTCATTAATAATTTAACTTATTTGATGTCTAAAAATTATAAATAAAATATCATCATGTAGGAAATCTTTTTAGATTTCTAATGAATATTTATAATCGAAAATCCAACATGTATAACCCTATGTAAAAATTGTTCTTCTAAAAGATGTAAGCTTATGCCATTTTTATTTTTATTTTAACTTTATTAATATAATGTGTCCCTACCACATACAAGTGGCTCCAAGGGGTCCCCAAATTGCCCCAAGGATGCCCATGGTCGGGTATGTGTCCACCAATAAGGTTAGGACACGTTTTAGGGTAATTTTGTATTATTATAATATTATTTTTTTTAACCCTTATTTACCGGATTTACCCTTAACCATGGTAAATAAAATATTTACCGCAGTAATTATTCAAAATGTCTAAAAACAAAAGTTACCTATTTACAAAATTTGAACCTCCTGATTCCAAATATGGAATCTATTTTCCTAAATTCAAAACACAGAAGTGGCAGAAATTAATTTAAAATTAATTCCCGCTGTCAAAACAAAAAGCGTGTTTTTAAGAGATAATAACTATCAAAAGATTGACACTTGTTTATGTTCGGTTTAATTGTAAAATTATGTTCAATGACCAACATTATATTAAATGGTAAAAATATATTCTAAATATACTTTAAAACCACTCAAATTCACAATTTATCAATATTAATTATTTTGATTAAAAAAGTTGTTTTTAATTAAAATTTAGTAATTTTCACTATTCCTCAAAATATGAAAGTTATCCGAAATGTACCAAAATTTCACCTTAGGCTAAATTCGATATTCCGAATCCAAAAATGAAGTCCATTTTCAAATATAAAATATATATAATTTCAAAAAGTAGGTATTACTATTCATAACGGCTAGTTTGATTAGTTATGGTGTGTGTTAAAACTCAAGGTTGCGTACAACACAGGCTACTGTATTATTCAAAGAAAGCGTACCGTGGAAGATTGGGATGTTTCATTTTAAATTTTTGATGTCCCCATTTAGTCAAAAAGTTTAAAATATTGTATTTAAAAAGGGTTCACTATTAAAAGTTGATAAAAGTGCAATACTGAAAATGAATTTGTTCTTGCATTATATCTAAGAAACTCATAATATGGATTCTAAAATTATAAGGATTATATAAAGTTTAAAATTTAGATAATACTATTCATAACCTCTTTTGAATGGTTTTTTTTGTAAGTCACGGTGTGATTGAACTCGGTGTTGCGTGTAGTGCAAGTTATTGAATTATTTTGAAGAAATAACACATTATGAATTCTTGGGGTGTTACATTTCCTTACATACATAAAAGGGGGAAACACTTTTGGCCATTTAAATGATCACATGAGGCATTCCATTGAGTACCAAATTACCCAAGCATCTACAAACTGATTTTTTACTCATTAAATAAAATAGAAAGACATCATCTAAATTGTTTCCAAGCATATTTTAATGTTTATACAATTTATAAAAATTTCATAGATATTACATATGAATCTCCTAACATACCTAAATTTAGAATATAAATTTTATTTATGATCTACATTCAGTAATTTGTATCTCTTATTAGATACCAAAACAATATGATGATTCTATTCATTAATAAAATGACCTATAATTTTAGCATTTAAATTTATCTTAAATTAATTGTGTAATATTTAGTAATATGTCATTATGAATATATACCACATGATGAAACAAATAAAAACCATTTTACCACATGAATTTGAAAATTATATTTTGAAAATTAAAATGGTTTTCTTAATTTAAAATAATACTATGGTTTATAAAATAAAATGTGAGAAATAAAATATGAAAATTTGGATATTCTCGATCCACCATAATAATAACAACCCAAAAAATTTATTAAATTTTATATAATCCACTAATAATATAATCACCATGAAAATAAAAATTTATATTACATTGAGAGAAAATATATGTCATTGAATATTAAATAAGATATTTGGTATTTATAATATTTAGGGAAACCATATAATTATTTCAATCAGAGCATTGAAAATTTAATCTAACCAATTGAATTATAATAAAATTTTTGGGATAGTAATTTCAATATTATGAAAAACAACATGGACATTAGAATAACAACCATACCCATGCAAGTGTAATATATTTTTTTTATATCCTATAAAATGATTATATATTATAATTTTAACATACTTAAAAAAATTAAATGTTTTAAAATTATAAAATAATTTATTTTAAACAAATATGTTTTTTTTCTATTTCCAAAAATAATAATTATTTTAATGAAATTATATTTTCAATAAATGGTTTTATAAAATAATATTATTTCTTTTATAATGACGATATATTGTTATAAGACCGTATTAAATTTTCATATGGATCAAAAAATTGATCATAATAACGAAATTGGAATTTTTCAAATAAAAGTAGAATGTATAAAAGAAATAATATATTATATATTTTAAAAATTAATTTTATATAATGGTTATCCATTTCTAAATCTACATTTTGAAATGTTGGTAGGGAAATTTATTTGTTTTTTTTCTAAAATAGTTGAACTTTTTTCAATGCTGATGTATAATAATATTCGTTATTTAACATTATAATATAAATACATGAATTTTAAAGTGATTTTTGATGCAACAAACAAATACATAAAACTAACATACACAATTTGTACAAATATTCACATAAATTAACATTGTTAGATCTCTTGGTTGAATATTACCAAAATAATGTATATAATATTTCATATCACTCATCCCCTCCCCTAATAAATAAAAAAATAAACCACTCCATCAACTCACACCTTCCAATCCTTCTAAATTAATATATATCATCTGAATTACTATCCCAATACACTACCCACATCCACGTTTTCTTTTCATCAAAATATAATAATTTTTACTATATTAAGAATTTTTTCATGTCGTCGAATATTTATAATAATTATTATCCATACACCTCTTTTAAATAATTTTATTCTAATAACTTTTTATTGCCTCTGTCATAAATAATGACCCAAATGTCATAAAAATAATGAAATTGTATGATGTTAGAGGAATATATATCTTTACCCCTCAGTTATATGTATTCATTAATTAATATATCAGTCATAATATTGTTGGTTAGACCACTCCATAAATAATACACATCATTTTTTCTCCATGGCCTTTAAAGATTTTTATAGAATAATTTTTTTCTCTAAATAATATGATAATAAGTGTATTATAAATGATTTCATTTCTTCTAATTAATATATTTATTTTATATATATTGAAGTAAAATTGTTTTTTATGGTCTATAATACCAACAAAATAAAAAATATATCATTGAGGTTTTTAAAATTAATCAATCATATATTGGTAACCATAGTTATAGTCAATGAAATATATATATATAGTAGTATAGAAATACCATTTCATTTCCATTATATATTCTTATTCTCACTTTGCAATATTATCATTTGTTTTAATCAAGTGACCAAGCTATGGAAACAAATTCCCCTAGAAAAGTGAAATTAAACTATATATCTCATTAAACAAGTTATAAATGAATATAATTATATTATATTAAATCATATATAACTGTAAAAAGGATATAAATTAAGTAATTTTTTATTCCTATTTTACTATTATGGATATTAAGTGAAATTTCAGAATGATTCTAAAATATAATTTAAGGGATCTTTGTGAACCATTCTATTTGGTTTGGTACAAACCATTAAATTTGGTTTGGTAAAAACCATTATCTATATAAATTGGGTCTTAAATATTTTATGTTATAGAATGATATAATATTATTTATATATATATATATATATATTAAAAATATATCTCTCTTATTATCCCTTCCACCGATAGGTTAATTAATTCATTATTTCTATTAGTTAAATGCAAAAAAAATTCTCCCCATTGGTAATTTTTATGATCGGAGGCATGGTTATCCAATAAGTTTCATTATATTGGTAATAATAGTTATTTAATATTATTTATTGGATGGAAAATGAATGAAATTTTAATTATAGGTTCGGAGAAATATCACTCCAAATTCATTGAATAATGTGTTTGTCTCATGAGTCGTTATTAATTGAATTGTACAGTGAACATAATCCACAATGTAAATCTACCTTCCATGTGATGTTATCTTAGTGGTTTTCATTTTATTCTTCTTATGTCATGTTATATGATTCTATCGATTCTAAATGTGGACATGAACTTCACATTCAATGATCATTAATTAATTCTCATATATGATTCTTTGTGATTTTTTTCGTCAAATATATCTTGTTCCCATAATTTACACATATATTTTTCTTCATTATCTTGTTTATTCCATTAAAATTATTTTTAGATCACTTCTTTTACATTGTTTTTCCTAGTTTACATTGTTTTATTTTAAGAGATAAAAGAAAGTTATGATCTTATTATGGATATTAAAATAATTTCATTTTAATCTAGATACACCTTGATATCATCTAGTCCTATTCTTCCATTAAAAATAGATAACTCATTCCTTTTTTATGTATTCCCATTCTTATATTTCCTTTGGATATATTAAATTTATATAAATATAATCAAGTATTCCATGTTTCTGTTATTATTCAATAATGTGATTTAATTTCCCTATATGTCTATATAATTATCCATTCTTACGTATCATTCATGTTTAGTTGAAATGTTATAATCTAACCTCAAAAAATGGGGTTTGGGAAATCAATAATAATAAGAGTGGATCAAATATTAAATAATAAGTATATAACTCATACTTGGTCAATTTTTGTGGATTTATCCTCTCAGGAATAAAACTACTACTACATTTAGAATACATTGATTCTATATTGGTCATGGATTGGTTTTCCTTATATAAATCCATCATCATCTGTTGAGGGTGGTATATCATTCTTTACATCGTGAGTCATCCTCAAATATTTAGAAAGTGTATGTAAGAGGATGAATTTAATTTTTTATTATATTATATGTGTTTACATTAATACCTTTTGGGAGATATTATCATGCAAAAATGTTTGATACTAATGTGAGAATCATTCTTCAGGAAAAGAACAATGTGGCAGACTACACTAACTTATTCTGTGAACGTTTTCATTGAATTCTCCAGGATGGAGATGTTTATGTCTGAATTAATCTTATATCAAGATCTATATCAATATATAAAACTCCTTCTAGAATAGAAAAACTTGAGTAGTAATAAGTACATATAAAGTTATAATAAAATTTGAGAAAGGGATTTATATTAATATTAACATCATAACAGGGTTCACCAACCATATTTATCACGAATAATGGTTAAATAAACTTCTCTAATGATTATTGAGGAATAATAAAAACATTAAATGAATAGTATCCCCTTATTTGTATAACTTAATTATTAAATAAACTATTTGGGGACTAATATTTCACTAATGTTGAACTTCAGTCACTTTAAAACCAGTTAATTGTAGATAAGGGACATATTCCAAGGGAAAACATTTCAAATAGGTATGGAAAAGATGATTTCATACAGATTCTATTAAGACACACTAATTATACAATAGTTTTATATACATAATGAATAGATTATTTATATATTATCTTGATGAATTTTTGGTAGTCTTTATAGATTATATTATTATATACCTGATAATTGGGGGGTATGAGTTTGATTTAAATACAACACTACAAACAATAGGAATGTTTAATATATAAAAGTATAGTAATTTGGAGTATTGGATAAATAAAGTGAAATTCATTGTGAAATTTATTACCGAAAAAGAATATATGTTGACCCTTATATGAAAATGGAAATTAAGAAGTCGAGTAGACCAACATATGTAATATAGATACATAGTATCCTCGAAATTATGTGGGTATTAATGAAGATATGTGAGAAAATTTATATTATTTTCAAACTCACTAACTAATAAGACTCATAGGGGTAATTTGTTTCTCGCCCAATGAGAATAAATATAGATTCAAATAGATTAAAATGTGAATAATAGAATATAAGTACTCATGTTTCACTAAATTGGAAAACCATACATTTTATTCAACTATGCTTGAAAAAAAAGATGTGATATGTATAAAATTAGAATGGAAATGTGACAGCCAACACCTTATGGAAGTTGAATTCTCAATAATAGAACTATCCAATAAATGGTCTGAATTTATAAATAATAAAATTTATATTGAAAATATTTCTTCATTATCTTCTAGGGGAGATATATGGGAAAATTATGGATCATAAGATTCTAAAATATACATATTAACATTGAAAGAGGTGAATATGTTTTAGTTTAGATGGATATAACTAATAAAGTACTATAATGGAACAATCCAAATAATTCATGGGAAAGAATATAAAGTGATAGATACTATATTTATAAGGGATCTATAAACATTATAAATGAATAGAATTGATGTGGATATAATCATATTAGATCTGAAAATGATAGAAATTAGAAATCATTATGAAGGAAATATCACAATTTCATTCACAAATAATTTTTAGAAAATATCATATAATGAAGAAAAATGGTTATCAAATAGATAACGTGGAAATTATGTTGAAGGTGAAATATATATGATTTTAGAAATCAAAATAGTACAAAATTGATGGAGAATGAATTATTTTATTTTTCTCTTTAATATGTGTACCATACAATCCTGAGACTACATAGTGGTTTAATGATACATATATCTAATGATTATACATCCACCTATTGTGTATAAAAATGATATGAGATCTTTATGTGTCCTATTAGTGGGGAACTATGATGAATGGTACCTTGTAATATACTTCTTTGTTCAATGTGTTTAAAAAGTTTAATGATTATATGAAAGAGTGTAAGTGGTTAACATAAATATTACCCATAAAAACATATAAATTGTAATATTTTTCCATGTGATTTCTCACTAGTATTCTAAAAACCTAAAGATGAAATAGTTGTATTTGGGTTGCAGTGGATTATATTACTAAGACTACACAAATTAGTGAAATTAAAGAGGAATACTCACTCAATCAACATATATGAATATACATTATATATATAGGGAGGCTTCATAGAACACTAATATCAGTTTTCTATAAATGAGAAATGATATTTTTTTCTATACACTATATATTTATACAGACCCCTTCATTTCATTCACAGATATTGTATCTTATTTGGTGAATATTAATTACATAACATAACGATAAACACCTGAATCAAAAATGTCTATTATCTTTTGAATCATGGATCCAAAAAACACATTCATTTGTAAAATATATCATCTCATACTAACGTATTCATATCTATAACCATTATTACATGTGTCCTATTTAATAGATTTATTCATAACCCGGTGAAAGGAATCATAAAAAATGGTTGTATAAATTCTTAATAATGGATGAAATGGAGAGATAAGAATAAAATGAAAATATGTCCAATATGACATGAGTATAAAATTTTACAAACAAATTCCCTACATATAATATATTACAATCATGTACCATGTCATAAATCATGGATATTCAAAAAAAGTATCATAATGGAATCAATTCACATGAGAAATTATATAAAAACAACAACATAATCCATATGTTTTTGGAATACACATGAGAAAATAAAAGCATTCCATTAGTAGTCAAGGATTACTTCAAATGATATAATAGTTGATCCCATTCACCCCTTATACTATCAATGTAGTCAAGGTTAGTTCCCAAGAATATCATAGTGGAATAATTCCCTTATATAATAAGGTTCAATTCCAATTCCAGTCCTTTATAATCTTTGAGATATCAATCATTAACTAATTAATGGTTTGGAAGTATAATTGTGGTAATATGAATAAAAAATTAGAAATATTAATATATTTTCCACAAGATCATGAAACCTTCAACTGATATTAACCCCTTAATATTAGATCAGTTTCATAAATATTTTATCATATTATAAACTATTTTAATGAAATAAGTTTAAAAAATAGCATCCCTTAATAATAATAAAGAATTATTATAAATAATAGGTATATTTTCATTGGATAACAACTATATTAATTAATATGTACCTTCAAAAGAATTTAACATAAATGAATATTTTTTAAAAATGAATACCTACAAAATTTAATGAGAAAAATACTCCTTTCTCATTTCAAATCACTTAAAAATATCTAAAAATATACCAAATAGTAAAGATAAAAATATTCAAGGAAAATGGATTTGAAATCATGTAAGGTAAGCCTAAAATTATTGAGTGGTCACAACGGTGTAAAATTTCATTCATATTTTAAAAGATATTTGGAAACATTCCTCTCACATATTATAAAATAATTCAAACTATAACTTTTATGAAAAACAACATGAAGGTTCCTCTTAAACCATTTTGGAAAAAATAAGTCCTGGGTAAAAAATTATTTCAAATTAAAAATGAAAATATTAAAAATATTCTTGAAAATAGTTTTTAAAAACATGGAATTAGAAGACAAGTTTTTTGAGAAAATATAGAAATAAATTTTGTTTTGTTAAAAAATAATTCAGTATATTGACTAATGAAAATGAGTAAAATGAAGTGAAAATATACAATATATAGATATAACCTAAGGATAAGGTTTTTCATAGGCTTAGTATGAGGTATGTAGTAATATTTTAGTAATGGAACATAATTATATATAATATCAATAAATAATCAGTCTATATCCTTAAAACACTATTTAGATTTGAATTTATTTGTATGTAATTGAACCTAATTGATAGTCAATATATATCTAATATACTTATATTCCCAAAAAATAATTATATATAAATATATAAAACTGTATATGATTTATTTATAACTTTTTATTGTTATTTCATTAAAATTTATTCATGAATATCATTTTTCTTCATGGTAACTACTTCATTTTTCATGTATATATATGTTTTGTAGTTTTAGTCCTTTTTCATTTATAATGGTACAATCATATTATTAAATTTAATTTTAATATAAAATTTTATCTATTAAACATATATATATATATATATATATTGATTAATCCATAAAATTATAGATACTGATCTAAATTGCATTTTATATAGAGATGGTAGACTATATGTACTAATCATTGATGTTTTCAATTTTAAAATGTTGATCTGAAAGAAAATAAATTAATTATTCATCTTTCTAGAATGATTAACATATAATACGAATCATTTATATATATATATATTTATTCATAAAATCCTTCTTTATTACTGTCCATGATGCAATAAATGAAAAATGCATTGCATCTCTTGGTGGGTGTGGTAGTCCACCCATACACACTACCAAGGTTTTAATTTACCCTTTTGTTGGAAAGTATGAAGATATATATGATATTATCATTTGAAAAAAAATTATCATTAATAATATGTATATATTTAAAACCCATCATAATTCCAATCTATAAAACTTGTTGTCAAAACGTGAATGGTATATCTATGTAGAGTTAGTATGTCATATATACACATGAGTTATACATTAAATATTCATTTTTTTGGAATGATGGATGATAATGGTTTTTCCATATTCATAATGAAATTTATGTATATTTAGGATTTTGAATGAATTATTTTACAAAAAATATCACATATTTATAATGATGTTAAATAATATGTAAATAATATAGTCTTCGATTAACGTGGTTTCCTATTCTTTTGATGAATCACATTAGATCTCCTATTAAGGACTCTAAGGTTTGACTTTTGTAGAGAATATAATCTAATTTCTTTTGTAGGGATGATGATAATGTATAATAGTTTCATTTGGTCAATCCTAAAATCTCAACATGTTGTAAAATAGATAATATAAGGGTTATATTTTATATGTTAGGGGAGGGGAAACTTTATTTTATTAAAAGAAAAAACTATTGAAAGACAATCCTCTATCTAAATTTTTCAATCTCTAAAAATATTGGTCGATAATGTAAAATTCTTTTTGGTTATCATAAAAAAGAAAAACATTAAGTGGTTTATGTTCTGTTTTATACAATATATTTTGGTTTAGTCTTTTAGTTAACATATTTTATCCTCAATAGTTGTAATATATTATTCACACAAAATGAGTAATAATTCTACATATAAGTTGAATTTTTTCTCATAAATGGACTATGGGTTACATTTTACTCAACATCTCCTCCATTTTACCTTAACATAACATTTTTATGATTTTTATATAATTTAATAAAAAAATATTTCTGTAAACTATAATTAAAGTCAGTTTTTAAGCTATTCATTTAATTTGAAATTAAGGAAACAAATACGGGGATATAATTATAGTATAATCTCTTATAAAATCTTAAATATTTTATGATGACCTAAAAAATCATGTAACATAATAATTTTAATAAATATTATTATATTAAATGTTTTTTTAATTTATTTTAATTTATTTAATTTATTTAACCATTAATTAAATAACTAGTATGTTAGTATTGTGAAATCGTGTATGGTTACAATTAAATTAAAAATATTATAAATATAAATTTTTTATAAATTAATTTATTTATATTTCTAATTTACTTTTATAAAATAATATATATTCTTTTTTTTCTTTATGTAAAAAAAGTACAGTTTTTAATGTTAAAAGGGTGATATTTTGAAATTATTCATTTCTTAAATTAATATAATTTTCCTAAAAACCTATATTACACCAGGTGATCATTTAATCAACAATTAGATGAAAATTTTCATAAAACACTAATAGAATATTAAAATGCAGATTGTTAGATGGATTATAAATCATTATCATAATGGATTAACCATATTTTTCCCTATAGTCTCTTATCGAGGATCCAATAATTTATAATGGTTACTATTCATATCGCAAAAAGTTAAAGAAACATATTTATAAAATATTAACCTCATAATTAAAAATATAGAATGAGTTTTTTAGGAATAAACCTTAGTAATTGAATGAAATTAATTTAAACATAAAACCTAATATAAAAAGTTAAATATTTATAAAAAATACTTCTTAAGAATAGTATTTTTTTATAAAACATTAAACATTAATATTGATTCTAATGAAATTATTTAGATTATTATTTATATATGGGAACACATCTTACATTTAAAACCTTTTAAAAAAACCTTTTTTCACACCGGAAGAAAAAAAATTTACAATATAAATTTATAGTAATCACTATTCACTTTAAAATATATAATTTAAGAAATACCATATATTCACATTAGGATAGTTTTTATAAGATGATTTAAAAATTTATTCCCATTTTATCAGAAATAGTTTTCTACAATAATGGAATAATAAATTTAATATTCCTAAAAGAAATAATATATGTTTCAAAGGAAATGTATTTTTTAATAATAATATAACTTTACTAAAAATTGAATGCTTATTTCTTAAGAATACTTATAAAAATTGATATTGAGTACGAATGTTATATATAAATTTAATAATGTGGTTATAACATTCATACCCTCAAATTAAATAATTATTTGATAAATTTCAGATTAAAATATAACATTTAAATATTATATCATAGTGTTTAGACTCGATGTTACAGGCGACAAAATCTATCAAAAAAATATAGAACTATATCAAAAAGATCTAGTGTTGTTACATTTAAACATGCTTAAAAAAATTTAACCTAAAACTTTAGTCACAATAATAAAACTAAATGAGTTTATTTCTGTTTTATTACATCCATGGTTTCCCTTATAGAATCATTGGATTTATAATTCCTATAGAAAAAATTTACCAGTTGCAATGTATTTTTCAGTATTACATTATCTTTATGGAAAAAAATTATAAAAGTAATTCATTATTTGAAAAATAATTCCCCATCAGTTTCACCATTGATTTGAGAACATTTGAAGGATAAAATATGTAATTCCATTGGAGAGATATGTAAAACACATCATGAACATAAGATTGGATTGGGGGAAGAGCCAATGGATAAGCTATCATCCCGACTAAATCAAGAATATTAAAGGCTAAAATATTCATAGGGATCAGATTTACATTCATTTCAAATCTCATAAATTTATTCCATGTATATATATATATAAACACATTTTCACCAATAAAAATCCCTGAATCCTATAGATTTTTATTATCATAGCTTTTATGTCAACTCTATGTTTCCTTTATGTCTTGTTGAAAAGATATAATTTTATCTTCAATTTATAATGATATATTAGGACCTAAAAATTTATTTCACCAACATGAATCCATCACATTCTATTTTTACACTTCTTCCCATGGAGGTCATCATAAGGATATATATGAATTCATGAGTGAATGATATTTATTTTAGAACACTCAAATATTAGATAGTGTTGATCCCAACCACTATTGAAATAAAAATAAATTGATCTCAATATATCCTATAGGGTTTCAATGATTCTCCTAGACTAGAAATCATAATGGTGATGATGTTTTGTACTAAAAATACTATGTATTCAGAGTCCAATGGAGGCTTCTCCATAAAAAATGTTAATCCTTTAATGCATATCATATAGAATTTAATATCACACATAATATAACAAAACCATTTTTAATGAATATTTTTTAACGTTGATCATGAGGTAAATGATATCTTATATAAATTATTTTTGTCGACATTATATTTTGTTTGAATACAACCAAAATAGCTTAATAACAATTAGAATGTTTTGTGGATGCAAATAAACAAATAAATGGGGGTGTTTTCAAATTTCCATTATGGTGTGGGTAATGCCTCTAATATTCCCTCAGTCTTCTTCTAGTTAAATTAATAATAAATAAAAACCAAGAATCAATATATATATTCTAAAAATTATCCCTTCCTCCATATAAAAAAATATACTATTTAGATCAATTTCCATATTATTAATTCCATGATGAATATAGAATTATGAACTATAAGCATCATCCAAAAGATCCATCTTAAACTTTGGAATGGATAGAACCCTATATAGTTCATGAACTATATCATTCCATCATAATCATTGATTTATTCTAGAATAGTTACGACCTTATTCAATTGCTCATATTCCTATTATTCCTCTTTAATCCTCACATAGATTTATAAGTGAAATATAATTTGAGAAAGATAACATTTCTCACATTCATTAAATATTTTCATGACACGTAATTTTGAAATCCTAATTTATTAGATCTTTTCTGATCCCATCATGGATAATCTCTCGTGATCCTTTTAACTGAAAGAATCAGACACTTTTTTATCTTTCCCAAGATGATGATATATTGATGATTCATAATCATTAGTCAACTCCAACTATGTAATCTGGTGAAAATTCATGTCTTTATATGTAAATATATACATTGATCCTTTATGGAAATTATATATATATCACATATCCTTGTAAATATAATACTTCCATATTATTAGTGAAAAAATTATTATATCTAACTTCAAATAATGAGTCGGGTAATTTTTCTCATAAACCCATAATTATCATGAGGATTTGGCTACATCCATGTCATTTTATAATAGAATTAATCCTTGGGTAATAGTTTATGCACAAATACATATTAAAATTCATTCTTCATTATATGGTTGTGTAGGAATAGGTGCAACGATAAACATTCTCTTTAGTTCCATAAATGTTTCCCCACCTTCATCTTGCCAGTGGAACAAAGATCTATTCTGAGTGAATGTAGTTATTTGATTAGAAGATCAATATAATTTATTGATAAATCATCCCTAATATCCAAGAAAACCTATGGAACATTTGATCTCTGTCATAGTGTTTGGTATGAGTTAACATTTAATAAATTCTTCCATTGATGGAAATAAAAATATTCCCATACTAGAGATTATATGAAACAGAGAGCAATGTAATTGTACTAAAAATTAAAACATTTTTCATTTTTCATAATGACTCTCCACCCTTAGGTTATTCACTAAAAACCTCAAATGATCTTAATTATCATTACTACTCAATTAATATATAAAAAAAATGTATAAAAATACTATTATAAACTATTAAAGGTAAAAAATTAATGACCCTATTCATTTAATCTGTGGTGGTATTTGGGGTATCAATGAGACCAAATATAATGACTATATATTTTTGGTTACAAGCCTTGTACAGAATTAAAATTTTGTAATATAGTCATTCTTTTCCCATAATTATTGATATCAGGAATGATTATCAATCTTTTAAAAGCATGCATTTCCATAGAGTTGATAAAAACATTCATCAATGTGAGGTAATGTATATTTATTCATGATTTTAGTCCTGTTATGTTCCTTATATTCATTGTAGAGATACATTGATCAAAATTTCATCTTAAAAAGGAATACATCTACCTTATGGGTATTTAATTGTTTGATATAATCCCTTATTAGTATTTTGTAGTTGTTTCTTCTTCAGTTACAACAACCATATCTTGGAAATTCTATATGGTGTCATTTAAATAAAATTACTACTTGCTATGCGTTATATTGAAACCTCAAGTTCATGATTTAGTAGAAGAATACGAATATAATTTGGAAAAAATCAATATATAACCATTAAAAGGTCATATAATGGATTTTGAATCTCTCCATAACCATATGAGATAAAACTTACTTTTGATTATGAATCATGACCCATTCAATGGATTAAATTTCTATGGGAAGTTTATATTTATCATCACATTAATAGAGGATCATTGGGTGGTTTGGAATGTGAAATGTTAATTACCACACTTGGAAAATGATTTCTAATATTAGTAAATAATGTCAATGAATTCAAAATATATAAACTTCTTCAAAAAAATTTATAATAAAAATTTTTAGCAGGAGAATTTTCCCATTATCATCAATAAGATGATAATAATATACCTGATATGTAATCAATGTACCATTACATGTTTACATAGTAAATTCCAAATCTAATCACTAATGTGGAACTGAGATACCCTAAGAAATTAATCTAGATATATAAGAGTGTGAATATCTAGAATCTAATAAGACATTATTAGTTATGGATTATATGATAACTATACTATTCACCACTTCATTATCCACATTATAAAAAGAGATGAGATGTTATTTTTCTTTTTTATATAATATTTTGAGGTTATTGACATTGATCAACATCATTAACCATTGGTCATGAGTAGTGGTTGTAATATAGATTATACTCCTTT
This sequence comes from Viscum album, assembly GCA_963277665.1. Lineage (NCBI taxonomy): Eukaryota > Viridiplantae > Streptophyta > Magnoliopsida > Santalales > Viscaceae > Viscum > Viscum album. Next base: position 966,489,702 of record OY728136.1, read on the forward strand.
CATTTTTAACATTTTATACCCCTATATTTTTGAACTTTGTAGTTTGCATAGTGAAATCATTGTTACTTTTCCTCCAAAATTGTAATAGATCCTTCTATAAATAAAATATTCAATAGGCTGATAGCCATCATTTCTAATGATAAATAAATTACTTATTCTATTTTGATTTTATTAAACACGTTTAATTCCATAAATCTAGTATAATGGAATTACAATCTACCTATATCAATAGTTTTTAGAATTCTATTTTTATTCCATATTCCTTTCTTTTAAAAATAATTTGATTGACAGGTAACTATAATATTCATCTCCACATTGATAGAGAATTCAATTATTTCTTTATATCTACTAAATTATCTTATTGAAAACACCCTTAAAATAGTCAGAAAAAATAAACTAATGAACCGATCAATCTTACATTCATGTTTAGTTATTATATAATATGCATATGTACTATCCTTTTTAAAAATATCCTCAAATATATGAATGGATTTACCATCCAATAACATTTTTATTTGGAATTCCTTATTTAATTTCTATTGATTAATAAAAGGAATGAATTTTTTATGAAAATAAAATCATTATCTTAAAACACTACATGTAGTTTGTTTCCTCTTTATCCTCACATTCTTGATATAATTACACCATTTATTTTATTTTACTTCTAAATAATAGAAAATTGAATTAAATTTTCCATAGTTCAAAAAATATAATGATGAAAATATATTTTCAATAGTAATAATCCCTTTTTCATAATCCTATGAATCAAATTAAAAACTCAATGGAATTTGGTATTTCATCATGAAGGACTCAAAATAACATTATTCTATACTTTTCTCATTTTGAATTTCATCATATTTCATACCATGAGAATGTTGTGTAAGTATTTCTATGAGGTTTTTCAGAACAACTACTAGTACATTTTTTTTCTTTGGTAAAATCATTTTATTATCTTTCAAATTCATAATTAACACTATTTATTTGTGTTTTATAAATTTACTAAAACTAATGTTTTTGAGAAACAATAATCTTAATTTGAAACCAAATGATCATGAAAAATCATTTATAATATTTCTACATTAGGGAACATTCTTTTAAATAATTGAAATATTATTTTTACCCTAATTCTTTCATTATTATTACGAAGATAGTAGGTTGTTTTTATATGGTTTAAAATACCTACATAGTTCTCACTAATGCATTGTTATAAAAAATTATAAAGGTTAAAAAAATATATTATACCATTTATATTAACCTATACCATCCAAACATAGATACTATATATATTATCTGAATACACAATACATAACATAAAATGGAAAGTCCACTTCATGTAGTTATATTGATTTGGTAAACAATGATGCATAAACAAAGAGTTTATAGCTGAATATATCGTCACCCACTATATTATTTATATCTAGAATCCATCATAGAAATACCTTACTTAAAACCATTCATCCTAACCTAGAAAAAGGAAACACATGAATGGCAGAGAATAGATGATCAGTATGGGTAGAGAAAGAATATTTCATTCATAAAGGAGTACAGTGGTATGTCTTCATGATAAAAACATTTCATAAAACATACCCTAAAAATCATAAATCATGATGTTTAATAATGGAAAAATAATAATTTTTAAAGTGTTATGAATCGTAATATAATTAATGGACATTGGATATGATAGCCCAGCATTATAATAAGGATGAAAAAAGTTGAATACACATAATCATATAAAATAATTCTGTATTAGAGAAGTATCATAGATAATAATATCATAATATATTCAGATCCCAACCCAACCCATTATAGTGGTCAATGTTATCATCGAAGACTATTATTGTTGATATAGTGTCACGAACCAAACTGGGATGCCATCTGACCTGACACCGAACATGGTCCATGAAATGGCCTGAAGGGTGTTCTCGATCCCCACGGGCTGGAAACAAGTGTTGGGAATAAATATAAAACATGAGGAATTAATTTAGAACAATAATAATAGGGTCAAAATAATAATACATTGAAAACACAGTAGAGCTAAGCAGAACTAAATCTCAATAAAATTATAATCTAGTCCAATACGAATACAAATAAATAAAAATAACACTGAAAGAACCAGAAGATAGGAAAAATTAAAACAAACAGCTACTAGAATGATCTCCATGTGACCTCTTGGTCACCTCCAACCATAAGACCACCCTGCTCTAAGAGATACTCGAACTAGAAAAACCTAAAAAAATTAGAACCTGAATGATAGTTCGGGTATACCGACATCGAATGGTACAAGTAGGGTGTGAGCTAGAAATCTCAGTACAAAATCACCAAAGAGTCCATGTGTTTCCTTTCCCAATAGAATCAATTAACACTAGTTTGAAAATAAGTCTATAAAAATATATTTTCATTCTTTATATAAATAAACAAATTTCATTCCTCTCTTCCAAACTATGCACAACATGTTTCCACATTCAAAATAGACTTTTAATTTTAAATAAAAAATACAAATCAACAGCCCCAGGTCTATGTTGAAAACAAATAAACTGAAAAAATGAACATTCAATGTTTCATAAAGTAAACAAGCAGTATAGATAGTAACCATGGGTGATCCCAAACATCCCTAGAAGATTCCGGGACGTACTCGGTTTCGGAACCTCCTGCCGGCATATGGTGAAACTCCTATGTCTATAACCAACTGGCTACCTTAACTGACTAATCCAGTAGAAATTCCTAACTGGACTAACAAAATCTAGGGGGTACCAACCCATCTAATCAGGGTTTATCAACAACTGTCACTCGATCATCTAAAAGATGCCCAAGAACCCATGGTGGTGATAATAATACTATGTAAGTAAGAATGCCCTCGCACGGATGACTCATCTCACCACACGTTCCTACCACAAAAACGGAAGCCTTCTATACGGTCACCCATAAAGGGTTACCCTACATAGGTGCACCCCACGAATAAGCATTTCATTATATCATATCTAAAAAATGTCAACTAGGCCATCACACCATTTAACATTCAATCCATTTTATAAAATGTTCAATGTTTCCAACGAGGCATTCACATTTTTTGAATCACATTATTTTATAAAATCAACACAAAACATCACCTTTAAAAGTACAATGCCAATTGGGCCTTTAAAATTATTCACCAAATACATTTACCAAAGCAGTTCTGAATCATCTCTAAAACCATTTCCATTTATTCAAAGACAAATGGTCCATTAAACAATTTGAAACCAACTGTTTCCAAAAATGCCTCATAGTACAAATTTTAAAAAAAATAAATTTAAAGCTACATTAAATAAGAACACACTTTTTTTAGAGATAAAAGATCACTTTTATAAGGAATGTAAAGGGAGAGAGAAGTGAAAACATTTGATAAATCAAGGTTCATGTGTAACATCCTTTTTAAGTGTCATTTTACTTGAATACCCATCCATTTGTACACCTAGTGCACCCATGGATGTGAGAACATCCAATGACACCCCTTTATGATCCACAAGAATACCCAAAAACATTTTTTTCCAGAAATACAACTTCCCTTTAAACCAACACAATTGTAAAATCTCTCATAAAAATTTTAAAAACACAAGGGACTTTTCCAAAACATTTCACCATAAATAATAAAGCCATAAATAGGCACCCAAATCACATTCAATGCTCCAATTCACGTTTCAACCCAAAAAATATATAAAACCATGTCAAAAAAATACAACAAGGGCTCAATTTCCTTTTTATAAAACAAAAGGAATTTTCTCAAACACTTCCAAGGCACCAACACATAGAAATAATCAAGGAATCCCTTTAAAACCAATTTTTAACAGTTCAAACCAACATAAAAACAACAAAATAAGTAAACTATAATACTTATGGAGGTGTAAATCGGGTTTAAAAATTAATCCAAAGTGTTCAAGAATCAATGGTTTGCAATGGAAAGCAAAATCATGGAAACACTTACCTCAACAGTGTGTGAATGTGATGAAACTTCAAGGGAGGAGAGATCTAAGCCCAACGGACCATCCACACACCATATCCACAATAAAAACGAACCACAGAAGCCTGACCTAACCCTAGGGTTTGGCTAAGGGAGTAAACCCCAATGATTACCTAAGAAACAAATAAGGGAAAAAAAAGATAGGAGATTCGGTGAAAGAATCATGAAGAATCCCCATCCTTTCTTGAACAATCTCCCCAAAATCGACCCAAATAGAAGCATAAAGGAGGTGGAGTCTCCTATGGTATATTCCCAACATATAGGGATTCATTTTAGAAGTGGAATCACCCAAATCGGAGCTCCGTGTCAAAAGTTATAAAGCCCTCAAGTGGCTGTACGGTTTTTCTGCACGGTTTGTCAAACCGCACGCAAACCGTGCAAGGGATACTGGAAAACTCTTACAACATCGCATGGTTAGGTTTCATGGTATGGAAACTTCATTATCAAACCGTGCAACCCCAAAAACTTGCTGAAAATTCCCAAATTACACCGCAAACACTTTGGAAGTTCACCTAATTATCCTTGAATGTTTTAAACACAATATGGAGACTCCAACGACATCATAAACTCTACAACATGCCACTTTCATCCCACAACATTCTCAATAACCAAGAATGGGTTTAGAAGAAAACCAATACTAGAAATACTAAATGGCTTTTGTTGGACACCCAAGCTGAACCTCAACCAAATGTTCCAACATCGATAAATAAATAAAAAGAAGGAGTATTCGAGGTCGGGGTGTGACAATTCTCCCCACCATGGACACTTTATACCCCCAGAAAGTCTCCAATCCAAAGGTCAACCAAAGCTCAAGTCCATTACCAACAAAAACCAAGGGGAATCTATGATCCCCGGGATGACTATCCACTCAACAATTCACACTGCACTGATCAAGAAGAAACCACAATGCACAAATGAGTATTATGGGAGAACACGAGAGGGTTCTCCCCACCATAATAACTCAACTAATACAAACAACATTTAAAATCCAAACAATACCCACTCTACAATAAAGAACAAAGGATTTCACCATTTTAAATTTTAGGGTAACTTGCATGGTTTGGCCACACAGTTTACCAAGTCTTGTGCCAACTGTACACAAACTACTCGAAGGAATGGGCACCTCGGATGGCTTGGCCGCACGGTTTCAAAACTGTGATCCAGCCGTTCCAATGCCTCTTCCCAAGAAAAGACACAAAGTCGTGTGGTTATGAGAATTGACACATAGTAGCGCACTGTTCGTGCAGTTGGTTATATCCTCTTGGCTAGGGCCACACGATTTCTTTTAGTTGTGCGGTAACTATGCGCTAACTGTGATCCACATGTTAGAATATCGCAAAACTCAAGAAACCAAAAACCTCGATCGAGGTCAAACCTGAACATCGATATCTACGTTGGACACTACCACCACTAAAATTGGTAACCTCATAAACAATCTGAACCCACAGTAATCCAATTCTACAAAACTCAAGCATCTTTAAACGACAATTACTGAATGTTAAAATAGAAACTGGCCTATACAAAGTCAAGACACACTCAATGGAGAATGAAAATTTTCAAGGTTCACATTCAGAATGACTCAACTATTTGGGTTAGAAGAGATCTATTTCATCGCACCATTACCATAAAAGGTTAACTTACAAAATCAAGGCAACAAGAACAAGGAGATGTTAAACATTTCCATCCCAACATAGAAAAAAACTAGGTTGGGTTTCACACCCCCTTTCACTCCTGACTGTGCACGAGCTTCATCCCAAGACCTATGGTTGGGGCTCTGATGGCTAAAGCATCTCTTGCCTCACAGTTAGCCAACACATCCTCCGATTAAGACTTACTTTTCAGACAACACCCCATATAGAACTTATTAAAATGACTCCAATGGCTACAATAGCGACAAGTCTTCGGAGGAACACAACAACATGGCTTTGAGTGACCAAATCGGCTGCACTGGAATCAAATAAGAATACGGTCCAAAGTACTAGAATCTAGATCCAACAAATAATATTTTTCATAAATCAGTTCCCCTGGCACACCCACCTCGCTAGAGGATAAACCTTAATGAGAACCCACTACCATAGGATGCACCTTGAAAACAAATTCATCCATAAATGCCTTATCCACCAACTTCATGAAATAGGTTTCATTAGATGAGAGAACTTTCTCATCAATTTCAGGATGAAGACACCAAACAAAGAGAGGGTCCTTTATCTGATCCTCTGATACTACTTACAATGAGAATGGAACCAGCTTTCTAAAATGGACAACATAAGACTTTAAGGATCGCTGGCCCTATTGAACATCCTACAGCTCTGCCACCTTCCTCTACTTCACCTCCTCTAGTATGAACCGTTGAATTAAAGTGGCCTTAAACACCTCCTATGACATCTCACCTTCTATTTATGATGGGGAAACCAACCCCCACTAGTCCATGACTGGATCCTCAAACAACCTTTGAATTTTGCAAACTCTAACAGTATTGGGAGTTCCCAATGACTTAAAAACACACTCGACTTCCTCAACCCACTACACAACCTCAAGAAAATCTCAATCACCATGGAAAAAAATCCAAACTTGTTAAGGAAAAGGAACTAGTAATGACTCATTACGAACATTGGGGACCTTTCTGGGTGGTATTTTCTAAACAACACAAAAACTACAGCCCAGATCCAACATCAAACTGAGGACAAAACAAAGAGGAACACCTCAAACCGAAACCAACTGGCTCAGAATCCAAGTAAAAACAAACACCAACTGAGTATCCTTTTTCAAAACCCCTAATTTTATTTTCAAAACTCAAAACATCCTTCTTCCAAGGATAATTCCCAAATACCAAAAACCGTTTTTTCAAGAAAAACAAATTTCCGAAATCATTTTCTCATTCAAATACACTTTAGGAAAACCATACCAAACCTTTAACTCGAAAAACCAACCCATGGTATTTTATAAACCATTACATGTGTGTCAATCCATATCCAAAACAATGTACGCACTTCCCACACATACCCACACACATTTCAACGTCCATAAAAAATACCAAGGGCCACATTCCATTAACATTCTCAAATCCAAAACACCTTCAATTTTGGAAAACCCACATTATCAAATTAAAACCATTTCATGGAAAATAGTAATGTTTTTTAATCCATTTTAATTTCAATATCCACATTCATTTTCAACATATAGTTTTACCAACTGAAACCAAAATGAAACACAACCAACAATGGACCACCAGAATGAGTGACTAATTCTTATGCCTAACCCGAAGACATGGTGGTGTGCCATGCCCCAAATATGGCATAACACTAAGAGGGCCTTGAACAGGGCACTTGGACTCTACATGGGTCACCACCCCATGTGAGTCCACAAAATTACATTGGTTCACCTCCAATCTCATCCCTCAATCCATGACATCCCAAAACAAAAGACTCAAATCTCAGACTACCCCGGGTGACTCGAGGTTCAGAATGAGCAAGGTTTCATGATGCTTTTCTCACACCTACCTCCTGAGTCCCAACATTCCTAATATTCATATACCAAACACCTCATGTAACAATAACCTCATCTAATACAATTTTTTCACGAACCAAACTGAGATACCATCTGACCCGACACTAAACCAAGTCCATGACATGGCCCGAAGGGCATTCACGATGCCCACGGTCTGGAAACAAGTTTCGGGAATCAAAATAAAACATGAGGTAACAATTTTTCCCATTAATAATATGATGAAAATAATAAAACATTGAAAACACAACAGAGCTAACCACAACTGAATCTCAATAAAATAACAATCTAGTCCAATATGAATACAAATAGATAAAACTAACACTGAATGAACCAGAAGATATAAAAAAATAAGATAACAAGCTACTAGAAATATCTCCATGTGACCTCTTGGTCACCTCCAACCATAAGACCACCATGCTCCAAGAGATACTCGAACTAGAAAAACCTGAACAAAATCTGAACTTGCAAAACAGTTCATGTCTACTGACACCGAATGGTATAAGAAGGGTGTGAGCTAGACAGATCAGTAGGCAATCACCAAAGATTCCATGTGTTTCCTTTCCCAAGATAATCCATTAACACTAGTTTGAAAATAAAGCTATAAAAATAGGTTATCATTTTTTTTATAAATAAAAAAATTATATTCCCTTCTTCTAAACAATGCACACCATATTTCCACATTCAAAATAGTCTTTTCATTTTAAATAAAAAACAAATCAACAACACCAGGGATATGCTGAAAACAAATAAACTTAACAAAAGAACATTCAATATGGAAGAAAGTAAACAAGTAGTGCATATAGTAACCATGGGTGATCCTAAACATCCATAGAAGACCCCTAGATGTACTCGGTTTCAGAACCACCTGACGGCGTATGGTAAATCTCCTAAGTCTATAACCAACTGGCCGCCCTAACTAACCAATCTAGTGGCAATGCTCGCCTAGACTAACAAAATCGAGGGGGTACTAACCCGTCTAATCGGGGTTGATCATCAACCATCACTCGATCATCTAAAAGACGCCCAGCAACCCCTAGTGGTGATAATAATACTGTGTAAGTTGGAAGGTCCTCTCACGCGTGACTCATCTCACCACACTTGGATTCCCCAAACACAGACGCTTTTTATCCGTTCAGCCATAAATGGTTACCCTAAATAGAAGCGCCCCACAAATATGCATTCGATCATTTCATATCTTCAAAGTGCCAACCTGTCCGTCACACCGTTTAACATTCAAACCATTTCATAAAATGTTCAAAGTTGCCAACCAGGAATTCACATTTTCTGAATCACATTCTTTTCTAAAATCAAAACAAAACATCACCATTAAAATTACAATTCCAAAATATCCATTAATATTATGCACCAAATACATTTAACAAAGAAATTCCAAATCATCTCTAAAACCATTTCCATGTATAAAAAGACAAATGGGACATTAAACAATTTGAAACCAATTGTTTCCCAAAATTCCTCACAGTTCAAATTTAAAAGAAAAAAATAAATTTAAAGTAACATTAAATTGGAACACTCTTTTTTAAGAGATAAAAGATCTATTTTAGAAAGAAAAATAATGGGAGAGAGATGTGAAAACATTTGAGAAATCAAGGTTCATGTGTAACATCCTTTTTAAGTGTCATTTTACTTGAATACCCATCCATGTGTGCACCAAGTACACCCATGGATGTGAGAACATCAAATGAAACCCCTTGAAGATCCATAAGAATACCCAAAAACATTTTTTTTCCAGAAATACCACATCCCTTTAAACCAACACTATTGTAAAGTCTCTCATAAACATTTCAAAAACCGAAAGGACTTTTCCAAAACATTTCACCATAAATAATCAATCCATAAGTAGGCACCCAAATCACATTCAATGATCCAATTCACGTTTCAAACCCTACAACACTTAAAACCTAGTCCAACCAATATAATAAGGGCTCAATTTCCTTTTTATAAAACAAAATTCATTTTATCAAACACTTCCATGGCACCAACACAGAGACATAATCATGGAATCCCTTTAAAACCAAATTTTAACAGTTGAAACCAACATAAAAACACCACAATAAGTTAATTATAATACATATGGAGGTGTGAATCATGATTAAAAATTAATCCAAAGTGTTCAAGCATCAATGGTTTTAAATAGAAAGGAAAATCATGGAAACACCTACCTCAACAGTGTGTGAATGCGATGAAACATCAAGGGAGGAGAGATCTAAGCCCCACAGACCATCTACACACCCTAGACACAATAAAAACGAACCACATGAGCCAACCCTAACCCTAGGGTTTGGCCAATGGAGTAAACCCCCAAGAAAACCCTGGAAACAAAGAAGGGAAGAGAAAGAGAGGAGATTTGGTGAAGGAAACTTGAAGAATCAACTGCATTTCTTGAGAAATCAACCTAAAATCAACCCATATTGCAGCAGGAAGGAGGGGAAGGCTCTTCTGGTCAATTACTAACAAATAGAGCTACATTTTGGAGGTATAATTACCCAAATCGATGCTCCACATCAAAATTTATTAAGCCCTCAAGTGGATACACGGTTTTGCAGCACAGGTTTTCAAACCGCATGAAAACCGCGCTAGGTCTACTGGAAAACTCTTACAACTTCGCATGGTTAGGTTGCACAGTTTGGGAAGGCCATGCTCAAACTGTGAAACCACAAAAATAAGCCGAAAACCCCCAAATTACACCCTCAAACACTTGGGAATTTAAACCAATGTTCCTTGAATGTTTTAAACATAATATGGAGACACCAACAGCATCATAAACTCTCCAACATGCCACTTTAATCCAAAAACATTCTCAATAACCAAGAATTTGATTAGAAGAAAACCAATACCACAAATACACAATGACTTTTTTTGGACACCCAAGCTGAACCTCAACCAAAAGTTCCAACATCGATAAATAAATAAAAGGAATGACTATCCGAGGTCGGGGTGTGACATAGAGTCCCTTACTAAATTGGAGTTCACTTCACTTTATGGTCATATTTATCTCATGGAAAACAATTATATTCATAATTATTTCAACGAATATATAATTATAGTACCATAAATCACATAATGAGAACATTAAAAAAGTGATCCATGATATTATAAAACAATCATCCTTTAAAAACCAATGAAAATTAAATAGGTTTCTGAATCTTTTCATCATCGAATTTTCTATGAAAAAAGAAACTGTATACATAAATTTTTTTCCATAAATTCACAAACAATATAGTGAATGAATAATGATTTATCATTGGATCAAAATAATAGAGCTATCATGATTCTGGAAAACTGTTTTCATTCCATTGATGATAAATAAAAATCATTCATTAATACTTTTATAAAAGGTATCAAAAATAACTTGTTTTAAAAATGGAAATATGACTCATTATAATTCATATATAAAAATAATTTTTTTTTATAATTTCTGTAATAAATAATTTTAAAATTATATAAAATTATTTAAATAATTATTATGAAATATTTTTTTTGATGAAGATGGTTTTTCTACCGAAGAGAGAAACAAATGTAATTTTTCATTAAGAAATCATTCCGACCATTAAGTAAATATGGCGAGGAAAATGAAATTATTACTAGTTATATATATAAATATTAATTTATGATAAAAAAATTCATAATTTTATTTAATGTTTTTTAAAAATATTTCATCAACGAACGTTAACCATAAATAATTATAATAAACAATTATATTGTAAAATAAATCAATTACCTCAATCCAGACATTATTTGTATTTTTTCGATCAATATATATAACAAATAAATAATTATTATTCCTATATAAAAATAATAAAAATATTTGTTTTTCTAATTATGATTTAATTATGAAAATATATTACATATTATTAATAATCAATTGTTTAAATCAATATTATTAGTGGAAACTGCTACATTTTTTGTGTTTACTTTGGTCAAGTAGTTTTAGTCCACGTAAATTCATTATTTACAAATAATCATAATAATTTCTATCATGATAAAAATAATTTATTTATTTTTAATAAATATAATTAGATTCATCCAACATTTATACATAGTAAAATTAATGATCTCATTCATGGAAATTGTTGGACATAGGTACGCGTGAATGTTGTTTTCTTTTTTCAATAGATGGAATAAATGCTTGTAAATTGTTAATTAAAATTATTTATAATCATAATTATAACAAATAAATATTATATATTAATCAATTAAACTCTTATTAATATCACTATAATATGTAAATGAAAATTGAATTGCATTGCTTCATAGAGGCGGGAGTTTAAATGTATGCTTGAGCGAGGTATTTACTCTCCAATAGATTGGAATGTAGGAAGGAAGATATTATATTATCATTATAGAAGCATAATTATTTCATATGTATTATTTATGAAATCTAAACCCATCATTATATCAAAGATTAAAATATGTTTATGTGAAAATTAATTGTCTCGCTATGTGGAGACAATAAAGAGTACCTACGAACAATGGTACATTCACTTATCAATTGATTGTAAGGATGGTAGCTAATTAGAATTTATTAAAAATTGTTATATTCATGTATAATTATTATACATAAGTTATTCGTTTTTTAAAATATTATATAATTATAATAAGAAAAATAATTAGTATAAAATTTATTGGTAATTGTGATTACAACATCCTTAAAAATACTAAATTAGATCCCCTCTTAGGGATGTTAGGAATGGTATTTTTGGGGGACCAAAAACTATTGAACAAGCATAACAAATCTTATATTGGATATGTGAAGTGGTTTTTTGTGATATAGATATGATTGTGGTGTAAATAAGTTAATGGAGATCTTTCCTTTTGTAAGTATGGGGAGCAATATTGGTGGAAGTTGTAAAATGATTAAAATATAAAATGATTATTTTATAGCATAGTTCTTCAAATTGAACTATACTGAGATATAATATATTGATTTTTTGATATAAAATCAAAATTTAATAAGTTTATAGTTTTATGTGGAGTTTTAAACGAAAACTATTGGTTTGTCTTTTAGTTAACCAATTCTAACATTAACTCCAATAATGTCTTTTTCACATTTGAATGGATATAATTTTTCAAGAAAAGTGATGATTTCACAGAAGTGGGAAATTGATTAAATTTTTTAATACGCCTTATCATGAAAGTAATATTTTAATGTATTTATGTTTTATAATTAATTTATAAAATTAAAAACATCATAAAATATCATTAATGTAATTCTTTACAATAATTATTTAATACATCCTTAATGAAACTGATAGAAGGATGGGAATAAAATATAATATTTTAAAAAATCTCTAATACTTTATAAATATCTAAAAAATCATGGAACATAATAATTTGCAAGAAATTGGTTTCGTTTAATTTTTTTAATGTTTTTTATTTCATATTTCTACACATGTAATAAATATTTTTGGTAGCATTATATAGTCATTTAAGGTAACAATTAAGATGTGGAAAATTAGAAATAAATTACTATGATAAATATATTGATATATTTTTATAATAATTACTTATATCTAACATTATCATTATTTTATCCTTATATGGGAATTTTATAGATATTAATGTTGAGGGAGTGACATTTTGTATTTATTCATTTCTTAAATATATATAAATTTCATAATAAAAGAAATATTTCTGAAATAGACCACATATTAAATAAGTAGATGTTAATGGAAGAAGTAAATTTTTCTAAAAGGATTAAAGAATGGTTTTTGTTATATTTAATGGAGTTGTATGTATATGTAAAAGCTATTTCACATGTTTTACAAGATCTGGGGTCATAAATTTTCTTTATTGATACATTTAATGTTAAAAAATATAAAGGCGTATAATTTAAAAATATTTATCACAGAAATCAAAATATGGTATCCATTTTTCATCATTCAGTTTGTATAAGTGGGAATAATTGTTTTAATGTAAATAACCCAATATAGAGTGATAAATAGATTTTTTTGAAAAAGATCATTATGTATTAAAATGTTTTTAAACAACATTCAATAACAAAATTTATTCCAATGAACCATATTAAATAATATATAATATAATATAACATGACTACTTATACATTAATTTTTTTAATTATTTTATTCAAACATGAATTATGAACACATATTTTAATAAAAATATTTATCTTTCTCTATTGATTGGAAAATAAATCATTTCATCAAAATTACAAAATATCATCCAAATAATATACTGATATTATGATTTAAAAAAAGAATTATTTTGAAAAAAATTTATACGTTTAAGAAATTTAAAATAAAATAAAAATTTAAATAGTTTCAATGGAAAATTATTTTTTCAAATAGAGTAAAAAATTGCAACACCATTAATTCATATTTTAGGGTAATTTATAAATACAAATGTACGATGTAAGATAATTAAATATATTTATATTCTTAATTTTATAATACATATTAAAACTTTTAAATTTTATGGTTGAGTGATAATTTTCACATTATATAATAACATTTTAATAGTATATCATGGTTCATAAAAACCATTATTTTGAATAACACAAGACATCAAAAATCATTAATAGGAAACTGTATCACGAAATATTTGGGTGTTAAAAAACTCCTCCAACCCGATTTAAATAATAAACATTTATTCCCTACTACTTATGAACCCAAAAATAAACTCGAATATTAGTGAACTATCCATATACATGAATACATCATTAGATCATCTTTGGTGGAATTTATACGATGATGGGATTAACATATTCATCTTTTTTGTTCTCAAAAAATAATATCATTCACTAAAGAATAAAAATTCATCTATATTAGTACTTTTATAGAAAAAGATTTTTAATACAGTCGTTATTGAATGATGTTTGTGAAAAATCTAATGGGACATGATATTGACAAGGAAATTTTATAAAATGTCAATACAATTCTATAGAAAAACAAGTATTTTCAATGATTATAGAATTATTATGCTGAAAAACATCTATGTGACCTAGAGTTTGAGGAAAAAGAGAAATTAATCACGAAAATATCTCCATGGAAGATAATAATGATATTTGGGATGTTGGGATAGCTATGTCTTAGGTACATCATTCCATTCGAGATTCTTGATCACATCAGCATCATGAATTATTAGCTGCCACTCACACTATCAATTTCCAAAGTACACAACCTATTCCATATGCCCCTATGGTAATATTAAATAATTGATATCACAATTTTACTTTATTCCAAGGTGGTACGTCTGTTAAATGATCTCTCTTATGCATAGCATCTAGAGAATAACTTGGATTGTACGGATATTGTTCCATGAAACATGACAACTCAACTAGTCAAAGTATTACTGGTAAACATTAAATATGTAGAGGTAATATGAGAAAAGTATGAATTCATTATGTGGAATAACCCACACTTTTTTTCACCGTAGTATATGAAATAATTATTTGAAGTATAGTTTTTGAAAGGGAGGAATCATCAATTAATAAAAAAAATTACAAATGGAATTTATCTTCTTATAATTGGGTAATATTTAAATGTTTATCATAACTCTCATGCAACAACATATAAAACCAAACAAATTTTATTATATAAATTTCATAACATCATTTGGAAATAAAAATTCCATAGTAATTTAATATATTATAATTGGATAAGATATAAAAAATAATATTTATAAAATATTAATATTTTTACTTTCTTCACCAATATGAATAACTACAATCAAAAACAATTCTACACAAATGATGAATAATATTTTTAAAAAACATCATGAAAATTAAAATACATAATAACATTATAAAAAATATATTTCAATGAATAATTATTGAAATATACGGTATTTTTTGGAATTAGAGAACCCATAGGACTATTACAATGTAATAGTTGGAACAATAATTTTACTATTGCAATAAGAAACTGACTATGGAAGTGTAATCTAACATAATGGAATATTAACATGACCACTATAATAATATAATATCTTATGGAAAATTATAATAATATTTATGTATCTTATGGAATAAAAATATTTCATATTTATAATCTCATACATGAAAATAAATGTTTCAAAAATGAAAAATAAGGGTTTTTATTATTGTAAAACATATATGTTTTATTTTTATTTTTATTAAAATAATAATGATAGAAAAAAAATCTATTTTCATAATATTTTTATAAATTAATATAATGTTTTAATATAATTATAGAATAAATTTCCATGACATTACGCAACTTATCAATTTCTAAAAAAAATCATTTTATTAAAATAGTATTTTTGGAAGAAATTAGGATATTATTTTATAAATAATTTTTTCATAATCATAATATTATCTTTATAAATTTATTTAATTTATTTATTATAAAAATATTTATTTGGTAGTGGTCATGTTGTGGTATTTTTTATTGTAGTTGAATATTTATGAATACTGAACAATAGTACAATATGGTATTATGCATTTTAATATAATGTCTTGAATTTTTTAGAAATTTATTATAGAAATGAAAATTAATTTAAAATTTTCAACATATTTTAAAATATATTGTCACAATAATAAATATTGTTGGATGTTTTGAAAAAAATAATGTCTTAATTAATATAATATTTCAATACAAATGTCTCCAACCATTATAAATACTACCCCTCGACACCCATTATCCTCACAACTTTTTATACATAGAGAAGTGTAATATTACCTAGAATTTCATTCCAAATACTATCCCCTCAATCTAGTGCTTGTTGTTTCAGAGTGAAAAAATAACTAAAATTTCCAATTGGATTTGTTCAAGGAAATATAAATTTATGTAGTAATATTCACGATTTATATTTATTGATTTAACTTCTTCTTTAATCTTATCAGTGCATCCTTATCCTAAAAATTTATAATGACTCCTGTATCACAAATATAATATAATTTTGATATGTAAATTGAATAAATATCTTCTAACTTACTTTATCTTGTTCAAAAAATGAGTATGATGTTCTCAATATGTTTTTTTCATCGCATCCATGTACAAAACACAAAACTTTTATCCACCAAATTATAGGATATTTTTTTAAAAAAATAATATTATAAAATTTTATGACATTAATAATATTATATCTTATTTAATGATATATAATAAAAAAGGGAATTATATTATTTCATGTGGAAGTTATTCGTGATGTTCTGTAAAACCTTCCAAATAACCTTACTATATAACATTTACGTTTAACTAAATGAATCACCCATATATATTTCCCATAATTTAAATTGGGACCATTTAAATTACTATGAGTTTATTCATACCATTTCAATTCACGTTTAGAGTTACAGTAGCATTTGAAAATAACTACACTAGTTTTCCTCATATGATCTGAACATCAAACCATATAATAAAGAATCTCTAAAAATATAAATTAAAACTTATATCTCATTGAAGTAGTTATGAATGAATATAATAGAATTATAATAATTGAAATATTATTGTAAAATTTTCTCAAATAATGTATAAATGAATCTATTTTTATTCTTTATGAAATTTTGTAAATGTGAAAAAATGAGTATAGAACAAAATGAATGGGACATATAAGAACAAATCTTTTTCATTGTCTTATAATCATTCTATCTATAACTCAATTTTATTTATATTAAGTTATAAAATACATATAATTTAAATATAAATTTCACTTAAATATATATTTATGTTTTTATACCTTCCTTAAATAGGGTGATAGAGTACTTAAATAAAATCCACAAATTAGAACCATTTAATTCTATGGGTAATAATTGGGATACGATGGAATATTGTAACAAAAATTAAATTTCCTACGTAATTAATATGAATAAGCCTTATTATTGATTTCAATTTAGAGAACAAATAATTATATACATATTATGTTAGGTGTACAAATATTCTACTCCAATGAAATTGGTATTTGTTTTGTTATTAGATGTTTTGTACATGATTATGGAGTGAACCAAATCAATTATGGGACTCTTCCCACCATATTATGTTGTCTTTGTGGTTATTTGTGACTAATTCGTATATCTTTTTATATGTTTCTTAAAATGTTTGATGAAAATTATAACTTTTGATTCCATGTTTTATACTATTCTCCCATATGATTACTAATAATCATTATCATTTAGGTTATTTACATCTACCTATTGAATCACATGTTATAAATTTTTATAATTTTTAGTCACTTAATGAGATTTTAATCAAACTGCTGTTGAAAATGTATTCCATAGCTTATCATATGTAGAGTTTGGAGATCAAAAGGATTTATGAGCTCATTAAGGATATCAAAAAGATCACATTTTATTATAGTTTTGATTTGTGGTTTTATAAACCTAGTTTTCCAAATACCCTCGGTCGTACGATCCTTTACTTATGATTATTGGATATTTATTTGTAAAATCAAATAAAAATATTTTTAAATGTTTTACGTCATTATAATTACAAAATCCCCCAATATTATTTTTAAACCAAATGGGAATCATTTTTCATCAATTTAATCAATCCCACCTTTCACTATAATTTGGTGCATAATCATAAACATTGGAATTTAACAATCTATTTTTATATATCTACTATAATAAAGAAATATAAATTATATATTATTTTTTAACTCCTCAACTCTATATGTTTTTCATAATATTTACTACAACAATGGTTTTCCCAAATAAATTTTTGAGTCACCAAAATTGAACATGAATTATGTGAACAAACTGAAGCACTGAAAATAAAAATTTCCATGATGCACAAAAGTACTCCATTATAAATCCAAATATCTTCACTCTAACAATTGATTTTTCATCCTCATAGAGTCATTTATGTTTTAATCATTTTCTACTGTCTTTCTAAAATATTTTATTTTTTAGGGCAACAGAATATCATTTCCTAACTGGATGCACACTCATGAATTTATCAATTCCATGAATCTAAAATATAGAACCTCTATTGCATGAATACTATAAGCTTGAATCCTAGATCAATGGAATAATTCATGTTAGGTACCAATTTGTAATATATTTTATATGTGATGTCCTTTCTTTGAAACATTCATTTGAGATTATTCCCTCCATGGATTTGGGATTGATGTACCCACTATTAAAAAAATTCATTATTGTTCATACAGGATAAGTTGTATACTGATGGGAAGTAAATTATTCTCTCCACACTATTTTATTTCATTATATATGAACAATATACCCCAATTTCACTAAATTCTATCATCACCCAAACAATATCACTCAAAACCATCGATTCTTTGTCACCCAAAAGACTCATCCAAGAGTCTCTCTGTACAGAATTCCACAATCATGGTACTCATCACTACTTAGGAATAATCACATCTATAATTCATCACTAAGAAACAGAAATCCAAATGAATGTATTTTAGGAATAGTGATTTCTCTAAACCCCATAAAACAATCATATTCAAATATTAATTGGACTCTATAACATCAAACTATAGATTCATAAATTTATCTACTCATAAATCTATATAATTATGGATCTCTCGATATTTTTAAATTTAATGTTGAACTATTCATCGAATTTTCATAAGAATTTTTTTTTCATAATATAAAAAATCACATCTATCAACTGTTCACAATTTATCAATATAAAAATTTACTATCTTCGATAATTAAATTTTACATGAATGTATGTTATAATTATAATACTACTATTGTGAAATCATAACATTTATCATTCATATATATGAATACATGTTCTCCCTTGGAAATTAATAACAGATCAACCCTAGAGTAGCATTAATACTGAATCATTATTTATATGAAATCAAAGAGATCATTTCATTATTAAAAATATTATTCCATATGATGATCCAGGATCTCATTAATAGTCATTTATAATCCCAATCTTCAACTAAATGTGATCATTACAATATTTTTATAAGAATTATATTAAAAGGATCTGTGTAATTGGTGAAGCAAATGGGTATTCAACTCCATCACTGCACACTATAAACTCTAATGTTATTGTTCTAATTATTGTTATAAATATTCCCAATGTAGATACAAATTATTCTTTGATGGTTTTATATGAAATCAACCTCCATTGTTTATTGTCAACAAGAAATCACCTTAAATATAATGTAAATAACATTTTTAAATAATAACATAATAAATATTTATCATGAATATTGTAACTATCAAGAATCACAAGTTATAGACAACCCTTCTTACAATAATAATCGCAAACATCACACTTATTAGTTTAGAAGTTCTCATTCTATTTAGTATTCTAAATATGGACTGTGAACCCCCACTATCATAGCTCCACGTAATTAGATACTAAAAAACAATAAAAAAATAAAATATATTAATTTTCAATTGAATATCACTCACATGTAGGAATACTCTTCCGATATAAATTTCCAACCAATATATAACATATAATAAGAAGTCATATTTAAATAATCACCAGGTTACATGTTAACATTTGTTTAACATGTCTCAAATAAATATCTCTAACATCAAAAAAATAGCATTAAAATTTATTTATTTGTAACCATACTTGATACAACCCACTTTGCAATACAATTATTGTATGACATATTAGATGTGTTTCACTTCAATAACGTGAATAATCCTCAAATGATTCCAAATAACCCAAGGAAAATTCATAAAATTAATTACCCACTACATATCATGATATTATATCATATTATGACCTTTCTCATGAAATGATAATCCTAGAAACCCAATATACTAATAAATTTCAAGTCTCGCAACATAGTAATTAAAGTCCAATAATCACTATGATTTTTTTCTAATATAATGAAAAATAATCAATGTCAACATAAAGTCAGGACCGTAGGCCACTGGTTTTGACTTATATTCTCATGTAAATCCATTTTCAAATAGACCCCCTTTAGCCACACATCAGGCTTTTATATATGAAAACCAATACAACCCAATACAGAGTTATCTTCTTTACAGGAATGAGCATATCTAAAAATCTTCTCCATGTGATTTGTAACCATTAAGGCATTAGGGTATTTTCTTTATAGTAATGTAAAACTAGTATATTATTTTTGAAATGACTAAATATATTTTGCTGGTGAATTATATAAATGGAACAATTTTTTAAAAAAAACAATATATTGATGATAAATAGTCATGAAAATATAATGTAAGAATTCTTTTGAATCATGATGAATATATTCAAGAATCATTCCTAATTGACATAAAATTAAAATACAGTGATAATATATATAAAATCATAATTTTAATATAATATTAGTGGTAATAAAAAATTGGAATTTTTATTATCACAATTTCTTTTTCAAAAGGATTTCAAAACACAATTCCATCATTGAAGCACAAATATTGATTCCAACCAATTTTTTATGCTTGTATATCTCATTTCTCCAATTTATAATCTATAATAAATATAAAAAAGTATATAATATTTTTAACCCCTATATATAAAAAAAAATTCTAGAATTTTAATGCATAATTGTTAAATTAGAAATATTTTATTTCCATTAATTATTAATAAAATTTAAAAATATAAATTTGTTAATTATTTTTCGGTAATTAATGATATAATGTATTTTTATGAATATGAAACAAAAAAATATAATCTTAATGATTATTTAACCTTCTATAAATTTTTTATTTTTTAGTTATAAATTTGAAAAATGAATATTTATGTTTATGTAATAATAATATATAGATATACCCACCTATAAGAGAAGATTACTTCTTCCTAATAAGGTCACACAATCATCACTAAGACCAAGGGTTTGTTAGTGGAGACACATTTTTAGAAAAATGAATTGGTATAGTGTATGTCAAACATGGATAACATTGCTTAGAGGAAGTGATTCTTAGACACAAACGTGATTGGTGGAATGTGAGGTCATATGTGATCATTGACAGATAATGATATTTTGTAATATAATGGGGTCTCTACCCAATATAAATGGAATCCCCAACCTGATAAATTTTCCAATGTGGAATGTGAAATTAATTATAATTATTCAATTATAATAAATATGATGTTGTTCTACTACTACTATTGTGAATTATCACTTGGATACCCCCAATATCATTACACATGTCTTTATATCTTCATTTCACCACACCAAACACAATAAATTCTCTATTACTACCACTTACTATGCTTGAGCTAACCCATAATATATCGACCCATACTTTACATAGATTTTTATTACTTCAGAGTTGAAGCATACTTATTACAACATATAAAAAAACCATGAAAGGACTGTATAGGTATAGTGTCTTTAGAAACTGAGAAACATAAATAATTGGTTCATAAAATCAACTACATTGTATCCCGTTTATTTCATCATATATAGAGTCCTTTTTTGGCATATCCTACTTAATATTCTTCTTCCTGACCTGGGGAAAAGAAAAAATACAAAAGGGTGAGCTCAAATGCTCAGTAAGGGTAAACAAAAGAAATATCATTCATATCATATTCATAAGAACATAACATCTTGAAAATCTTAACCTGCAAAAGAGGTCATAATATCATGTCATGGGATAAATCATAGTAATGAAAAGTAATCCCAAATAATCATAACTTAAAAAAATGAAACTTTGTGGCATACACACATAATCATATAAAATCATTTCATGTTAGTCAATACTCATTGCCAATACCATCAGAGAGGACAAAGTCCATTACCGAACTGAGTCCACTCCTCGTTCCAGTCCTGTATCACTGAACCAGTTTAACTTTTCATTCCAACCATGTCTATATCATGAGATATAAATCTTTACCCAATGAATTGGAGGGAGATATAGGTCCCACCCATCTCATAATAAAACCATTCTTATGTTTTCCACAAAATCATAAATCATACATCATAGCATAACCCAAGTAATAAAAATGGGAATCTTAAACATCATGCCATCATAACATAATCCATATAAGATAAAAGAACATCATAAAATGAATTCCATCATAAAACAATCAAATCAATGAAAAAAATAGGTATGTAAACATAACCCTATTTTTCCGTAGATGGAAAATAATTTTGATAAAACACTTGAACTCCATTCTTGAGGAAAATATCCTTTCTACTTAAATTTTTTTTTCATTTCTTAACATGTCATACAATTTCAAACTAAAAGAATTTGATTATAAATAAACTTTAAAACTTGTAATGGAATCTTTTTGGAGATAATTTTCAAAAAATCCATTCATGCCGTATAAGTTAAAAATACATTCTTCTCGTACTTTGGCCGGAAAAGTCAAAAAGTACCTCGTACGAAAAATGAAAAAAGATTCCTTTCATATCTTTTACTAAAAACTCACCGAGGGGTAAAATTGGATTTATAAAATTTTAGGAGGATAGAAATAATATTAAAAATTAAGGAAACATGGATGTGGATGATAAAATACACCCTATTAAATACCAAAGTATAAACAATCTCGGATAAAAATGAGATTGTGAGATTTTCCCTTACCTTAGGTCTGATATGCTTTGTACATGTACAAAACTCCTATATAATGATTTAAATAATGTCATTGAATTATTCCAGAATCACAATCATTGTTATGTAATCATATATGTCCATATTCTTAGCATCTTGTTAGTAATATTTCATTGCTACTTATTTTTCAGGTGTTTATTGCTTTATGTTCTTATGTGTGTTTTGTCGAATAAATTCTTATTCTTCTTTTTAGGTTATAGATACCTCATTTACGGAATGGTATTACTGTAATATATTTCATATTAATTCATTCAATTCATTCAATTTATTTATATAGTAATTATGAAATGAGGATCATCTAGAACGAGTTGCATCACATCGCGGAGACGGTAGGCCGTACGTACGCACGAGCGATGATATCGTTCCCATGATCATGAAATTTTATTGAAGTGTATGTATACTATTTCAAAATAAATATCTCTTTACAATAATCAAATATAGTTATTATTTACACCATTATACCCATCCAAGTAAGGTGTTGGTGGAAAACAGATTACACCACGGTGTGGAGACGGTATTCCGTACGTACGCACGAGCGGTGATTTTATTTTCCGTAGGATGGTTAGAAGTTGAAATAGGGTTGTTTAATATTTATAATTAAATATCATTATATGAGTGATACTAATGTTATTACTTCATAATAAAACAACTATAGAAGAAGAAGTAGAAGAAGAAATAAATTTGAAATAATTGGTAACAGATATTACCTCTTCTTCAACACGCCTCTTTGAAACCTCTACTTAGGGCACTAATATTGGTCTTTGAAGTAGAACAGGACCTCTAGGATGTTTCTAGGGAAGTGAAGAAGATAAATCGTTAGGGTTTGGCTGAGCTTGAGGGCTCAAAGTGGTGTGAGGAGGAGAGGGAGGCGGTGCCCTTTTATAATGGAGGAGAGGGTCACCTTTGGAAAGTGTGAAAATATTATTTTATTATAAACTTATTATCGGTTTCAAATGGTCCAAAAATCATTAAATATGAATATAAGATGACTAAAGGTCGAAATAAAATCATCCAATAAGAATTGGACATGTTTTGGAAAATATTATAATCATTATAATCATATTTATTTAAATCATTTATTAATGAGGTAAATACTTCATCATTATTGTGTCATAAATAATTTAATTTATATGGTGTCTATAAATTATAAAAAAATATCATCGTATAGGAAATATTTTAATCTTTCCAATAAATATTTATAGTCGAAAATATAATTTATATAACCCCTTATAAATATTAATTACTAAAATATTTTTGTTAATGTCAATTTTGTCTTTACATTAAATTAATTAATCCAAATTGTCATTATCACTACCATGTAACTCAATGGGGTCCCAAAATCGACCCAAGGATGACCATGGTCGGAAACTACTCATCCAATAAGGTTAGGACAAGTGTCAATGTAATTTTAAGTATTATAATATTCATTTAACCTTGAATTACCCTATTTACCTTTAACCACAGTAAATAACAATTACCATAGTTACTATTCATAATATCAAAAAAATATAAGTAACCTAATAACATAATTTGGACCCACTGATTCCAAATATTGAATCCATTTTTAAAAATTCAAAACATATAAGTTTCAATAATTAATTTAAAATTAATCTCGTTGTTAAGCAAATAGGTTTTAAAAGTTAAAACATTGCCAAAGATTGAAATGTTTTTACATATGAATTCAATGTAAAATTAATGCTAATAACATAAATTATATTAAATGGTAATAATTTATTCTATTTATAATTAAAACCATTCAATTTTATAATTTAACCATATACATTATTGAGATGAAAAAAGTTGTTTTTAATTAAAATATATCGTGTTTTGACTATTCATCAAAATATGAAAGTTACCAGAATAATATGAAAAATTTATCCAAAGTAAATTTTTATATCCTGATTCCAAAGAAGAATTTTATTTTTTCAAATTTAACTTATAAACATTTCAAAAACTATTTTTAAAATGGGTGCGCCATCAAAAGGCGGTAAAACTGTATTTTTTAAAAAATACTTCTTTTATCCGAAAAAACTGATTTTTTTCATACCTCATTCTAAAAAATGTGTAAGATGAATTATAATGTTATAAAATTCAAAATTCAGTAAATACTTATCATAATGGATAGTTTATAACATTATAATAATATATCGCTGTTTATTGAAACTCGGTACAGTGTACTACACATGCTATCGAGGAAGGTCGTGATTGCGTGTAAAGCAAGCCAAGATAGTGTTGTGTGTAGTGAAAGATTCCTTTGCGTATAACATAGGAAATAAAAAACTATTTCTCATAAAATCTTCAGGTGTTACATTCTACCCCCCTTAAAAAGAATTTTTCCCTCGAAATTCATCACTTCGTAACAAACATATGAGGATACCTCTCCCCCATCATATCCTCAAATTCCCATGTAGCTTCTTCTATTTGGTGGTTCCTCCATAAAACATTTTCCAAGTGAGTGGTCTTGTTTCGTAGAACCTTTTCACTACGATCTAGAATCTCTATTGGCTATTCTTCATAAGAAAGATCTTGCTCCAGCGGTATAACTTCTGAGCTTAGTACATGTGAAGGATCAGGTATGTACTTTCTCAGGAGAGATACATGGAACACATCATGAATTTGAGAGATATTCGGTGGAAGCGCCAATCGGTAAGATACCTTCCTAACATGATCTCGTATTTCAAAAGGACTGATATACCTAGGGATTAGCTTTCCCTTCTTCCCAAATCTCATTACTCTCTTCCAGGGAGATATTCGTAAGAACACTTTATCACCCACTTCAAACTCTAGGTCTTTCCTTCGGTTGTCGGCATAACTTTTTTGCCGACTCTGAACTACTCTTATGTGTTGTTGAATAGATTGGACCTTTTCTTCCATCTCATCAACAAGATCAGGTCCTAATATATTTGTTTCCCCAACTTCATCCCCGAAAGTTGGAGTCCTGCATTTCGTTCTATAGGGTGCTTCATAAGGAGCCATCTGAATACTGGAGTGAAAGCTATTATTATAGGAAAATTACACCAAAGGTAGGTGTTGATCCCAACCACCTTTTAAATCCTTAGAGCAAGATATTAACATGTCTTCTTGAGTTTGAATTGTCCTATGAGACTGACCCTCTATTTGAGGATGATAAGAAGTGCTGAAACTCAACTCTGTATCTAGAGTATGTTGAAGACTTCAACAAAACTTCGAGGTAAACCTCGGATCCCGATCAGATATAATGGAATGTGGTACTCCATGTAATCTTACCACTTCCTTTGTAGAGACCCAAATCTTGACGTACATGGACATTAAATTACTTTTTTGGAATACTTAGTACATAAAAAAAACACACACACAAGGACCGTAATAGTTTAGTGTCTTTGGAAACTTGGAACGTAATAATCTAATCGTGGTGAATGATCTTCAACATCTCCCATAAAGATCTTCCCCTTTTTTTCTTACCTAAAAACTTTCATTGTATCTTGGGGAAAAGAAAACATAAAAAGTGTGAGGTTAAATTCTCAGAAAGGGTAAGCATGGATAAAATAAAACATACCATATACATTTTAACTTAAAAAAATGAACATAATGTTTAAACATCAAAAGCTTGAGCAATGACATAAAACATGGAAGTACATATGGAATAGATCATAAAGAAACATTAAGAAACATAAAATAGAATGGGAATAAAACATGTAATTGTGGCAACCATTCATCACATGTCATGATTTCCATAGTAGCCAAGGCATTGCTGCCAAGACCATCTTTGGTGGACAAAGTCCCTTTCTGAATCGAGTTCACTCCTCGTTTCAGTACTGTAACACTGAACCGGATTAACTTACCGTTCTGGCAATGTATATCTCATGAGATACAAATCTTTACCCAATGCATTGGAGGGAGATATAGGTTCCACCCATCTCATAATGAAATCATTCTTTCATGTGCCACAAAATCATAATTCATACATCATAGCATAACCCATTAAATAAAATGGGATCCTTAAACATCATGCCATCATAACATAATCCATAAACAATTGATATCATTTCATCATAATAAAATTGAAACCATTTAAATCATAGAATCATTTTACTTGAAACATACACATATAAAATAATGTCATCTTAGATGGAAAATAATTTTGACAAAACACTTGAAATGAATTCTTAAGGAAAATATCCTTTCTTATTTAAAATCATGTTCTTTTCACAAAATTCCATGCAATTTTAAAAGATAAGGGTTTTGTTGAAAATAATCATGCACTCTTGTAGAGGATGATTCTTGAAAATGAGCCGTTATGAAACCGTAAAAATCCGTTCACGCTGTATAAGTTAAAAATAACATTCCCCTCGTACTTTTGTCAGAAAAGTCAAAAAGTACCTTATATGGTAACCAAAGGAAAGATTCCATTTATACAATTTGGTAAAAAGTCAATAAAGGGAAAAAATGAGTTTAAACATCCATGGAATAATGGTAAACATTTTATGAAATCATTTTTAGAAAACATGGTCATGTATGATAAACGTAACCTCAGTAAATACTTACGTATAAGCAATCTCGGATAAAAATGAGATTGAAAATTTATCCCTTACCTTATGTCTGATATGCTTTATATGTATCTGAACCTCCTGTATAATGATTTAAATATTGTCATTGACTTATTACAGAATCATATTCATTGTTATGATATCATATATGGTTCACTTATGACTTTATATTACCCGTTCTTTTGTAAATTCCATGTTAAATAGTGTTTTGGGTAAAATCGTTTCATTTGTCGTCAGTGTTTTGACTTGTAATTATTCATATGATTACTTAGATCATGATTACATAATTCCAGAATATAAAACATTATTTATATATATATTCAGAATATACATATATATAATAGATCGATAAATGGAAAGAAATACACCGTTCATGGAGACGGTAGGTCGTACGTACGCATGAACGCTATTTTCGTTTCCTTATTGAGTTGAATGAAATTAAGTAGATGACATACATATATACATTAATCCAGTAGCTTTATAATGTCATATATTTCATTATTATTGCTTATATATACTTTATAATCATTCTTAAATGGTTAACATGGAGAATGAATCTCATCGCATCGTGGAGACAGTAGTCCGTACGTACGCACGAGCGATGATATCGTTTCCATAATTATTGAATTGAATTGGAGTGGATGATACAATATATCAGAATCAGTATGATGTTATAATAACTATGTATAGTAATTCATTACACCATTATACCCATCCATGTAAGTTGTTGGTGGAAAAACAGATTACACCACGGCGTGGAGACGGTATTCCGTACGTACGCACGCGCGGTGATTTTGTTTTCCGTAGGATGGATAGAATGGGAAATGGGGTTGTTTAATATTTATAATAACAAATCAGTATATTAGTGATACTGATTTTATTACTTTATAATGAAACAACTAAAGAAGAAGAAGTTGAAGAAGAAATAACCTTGAAACAATCGAGAGAAGAAATTACCTCTTCTTCGATACGCCTCTTTGAAACCTCCTCTTAGGGCACTAAGATTGGTCTTTAAAGTGGAACATAACCTCTAGGATGTTTCTAGGGAAGTTTAGAAGATAATTTCGCAGGGTTTGGTCGAAATTTAAGGCTCATAGTGGTGTGAGGAAGAGAGGGAGGAGGTTCCCTTTTATAAGGGAGGAGAGGGGCACCTTTGGAATTCTAAAAAATATTAATTTATAATAAATCTAAACCCACATAAAAACCTACAGAAATGACTCATATTCGAATATTAGATGAGATAGGGTTGTAATATCATCAACCAATAAAATTTATACATGTTTGGATCTTATTGTAAACCTTATTATTTTGATTTATCCATATTTAATCTTGTTAATTTTATTTGTGGTAATACAATTCTAAATTTTAAATTATAACAAATAATTTCTTATTTGTTGTGAATTTTACATAATTTTTTACTTTATAACATTATAGACCATATAAATGTAAATTTATAATTTTTGAATATTTTTGTGATTTTTAAACAATTTTATAATATGTTATTTTTATAAAATAACAATACTGTCAATTTTGACAGTATTCATTTATTTGAATTTAAATAAAATATATACAGAAGATATGTTCTAACTAAAAGCTTTAATAGATTCATAAAAGGTCATATGTATCTATAAAATTAGTTTATCACATTAAATAGTTCATAGAATATTTATTTTATTATTTTTAAAACCATTTATTTGGTTTATCTCTTAATAAAATAATTACTACAACATTTTTGAATAATTTTTTAATATACTGATTTGTTGCATAAAAATTTAAAATAAAATCCTATGATTTAGATAAATCCATTAACTTTCACAATAATACTTCTACTCGAATTTATCATCTTAAAATCACAATATTTAAATTTTTATATTTATTAAATTATGAAGTTGACAACTTTGGCATCATTTAAAATAATATAATATAAGTGTCATAGTAACTTTTATAAGGATTTAAACGGTTATATATTAGGTCATTGGTTGATAAAGGTGTATATATACACTACCAATAAGTTTTGGTCAGGTTTGTGGGCCTTTTAATGGGTATTATTATTTCAATAAAAAACTATATTACTTATTTTCCACTTAATAAATAATTTCTGTATCATTAATGTATCACCATTAATGAAAATTATTTAATCCCTAAAAATTCGAAATAAATTATCATGATATAGATAATTTTATTAGAGTTCTGTATAATATTCATGTTAGAAGTTTTATGATGTTTATCACTAAATTACAATTATTATACTTATAAGATTTAAGAGAGTGACATGTTGTCACTTTCTTTGGTTTTAATAATAATTAAATTATTTTCATGGTAAAAAGTCTATAAAATGAATCTAATACGACCCTTAGTTGATATGGGTTTACTTTTATCCATCCAATAGAATTTTGGCATTTGTTAGGGTAATTTTATAATATTATGTTTACCCTTAATTACCTGATTTATGTTTAACTATGGTAAATAAAATTTACCGTAGTTACTATTCATAATTCCCAAAAATAAAAAGTAGCCTATTAACATAATTTCGACCCACTGATTCCAAATATGGAATAAATTTTTTCAAATTCAATACACATAAGTTGCAGAAATTAAATTAAAATTAATCTCGTTGTCGAATGAAAATGGGTTTTTGTTTAAAACATTGCAAAAGATTGAATTGATTTACCTTACGAATTCAATGTAAAATCAATGCTAATGACATACATTATATTAAATGGTAAAAATATATTCTATTTAAACTTTAAAACTATTCAATATTATAATTTAACCATATAAATTATTACGATGAAAAAAGTTGTTTTTCATTAAAATATATCGTGCTTTTACTATTCATTAAAATATGAAAGTTGCCAAAATAATAAGAAAAATTTATCCAAAGTAAATTTTTATTTCTTGATTCCAAATAAGAATTTTATTTTGTCAAATTGAACTTATAAACATGTCAAATACTAGATTTAAAGTGGGTGCACCATCAAAAGGTGGAAAAACTGCATTTTTTTAAAAATACTTATTTTACCCGAAAATTTTATTTTGTTCTTATACCATGTTCTAGAAAATGTGTAAGATTAATAATAATGTTATAAAATTTAAAATTTAGTTAATAATATTCATAATGGCTAGTTCATAATAAGATTATAATAATATATCGTTGTTTAGTAAAACTAGGTATTGCGTACAACACACACTATCGAGGAAGGTCGCAATTGCGTGTAATGCAAGCCATGTCAAGGTTGCGTGTTGTGAATGAATCCTTCGTTGTTTCGTATAACAGAATCCAAACATATTTCATTTATACATTTAATATATATATATTTATACTCAATGTTGCGTAGAATAACTATTATCAAAATTGTGTGTAACACGATCCAAGAATAGTGTTGCGTATACTGCAAGCTAATAAGGTGTTGTGTATAGCGCAAGGTAATCTTGGTGTAGCATACAACAGAAGACATTAATGAAATTAAAAAAATATTTTTCATAAAATCTTGGGGTGTTATATTCTACCCCCCTTAAAATGAATTTCTCCCTCGAAATTCGTCGGGGTTATAAATGGTTTACTACTCAAAAGTTTGTTTAATTGAAACCAACATCGTAAAAAAGGAATACCAAAACATGGTTTTAAAAACTAAAGTATGAAATGTAATGGTTACCGAAATTAACTCATCATTGGGTTTCCACGTAGGAGAACATAGGTGAAAATATGGATATGGAAGAAAAATCTAACCATCATGTTCTGATGGAGAGTGGTAGAGAACATGGCTATAGAAAAGCCAGCAATCACAAATCCATAGATTTGTGATGATCTAAGGTACCATCTTATTTATCTGATATAATGGAACTAGGACAACATTTGTTGGTTTTCAAGATCATTTCCCTAAAGTTGATGAATTAAAAGAAATACTTACATGATTTTGGTAAAATCTAACTGTTGTTCGTGAATTGAACAATTTCCACTTCATCCCTTAAAGAAATGAAGTTGAATTTGTTATTCTTGAGGTGTTAGAAGATCATGTGATTGAATGATGGGTCATTCCATATCATTCAATAAAAAGGTTAGCAAAAGTTATAAGTTCATCTTATGGTTAGATTAATCGTATATGGTTCCAAAAATGAACTTATACTTCATATATCATACCTCTTAATAAAATAAAACTAGTTTCTACTAAACAGGGACTTCCTGTAGGCCAGTGGTAGGTGATAAAGGCCAGTCGCACTTCGGTTGTGGGTTCGATTCCCACACCCTTGTCTAGCGCGATGGGTTGTCGCTCGTCCTACAGGTTGTTCTTTTTCTAAAACTACATTACTATAACATCCCATAAAAAAATTTCTATCCTTAAACAATACTAACATATGTCCAACATAATCCATTCCAATCTTTAGGCTTATCTAAAATAATTTGGTCCAAGCTCATAGTATAAAGAAAATGATTACTTGAAATTTCATCCACCAAGCATGTGAATACCATCATTTATCCCCCATATATCTTGTTGGTCACATCCCAATAATGTCAATACCTTAATCATTTATTCTCTTGAAAAATGAATACCCATTAAACCTTAGTGAAAACATGAATGCTGTCAAAAGTTAACTCTTTCCACATACCAAAATCCAAAAATTCTATATACTCAAACCATGATATAACCTTCTCCTTATATCAGTCATGAGCTCATGAATACTATCAAACATTTAATTTTCTCCTTATCCCTTCATTATGCGCATATCATCTACATTCCAAAAATATCTGAATAACCTTTCATGGATACTGGTACCATTAATCATACACTTTAAAAACTCAAGGAAATACAATAGTGTAACAATCCTTAGATGTCTCTTTACTCCATAGTACCATGAGATTACTTATACAAAATTACACATGATAAACATGTAATCATTCCACTACACTCTTAAACCATTGACCGAGATTCAACAATTCTTTCATCTCATATTTCATTTGTAGTCTCTTCATCATCATCAACATAAATACTACCCATACGACCATACTAATTCTCTTCATGAGACTTTCCCTTTGGGCATAGGTTTTCATAATGCCTGTACATTCCACATTTAAAACATTTAACCATTGTTGATGTCGTAGAAATACCATTATCCTCATCCCTGGTGTTAACTGAACCTTTTATTTTGCATTTACTAGATTTGTGTCCTTTTTTCCACACCCAAATCATCTTCCAGTTCCTTTGAAACATTCTCCTTGATGCCTCTTCCCACATGATTTACATAGGGGAAATTGAACATTATTTCCTCTATGATCATCCTGAAACTACATCTTTCTCTTATTTGCCGAGTTATGAAACTTACCAAATTTTACTTTATTGATCATATTATGAGATTGCTGATTCGGTATAATAATGATTTTTGGACTTCCAAATCCCATTTCATTTGGTTGATCATAAAGAATATCATTCCATTGTCCATCATATCCTCCATTATCGTGAATCATCTTGTTTCCAGCCATTTTCTAAAACCCAAAAAGAATAGTGTGAGAGGAAAAACTCATAATAAAAGGGGGAGTAACTTCAATATATAACATATTTTGTATAATCTAATATCGTTACCATAGTTCTAGGACTATATCCTATACGTATACTTATCCTTAGGGACATCCCTAGACATACCTTAAAAATATCTCTAGGGATCTCACTAACATTTTCGCATCCGAGTTTCCAAAGGTTGACTAAAATTTTCCTCTGATACCAACTGTAGAGACCCAAAGCTTGACGTACATGGACATTACATTACATTTGCAGAATAATTAGTACATAACAAAAAACACACACACAAGGACCGTAATAGTTTAGTGTCTTTGGAAACTTGGAACGTAATCTTCTAATCGTGGTGAAAGATCTTCAACATCTCCCATAAAGATCTTCCCCTTTTTTTCTTACCAAAAAACTTTCTTTATATCCTGGGGAAAAGAAAACATAAAAAGGGTGAGCTCAAATGCTCATTAAGGGTAATCATGGATAAAATAAAACATACCATATACATTTTAACTCTAAAACATGAACATAATGTTTAAGCATCAAAAGCTTGAGCAATGACATAAAACTGGGAAGTACGTATGGCATAGATCATAAAGAAACATTAAGAATCATAAAATAGAATGGGAATAAAACATGTAATTGTGGAAACCATTCAGCACATGTTATGATTTCCATAGTATCCAAGGCATTGTTTCCAAGACCATCTTGGTGGACAAAGTCCCTTTCTGAATCGAGTTCAATCCTCGTTTCAGTCCTGTAACACTAAACTGGATTAACTTACCGTTCCATCCATGTCTATCTCATGATATATAAATCTTTACCCAATGTATTGGAGGGAGATATAGGTCCCACCCATCTCATTATGAAATCATTATTTCGTGTGCCGCAAAATCATAAATCATACATCATAGCATAACCTATGAAATAAAATGGGATCCTTAAACATCATGCCATCATAACATAATCCATAAACAATTGATATCATTTCATCATAAGAAAATTGAAACACTTTAAATCATAGAGACATTTTACTAGAAACATACACATATGAAATAATTTCATCTTAGATGGAAAATAGTTTTGACAAAACACTTGAAATGAATTCTTGAGGAAAATATCCTTTCTTCTTTAAAATCATGTTCTTTTCAAAAAATTCCATGGAATTTTAAAAGATAAGGGTTTTGTTGAAAATAATCATGCAATCTTGTATGGGAAGCTTCTTGAAAATGAGGCGTTATGAAACCGTAAAAATATGTTCACGCCGTATAAGTTAAAAATAACATTCTCCTCGTACTTTTGTCGGAAAAGTCAAAAAGTACCTTATATGGTAACCAAAGGAAAGATTCCATTCATATAATTTGGTAAAAAGTCAATAAAGGGTAAAAATGACTTTAAGCATCCATGGAAGAATGGTAAACATTTTATGAAATCATTTTTAGAAAACATGGTCATCGATGATAAACGTAACCCCAGTAAATACTTACGTAAAAGCAATCTCAGATAAAAATGAGATTGAAAATTTATCCCTTACCTTATGTCCGATATGCTTCGTATGTATCTGAGCCTCCTATATAATGATTTAAATAATTTCATTGACTTATTACAGAATAATATTCATTTTTATGATATCATATATGGTTCACTTATGACTTTATATTACCTTTTCTTTTGTAAATTCCATGTTAAAGAGTGTTTTGGGTTAAATCGTTTCATTTGTCATTCGTGTTCTGAATTGTAATTATTCATATGATTACATAGATCATGATTAAATAATTCAAGAATATAAAACCTGATTTATATATATATTCAGAATATACATATATATAATAGATCGATAAATGTAAAGAAATACATTGTTCATGGAGACGGTAGGCCGTACGTACGCATGAACGCTATTTTCGTTTCTTTATTGAGTTGAATGGAATTAAGTAAATGACATACATATATAAATAAATCCATTAGCTTTATAATGTCATATATTTCATTATTATTGCTTATATATACTTTATAATAATTCTTAAATGGTTAACATGGAGAATGAATCTCATCGCGTCGTGGAGACGGTAGTCCGTACATACGCACGAGCGATGATATCGTTTCCATAATTATTGAATTGAATTGGAGTGGATGATACAATATATCAGAATCAGTATGATTTTATAATTACTATGTATAGTTATTCTTTACACCATTATACCCATCCATGTAAGGTGTTGGTGGAAAAACAGATTACACCACGGCGTGGAGACGGTATTCTGTACGTACGCACGCGCGGTGATTTTGTTTTCCGTAGGATGGATAGAAGGTGAAATGGGGTTGTTTCTTATTTATAATAACAAATCAGTATATTAGTGATACTTATGTTATTAATTTATAATGAAACAACTAAAGAATAAGAAGTTTAAGAAGAAAGAATCTTGAAATAATCGGGAGAAGAAATTACCTCTTCTTCGATACGCCTCTTTGAAACCTCCTCTTAGGGCACTAAGATTGGTCTTTAAAGTAGAACAGAACCTCTAGGATGTTTCTAGGGAAGTGGGGAAGATAATTTGGCAGGGGTTGTCCGAGCATTAAGGTTCAAAGTGGTGTGAGGAAGAGAGGTAGGAGGTTCCCTTTTATAAGGGAGGAGAATGGCACCTTTAGAATTCTTAAAAATATTAATTTATAATAAATCTAAACCCACATAAAAACCTCACAAGATGACTCAAATTCAAAGATTAGATGAGATAGGGTTGTAATCTCACCAACCAATCAAATTTAGTCATGTTTTGATCTTATTTTAAACCTCATCATTTTGATTTATCCTTATTTAATCTAGTTAAGTTTATTTGTGGTAATAAAATTATAAATTTTAAATTATAACAAATAATTAATTATTTGTTGTGAATTTTCCATAATTGATTACTTTATTACATTATAGACCATATAAATTTAAATTTATAATTTTTAAATATTTTTGTGATTTTTAAACAGTTTTATAATATGTTATTTTTATAAAATAACATTAGTGTCAATTTTGACACTATTCATTTATTTGAATTTAAATAAAATATATACAGAAGATATGTTCGAACTAAAAGCTTTAATAGATTCATAAAAGGTCATATGTATCTATAAAATTAGTGGATCACATTAAATAGTTCATTTTATATTTATTTTATTATTTTTAAAACCATTTATTTGGTTTATCTCTTCATAAAATAATTACTACAACATTTTTGTATAATTATTTAATATACTGATTTTTTGCATAAAAATTTAAAATAAAATACTATGATGAAGATAAATCTATTACCTTTCACAATAATACTTTGACTCGAATTTATCATCTTAAAATCACAATATTTAAATTGTTATATTTATTAAATTATGAAGGTGACAACTTTTCCATCATTTAAAATAAAATAATATAAGTGTCATAATAACTTTTATAAGAATCGAAACGGTTATATATTAGTTCATTGGTTGATTAAGGTGTATATATACACTACCAATAAGTTTTGGTCAGGTTTTTGAGCCTTTTAATTGGTATTATTATTTCAATAAAAAACTATATTACTTATTTTCCACTTAATAAATAATTTCTGTATCATTAACGTATCACCATTAATGACAATTATATAATCCATAAAAATTCAAAATAAATTATCATGATGTAGATAATGTTATTAGATTTTTGGAGACTATTCATGTTCGAAGTTTTATGATGTTTATCACTAAATTAAAATTATTATACTTATAAGATTTAAGAGAGTGACACGTTGTCACTTTCTTTGGTTTTAATAATAAATAAATTATTTTCATGGTCAAAAGTCCATAAAATGAATCTAATCCGACCCTTAGTTGAGATGGGTTTACTTTTATCCATCCAATATAATTTTTTCATGTGTTACGGTAATTTTATAATATTATATTTACCCTTAATTACCCGATTTATCTTTAACTATGGTAAATAAAATTTACCGTAGTTACTATTCATAATTACCAAAAATAAAAGGTAGCCTATTAACATAATTTGGACCCACTTATTCAAAATATGGAATCCATTCTTTCAAATTCAATACACAGAAGGTGCGGAAATTGAATTAAAATTAATCCCGTTGTCGAATGAAAACGGGTTTTTGTTTAAAACATTTCAAAATATTGAATTGATTTAACCTACGAATTCAATGTAAAATCAATGCTAATGACATAAATTATATAAAATGGTAAAAATATATTCTATTTAAACTTTAAAACCATTCAATATTATAATTTAACCATATAAATTATTACGATGAAAAAAGTTGTTTTTCATTAAAATATAACGTGTTTTTACTATTCACCAAAATATGAAAGTTACCAGAATAATACGAAAAATTTATCCAAAGTAAATTTTTATTTCTTTATTCCAAAGAAGAATTTTATCTTGTCCAATTAAACTTATAAACATGTCAAAAACTAGATTTAAAGTGGGTACGCCATCAAATGGTGGCAAAACTGTATTTTTTTAAAAATACTTATTTTACCCGAAAAAATTATTTTGTTCTTATAACATTTTCTAGAAAATGTGTAAGATGAATAATAATGTTATAAAATTAAAAAATTAGTTAATACTATTCATAACGGCTAGTTCATAATAATATTATAATAATATATCGTTGTTTAGTAAAACCCGGTATTGCGTACAACACACGCTATCGAGGAAGGTCGTGATTGCGTGTAATGCAAGCCAATTCAGGGTTGTGTGTTGTGAATGAATCCTTCGTTGTTTCGTATAACAGAATCCAACCATATTACATTTATACATTTAATATATATATATATATATATACTCAATGTTGCGTAGAATAACTATTATCAAAATTGTGTGTAACACGATCCAAAAATAGTGTTGCGTATACTGCAAGCTAATATGGTGTTGTGTATAGCGCAAGGTAATCGTGGAGTAGCATAAAACACAAGACATTAATGAAATTAAAAAAATATTTTTCATAAAATCTAGAGGTGTTATATCCTTCACATATATCCTGGAAAGATGATCTAGAGGGAAATATTCTCTAATAGCAATGAAGTGTGCCGACTTTGTGAGATGATCAACTTTAACCCAGATAGCATTATTGCTTTTGGATGTTTTAGGATGTCCAGGGACAAAGTCCATAGTGATGTTTTTCCATTTCCATTCTGGTATGGGTAATGGTTGTAACATCCCCTTAGTCTTTTTTCTCTCAGCTTTAACTTGCTGAAAACCCTAGCATCGAGAGATATATTCAGCCACATATCTTTTCATGCCATCCCATCAGAATTACTTGTTCAAGTCCCTATACATCTTCGTGCTTCAAGGATGAATAGAGAATGTAGAACTATGATCTTCATCCAGCAACTCCTTCTTTAATTCGGGGATTGGAGGAACACAAACCCGATTCCTAAACCTTATTATCCCATCACAATCAGGGTTGAATTCAGGAACATTTATCACCTTCATTTGTAACTATACATCTTCTTTTTGTGCCTCTTTAATATTCACATGTATAGATAGTTGAACATTCATTTGAGAAAGATAAGAATTTTCCCCTTCCATTATAATTCCAAGATCCATCCTTTGTAAATCCATAAATATTGGATCTTTTGTGATCCCCATCATGGATAATCTAGCATGGTCTTTTCGA
Source organism: Viscum album (assembly GCA_963277665.1). NCBI lineage: Eukaryota > Viridiplantae > Streptophyta > Magnoliopsida > Santalales > Viscaceae > Viscum > Viscum album. The sequence continues at coordinate 966,528,350 of OY728136.1, forward strand.
CTTAATGTGTATGCCACCTTGTTTTCTTTCCCAGGGTGATAATGAATTGAGCAGTTGTAATCCTTAATCAGCTCCAACCATCTTCTTTGGCGCATATTCAGATCCTTTTTTGTGAAAATATACTTTAAACTTTTATGATCAGTATAAATATCACACCTTTCACCATGAAGATAATGCCTCCAAATCTTTAATGCAATGATTACCATAGCTAACTCCAAATCATGAGTTGGGTAATTATTCTCATTGATTTTCAACTTTCGTGAGGTATAAGCTATCACCATATCATTTTGCATGATAACACACCCCAATCCTTTCTTGGATGCATCATTGTAGATCACAACCCTTTCTCCACTACAAGGCAGTGTGAGCACCTGTGCACTGGATAAACTTCTTTTCAACTCCTTGAAATTCTCTTTACACTCCTCCGTCCACATGAACTTAACTCCTTTTCGAGTCAACCTGGTGAGTGGATTAGATAATCTTGAAAAATATTTCCCAAAACTTCAATAATATCCAGGAAAACCAAGGAAAATACAGATCTTAGTTATTGTTGTTGGTCTCAACCATCTTTCGATAAACTCTCTTTTTGCTGGATCCATAGATATCCCCTCTTTGAGATTATGTGACCCAAAAATGCAACTTTTTGAATCCAAAATTCACACTTGGAAAATTTGGCATAAAGCTTCTCCTTTCTCAGGGTCTTTAATACAATTCTCAAGTGATGTTCATGTTCTTCCTGTCTCTTTTAATAGACAAGAATATCGTCTATGAATACTACCACAAAATGGTCAAGAGAGTCTCTAAAGACTCTATTCATTAGATCCATTAAGATAGAAGGGGCATTAGTAAGACTGAATGTCATCACTATAAATTCATAGTGTCCATACCTTGCAAGGAACATCGTCTTTGGTATATCCGTTGTTTTTACCCTTAATTGATGATACCCTGAAGGAAGATCAATCTTGGAAAAGTATTGAGCTCCGCGTAGTAGATCAAATAAGTTGTCAATGTGTGGGAGAGGATATTTGTTCTTGATAGTGATGTTGTTAAGTTCTCGATAATAAATGCAGAGTCTCATTGATCCATCTTTCTTCTTAACAAATAGAACATGTGCTCTCCATGGTGACGCACTAGGGCGTATGAATACTTTATCAAGATTCTCTTGGAGTTGCTTCTTCAATTCATACAACTCAATTGGGGCCATTCTATAAGGTGTCTTTGAAATGGGCATAGCACTCGGTATGAGTTCTATTGAAAACTCAACTTCACGATTTGGTGGAAGACCTTGCAATTCCTCCAGAAAGACATCATCAAACTCTCGTACAATGGGTTTATTCTTAATCATGAGTTTCTCTCCAACCATTTGAGACAAAGAACATTAATTTATTGGAATCAAGACCCATAATATGGATGAAATTTTTTCTGTAAGGTTATATTCCTCCTTGCATCGATAGATGATCATAGATTGATCTAGAATATTAAATGTGATTTCCCTTCTTTGGAAATTGATATGAGCTCCATATAAAGAAATACAATCCATTCCAAGAATCAAATCAAATTCCACTATAGGAGGCATCACAAGATTTGTAGGAAGCACTTTCCCACAAACATTAATCGGAGAAGAATTATAAACTTTTGATGAGACTGTTGTGCCATTATGAGTTGTCACAGCTACCTCAACATCTAATTATTGAGGTAATATGGCAACACCCTTAAAAAAGTATCCAGAAATAAAAGAGTGGGTGGATTCAGAATCAAATAAAACATTTGCTACTTTAGAGTAGATGGTATGTCTACCTTTCACAACTTCGTTATCATACGCCACATCACCGATAGTAATTGCATGTGACTTTCCTTTGTCATTGGCCTTAAGAGTTTGTTGACATCCATCATCAACAACAACCCTTGGATTTGGGAATTGATTAGCAAAATGCACCATCTCCTTGCACATGAAACATTTAAGTGTATGAGGTGAATTCTGTGTATCCATTTCTTTGTTCACATCATTATACATCTTCTTCCCATTATTTCAACATTAAAATTCCCGATGACCTTCTTTTACACACTAAAAACATTTCCTTTTCCCTTTAAGAAAATTCCCTACATGTTTCTTTCAACAATTTGAGCATAAAGGAAAACTCATCTTCTTTTTAATGTGGTCTTTAAATTTTCCTTTGAATTCCATTTTCCTCTTCTTATCAAACCAATATGACTGATGGGTTACTCCAATCCCTATCTCAACCTTGAGAGCAAATCGAACAATTTCCTTGTAGATATTGAAGTCCCTTATGGATAACTACTTTCAAAGACTAGGATTTAAGCCACTAATGAATTGATTGACTTTACTCTCAGGTTGGATAATAATTCTGGAAGCATACCTTACAAGTCTTGTAAAATTTTCTTTATAGGTACCAACAGATTCATTATCCTTTTGCTTTAGTTCAACAAAATCCTTCTCCATCTTTGATCAAATAATACGAGGGATGTACTTATTGAAAAATAAGTTCTCGAACTCGTCCCATTCCATTGACTCAATTTCATCTCTTTACCTCGTATTCTTGATAAGACTACACCATTGATCAGCATCACCTTCCAAACGATACACTGATAATACGACTTTCTCATGTTCAGAACATTGTAGAACTGAAAATATCTTTTTAGTGGTATTGATTCATTGTTCAGCCACTAATGGATCAAAAGACCCGATAAATTAAGGTGGACGCTGCCTCATGATGGATTCAACCGAATATTGCTCCTTCCTTTGCTCGTTTGGAAGTCATGCATGATTCATAGCTTGAGAAAGTTATGTGAGCATGGCTACAAGATTTTTCATTCCAGCTCCCATAACGTTTGGTTTCTTAGGGGGAAAATCATTGCATTTCCCATCGCATCCAGCATTAACACGGTTCTTTCAGGTTCCAGCCATTGACTAAAACCAAGAAGCATAGTGTGAGAAACACTAATCATAATAGGAAAACCACATAATCAAGAATAAAATTTCACACTTAAGGTCTTATCATAGGTTGTTAATGGTCATTTCTAAAACACTAAGATTGTGTTCTATGCTTACACTTATCCTTAGGGTTCTTACCAAGGCATTCACATCCTAGTTTCCATAGGTTGACTATACCTTTCCTCTGATACCAACTATAACGACCCTTATATTACATACATTGTTATTACATCGGAGTTGAATCATACTTATTACAATATATAACAAAACCATGAAAGGACCGTATAGGTATAGTGTTTTTAGAAACTGGGAAACATAAACAAATGGTTCGTAAAATCAACTACATTGTCTCCCATTTATTTCATCATATCTAGAGTCCCTTTTTGGAATATCCTACTTAATATCCTTCTTCCTGGCCTGGGGAAAAGGAAACATACAAAAGGGTGAGCTCAAATTCTCATTAAGGGTAAACAAAAGAAATATCAGTCAAATAATGTTCATAAGAACATAACACATTGAAAATCTTAACCTGCAAAAGAGGTCATAATATCATGTCATGGGATAAATCATAGTAATAAAAATTAATCCCAAATAAGCATAACATAAAACATGAAACTTTGTGTCATACACACATAATCATATAACATCATTTCATATTATTCAAGGCTCATTTCCAAGACCATCATAGAGGACAAAGTCCATTACTGAACTGAGTTCACTCCTCATTCCAGTCATGTATCACTAAACCGGTTTAACTTGTCATTCCAGCCATGTATATCTCATGAGATATAAATCTTTACCCAATGCACTGAAGGGAGATATAGGTCCCACCCATCTCATAATGAAACCATTATTATGTGTGCCACAAAATCATAAATCATACATCATAGCATAACCCATGTAATCAAATTGGGATTCTTAAACATCATGCCATCATAACATAATCCATATAAGATAAAATGACATCATAAAATTAATTCCATCATAAAACAATCAAATCAATGAAAAAATTAAGGATATAAACATAATCCTATTTTATCTTATATGGAAAATAATTTTGATAAAACACTTGAACTCCATTCTTGAGGAAAATATCATTGCTACTTAAAAAACATTTTTCCTTTCTTAAGATGTCAAAAAATATTAAACTAAAAGAAGTTGATTAAAAATACACTTGAAAACATGTAAAGGATTATTATTGGAAATAATGTTCTAAAACTCCATTCATTCTATATAATTTAAAAAAACATTCTTCTCGTACTTTGGCTGGAAAAGTCAAAAAGTACCTTGTACGAAAAATAAAAAACGATTCCTTTCTTATCTTTTACTAAAAACTCTCCGAAGGGTAAAATTGGATTTAAAAAATTTTAGGAGGATATAAGTAATATTACATATTGAGAAAACATGGATGAGGATTATAAAATACACCCCATTAAATACCAAAGTATAAGCAATCTCGGGAAAAAATGAGATTTTTAGATTTTCCCTTACCTTAGGTCTGATATGCTTTGTATGTGTCTGAACCTCCTGTATAATGATTTAAATAATGTAATTTACTTCTTCCAGAATCATACTCATTGTTATGATATCATATATGGCCATATTCAAAGCCTCTTATTAGTAATATTTCATTTCTACTTGTTATTCGGGTGTTTATTGCTTTATGTTCTTATGTGTGTTTTGTTGGATAAATTCTTATTCTTCTTTTTAGGTTATAGATACCTAATTTCCAGAATGCTATTAGTGTAATATATTTCATATTTATTCATTCAATTCATTTATATAATCATTATGCAATGAAAATCATGTAGAATGAGTCGCATCACATTGTGGAGACGGTAGGTCGTACGTACGCACGAGCGAGGATATCATTTCCATGATTGTGGAATTGTATTGAAGTGTATGTATACTATTTCAGAATCAATATCACTTTAAAATAATCATATATAGTTATTCTTTACACCATTATACTAATCCAAGTAATGTGGTGATGGAAAACAAATTACACCACGACGTGGAGACGGTATTCCGTACGTACGCACATGCGGTGATTTCATTTTCCGTAGGACGGATAGAAGGTGAAATAGGGTTGTTTAATATTTATAATAACATATCAGTATATTAGTGATACTTATGTTATTACTTCATAATGCAACAAATAATGAAGAAGAAGAAGAAGAAGAAATAAATTTGAATGAATTGGTAACAGATATTACCTGTTCTTCGACACGTCCCTTTCAAACATCCTCTTAGGGCACCTAGATTGGTCTTTGAAGTAGACCATGACCTCTAGGATATTTCTAGTGAAGTGAAGAAGATAAATTTTCAGGGTTTGGTCGGGCGTGAAGGCTCAAAGTGGTGTGAGGAGGAGAGGGAGGAGGTTCCCTTTTATAAGGGAGGAGAGGGGAACCTTTGGAAGTGTGAAAATATTATTTTATTATAAACTTATCTTCAGATTAAATTGGTCTAAAAATCATTAAATATGAAGATAATATGACTCATGGTAGAAATAAAATCATCCAATCAGAATTGGACATGTTTTGGAAAATATTTTAATCATTATAATCTAATTTATTTAAATGATTTATTAATGAGGTTAATACTTCATCATTATTGTGTCATATATAATTTAATTTATATATTGTCTAAAATTTATTAAAAAAATATCATCATGTAATAAATATTTTTATCTTTACAATTAAGATTTATAGTTGAAAATATATTTTATATAACCCCTTATAAAAAATAATTACTAAAAGATTTTTGTTAATGTCAATGTTGTCTTTACATTAAATTAATTAATCCAATTTGTCATTATCACTACCAAGTTGCTAAATGGGGTCCAAAAATCGACCCAATGAAGCCCATGGTTGGACAATACTCATCCAATATGGTTAGGACAAGTTTCAAGGTAATTTTGAATTATTATAATATTCTTTTAACCTTGAATTACCCTATTTACCTGTAACCGCAGTAAATAAAAATTACCGTAGTTACTATTCTAAATATCAAAAAAAAAATAGAAGTAACCTATTAACATAATTTGGACCCACTGATTCCAAATATGGAATCTGTTTTTCAAAATTCGAAACACAGATGTTGCATTAATTAATTTAAAATTAATCCCGTTGTTAAACAAACGAGTTTTAAAAGTTAAAACATTGCCAAAGATTGAAATGTTTTTTCCTATGAATTCAATGTAAAATTAATTCCAATGACATAAATTATATTAAATGGTAAAAATATATTCTATTTATACTTTTAAACCATTCAATATAATAATTTAACCATATAAAATATTTCGATGAAAAAAGTTGTTTTTAATTAAAATATAGTGTGGTTTTACTATTCATCAAAATATAAAAGTTACCTGAATAATATGAGAAATTTATCCAAAGTAAATTTTTATATCCTGATTCCAAAGAAGAATTTTATTTTTTCAAATTGAACTTATAAAAAAGTCAAAAAATATATTTAAAATGGGTGCGCCATCAAAATGCAGTAAAACTGCATTTTTTTTAAAAATACTTCTTTTATCCGAAAAACTGATTTTGTTCTCCTACCACATTATAGAAAATGTGTAAGATGAATTATAATGTTATAAAATTCAAAATGCAGTAAATACTATTCATAACGGCTAGTTTATAAATTTATAATAATATATCGTTGTTTAGTGAAACTCGGTATTGCGTACTACACACGCTATCGAGGAAGGTCTTGATTGCGTGTAACGCAAGCCAAGCAAGTGTGGTGTGCAGTGAAAGATTCCTTTGCGTATAACATAGGAAATAAAAAAAATATTTCTCATAAAATCTCCGGGTGTTACACATAAGAACCAATTTGATGTTGAAGAACACTATAAAAAACAACATGATATTTTTTTGAATCTCTATGATGAGGAGTAAATAATATGAAATATTCAATGAGATTTATTATTAGATAAATATATATCCCATGAGATGATTTAGAAGAACTAAATGAATGGAATGATTATAACCATGGTATGTAAAACATATATGTGTTACTTTGGGGGAATTCGATTAAAATAGTGCATGATGGAAAGTAGATCATTTATTGTGGTCTCTTCCATGGTCATTTGATGCATATAGTACTATAATGAATATTATATTTTCTATGAATAATTTCCATCAAAATGATACAGTGCCATAGTATTATGATTCCTCCTATAGGTAATTTAAGAGACAATATATGGTTTGAGATGCATGACATTAGTCTGGTATATTAATAAAATTTATAGTGTATGTGAACTATTTTTGAATGTTGATTAGGGTATTATACATGATATGGAATGGTATGTGATGATGTATATAGGAAAACTGTATGCTCAATATGATAACATGTACATAATTGAGAAATATTTAATGGTAAAAGGTAGTGTTAAAATTTAAAATGTGGAAGCCATGAATGTAAAGGATAATGGGGTCATTATAATTTTTATTATTATGAGATAATGTATATGAAAATGATTAAATGAAATGATTTGGGATTTGTAGTTAATCTATTATAATGGGATTAACAATGTCCAAGGAGAATTAAATGATGGTTGTATTTTCTATGTTGTGGTCTAGTGGTGCATTTGTAAAGAGTAGTATGGATCGAAGAGAAAATACCCATAGAGAACATCACATGAAGTAAAGGTGAACCAAATTTAAAAATAGTGTATCTATGTGAATTTTATAAGTGGTCAACATTAATGGGAAACAATTATGTAAAATTTGGATATATACATGAATCATAGATAATAATTCAAATATATATATTAAATCTTAATTTTATGACATTACAACTACAGAGTCTAATGTGATATATTGCACTAATGTTTTTCTAATCACATGATTATGTAATTTCAAGATTGATGATTGTATCGTGAAAAGAAAGACACTAGTATATTTTTTATGTAAATAGAGAGTCAATATGTATATTTATATGATCATGTTCAACTAGGTACTACTATCCTGGATGTATCTTCTAAATATTTTAAACATCTTTATATATTAGTTACTTAAATTTAATTTCTCATCATTCCCTAAAATTTGATGTAGTATTCATAGTTCAATATGATTTAATTTAAACTGATAGAGTGTTAATAGATGATTTTAATTTTTTAAAATATGTCTGGGTTATTTTAGATGGGATTTTAATTCATTATATGTCTCATCCTTGTGAAATTAAAATTATTTTCTCAATAAATGAGTTTATTTTAATTAAATATCTATTAAAATTTATATTATTGTCAACATTATATGATTAAAAATGAATATTTTTAAATTTTATTCTAGGTCATCTAATTTTTTAATAAACCCTAGTATTTGATCATATGAATTGTAATATTTAAATTGAATATATGATACTAAGATTGTGGTTTCTTTTATACTGAATAAAAAAATGGAGAAGAACATTACTTGATTACATCATAATTAAATGAACCTAGAAATTATAAATCATTGTGTAATGTTTCATATTTTTCACAATCAATTTTTTATTCAAATGAATCTATCAATTTCCATTTTCAATAAAATATCCATTAATGCACGTGACAACAAAATGTATTGTAATAAATTAAATTTTTAAATAGTACCAGTTCGTTTATTCTTTATACATTCTGTATTATTTTAATATATTTTCTAACTAACAACACTAGTAGTGAACATTTAAACAAAACTATAGTATTTTTGTGGTAGATTCTAGTAATTATTAGGATTGGTATGAAAATTTATTATTTATTTTCACTTTATTACAAATTTATATTTGGTCTTGTATTGGTGTCATTTCATGTTCTACATTAATTCCATCTTACTCATCATGGTAGAAATGGAATGAGAAACATGGCTATGATTCATGTATTTTAATTACCATATGGGATAAAAATAATCAAAAATAAGACAATGATACAAATGAAATTTTTAAATCAAGAAAATATATTGTTAGAGAACTAAAAAGATAATAATATACAATGGAAATATTGAATTACTATTGAATAATATCAAGAGTTGGTGGATAAACTAGAATTATAATAACTCTAGTAAATTTATAGTAAGCCAAGATAATCATTAACATAATTAAAATGATATGTCACGAACCGTCCTCAGGGCCTGTGCCGTGAAAACCCCAAGTCCGCCTTCCATAGGCCAGGGGCTGGCGACTAGTACCAAAGGTGTAAATACCGATATATGGGAAGGCATTGCCTTTAAACAAACATAAACACATCCAACTAGAGTATAAGTGGAAGTAATACACTAAGTAAAAAATAAAGTGTTGAAAAGTAAATGGTCTAGAATACAAACCCAACTGAGAAGTAGAGCTACAACTGAATGAAAGTACAACAGAAAAGACAAACAACTGGAAGACAGAAGCAGCTCCTGGGTCGTGCACCTCAGATTCTACCTGAAGGGTAGGTAGAGATATACCCCCCCAATGCTCTCACCTTCCAACCTCCTACGAGTACCGTCTCGTCGTGAAGTCCACATCTGGGTACTGACTCATCGTTAGGTCCACCTCAGGGTACCGTCCAGTCCTCGTACACTCGGTCTCTGTCAGCGTTGTTCGTCGTCTGCATCCAACACAATGAGGTGATGGCATAGCTTGTGCAGGGGTGAGTATAATGATACTTAGTAGGGACCCCAATACCCTCAAGGTCTCACTAATTCTAACAAGGATAACCACAAAGAAGGATCTCAACACATAACCAATACTTAGGTATAAGCCCATTCTTATACCTAAGTTTTCAAATAACCCATCTCAATTATGAGGTAACACAATGGTTATGAAATCATCGGATAACCACTACTTATGTATATTCCCATACATATACCTATGTTATCAAGTAACCCATCACAATCAAGAGGTAGTCACAAAGGTCATTTACTCAGGTCAAACCAAGATTTTCATTATCGAAACCACAACTACTGGAGAACTCCTCCCCTATCGAGTACAGTAGCCATGTCATGACTCTGAGGCACTACTCACTAACCATAGACTTCTGAGGTACTCCTCCTGTCGAGTATCACGGGTCTGCTACCAAATATCATGCGCTCAGTCCACTGAGGGTCTGCCGCCAAATACGATGTGCTCTCACTAATAGCCTACCGAGGTACTCCACTTTTCGTGTACCATGGGACTGCTACCAACTACCAGGCACTCCGTCCACCATGGTTCTGCCTCCAAATACCGAGCGCTCCGTCCACTGGAATAACTGAATCACTACGAGTCAAATGGGTCAAACAGTCGTCAGGTCCACAACTACTAGGTCTCTGGACTCCGTACGCTCGTCTCCAGGGGAATCCACTCCACGAGCTACTGGTCGATACTCCAAGTATCAAAAATTCCCGAAAAAGAAGTATCACAAAGGACATCCTCATCACAGGGGTCTCAACGCAACAGACGGTGCGTCAAACGGACGCCTGTTCTGTGAGTTATTAGCATTTTTGTCCTAGGGGCCCGGTTGGTTTCGTGTACGAACCAACCTGTCCATATCTCAACTGTACCCCCAAAAACTCATAGGGTAAACTCAAAGGGACCATTTATCAATAATATTACCAATGCCGATGACGGTTCGTTAAATAGACGTTCAGTCTGAAAGTTATCGGTTTTTCCGTTCCAGGGGCCCGGTTGGTTTCTATGCTGAAACCAACCCGACCGTACTCCAAATGCGTCCAAATCTCAGGTGAAGTATGCCAAAAGAATTTTCTCCTCAAGAGGAATCCAAAAAAGTTGATGGCACATCAAATGGATGTCTAAATCTCAACTTATAAGCGTTTCTGCACCGAGGGCCCGTTTGGTTTTGGGTTTGAACCAATCCGGACATACCCAAAGTTCGCCAAAACTTTGATTGTAATATACCAAAACAACTGTCTCAATCCAAGGATCCCTACAGAACTGACGATGCGCCGATCGGAGGTCTGTAGCCAATGATATAGTCGTTTGAACAAACCGGGTCTAAAAAATAGGGGGTTTGGGCACGGTCCGACCCGGCCCGACACCCCCTGGGTCGGCCCGAACCGGGTCGAGCCGACTCGGGTCCGAGTCCAGCCCAATAGGGCGTGGCCCGGCCCGGCCTCGCTGGGCGCGGCCCGGCCTGGCCCGGTGCTGGGGGCCCGGCCTGGCGCTGGTGGCCCGGCCCGGCATTGGTGGCCCGGCCCGGCGTTGGTGGCCCTGCCGGCACTGGCGGTCCGCCCCAGTGGCCGGTTGCGGCTCGAGAAAGTGGTTGAGCATTGCGCCACGGAGCGGGGGGGGGGGGGTGCTGCCCCTCGACGCTGAATGAAACCGATGGCGCTTTGCGCCTCCCCGTCATCATAGATCCCACTGCTGTGCGGGATCTTCCACCTCGCCGCCATGGTACAGCCGTGGCGGGTCTTCTACGGCGGCGCGCTGGGGCGCCGCTGCCTCCAGGCAGGCAGACAACTCCGGCCACCACCTCTGGCCACCGGCGCCGCCGCGCCTGCGCGGCGCACCGCCGCCACCTTCCGCAAACCTTTGGACGCGTTCTGGTGGTCTGTTTTGCCCACCGTCAGCGCCTAAGGTCACCTCGGGACCCGAAATTCAATGTGGAGGCTTCAAATTGCCTTTGCGGTCCCGATTCATCGTCTCGGTCAATCCTCACATATCAAAAATTATACGGAGGGTCCGGGCTTGTCTGTTAGCCTGTACCCTCCATGTCAGAGGCTCATACCATTGTTCAACAAATAAGAACACCCAACATAGAGGGTATAATTCACATAATTAGAATTATAAAAAACAACCCCTACCTTGATAAACTTCTCGGGCATTAGTTCGTCGCGGGGAAAGAATTGCCACTCCATCAACGCCGAGAAAGAATTTTCATTGTTGGCGAGTTCCTCGAGGTTTTATTTCCTCCCTTGATGCAGAGGAAGAAAAAGAAGTGCGTCGTCGATCTTCGGGGAAGCGGCATCCTTCGTTGAAGAACAGTCGTTATTCATCAGAGGGAAGTTATTTCTTCTTCACGACAAATCTCTCCTAAAAACTCTATAACTTCACTAATATTTCTTCACACACCCAAAACTCCAACACTAAATAATAACTCTTGATATTATTTTTTTTCCCATCACAAAGAATATAAAATTAAAAAACAAACCACTTAATTAAATAAATGAAGTGACTCATCTCATTAATTAGGGAATTTTGGCAAGAATTTAATAGGGAAAGAGGAAGAGGTGAGGGGTCTCATAAATGGTAGTGTTGAAAAAATTAAAAAGGGAGCTTTAATGGGGGGTTAATGAGAGTTATGGGGAGTTCTCAAATTAAGAAGGGAGGTTTGAAGAGTTTAATGGAAGGTAAAGGGTTAGGTCTCGTGTGGGCCGCACCTCAAATTTATCCTCACATGGGTAGTTAGGTTCTTGTGGTTCCCACCCTAACTCCCCCATGTAGGATAAAACCACCTTAGATACAAAAAATAAAATTGTTTCACAATTTTATTCATTCCTCATTTAATCCACAATTTTTAACTTCTCCACCAGTGCAAACGCAGTCACGGAAAAGGTCCCCTTAATAAATTACCGGTGATATGAGTTTATCGGTGCCCTCAGATTTCAATTCCGAGCACCGGTTCAAATGTTAGAAAATCCTGCTCGTTCATTTACTGAACTTACCCGAGATAAGCTTCAAAAAACTATTCCGGGAACACCGGGCCACGGAATCAGGTGCCGTCAAAAACTCTGTTCTCGTAAAATTCCAAAGAAATTAAGAAAGAAATTTCCATGAAATTTTTGGGTATTTACATTACTCCCACCTCAGGGCTTTACATCCTCATAAAGCTACAACACAAACTAGGGAAACAAACGGAGGTATCGAGCACTCATCTGAGCCTCACGCTTCCATGTGCTCTTCTGTATGTTCCCGTGCTACCAACGAAAGCACACAAGAGGAATCGACCGTCCTCATAGTACCCCCTCCTGTCGATCCTCAACCTCCACTAGAACCTTGGGAAAGTCTCCCCATCATCGATGTCCAGCTCCATGTAGTCGATGATGACGGATAGGTCATGCACACATCTCCTCAGCTGACATATGTGGATGAAGTCATGCACCAGGTGCATCTAAGGTGAACAGGTGAGGTGGTAAACCACCTCACCCAATCTTCTGAGAACCTGGAAAGGTCTGATGAAATGCCGAGATGACTTTCCGCCCCAGACAAAACTCCGTAGACCCTATTGAGGTGAGACCCGTAAGAAGACGTGGTCATCACCCTCGAACTCTATTGGTCTTGTCTCCTATCAGCATAGAACTTATGTCTACTTTGTGAAGTATTCATCTGCTCCCAGATGACATGTACCTTCTCCGACATGACCTGAACCATCTCTGGTTCTACACGTGCCGACTCCAACACTATCCACAAAGGATATCTTAAACGCGCCCAGCTGCTGTCTCGCCACTACTAACAGAGGAATGCCCTATATCCTACTAAGAGAATCTTCTACAACATTCCCCTCCCTAGGGGTATAAACTATCTCGAATTCATAGTCCCGGATGAATTCAAGCCATCACTGTTGTCTCAGGTTCATGTCCTTCTGAGAGAAGATACACCTGAGACTATTGAGTTGGAGAGATCCTAAAACTGTTCACCCAACGAACAATGGGTGGGACTAGCCAATTGTAAGAACTCTTCTTCACCCTTATTTTTCTACGTTATTCAAGAGATGATGAGATTTCTCCTCTGCCGAAAAGGGAAATCTTGTTTCATTCCTTTGATGAACCACGTTCTTTGCCTAATACAGTCAATCCTGACATGAATGGTACTATTTCATGCCATGGATGACGTTGTAAGGCATCAACGCTACTACCAATAGATCCAACCATTACTCTCACCTCCAAGGGTTGAGTCACTTTGTCGGTAGAAGTGTGTGGCTACTGGGTCTCTTCCAGTAGGTATCTCTAAAGTGAGGATCATGTCAACAGTTTTAAACCAGAACCTCTTAGAATCAACCATACCGAGGGGACAGGAATGTTACCTCACAAATAAAGGTGTCTTTTATTACTGCAGATCAAAGTACAAAGACACATATAACCACAACAGAAACAAAAAAGAAAGATATAAGAACCAATAACAGAGGCCTCTATGCCATAAACTAGTCTCACTCATGTCCACATGCTTCCAAATCTCCATTTTCGTATACTTCAACTGCTTGAAACTGTGCTCTCCCACATCCACATGTTCTCTGTGGTCGGGGTGGACCTCTGCCTCTGCCTGGGAGGTCCTTCATCTACTGCATGTTGCTCATCTGCTGGATAGGTCGGGAAGTCTCGAGCCAAGTGACCCATCTTGTCGTATGCACAACACTTCCTGCTCCACGTATGGATGGCTCTATTTCGTTTTCCTTGCATAGCCGAACCTATAACCCGAGGTTGCCCACCAGTAGGTCCAGTCCTCTTGGTCCCCTGCATCATCTGCCTACTGCCTACAGATGACTCGACTACTGAAGAAAAACCATGTGGCAGGGCAGCAGCTCCTGAGCATTCTCAGAGTGTAGAGTCACTGGTATAAACTCCACGCTGAAGAAGGTCTCGAAGTCTCCCAGGTGAAGGTCATCTCGTCGCAAAACTAGAGCATCACGATCCACCATCTGCATGCTGCTTCCTGAAGGAGGCTGGAAGCAAGGATCACGATGAAGTCTGCTGGTGTACCTACTAGCCTGAATAATCTCATCACAGCCTCCAGCCATTCCTCAGACGCCTGTGGTTCTATCTCTCCCCGGAACCTGGGTGGCCTCTGGCGCTATTACTCATCCAGCGCGCTCAAGCGGCGTGCATCGCCTGCTGCTGGGGCTGGTGGCATCAGTGGCACAACGAATGGTAGTACCGCTGGTGCCTCCGCTGGTGTCTCAACTGAAAGAGGGCACTATTCAAAGGCCTCGTCACTCGGTGGACTGTCAGTACGTACATCTCTCGGGGCTCTAGCCGGTCGTCTATGTGGAGGAATCCTGAAAGAAATAGATGTGACACGGTAAAACGATTTAAACCTAGTGAGCTGACCTGGTCTGAGCTGACTTATAATCTTTTGGAATCACAAAAGAAATCTGTGTTTTCGTGCACTAAGTCAGAAATCAGTAGTCAGGGTCCTGGTGTATGGATACTTTAGCTGCCTCACGCACACTGGGCTCCCTGAACTGAAAACCACACTCGGTACTCTTAACACTATTGATTCATAGAAAAGAATTATCAAATTCTTGAGAACTGCGGTAGAACCGACTCCTCTGATACCAATTTTTCATGACCTGTCCTCGGGGCCTATGTCGTGACTACCCCAAACCCGCCTTCCATAGGCCAGGGGCAGGAGACTAGCACCAAAGGCACAAATCACAATAATTGGGAAGGAATTACCTTTAAAAAAACAAAAACACATCCAACCAGAGTACAAGAGAATGTAATACAATAAGTACAAAAGAAAGTGCTGAAAAGTAAATGGGCCAGAATACAAACCCAACTGAGAAGCAGAGCTACAAATGAATGCAATTACAACAGAAAAGACAAATAGCTGGAAGATTGTAGCAGCTCCTAGGTCATCCACCTCAGATCCTACCTGAAGGGTAGGTACAGATATCCTCCTCAATGCACTCACCCTCTAACCTCCTCCGAGTACCATCTCATCGTGAAGTCCACCTCCGGGTACTGACTCGTCGTGAGGTCCACCTCCGGGTACCATCCAGTCCTTGTACACTCGGTCTCTGTCAGCGCTTTCTGTTGTCTCCATCCAACACAACGAGGTGCAGGCATAGCCCGTGCAGAGGTGAGTATAACGATACTTAGTAGGGACCCCAAGACCCTCAAGGTCTCACTAAATCCAACAAGGATAACCACAAAGAAGGATCTCAATAGATGACCCTTACATAGGTATAATCCCATTCATATACCTAAGTTATCATGTAACCCATCTCAATCATGAGGTAACACAATGGTTATGAAATCAACGTATAACCACTACTTATGTATATGCCCATACATATACCTAAGTTATCCAGTATCCCATTTCAATCAAGAGGTAATCACAAAGGTCGTTGACTCAACTCAAACCAGGATTTTCAATATCAAAACCCAAACTACTGGAGAACTCCTCCTCTGTCAAGTACAGTATCCCTATCACGACTCTGATTTTCTACTCACTAACCTTAGACTGCTGAGGTACTCATCCTTTTGAGTACCGCGGGTCTGCTGCAAAATATCTGGCGCTCCGTCCGCTGAGGGTCTGCCGCCAAATATCGAGCGGTCTTTCTAATAGCCTACATAGGTACTCCTCCTATAGAGTATCATGGGTCTGATGCCAACTACTAGGCGCTCCGTCCACCGTGGTTCTGCCGCAAAAATACTGGGCGCTCCGTCCACTGGGCTAACCGAATCACTACTAGTCGAATGGGTCAAGCAGTCGTCAGGTCCACAACTACTAGGTCTCCACACTCCGTATGCTCGTCTTCGGGAGGATTCGCTCCAAGAGATACTGGTTGATACTTCAAGTATCACAATGTCCCAAAAATAAGTATCACAAAGGACCTCCACGACACAGGGGTCTCAATGCAACAGATGGCGCATCAAACAGACACCCGGTCTGTGAGTTATTATCCTTTTCGTCCAGGGGGGCCGGTTGGTTTCATGTACGAACCAACCAGGCCGTATCTCAATTGTACCCCGAAATCTCACAGGGTATACTCAAAGGGACCATTTCTCAACAAGATTACCAATTTCGCTGATGGTTCGTCAAACGGATGTCCGATCTGAAAGTTATCGGCTTTTCTGTTCCAGGGGCCCGGTTGGTTTCTAAGCTGAAACCAACCCGATCGTACTCCAACTGCGTCCAAACGTTAGGTGAAGTATTCAAAAATGACCTTCTCCTCATGGGGAATACCATCAAAGTTGACAGCACGTCAAACGGACATCCGAAGCTCAAGTTATAAGCGTTTTCGCTTCGAGGGCCCGGTTGGTTTCGGGTTCGAACCAATCCATACATACCAAACGTTCACCAAAACCTTGAGTGTAATATACCGAAATGACCGTATTGATCCAAGGATACTTACTCAACTGACGATGTGTCGATCGGAAGTCTGTATCCCAAGATATAGGCATTTTAACAAACCTGGTCCGAAAAATAGGGGGTGTTGGGCCTGGTCTGACCCGGCCCAACACCCCCTAGCTCGGCCTGAACTGGGTTGACCCGACTCGGGTCCGGGTCCGGCCTAATAGTGCATGGACCAGCCCGGCTGGCATGGCCCGGCCCAGCTGGGCGTGGCCCTTTGCTGGCGGTCCGGCCTGGCGGTGGAGGTCTAGCCTAGCGGCAGGTTTCGGCTCAGACAAGTGGATGAGTGTTGTGCCGTGGTGTGGGGGGGGGGGGGGGGGGGGCGCTGCCCCTCACCCCTAATTGACACCAGCGACACTTTGCGCTACCCCATCATCCCAGATCCTATGACCGCGTGGGATCTTCCACCTCGCCGTCGCGGCATTGTTGCGGAGGGTCTTCTACGCCGCCGCGCCGGCGTGGCGCGCCGCCGTCACCTTCCGCGGACCTCCAGACGTGCTTCGGTGGTCCGTTATTCCCACCGTCAGCGCCTAAGGTCACCTCGGGTCCCGAACTTCACTTCGGTGGCTTCAAATTTCCTTTGTGGTCCTGTTTCATCATCTCCGTCAATCCGCACACATCAAAAAATTTGCGAAGGGTCCGGGCTTGTTCGTTAGCCTGTGCCCTTCGCATTAGAGGCTCATCCCATTGTTCAACAAATAAGAACGCCAAACTTAGAGGGTATAATTAACATAATCATAATTATACAAAAACAAACCCTACCTTGATAAACTTGTGGGTCGTTCGTTCGTCGTGGGGAAAGCGTTGCCACTCTTTCAACGCCGAGAAAGAACTGTCATCATTGGCGAGTTCCCCGCAGTTGTATTTCCTCCCTTGATGCGGAGGAATAAAAAGAAGCATGTCGTTGATCTTCACGGAAGCAGCGTCCTTTGTTGAAGAAGCGTCGTTCTTTGTCGGAGGGAAGTTCTTTCTTCTTCACACCAAATCTCTCACCAAAACTCTAGAACTTCACTAATATATCTCCGCACACCCAAAGCTCCAACACTAAATAATAACTCTTGATATTATTTTTTATTCCCACCAGAAAGAATTAAAAATTCAAAAACAAACAACTTAATTAATTAAATGAAGTGAATCATCTCATTAATTAGGGCATGTTGGCTAGAATTTAAGAGGGGAAAAGGAGGAGGTGAGGGGTATCATAAATGGGAGTGTTGACAAAAGTAAACAAGGGAACTTTAATGGGGGGTTGATGAGAGTTATGGGGAGTTAAAAAATTAATAAGGGGCGGGGGGTTTGAAGAGTTTAAGGAAATGTGAAGGGTTGGGGCTCGTGTGGGCTCCACCACATATTCATCCTCACATGGGTAGTTAGGTGCTTGTGGGTCCCACCCTAACTCCCCGATATAGGATAAAACCACCTTAGATACAAAAAATAAAACTGTTTCACAGTTTTATTCATTCCTCATTTAATCCACAATTTTTAACTTCTCCAACCATGCAAACTCAACTACGGCAAAGGTCCCCTTAAGCAATTACCAACGATGCGAGTTTATCGGTGCCCTTAGAATTCAATTCTAAGCACCGGTTCAAAAGTTAGAAAAACCCGATCGTTCGTTTACTGAATGTACCTGAGCTAAACTTCAGAAAATTATTCCGGGCACTAAGGTCCTCGGAATCAGGTGTCATATGAAACTACATACTCATAAAATTACAAAGATATTAAGAAAAAAGATTCCTTGAAATTTTCGGGTCTTTACATGATATCTACTTCTACAAATTATATGAGTTTCCCCATGATTATCTAAATTAACACATAATAATTTCTCTCAAAATATGTCATACATTTTTTATATAATTAATATACTAACACTATAATGTTGATCATGATTCATTTTTTTAAAAATGGTAATGAAGTTGAATTGATTAAATATTTTTTCTGAATATTACATCATCATATAATAGACACATGTGCACTAATTAAATTCATTTATAATTGAATTTCCCTAGAAAAGGCTTATTATGGATGTCGTGGATGGTGTATAATTTATGAGAATGTATCCAAATGGAGCTATAGTATTCTTGATGACATGTTAAAAATTATATCTCTATTTAAATCTGAATATTGAAATGAAATGGTAACGCACACTTTAGACAACGTTGGATTGGTTTCTTAAAATAGATGCCATGAAAATAATTTTTTATGCAATGAAATCACTACAAAACCATTAGTTCCTATATAAAAAGGATATTAAAAATGTCTACTATAAAAAAATAACAATATTCGTAGTAAGTGACACTGATAACAACATGGATAAATTTTCCATATTCGAACAAAATTATTTCAAAAAAATTCACAGCAATGTCAATCACCAAGAAGCCTAATTTATATCGTTGAGGATATATTATCCAAATTCACGAAATCATCTTGGGATTCTATCAATTAACTATAAAAATTACCAAGTGATCTAAATTATTCTTCAGAGAACCTAGAATAAAAGGTTTTTCATATATAAAATCACATTATGGGGAGTTCTTGAATTATATAACTAGGTGATATATAGGTCAAATGAGATATTGAATTGAATGATATGACCACATCACAACCCAGCCATGGTTTACCCTAAAACAATCACCTTAGCCAACTCACAGCATTCTTGAGGTGCGTACTAGATCATCAGATTGAGGATCCAAGAACCATGGGCATTAAGGTGAAAAAATGGGAACATTTATCACCACTACAAAAAAATCATAGAAATATAAATGAGAAAAAAAATATTAGTAAATGAAAAAACTCAGAAAATAAAACCAAAACTGAATATATACCAAAACCCGATGACCAAATCTCTCTCCATGTGACCTAATGGGTCACTCTCCAATCCTGAAACCCAAAATTACTCCATAGAAACCAATACCGAGATATAAACTATTCGATGTTTTAAAAAAATGAACTGTTATAGATTTAGTGTTGAAACATAGTAGTATTTCCCATGATAAACTATTCCATATCTAATTTAATTAAATAAATGATTACTATAATTTTAGTTATAAATTTAATTGTATAAATACATATTTATCATCAATTAAATTTCAAATCAAAACACTACACAATTCATAATTTATATAAAATATTATTATCATAAAATGCATCCATATGCATTTTAGAGATGTAGGGGGAGAGAGAAAATCAAAATTGTCTTTTCCAAATTGTGATAGATGGGAGTATGTACCATTTTATAAAATAAATTAAAAATAAAAAATTTAAAAACAAATAATTTTGTTTTAAAAAAGTTAAAAAAATTGTTTTGAATAAGAAAAAATGAAAATATAATGAGTCAAATGGGGAAGAAGAACTCAGGTAACCATACTTGATGATAAAACATTATTATACACTATATTTAAAAATGTTATGTAGAACAAGGGCATACCTAAATGATCAGGGGAAAATCACAAACATAATATAACATAAACCATCATGTTTGGGTGAATGATTCCTTCGATATTCAATCAAACTCGTTATTTATCTAGTATGACAAACTACGGGGCATAATCTCAAAGAATATAAAAGTTCATACTAAGGAAAAGTATACAATGTGTAATCATAAGCATATAGAACATGTATTTAGGGACAATGAAATATGTATTCAATGTTCATATGTTTTGTTTAATATTAGATGACACAATGATTCAAGATAGAAACTATATATATATATAAGAAGTACAATCCTTACATAACCCCCACACAAAAAATTTCTACTCTAATACACCACTCCAAGAATGTATTGTCTTGTTAAGGCCTTTAAATAATCAAGGGAATCCACGTACTAAGGAATTTTTTCACTGCATTAATAGCGATAATGAATAATACACTTCCCAATGACAGTCTTCCAATAAAAACATATATTATAAAATACCAACCATCCCATAACCATTATTTTTTATGAATAATCCATTAAATAGTATCAAAATAGACTATTTTTGGATCTCATGAATAATTAAAAAATATTATAAAGACAAAAAATAATTTAAAAAACATATAATTTTTATAAGAGTAACAGGCATTTAATTGAACATATGGGATTCAATGTTATGTAATTTAATTCCACACTAATACATCAAAATGGAAACAAAATTGATTTCATATAATTTATTTTATAAAAATATTATATATTTATAACTATCAGGAAAAATTTATAAAGAATTAATATTATTTAATTTTAAATTTAGACACCAATACACAAGGAAAAATACTACAAACCATTATTCCTTTGAAGAATACTAAAGAAAACTACTTCAAGAATTCCAAAATTGCAAGGAAATCGATAAAGAAAATTAATAAGAAATTACCATCAATTTATAAATAATTAAACAATTCCCTAGAACTACTGACATAAGGGAGAAGAATAACATTGAAGAAATAATAGAGAGAATAAAGTAGAATATTTCCTAGAGTAATCTTGTAAGAAACAAGAAACAACAATATGAAATTACAATTCTAAGAAGGTGGTATTCATGTAGATATTGGAAAAGAGCCTCCAAGGGCCATAAAAATTAAATATGATAGAATGAGGTGTTTTGAGAACAAAATTTAAGAGGAAAAAATGGTATAAATACATTTTTAAAGAACCATTTAACATCTCATGGGTAAAATGCATGGTTTGGGAAATCATACGCCATTCGTTCACCCTCTAATTGATTCTCAAGGCACCTATATGGTTTGGCCAAATTTTTTGGGAAATCATTATTCAACTACGAAATTGTATCTTCAAAAAATGAAATCCCAATAAAATGCTTGATGCATGGTTTGAACAAACTATGTGTAGGCCACTCACCCTCACCATTGAACACACAAGACCCACATAGTTATTCATAGAATTATCATGATTTGGATCTAACTGTGAATACCCATGAAAACTATACTATGTATGAGTAAATTGAATTGAAATGGACCCTAGATCTGGTGGTCACATGGATTTCCCTTAACCATTGAGACAAAACAAAAATAGAATAAAAATATATCAAAACTAAATAATTTTATCTAGAACAACAATGAATAATGATGAATTCCAAATTAAATATATTAAACCAAAAAAAAATATAAAATTAAAATCTGTAGTGTGACAATTCTTCCCAACATATGGATTTTTTCCCCTTGAGTGCTTCAATGTTTTTATTGGATTGATTTGGAAGACAATTTCCCACAACCTATCAGGATTATTCTCCTCAATACAAAGAAACCCTCTCAAATTTATAAATTGATCCCCAACTATAAACTAATCAATATTACGTAACTAAAAGAATAGGTTAGGATTAGGATTCCTAATTATTTCCATCGGATGGGACACTTGATGTCTGATGACTCAAGAGGGTTGTAGATAATCACATGGAAAAAACAGAAGGGGAAATATGGTAAAAGGAAAATATAGAAACATGGGTTGCATGAACTATAATTAGGGTCCATGATGGAATTCCCACCATATTTTATCTAACAATTTAAAAATTAATGATGGTAATAAAACTCCAACCTTCCTAATCACAGAAACCATAAAAAACCAAAAAATAATCAATAGATCTAAAAATGAATAATATGTAATGCACATTCACTCAAATACGATGAGTATAATATTTTTCAAAAAGGAATTTCTATCAGAATAGATTTTCACAAATGATCACATCCTTGATTGTCTTTCAATACAAAATATGAATCCATGGGATACAACCACTACAATGAAAGGACTATTAGTATCAAAACCTTAAAAAACTAATAAAAACACCGTAGTCATCTTATTGAACTACATGTTTTGCCATGAGAGTAGATCTGACTAAAATATTCATTTGAATGAAATCATTTCAAACAATTTGAAGATATCCTAGGAAACATCATGTGTGAATCTTCTTCCATGAAATTGAACATCTGGGCTTCTTGTGACCATGTTCTACACATTGATGACATACATAGGTAATCTTCCAAGGTGAAATAGATGAAAGAAAATAAGTCATTTTAATTCAACACTATTATGATCATTATTACACCACATTCACATATATTTTCATTCATTTCCTTCACCACTTCATGGTAGAAAAATGTGATTTCCATCCTCCTGAACTACTGAAATCGTAGCATCAACCCGAACTAGTTTTCTCATAATATCCGTAGTTGAAATTAATCCAATTTATGAAATTTTCTGTTGACGAGCTAGACGATGAACCAACCCAAAATTTATTCCTTTCAGTTAATCTTCCTCATCCAATGCTCAAAGATAGGGAAATAGATCCACATATTGAATAAATATTTATAAAATTGACCAATATCCTTGTAAAAGGTAGTATATCTATATTTCCATCATCGCCTAAATATACATGGATAACTAATATCAGAGCAATAATGTATTTAATAATTAATAAGCGGGATAATCTTGTGGATTGGTCCTAATGACTAACATTGACCTCTTATTAATTAGAAATTTAAATTTAAATATTGAAAAAGAATCAAATGTAAAGACTTTTGAAACTCAACGAAACCAAAGATATTTTTTATTTATTGCATCCACCATTCCACTGAAAAATGATCCATCTGAATATAAACATGAGGATGTTAAAAATTTTATAATAGTATGTGGTAGTCCTCTGTTTGATCAACTGAAGGTCCATCTAAATTAGATCCACTCATAAATTCACCTTGGATATCTTGAAATTTATTAGTGGGTAGTACCCTAAATAATAAGGGAACAAGAACTCAACCAAAATATCATACCATTCAAAACTCGGCACATGTTAAAAAAAATCATAACATAATGCTAACCCAAGAATTCCAAAATATCATTCAAAAACTACAAAAAACATTACATTGAAAAAAATCTACTCCACACTTAATGATATTTTATAAAGAAAAATCAAATTGATTCCCTCAGGAAATCCAACCCTTATTCTATTAAAACTCATTATCATTTCAACATAATCCCTATTTAGTAAAATTCCATTTAGTTAATAATTAATTCAAGAAACAATATAAATTTTTATTCAAAACCCCTTTTTATCAATACCGTAACATTATTATTTGGAATTACCTTTTTTAATTTCAAGGTGATATTTCCAAAACAATTTTAAAATTAATAGAGGCCCAGAATAAATTACCAATGGGGGCTAGTGACAATGGGTGTATTGCCCCGACCCGACCAACCCAAAGTCGGTGCAATATTACATAAAATTGGCACGATACAAGAAAATAATGTCCCAAAGGACCGATCAGTTTAGTAGCCTTTTAAATACTAGATTCATTTATAAGGTTTACATGACATAATAATATAGAAAACTACAACAACATTGTTTCCATAGAAAACACTTCGATCCCATATACTATCCCTGTAGGTTATTCATAATACACTTCCTCACATCCTGGGAAAAATAAAACATAGAAAGGGGTGAGAACAGATGCTCATTAAGGATACCAATATAGAAGAAACATTCATAAATAAGAATAAAAATTTAAGGAAATGTATAAGAGTAAACCAAAAGCCTTTTAAACATGAAATCCAGCAAAATATGGAAAAGATAAAATCAAATAATTCAATTTACTTATTCACATGGATACTCTACTAGTCAAATAATCACATGAAATATCAATAGCCACTTTCATAATGATGGAATTCATAATTCCAAACTTTCATTACCATATATTCAAGGCCTTGTGCCAAGAATACAGATAAGATTTTTTCAAGGCCTTGTGCCAAGACACTAGTTTGTCTAATTAGACCTACTGATGCATCGAGGAGCTATATCGGGCTCCACTCTTCACTTACTAAGTCCAATGCATTCCTCATATGAAAAGTTTGAAACACAACATAAATATTCATATTAAAACTAGCATACTAAATGTCAATACTTTATCCACAAACCATGAATGATATAAAAAATAGCACATCCACAATCAAAAATAACCCATTCAATACAATATGGATGATTGTATTATAACAGATTAACCTTAATCCAAAATAATGAAGGATTTTGATATTGATGAAAATAATCATCAAAACCTTTTGAGAGAAATATCCCCCTTTTTCTTGAAAACATTTAAAAGCCACACTATTTGTCAAGAAGCTTTTTAAAAATAAATTTTTAAATCAAAGTGTCTCATACAACTTTGAAACATTAAAAAATAATTTTAATTTTAAAACATTAATGTTCATATAAATAAATCCTTAAAACAATTTTAAAACATGGACATTAATGAGAAGATTTAGATGAATAAATTTTTAAAACAATAAAAATAGTATTTTAGTTAGAGTTCCTAACCAAATGAGAGACTTTTGAATAATAATAATTGAGGTAATAAAAAATGTATTATATCATGAGAATAAAGGTATTCATGAAATACTATGTCAATGTCCTACATATACACCAAACAAAAGTGATTTGGTGAACAACAACAAAGAAGACTCAATGGAATATAAGTTGAGATGAAATCCATTATAAATATTGTATCCTTAGGTAAAGAATAAATCAATGACATAATTATGTCTGAAAAATATAAATACACTCAATATTATTGGATATTTAGTGTAAATCAATCAGAGGACATTCACACACATTCTTTTAAAAACAACATCAATGACTTGGATGTTTAACTCAATGAATGGAAATTTAGTTAAGATCAAGTTTATATCAATGACTTGAGAAATTATCAATGGAGTGATTATCTATATCAAAAGTATATCCAAACAAAGGGGAGTGTAAATTACTATATAAATAATAAATAGTGATTCTACAAATAATCTTGGAGTAAAATAATCAATGAAGTATGCGTAAAGCTCACTGAGTGGAAATTGAACTATGATATTTCCTTACCGATTTGGTAACCTATGAAACATACAGCCCATGGAGGAAGGATCATAAAATGAAGATTTAAATAATCATAAATTAATTTATATTAAATAAAGAATACAATAATGGATAGTAGATATGCCACACAAAAAGAAAATAGTGGCCAATATAGCATTAATCTCACGGGAATAAAAAGTGAGATAAAAAACCCTTACATTATTATAATCAATCATGTCGTATGACCAAAAGTTAATAACCACCAAATGTATCACATAATACCATGAATATAAAGATAATCATGATAATATTTATATCAACTGGCAGTACACAATACACAACATCCAATAAATAATTGGTGAACAATGGAAATCCCACAGAATTAAAAGTGAGATAAGCAACCCCTTAATTTGTACTTTTCCTTGGTCAGGGGTAGTTTAATTTCTTGTATAATGGTGAAATAATTTTTATTAAATTATACAAGAATCATATACATTAATATGATATCATATATGATCTTTTAACATTGCTTTGTTAATAATATTTTATTATTATCATCGTTTCGGGTGTTAACGGATTCATTTTCCTTTATATTCTTTGTTATGTGATTCATATTTGATATGGTTGGGATGTATATTATTAAAATTAAGATTTATATCAAGTATCTAAAAATTATTTTTAATCATCAAATGAAAATTATACTAGAATGGATACTATGGAGAATGAATCTCATCCCGTTCGTGGAGACGATAATCTGTACGTACGCACGAGCGACAATATCATTATTTTGATATTAAAAAATATATAATTGGATGATATATAATATATAAAGATTTATTATCATGTTATATTTATTATTTAAATAATTTACACATCATTATTATACCCATCCAAATAATAATGTATTGAATAACAATTACACCACAATGTGGAGACGGTAAGATGAACGTATGCACGTATGCTGACATGTCATTCAAAGGATGGATAGAATAATTAATATGGTTGTATCGTATTTATAATAATGTCATGGTATATAAAAGATACTAGAGTTATTATTTTATAATGGAAATAAAAAATAAAGAGTAAGTGGGAGAAGAAAGGAAGTTGAAAAAGGTGACGAAATATTTACCTCTTCTTCAGGTTCTTCTTTTTGATTTGATCAAAAGAGCTCCTTAAGATGGATTTTGGACTCGAGGAAGGCCTCTAGGATAAAGGTAGGATATTTGAGAGGGTATTTGGGCATGGGTTTGTTGATTAAAATTTCTTTGATGTTGTGAACTAGAGATAAGGGGGAGTGCCCTTTTATAAGAGGGGTGAGGGGCACCTTAGAAAAAGCTAGAAATATTATTTTATAATAAAATTATTTTCGGTTTATAATGGCATCAAAAATAGATTATTTAAATTCTAAGGTGGGGGGTCAAAAACCACTCAACCAATATCTTTTAGATAGGTTTTATTCACTATATTAACATTATCTTTTAGATTTAACTCTTAGATAAATAGTTTGACATTTACCATGTCTCTTTGTATTTTTATATTATATGGTTTATAAAATTACTATATACTTCCAAGATAACCCTAAGTGGTTAATTAATGATACACCTATCATTATATAAGTCTTTTGGAAAAGCCTTCTATTTTTAGAAATATAATATCAATTAATAATATAATAATTGTTTTAAAAACTCTTTTATGTCAATTTTGACACTATTTGGTTTTTTTTGCTAAATTAATAATAGAAATATTAATTCAAAAACAATTCATATAAACAACCCTAACATGACATATTAACCTATAAAATTAGTTGAATTCATAAAAAGTCTCTAATTACATTTATTTGAATATTTATAATATTAAATATTTTAAAATTTCATTAACAAGGTAATTACTGTATCTTCATTGTGTCATAAATAAATTAAATTATTTAATTTTTAAAAAATATAAATAAAATAATATTATGTAAGAAATATTTTTATCTTTATAATGAAAATTTATAATAGAATTTATCTTATTTATAACCCTACATTAAAAATTGTTTAGTTATTAAGCGTTGAATTTAACACTTTTAACTCTTCTTTTAATTAAATAACAACAAATGACTTAATCTAATATAAGTGGACCTAAAGGATAGTATTTTATTACTATGGTATTTTTTGGTCGAATTACACTTATCCAATAGAATTAGGACATGTGTTAGGGTAATAATAATTTTAATTTTACCCTTAATTACCCTATTTAATTTTAACTTTTGTAAATAAAAGTCAAAAGTTACTATTCACCAAAAATTATTTTTATCTTACCGAACCACATTATACATACTGATATCAACCGTGTCTCTTGGATTTTTGAAATTCAATTCACAGAAGTTGTAAAATTATGTTTTTTTGAAATTTGAAAAATGCTCCTAGGATGTGGGTAAAAGAAGGTTAAAAAGTTTAATAAAATTTTTATATATCTAAAATTATAACAAACTGACACCAATAAATTACATTGAACTTATATAGGTATTATGTATTTATTTTGATCTATAATAAATTTAAATAAAATAAATAAGTCTTTAAATAAAAATTCAGTTTTAAACTATAACTCAATGTTTTTCACTATTCATAAAAATTGAATGTTTTCAGAAAAATACCAAAAAATCACCCTAAGCTAATTTAAATTTTCCAATTCTAAAAATGAAGTCCAATTTGAAAGATAAAATTTATAAAATTTTAAAAAGTGGGTATTACTATTCATAGCGGCTAGTTTGATTAGTCGTGGTCTGGTAGAATCTCAATGTTGTGTACAATGCAAGCTATTACATTATTCAAAGGGAAACATATTGTTTAATCTTGGGGTGCTATAATGGGTGACTTGGACATATGGTTAGAACAATTATTTCAAACATAAGACTGAAGAAGATAGTCAATTAAGACCACATCCCTATGTCTATATGGATTTATAGGAACTGTTGGCTCACCAGAACCACTGGCCAAACCCTCATTTCATTCCCAAATAAAAAACGAAAAAGTGTCAAAATAATATAAATTAACCAAAATAATCAACTAAAGAAAAAAAAATACAAAAAAATATAAAAATGTAAAATGTTAAACTAAAATCCAAACATCTTCTTGTAACCCACAATCTGAAACTAGATTTTTTGTCTAGAAAACTCCTTATATATGAGCCCCTATTATTGAAAATATTACACATTCTACCTAGAATCACCAAATAAAAAAGGAGATCTAAAATCTATGTCATCTAAATAACTTATCCTATGAATCTATTTTTTTCATGAACCAACTTGGGTTGACCTCTAACCAGACATCAAATATATTTCATGACACCCTAATACATGTCCACAGTCACCCAGGGATGGAAGAAAGATCCAAGTCCACCAAATGTTTTCATTGAAAACATATTCACAAAAAAATAAATAACCAAATTAATAATATAGATAAATGAGAATCACAACACAAATAAAAAAACTAAAAAAAACAAAAACAACAAATAGAATTAATCTCTAGGGAATCCTGGATCTACATGTGAACTCATGGACTACTCTCTTATTTCAAATAACATAAATCTCCCCATAGTTACCTAAAACACATTATAACTAAACCATGTGGTGAATAAATGTTAGAGGTATAAGCATGAATATTAAAACATAGTAATGATAACCAAGTAAAATATTTCCATATGCATTTCCTTTAAATAGAACACATATTTACTTCTAGTTTAAAATATATTTATATAAAAGCTGGTTTTTCATTAATTCAATTTAAAGAAAAAAACAAAATCCATTTCCCTTGTCAATATAAAAATTATTTTCAATAAAGGGGAGTCTATGGAATTGTATAGATAGGGGGGAATGAAAATATAATTCTTCAATGGGGGTGAAAGAGAGTATGCAATATTATTATAAATATAATTCATGAAAATATTTAAAATAAACAAATTTAAATTTACCAAAGAGACACGACACATTTAGGGAATAGTAGAGATGAAAATGTAAAGTGTGAAATGGGGAAGCAGTACTAATGTAACCATACCAAATTTGGCATCTAGGATATATACTATAGATAGAAAAGATAACAAGATCATGGTGACATATATGATTTTATGGTAAGATATTAATGTATTGTAGCCCAATCCATCCTATCGCCACACCTACTATAAAAGATATTCTCTCACCCATGGTTGTGTCCTTCATGGCCTTATCGAGTAGAAAAATCCCAATACAGTGAAATGTTTATAATAATGGAAACTACCTGAGCATAATGATAATATATTTCATCATGAGTTGATTGAAAAAAATTAGGTCTTCAAGGTTCTCATGTTATTTCTATAATGAGGGTTAGTGAAGATATATCTTACATTCAACTGTATAAATTAAATAACTATGTTTTAGACATATTCCACAAACCCAGAAACACCACCCCAAACAAACTCCAAGTAATTACCCTTTATATTTGTTTATAAACACACATAGGAAGTCCTATACAAAGTATTTTATCATTAAATTAATAATTCTATGAAAAGAGAAACTTCCCTAAGATAATTTATCCAAGAAAACCCACCTATTATAATTTACAATCGATCCCTCAAAATTATTTTGAATTAAAACCTTTTTTAAAGTATTATAGCACGCTATTTAGGAGTTTATTGTATAAATAAAACAAATTTTAAAATAAACAACATTATTTAGAAATCTTAAAATACAAATATGGGAAAATATAGATTTTAATAGGAAACATAGTGTATAATAAAATTTATAACAAATCCATTCAATTTATTTCAACAAAAAATATATTATATTTGATCAAAAAGATTCTTTTTAAAGATTTTATATTTCTATGTAGATTTAACAGAATGGTAAAATATCAATAAATTAACGATTCCTAAATTTTATGACTAATACAAATGGAAATATACAAAAACCATGATTTCATTGATTAATAAAACCCTAGAATACATTTAGAAGTTAAAAAATATCAATGAATAGAAAGAATAACCTTATCAATAGAAAATGATCAATTTAGAAACAAATAAACATGAACTATATACATATAGAACCAAGAAATAAGAATAACTAATAAGAAAATGGATGTAAGAAATACATGGATAAAGAGGGATGATATTACATTGATAAATCCCTCAAAAAACATGATATCTCCCTTGAAAAGAGGTGTGAATCATGTAAAATATTATGGCGAGCCTCCTAGCCTCGAATGATTCAAATGGGGGAGAAAAATGAATTATAATGTTAAAATTTGGAAGGGTCAAATTGTTAAAGAGAAAATCTTAAAGAACCTGGTCAATGAACATGATTATGCCACACAATTTGTAAACTCATGCACCATTATAAACTCTATACTATTCTCTCAAGAAACCTACATGTTTTTCCCACATGTTATGCGAAACCATATGCAATTTCTGCTTCTATTTCTATCAAAAAGAGCATTCCCATATGCATTTTGGTCACATGTACTGAACTAACCATGCTTTGATTACATTCCCTCACCCTAGGAAACAAAATTAACACATATTTAGTTATATAATAAATATAGGTTGGACCTATGTATTCTCAAACCTTACAACCCATAACCCGAAAGAACCAAATGAACTAATAAAAGACAGTATATCTGGTAGTTAGACAAGTTTCCATTAACCATGCACTGTAAGCATGAAACAAAAGAAAAATTTCTCAAAACTCAAAAATATGATCCACAAAACCCAATGCCCAAGTGGAAATAAAAATAATAAATATAAAAAATTGAGTAAAATAAATACTTCAGTGTGAATACTATAAAAATTAATAAAATAATGGAGGATTGTGATCGAGATAATAAAAAATGGAATTAATATTAATATAAGACTAGTAAGAAAATATTGAAAAAGGGTATGTAAAAAAGAAGAAGAAATTGAGAATTAAATGCAAAAAAAATCCCCACCACCATACAAACCATAGTTACCCATCCTAGAATGTTTATTTTATTGGACATTTTAAGAAAATTGATTGAATTTTTTAAAATCTATAAAAAATCATCTAAATATTATATTTTATAAATAATTAGAATATATTATTATATAATATATATTGATAAATTATTTAATATTTTATAAAAATAAATATTAATAATTCTTAAAAATATAACTACATATGGAATCCTTAGTGATGGTGTCAAAGATTCTATAAAAGAATAAAAAAGCCACATGAGTAATGTTTATTTCAGTTATTTATTTATATAATTTTATTACAATCATTGTGCAATATAGGAGTGACTATTAACATCAGATCATATACTGAATTTAAGATCAAGGGATTGGATTATATGAATTAAAAATAAACATTTATTGAACTAGTTGACATTGTGGTGAGACATCCATGAGGATTTCATAAAGATGTGATATTAAAACTAAAAAAATATTATTTACCAATTGATTTCATTATTATATATACATATATAAGGATAAGAACCCTTTAATTTTTTTGGATTCCATTCATATATATAGGGATATAATTCTTTATTTTATATAGTTGTCAATTTTCTATATGTTTTTGTTCTTTATTGGTTATAGTTAATATTCATTAGGAATCAGTGAACTATAATAAAATGCTATTTATATAGAACCATATAGAAACATGGATGATAAATAAGATTTTTTTTGATAAAGTTAGTGTTTTTTTAGTTTCTACCTAGATTTGATAATAAGAAGAATAATAGGTATATAAGGCATAAATTTTTATTGATAAGATCAAACGACGGGAAGGAACATATGAAACATACATGATTTAAGTTTACATAAAAAATTGTATAGTTCATGGAATTGATTTTGATTTTTCATCTAAAATCATGAATTTTAAGATATGCCCAAATGTTTTTTAAAATAATTTATCATAGGGAATAATGAATTAATATTTAGAGAAATTATAATGAAAAATCTAATTAAAATTATTTCAACTGAGACCATTTACAGATTTAAATATGGTTACCTACTTTTGAACCTTAATCACATGGGTAAAAAATAGGAAATGTCGATATTAAATACAATAATAAATAACATCATGGAGGTATCCTATGTTTTTATATAATTATGATTTAGAACATAAGATACACTCTCAATTCCAATTTTTCATCTTAATTAAAAATCGGACCTTTATTTTCATCATTCTTATTTTAATATTCTCAATCATAATAAAATACATATAGAGAGGATTCCAAAAGATAAAAAATAAAAAATAGATAAATATAATCATAATTAATGATGGTAATTTTAATGTTTATATTTTTTCCAATTACTTTTTCAAATGTTATTTTTAACGATTAAATTCATGTTTTATACCATATTATTTTTTTAACAATTTTGATATATCATAAAATAATTATATAGGAACCACATTATTCAATTTATTAGAGTTCAATATTAGTGATAGTGATTGATTAATATGAGGTATTGAATTATTAGATTTAGTTATATGGAATTTATTTGATGAATAATGATTTATAAAATATTCTTTACTTCTAAATATGACATATCCTACAAATTTTCATCCATTGAATTTAAAATTTTCATGTGGATTTATGAGAAATTAATTTTTTTAAATTTTATATATTCAAATTCATTGGTGTATTCTTATCATACTAATTTATTCCCTTGTTGTATATTTCTTGAGATATTAGAGGGGATGTCTACCTTCCACAAAATTAATTGGAATAATCACAAATATATGACTGTAAAATATCACTATTAATTTAATTTGAAAATTATTATTGATTATACATTTTACATGATGAAAATGAATCCAACATATCCATTAGAATCGATGAATTTACGTTTATTTGAGTGATCGAGATAACAATTTTTTTTTCTTATTTCCTTCTCTCTTCGTGTTTTGAATATCATTCCAGGATCAAGTTTTGGGGTGATGTTATATATTGTTAAAATTTATTTTTTTCACATTTATGACAATATTTGAAGTATTATCATCATGTTATTGTAGATAGTATATGTGATTTTACATTTTTATTCTTAGTTACCTGAATTTGAAAAATATAAATATAATTGATTTCAGATGGGTTCAATTTTTGTAGGTTTAAAAATTACAATTTATTGACCAATTATAACAATTGTATTGGGATATTTGTTTTATTTTAGACTTTTAACAAAAAAAATTAATTATTTACAAAATTCTATTTAAATTAATAAAATAAAATAATAATATATGAGTAAAATCAGGAGGATATTAATTAATTTTTGATTTACCATATTCTTGAGTTTACAATATGTTTTGTTATGTAGAGAATATATTAAATTAGAGGAGATAATATTCATTATTACAAAATGTTTATCATTGAATATACATTAGAAGAAAACATCAATTGTGATCTTATTTGTTTTATAAAAAAATAACTTACCATGATCCTTGTATTCAATTAAACCATCAATTATATGTCCTCATGATGATGTTAAACATTTGTATTTATGGGTTACAGATTTGGGATCCTATTCATACAAATATAATGGGATATATACTTATGAGAAAATCTCTATTTAATTGTAATCTTCAGTGATAAAAGAAAAAAATAAAAGTGAAATAGATCATAATTGGTATACTAAATTAAAATATATTATGTTATATGAAAATAGGTTTACAGATGATTTTTCAATTTTCATGATTTAATATAATATACAATATAGGATATGTTTCATTGAATGGTGAAGAGTTATTATTAATTATCAGAATAAATATTGAATGTCTAAAATTTACATTGAAAAAAATTTAATTTTGTTACTTTTAATGTTTAATACATGTATAATGGTATTCATTTGTATGGTATTCCATTTTAATTTATGAGTTTATTAATAAATGTTGAAAATCATTATTTTATATTTAGGGGAATTTAATGTTTATAATTTAAAATAATAAATATTATTTCCAAAAAAATTAAATTTAATTTCTTCATATGTAATATTTGAAGAAATAATATATTTTTATTTAATTATTGGAAATTGATGATGTAAAATATTTTTTCACAAAAGAAATCAAACTACATAATTTTAGTGATAATTTTATATTATGGAAATTTATTCTTGTAAATGATAAATTTTGAAAATGTATTTTTTATCGTAGATAAAAATAATTATTTCCATAACTATTCAAATAGAAGATACTAGGCACCCTTGAGAGGGTTGGATAATAACTCAATAGAGTAAGGGAATGGTAGTAGAGAAACATCAGTTAAACACTATAGATGAAAAGAAATGGTTAAAGAAATATCATATGGGAAGAAGGAAGTGATTCATATTCTCTCATTTGTGGGGTGGAATGGGAGGAAAAGGGTGTGAATCTACACCCTTTATGATTTTTTATCGTTATATAGTCATGTCATGATATAAATGGGTGCCCCCAACTACAAATCTTTCATCTCTAGGATTTGAATTTCATATAATATTTGATTAAAAGCAAAATAGGTTTCATTAATCTCTCATGCTAGTTCACCCCCCATGGACTATGTAGAGACCCGAAGCTTATCGTACATGGACATTTCATTACTTTTGCGGAATACTTAGTACATAACAAAAACACACACACAAGGATCGTAATAGTTTAGTGTCTTTGGAAACTCGGAACGTAATCTTCTAATCGTGGTGAAAGATCTTCAATATCTCCCATAAAGATCTTCCCTTTTTTTTACCTAAAAACCTTTCTTTATATCCTGGGGAAAAGAAAACATAAAAGGGTGAGCTCAAATGCTCAGTAAGGGTAAACAAAAGAAATATCAATCACATCATATACATAAGAACATAGCTTTTGGAAATCTTAACTGGCAAAAGAGCTCATAATATCATAACATGGGATAAATCATAGTATTGAAAATGAGATCCCCATAATCATAACATAAAACTTGAAACTTTATGGCATGCACACATAATCATGGAAAATCATTTATTGTTAGTCACGACTCATTGCCAAGACTATCTTAGTGGACAAAGTCCCTTTCTGAACCGAGTTCACTCCTCGTTTCAGTCCTGTATCACTGAACCGAAATAACCTTCCGTTCCAGCCATGTCTATCTCATGAGATATAAAATCATTACCCAATGCATTGGAGGGAGATATAGGTCCCACCCATCTTATAATGAATCCTTTCTTATGTGTGCCACATAATCATAAAACATACATCATCGCATAACACATGTAACAAAAATGGGATTTTTGAAACATCATGACATCATAAATCAATCCATATAAGATAAAGGAATTCATAAACATAATTCCATCACAACATAGTCAAATCAATGTAAAAATATGGATAGAAACAGAACCCTTTATTATCTTAGATGAAAAATAATTTTGATAAAACACTTGAATTGAATTCTTGAGGAAAATATCCTTTCTTCTTCAAAATCAAATTTCTTTTCACAAAACATCATGCAATTTTAAAAGAAAGAGATTTTATTGAAAATAGTCATGAAATCTTTTAGAGGAAGCTTCATGAAAATAAGGCTTTATAAAACAGTAGAAATCCATTCGTGCCGTATAAGTTAAAAAAAACATTCTTCGTACTTTTGTCGGAAAAGTCAAAAAGTACCTCGTAAGAAAAAAACGACAAAAGATTCCTTTCATACGTATTACTAAAAACTCACTGAAGGGTAAAAATGGATTTAAACAATTTTAGGTGGATGGAAATAATATTACATATTGAGTAAACATGGATGTGGATGATAAAATACACCCCAGTAAATACTTACGAATAAACAATCTCGGATAAAAATGAGATTGTGATATTTCCCTTACCTTAGGTCCGACTTGCTTTGTAAGTGTCCAAACCTACTGTATAATGATTTAAATCATGTTATTGACTTATTACAGAATCATATTCATTGTTATGATATCATATATGGTTCACTTATGACATTATATTACCCGTTCTTTTGTAAATTCCATGTTAAAGAAGCGTTTTGGGTAAAATCGTTTCATTTATCGTAGGTGTTTTGACTTGTTGTTCTTGACATCATTATTACTTATATCATAATTTACTCACTTCCAGAATATAAAATATGATTTATATATCATATATATTCAGTATATATATATAATAGGTAGATAAATAAAATGAAAAACACCGTTCATGGAGACGGTAGTCCGTACGTACGCATGAACGCTGTTTTCCTTTCCTTATTGTTTTGAAATGGAAGTAAGTAGATGACATACATATGTATATATATACATAAATCCAGTAGTTTTATAATGTCATATATTTCATTATTATTTCTTATATATACATTATAATCATTCTTAAATGGTTAACATGGAGAATGAATCTCATCGCGTCGTGGAGACGGTAGTCCGTACGTACGCACGAGCGATGATATCATTTCTATAAATATTGGATTGAATTGGAGTGGATTATAAAATATATCAGAATCAATATGATGTTATAATAACTATGTATAGTTATTCTTTACACCATTATACCCATCCATGTAAGGTGGTGGTGGAAAATAGATTACACCACGGCGTGGAGACGGTATTCCGTACGTACGCACGCGCGGTGATTTCTTTTTCCGTAGGATGGATAGATGGTGAAATAGGGTTGTTTCATACTTATAATAACATATCAGTATATGAGTGATACTGATGTTATTACTTCATAATGAAACAACCTAAGAAGAAGTGGAAGAAGAAATAAAGATGAAAGAATTGGTAACGGTAATTACCTCTTCTTTGAAGCGCCTTTTGGAGACCTCCTCTTAGGGAACTAAAATTGGTCTTTGAGTAAGACCAGAACCTCTAGGATGTTTCTAGGTAAGTGGAGAAGAGATTTTGGAAGGGTTTGGCCGAGCTTGAGTGCTCAAATTGGTGTGAGGAGGAGGGGAAGGAGGTGTCCTTTTATAAGGGAGGAGAGGGGCACCTTAGGAATATCTCAAAATATTATTTTATATTAAAGTCAAAATCGGTTTATAATGGTTCCAAAGGGTCTTATTTCGAAGCTAAAGTGGGGATGGGTCGAAATCCTATCAACCAATAAGATTTAGACAAGTTTAGGGTATTATTTTAACCTTATAAATTAGATTTAACTGTAAGTTAAATAATTTAACTTTTACCGTGTCTTTTTGTTTTCTTTCACTATATGGTTAATACACTTACTATAACATGCAAAACGAACCCCAAATTGTTTATTATTAATATATATATATCCTTATATAAGTCATTTGGCCGAACCTTAGATTTTTAGGAATAAAATAACAATTAATAATATAATATTTGATTTAAAAACTATTTTGTGTCAATTTTGACACTATTTGATATATGATTTTTTTGAAAGTCATAACAGAATTAAATGTTCGAACCAAGTTGATTAAATCAACATTAATATATCATAGTAACCTAGAAAATTATTTTAATTCATAAAAAGTCTCAAATTATATTTATTTTGGTGTTTATAACATCAATTATGTCAATATTTCATTAATAAGATAATTACTACATCATCTTTGTGTCATAAATAAATTAACTTATTTGATGTCTAAAAATTACAAATAAAATACCATTATGTAGGAAATCTTTTTAGATTTCTAATGAATATTTATAGTCAAATTTATCTTATGTATAACACCATATTAAAAATGTTTTAGTAAATAAACTTTGATTTTAACTCTTTTAACCCTTCTTTAAATAAATTAATAATAAATGTCCTAATCTAACCCAAGTGGGCCTAAATGGTCATATTTTATTCCTAAGTTTGTTTTTGGTCGAAATACACTTGTCCAATAGGATTAGGACATGTGTTAGGGTAATATTAATATCATTTTTACCCTTAATTACCCTATTTACCTTTAACCGTGGTAAAAAAAAGTAAAAAGTTACTATTCACCAAAAATTATTTTCATCTCATTGAACCACATTTTAGTCCTTGATATTAACCGTGTCTCTCGGATTTTCGAAATTCCATTTACAGAAGCGGTAAAATTAATTTTTATGCAAAATTCAGTTTTTAACCTACCACTTAGTGGTTTCACTATTCATCAAAAATTGATGTTTTTCAGAACAATGCCAAAATTCCATCCCAAGCTATATTTCATATTCCGAATTCAAAAATGAACTCTATTTTACCAAATTCATAACATAAAAGTTGAATTAATTAATTTTATAATTAAATCCCGCTGTTAAAACAAATAGCGTGTTTTTAAGAAACAATATCTATCAAAAGATTGACACTTGTTTATGTCTAGTTTAAATGTGAAATTACATCCAATGACCAACATTGTATTAAATTGTAAAAATATATTCTAAATATACTTTAAAACCACTCAAATTAATGATTTATCACTATTAATTATTTTGATTAAAAAAGTTGTTTTTAATTATAATTTAGTAATTTTCACTATTCATCAGAATATGAAAGTTATCCGAAAAGTACCAAAATTTCACCCTAAGCTAATTTCGATATTACGAATCCAAAAATGAATTCCATTTTAAAAGATAAAATTTAAAAAATTTCAAAAAGTGGTTATTACTATTCATAACGGCTAGTTTTAATAATATTTTAATAGCATATTGTTGTTTAGTGAAACTCGTTATTGCGTACTATACACGCTATCGAGGAAGGTCATGATTGCGTGTAATGCAAGGCAAGTCAAGGATGCGTGTTGTGAAAGCTCCTTTAGGTGTAGCGTACGACACAAGACAATAGTGAAATAAAAAGAATATTTTTCATAAAATCTCGGGCTGTTACATTCTACCCCCCTTAAAATGAATTTCGCCCTCGAAATTCGTCAGGGTTATAAATGGTTTACTATTCGAAAGATTCTTTAATAGAAACCCACATCGTAAAAAGGAATACCAAAACTTGGCTTTAAAAACTAATGTATGAAATGTAACGATTACCCAAATAAACTAATCACTGGGTTTCCACATAGGTGAAAATATGGATATGGAAGAGAAATCTAACCATCATGTTCTGATGGAGAGTGGTAGAGAACATGGCTATGGAAAAGCCAGTAATCACAAATCCATAAATTTGTGACGATCTAGGGTACCATCTGATTCATCAGGTATAAGAGAACTAGGACAACATTTTTGGTATTCAAGATCATTTCCCTAAAGTTAAAGAATTTGAATTAGAATAAATACTTACTTTATTTTGGTACAATCTCACTGTTGTTCGTGCCTTTAACAATTTCCACTTCAACTCTTAAATAAATGAAGTTGAATTTGTTATTCGTGAAGTGTTAGCAGATCATGTGATAGGATGGCGGGTCATTCCATCTGTCTCAAAAGGTTAGCAAAATTTATATACATAAGTCGACCTATAGTGGGATTAATCATATATGGTTCCTAAAATGGACTTATAATTCATATATCATACTGCTTAATATAATAAAACTAGTTTCTACTAAACAGGGACTTCCTGTAGGTCAGTGGTAGGCAATAAAGGCCAGTCGCACTTCGGTTGTGGGTTCGATTCCTATAGCCTTGTCCGACGCGATGGGTTGTCGCCCGTCCTGCAGGTTGTCCTTTTTCTAAAACTACGTTACTATAACATCCCATCAATAATATCGAAAATCTTCTATCCTTAAACAATACTAACTTATGTCCAACATAATCCAGTCTAATCTTTAGGCTTATACATAATACTGCAGTCCACTCTCATAATATAGTGACAACGATTACCATAGATTTAATACTGTCATTGATCCCCACATATCATAAGATATGTCTTGTTGGTCACATTCCAAACATTCAAAGTCTTTAATCGTGTATTCTCTTGAATACCTTAGTGAAAACATGAATGCAGTTAAAAGTTAACACTTTCAACATACCAAAATCCTCAAAATTCTATATACTCAAACCATGATATCATTTAGTCCTTATATCAATCATGAGCTCATGAATACTATTAAACATTTCATTTTCTCGTCTTCATTATGCGCATATCATCTTATTTCCAAAAAATATCTCAATCACTTTGAATACCACATCAATAAATATTGCAATACTCAATGATACAACATTATTTTGGAATCCCATTATATAAACACTTAATCATTCCACCACATCGTTGTCATATTCAACATTGCCAATAGTGATCGCATGTGATTTCCCTTTGTCCTTTTCCTTCAGTGGTTGCTCATGTTGATCATCACTAACCCTTGGATTAGGGCAATTATTAGCATAATGCCCCATTTCCTTGCACTTGAAGCATTGAAGTGTTGGCGGTGCGTTCTCTGCAGTGTTTGCTTTATTCACATCATTAGAAACCCTTTTTCCATTACTTCGACACTCAGCTGCTCGATGACCTTCTTTTCCACACTTAAAACATTTTCTAGTCCCTTTAAGACAATCTCCACCATGCTTCTTTCCACACTTTGTGCATAAGGAAACATTCATCTTCTTTTCACCATTATTCTGAGATTTCTCCTTGAACTCCATCTTTCGTTTCTTGTCAAAACCATGAGATGGATATGTAACACCAACTTCCATTTCTACCTTGATAGCAGAACGCACAATTTCTTCATAGCTACTGAAGTCTCTTATAGATAATGCCCTTCGAAGACTTGGTTTTAAGCCACTGAAAAATCGATCAACTTTACTTTCAGGTTGGATGATAATTCCAGAAGCATACCTTGCAAGTCTTGTAAAATTTGCTTCATAGGTACCAACAGATTCATCGTCCCTTTGCTTCAGTTCAAGAAACACTTTCTCCATCTTTGTTCGAAGAATACGAGGGAAGTACTTACTGAAAAACAAGTTCTTGAACTCGTCCCATTCCATGGACTCAATTTCATCTCTTGGCCTCGTATTCTTGATAAGATTCCACCATTGATCAGCTTCACCTTCCAAACGATATACTGCTAAGATGACTTTATCATGTTCAGAACATTGAAGAACTGAAAATATCTTTTCAGTAGTACTGATCCATTGTTCAGCCACAAGTGGATCAGAAGACCCATTGAAAGAAGGTGGACGTTGCCTCATGAAGGACTCAATAGAATAGTGTTCCCTTCTCTGCTCATTTGGAAGTCCAGAATGATTCATAGCTTGTGTAAGTATAGAAATAAGATTTTTCACTCCATCTCCCATAACATTTGTTTGTTCAGAAGGGAAATCATTGCATTGTCCATTGCATTGATCAACACGGTTCCTTCGGGTTCCAGCCATTGTCTAAAACCCAAAAAGAATAGTGTGAGAGGCAAAAATCATGCTAGGGAAAACAACATAATAAAGGGGGAGTACCTTCAATATCCAACATCTTAGGTTTAATTCTATGATCGTTAGCGTAATTCTATTACTATAACCTATACGTATACTTATCCCTAGGGACATCCTTAGACATACCTTAGAAATATCTCTAGGGATCTTACTAACGTTTTCGCATCCTAGTTTCCAAAGGTTGACTAAACCATTCCTCTGATACCATTTGTAGAGACCCGAAGCTTATCGTACATGGACATTTCATTACTTTTGCGGAATACTTAGTACATAAAAAAAACACACACACAAGGATCGTAATAGTTTAGTGTCTTTGGAAACTCGGAACGTAATCTTCTAATCGTGGTGAAAGATCTTCAATATCTCCCATAAAGATCTTCCCTTTTTTTACCTAAAAACCTTTCTTTATATCCTGGGGAAAAGAAAACATAAAAGGGTGAGCTCAAATGCTCAGTAAGGGTAAACAAAAGAAATATCAATCACATCATATACATAAGAACATAGCTTTTGGAAATCTTAACCTGCAAAAGAGCTCATAATATCATAACATGGGATAAATCATAGAATTGAAAATGAGATCCCCATAATCATAACATAAAACTTGAAACTTTATGGCATGCACACATAATCATGGAAAATCATTTCTTGTTAGTCATGACTCATTGCCAAGACTATCTTAGTGGACAAAGTCCCTTTCTGAACCGAGTTCACTCCTCGTTTCAGTCCTGTATCACTGACCCGAAATAACCTTCCGTTCCAGCCATGTCTATCTCATGAGATATAAAATCATTACCCAATGCATTGGAGGGAGATATAGGTCCCACCCATCTTATAATGAATCCTTTCTTATGTGTGCCACATAATCATAAAACATACATCATCGCATAACACATGTAACAAAAATGGGATTCTTGAAACATCATGACATCATAAATCAATTCATATAAGATAAAGGAATTCATAAACATAATTCCATCACAACATAGTCAAATCAATGTAAAAATATGGATAGAAATAGAACCCTTTATTATCTTAGATGAAAAATAATTTTGATAAAACACTTGAATTGAATTCTTGAGGAAAATATCCTTTCTTCTTCAAAATCAAATTTCTTTTCACAAAACATCATGCAATTTTAAAAGAAAGAGATTTTATTGAAAATAGTCATGAAATCTTTTAGAGGAAGCTTCATGAAAATAAGGCTTTATAAAACAGTAGAAATCCGTTCGTGCCGTATAAGTTAAAAAAAACATTCTTCGTACTTTTGTCGGAAAAGTCAAAAAGTACCTCGTAAGAAAAACGACAAAAGATTCCTTTCATACGTATTACTAAAAACTCACTGAAGGGTAAAAATGGATTTAAAAAATTTTAGGTGGATGGAAATAATATTACATATTGAGTAAACATGTATGTGGATGATAAAATACACCCCAGAAAATACTTACGAATAAACAATCTCGGATAAAAATGAGATTGTGATATTTCCCTTACCTTAGGTCCGACTTGCTTTGTAAGTGTCCGAACCTCATGTATAATGATTTAAATCATGTTATTGACTTATTACAGAATCATATTCATTGTTATGATATCATATATGGTTCACTTATGACATTATATTACCCCTTCTTTTGTAAATTCCATGTTAAAGAAGCGTTTTGGGTAAAATCGTTTCATTTATCGTAGGTGTTTTGACTTGTTGTTCTTGACATCATTATTACTTATATCATAATTTACTCACTTCCAGAATATAAAATATGATTTATATATCATATATATTCAGTATATATATATATAAT
Organism: Viscum album; assembly: GCA_963277665.1. NCBI lineage: Eukaryota > Viridiplantae > Streptophyta > Magnoliopsida > Santalales > Viscaceae > Viscum > Viscum album. The sequence continues at coordinate 966,572,155 of OY728136.1, forward strand.
AGGTAGATAAATAAAATGAAAAACACTGTTCATGGAGACGGTAGTCCGTACGTACGCATGAACGCTGTTTTCCTTTCTTTATTGTTTTGAAATGGAAGTAAGTATATGACATACATATGTATATATATACATAAATCCAGTAGTTTTATAATGTCATATATTTCATTATTATTTCTTATATATACATTATAATCATTCTTAAATGGTTAACATGGAGAATGAATCTCATCGCGTCGTGGAGACGGTAGTCCGTACGTACGCACGAGCGATGATATCATTTCTATAAATATTGGATTCAATTGGAGTGGATTATAAAATATATCAGAATCAATATGACGTTGTAATAACTATGTATAGTTATTCTTTACACCATTATACCCATCCATGTAAGGTGGTGGTGGAAAATAGATTACACCACGGCGTGGAGACGGTATTCCGTACGTACGCACGCACGGTGATTTCTTTTTCCGTAGGATGGATAGATGGTGAAATAGGGTTGTTTCATACTTATAATAACATATCAGTATATGAGTGATACTGATGTTATTACTTCATAATGAAACAACCTAAGAAGAAGTGGAAGAAGAAATAAAGATGAAAGAATTGGTAACGGTAATTACCTCTTCTTTGAAGCGCCTTTTGGAGACCTCCTCTTAGGGAACTAAAATTGGTCTTTGAGTAAGACCAGAACCTCTAGGATTTTTCTAGGGAAGTGGAGAAGAGATTTTGGCAGGGGTTGGCCGAGCTTGAGTGCTCAAATTGGTGTGAGGAGGAGGGGAAGGAGGTGTCCTTTTATAAGGGAGGAGAGGGGCACCTTAGGAATATCTCAAAATATTATTTTATATTAAAGTCAAAATCGGTTTATAATGGTTCCAAAGGGTCTTATTTCGAATCTAAAGTGGGGATGGGTCGAAATACTATCAACCAATAATATTTAGACAAGTTTAGGGTATTATTTTACCCTTATAAATTAGATTTAACTCTAAGTTAAATAATTTAACTTTTACCGTGTCTTTTTGTTTTCTTTCACTATATGGTTAATACACTTACTATAACATGCCAAACGAACCCCAAATTGTTCATTATTAATATATATATCCTTATATAAGTCATTTGGCCGATCCTAAGATTTTCAGGAATACAATAACAATTAATAATATAATATTTGATTTAAAAACTATTTTGTGTCAATTTTGACACTATTTGATATATGATTTTTGTGAAAGTCATAACAGAATTAAATGTTCGAACCAAGTTGATTAAATCAACATTAATATATCATAGTAACCTAGAAAATTATTTTAGTTCATAAAAAGTCTCAAATTATTTTTAGTTTGGTGTTTATAACATCAATTATGTCAATATTTCATTAATAAGATAATTACTGCATCATCTTTGTGTCATAAATAAATTAACTTATTTGATGTCTAAAAATTACAAATAAAATACCATTATGTAGGAAATCTTTTTAGCTTTCTAATGAATATTTATAGTCAAATTTATCTTATGTATAACCCCATATTAAAAATGTTTTAGTAAATAAACTTTTATTTTAACTCTTTTAACCCTTCTTTAAATAAATTAATAATAAATGTCCTAATCTAACCCAAGTGGGCCTAAATGGTCATATTTTATTCCTAAGTTTGTTTTTGGTCGAAATACACTTGTCCAATAGGATTAGGACATGTGTTAGGGTAATATTAATATCATTTTTACCCTTAATTACCCTATTTACCTTTAACCGTGGTAAAAAAAAGTAAAAAGTTACTATTCACCAAAAATTATTTTCATCTCATTGAACCACATTTTAGTCCTTGATATTAACCGTGTCTCTCGGATTTTCGAAATTCCATTTACAGAAGCGGTAAAATTAAGTTTTATGCAAAATTCAGTTTTTAACCTACCACTTAGTGGTTTCACTATTCATCAAAAATTGATGTTTTTCAGAACAATGCCAAAATTCCATCCCAAGCTATATTTCATATTCCGAATTCAAAAATGAACTCTATTTTACCAAATTAATAACATAAAAGTTGAATTAATTAATTTTATAATTAAATCCCGCTGTTAAAACAAATAGCGTGTTTTTAAGAAACAATATCTATCAAAAGATTGACACTTGTTTATGTCTAGTTTAAATGTGAAATTACATCCAATGACCAACATTGTATTAAATTGTAAAAATATATTCTAAATATAATTTAAAACCACTCAAATTAATGATTTATCACTATTAATTATTTTGATTAAAAAAGTTGTTTTTAATTATAATTTAGTAATTTTCACTATTCATCAGAATATGAAAGTTATCCGAAAAGTACCAAAATTTCACCCTAAGCTAATTTCGATATTACGAATCCAAAAATGAATTCCATTTTAAAAGATAAAATTTAAAAAATTTCAAAAAGTGGTTATTACTATTCATAACGGCTAGTTTTAATAATATTTTAATAGCATATTGTTGTTTAGTGAAACTCGTTATTGCGTACTATACACGCTATCGAGGAAGGTCACGATTGCGTGTAATGCAAGGCAAGTCAAGGATGCGTGTTGTGAAAGCTCCTTTAGGTGTAGCGTACGACACAAGACAATAGTGAAATAAAAAGAATATTTTTCATAAAATCTCGGGCTGTTACATTCTACCCCCGCAACATCCAATTCAACTCAAACTCAACAATATTCTACTCTAGAAGCAATAAAATATGAGTTACTACCACTAGCTATGATCACTTTCACCCTATATAACCACATTGAATTGTGGGAAAACCATGAAACAACACTAGTGTCTTGTTTAAAAAAAATTAGGATGATTTTATGTCATTCAATATTGAGGGAGATAGATTTTAAAACTATAATGATCATATGTTAATGAAAAGGAACTCTATCAAGGGAATTATGATGCCTGAATCATGATAATATTGATAGTTTCTCCTTATGTGAGACAAACAATAATAATACATGATATAAATTCAAAAATGATAAATTTTTCAAATATGGTTGATTATATGAAATATTATAATAAACATGATTTTCGAAAACTAATAATAACGTTCAAGAAAATTAGAAAACTTTGTTATTGGATGATGTTGTGTAATGATTTCTGGTAGGCTTACATAAGGGTCATGAAATAGAAGACGAATTGTTTAAAAGAAGAAACTAAATGTATTAATATATCAATGTATATAAAATATTTAGTTTTATATTTTAGGATTCATAATGATGTTTTATGCTGTGTATAGATAATATTTTTGGTTAAAAATAAGAAAAAATATATCATGGGTGCTAATATCATGGATTAACTATGGAATTGAATGAAAAACATGGACTCCACAATAAAAGAGGTTTCCAATTCATGATATTTTATTATTTTATGATATATTATAAATGAAATTCTTATATGAAATCTATATAGTGATTAAGTAAAGTGATTTTTAATGGTATCATTCATATCTGAGGTGAACAATATCATGGTTTATGTGGAAAAGTAATGTTCTGGCGGTGAAAGTGTAATTTTCATTGAGTAATTGAGTGTAAAATCCCATTGATAATTATCAATGACGTGGTGGAAGACCTATATTTAAATATTTTATTTGGGTAAATTATTTTAGAGATACAACTCAAAATGGAAAGATAATATCGTCAATATAGATTTCATTGATTTTGGGAGGATAATTCAAAGGGATATTAAATGAGAACAATAATGATATAAATGATTTATTAACAACTATGCAAAAAAGATTTTAAGAGATTATTTACTATAAATAAAAAGGCTACATATTCATCTTTACGATGATGATAAACTTGGGAAAACAATGCTAGATGATTCCTATACTTTTTGTGTTTTCTATCAATAACTCTTTTATTTTTTTTAGTTCCTCGTCATGGATAGAATAATACTATATTATTCATAGATAAATTTGGTATAGTCTTATTGTAGAGTGTGATAGTAATTTTCTCTTGCGGTTTCTACAATTATTCTTATATCTCCTAATATCATTCATCCTTGATGAGTGAACATTGTTATGTGTTTCAATTATTAATTTTAAATTAAAATACTAATCACCTTGTGTTTTGTATTAACATTATAAAATTTATGTTTTTTATTTTATATTTTTGGGTAACCTTGTTTTTTAATCAACCAATGTATTTGATCGTATGAATAGGTAATTATTGAATTAATGAAAGGGTTACAAGATTAAATTTCTCTTATAAACAACACTCACAAGAAAAATGGATAATCAATTAATTATCCCACTTCTCTTGAACATTAATGTAGAAATTTCAATTGTTGGTATTATTTCACTTATTCTGTTTCATATTCAATTTTTATTTTTTCATTCAAAGAATTATCACAATTTTTTATATTTATCTGCACATTAATTATGTATTTTACATTAACACATTCTAATTACTAAAATCATTTAGTAATTCTTATTATATTATTTATGTAGATATTATACCAAACATTTTCAAATTTTAGAAATTGTATTTATTAAAATTAAATTCATTGTATAAATCTACATGTAAATATTTTCATAGAGGTAATTATTTATAAATTTTAGAAAATATTTTTTTATAAAGAGTGTAAATTGATTATTTTTACTGAAAACTGTCACTTAATTTATTTAATTTAAAATGATTTTTTTAATTTAATATTTTCTACATGTGAAGTTTTCACATTTATATTATTATTATTCCAATTATAGAAGATGGTGTTATTAAGATAACATTTCAAGATAACATAAGGAAGTATATAAATGAGTCTAATCGTATAATTGGTAATCATCATACCCAACCTCATTGGTTTTAGTTCATATTATACCTCCTCAAATTTTCTGTTATAATTATAAAATAATAAAAAGTGTATAATTATTTAAATAATTTTATTTGGATTATGTAACCAATAATATCACCCAGTTATTCTATCAAATGTTGTGTGAATATACTGCTCAGGTATACTTGTGTATTGCCTTCTAAACATAGTGGCATAATTACATTTACATCTCCATATATCATGGATGGATATTATGATGGTTTTATTGTTTTTTTTGATACTTATGATATATTTGTTATTGTATATATATATTTACATATTTACATTATTATCGATAAATCAGTTGGATAATAATAACGTTTAGTTTGAATATATGTAGACTACCACCTTGATGATACAATGTGACTATTCTACAATTTTTGTTTATATAGATTATAATAATGATTAATCTAATGAATATAGTTGATATATACAATATAATAAAGATTATATGTTGGTGAATTAACATTTAAATTTCTTTAATTCCATTTTTTTTAATGTTAAAAAGGCATCCACACCTATGCGCGTCTTACCGTCTCCATGATTGGTGTAATTAATTTTTCTATCCAACTCCATTATATATGAATATAAATATTTATATACTAAATATATATATATATATATATATATATTATGTTTATCTTTATTGAAATTATTAATATCATTGATCCATGATAATTGTGAAAGGACCAAAATAGTAAACACCCAAAAAAGTGGTATTAATAAAGAATTATTAATAAACTAGAGGTTATTTGTTATAAGAGGATCATATTAAATATTATATGTATGTTCATGATTTTTTTATAGAATAAAAATAAATATAGATTTATTATATATTGGTTTTTATTTATTTCAATGAAATTTTGACAATATGTATTGGTATTTTGTTGCAATCTATTTGTTTATCAAGATTGTTTATGGTAAATATTTTGATAATGATATTTCATGATATATCTCTCAAGAATTAAGAAAATTGTACTCTCATATGGTTATATATAGATATTACATTTTTACACTCATTTTCATCTCATTATGCACTCATTATCCTAATATTATATTTTTTAAAAAATAATTGACATTATTTCTCTCTTCAGATGAAACTCCATTTTTCTATATCCTTGTTTTCAAAAAATATTTTCATGAGTGGTTATAATATTGTAAAGTTATTGTTTAAATTAATTTTTAAAAATTATTGAATTTTTTCAAAAGGTATTGAAATCATTATTCCAATTTTATTTTAAATGAGGCTATTTTGACATTTTTATCATAAATGTGAATGGAATAATTATTTTACCATACATTGAATCAATTTAATATCATTACCTTGATACTTATATATTATTGGAACATTACATTAAACGTTTTCGTGGTTATTGTTCAAATAAATGATTAAATTAATATTTTAGATATTTTATATTTTAAATAACACATCTTATTGTGAAAATGGAATAATCCACAAGGAATAGTTGACGTAATATATTAAAGTAATTTTAAATCATGGTATCATCCATTGGTGTGATATATAATTTAATTGGGATATAATGCACGGATACCATCCTTATACTTTGTATAGATGGATTATGATTATAATTATTTTTTTCAGGAAAACTATTAATTTTTCATGTGTTATTAAATGATGTAATGATGAAATGTTTATGAAATATTTTTATTTTCACAGGTTAAGATTTTATGAATGTTTTATGATATTTAGTCACACACATGTATTATTTACATTATGAAATTTGTGGTATAAGAATTATATTTCACCAAAATTTATTCCATAACCATTGATATTTAGAGATATAATAAGTACTAGAATATGGATATAATAAATTAGTAAGGGACTATATCCACAGGGATCATATTTATAGTAAACATTGAAAATTGATATTATGGTTTGGGGGTGTGAACCCAATACCCTTTGATAGTGTTGGATTTGAGTCTATTCTACTACTGATATGATTTTCAATGGTTATTTGTATTACAAATTTGTATGTATTATGCCAATGTTATTCTCCCTTGTCTCATTATATTGAATTCATTTATGATTCATGTCTTATGTACTACCATGATTTATTTAATGATATAATATTATGATCTATGACATACATGGAATTATTTTCAAATATAATTCCCTTATTCTCATACCAAATTGTTAATTTTGTGCTAAAATAAATATTAATACGTCCATATTGACCATTAATGGGCATCTGAGCGCACTATTTTTTATATTTTCATTTCCATGGTAAAGATGAAATGTATTACATATGATTTTTGAATGAATGTTTCTAGTTTTTAAAAACATAGTGAGAGATGATTTTGATCTTATAAGAACTAATTATTTTTTAATCCATGTTTTTAATGTAACAACACCAATATGATTCATTCATGGATTTTAATTTTATTTAATAGAAAATCCTCTATTAATATACAATGTCTACATATGTAATATATGGGTCACTAATTTCGGTGCCAAAGTATGTATTAGTTACCTTTCAAACTATGATAATAAAAAAGTATAAAGAACTCTAAGGATATTCCTATTTTTAAGGGAACATTGTATGTTATGGTAAACAAATAATTATGGTTTCTTTATAAAAATTATACATTTTTGGATACTATATGTCAATGTTGTTTTTACGTAGATTCATAAAGACTTAATAATCCAAAAAATAGTTTGTCATGTTTATCATGGACACAATATTGGTGTATGGTAAGTGTGCCCTTACTGCATACCTGGTTTGACAATATGATGTGATATTCATGGGTTAATTAATATTTTAATTATAAACCATCATAATGTATTAAAATTCATGATGAATATAGAGGTACCTAGTAAAACCTATGGTTCCAAAAATTTTAAATGTAGTGCAATGATATAGACATCCTACGAAGGATCTTTATGATATGTCACACTGATTAATGATGCCTGATGGTAATGATAAATTCTTATAATACGAGATTATAGGGAAAAAAATGTAGATTAGGAGGTGACAGGTACATCAAAATATTAAAGTACCATATTAGATATTTTTTATATCAATTTCCGTATATAATAAAAAATCCTTACTGATTTCACTAGATTTTAATTTTTCTAGTTTCTAATGGATAACTAAACCATCCATTTGATACCATCTATAGAAATACATGGATTAAAAGATAGTGAAATTACATTTCATTATTGAATATTTCCTTCAATAACAAATAATATGCCTTGGTAATGTAATAGATTATTATTTTTGGAAGCATGGAACACAATCATTTTACATAGTGTAACATTATCAATGTTTCACAAAAATATCTTTTAATTTAGTACTCTATCTTTAAAAAATCATTATAATATAGGGATAGGAAAAATAAGGAAGATTTATCTAAGATGTTAAATAAGGGAAAATAATGGATATATAGAAGAATTACATGATCATATGGGTATGAAAACATGATAATATAATATAAATATCATACCCAATATGTCAATGATATTATACATTTGTAGAAGAATAAATATAGCATAGTCCAAGATATAACTCAAAATGAAATCATTTAACATTAGTTATGAAATCATCAAATTGGCATAAGACATAGATTTCTCTAATAATCATAATCTTATTACATTATAAATACATGAAATGGAAATATGTTCTCTAGTTATGTTATGCACATTAAATGAATACTCATATAAACTTATGGACATTTTACAAGCTCCACGCATAAAATTGTGAACATGTAATCTATATCAAACACAACACTAATAGCATTTATTCAATTTCATACACGTGAAACTAAACTTTCTAGGAAGGATACACCACCATCCCCGGTAGAATACTTTTCACATAGTAGTACATGATCACTCGAAAGGCAATCATAGTGGAAAAGTATCACTCATAAAAACATCAAAACATTTTATGTTAACTCCCAAGTCTATCTTAGGATAAATTCTTTGGAGAACTAGGATCACTCCCCATTACATCCATGTTTATCTCAAGAGATAAAAATTCATACCCAATACATTGGAGGAAAATATAGGTTCCATTAATCTCATAATGAAAACACAATTATGTTTTCTAGATGATCATAAAACATTCATCATATCATAACCCATTAAATGAAATGGTAATTATAAAAAATTCATAAAATCATAAAATCTGGAAAGGATAAAGGTTATATATCTATTTCATCATATCATAACCCATTAAATGAAGTCGGTTTCCTCAAGCTATAACTCGTGGAACATAAATGAGACTGATAAAAAACTTATTATCTTAAAATCAATCCATTCTATGAAACATAGGGGTGGTGTCATTGGATTATATCCTTAGTTAAAAATATACTATATAAAATTATTTCATCTTAGATGGGGAAGGTTATAGAATGATCACATAGATTATTTCATAAAGAAATTAAACAATAATTAGAAATAATTTTTAATACTTACAGCATTTTCAAAATCCATTTTTTTGAAAATAACATTGAAAAATTATGAAGAACGGTTTACAAATCATTAAAAACATTTCTTGAGAATAATATAATTTCAAATTTGAAAACAACTTTTTAAATCATGAACATTTTAAAAACTATTTTCAATGAAAGTAACTTGGAAAACATATAAATAACACATGGAAAATCATTTACAATTAATTTTAAAATTAATTTTTTTCTTAAATTTTTATTTAAATCAAATTGAAAAACTATGAAATTTCAAAATTTCAGGGTAAAAAAATTCAATTTTTTTTATAAACATTTAATGTAATCTTCAACAAAATGAAGTTAAGGAAAAAAGATAAATCATCAAATTAAGAAAAAACCTTCTTTACTATAAATTTTTTGAAATTCCCCTTGATCAGAAAATGACAAGAATATTACATATAAAAAATATTAAAAACTAAAAACATGGTTTAAAAATTATATGTAATTTTTTCCAAGACGAGTCAAACATTTGTGAAAATAATTTTAGAAAATAATTTTTTTATATGAAATATATTTTTTATTAAAATGTGGGGATCGCATCATAATTTTCTAAAAATGTATTATTATCTATCTTGTTTAGCAATGAATACAAATTTGGTATCAGGAAATGAAGATATATTTAAAAACATGATGAGTTGAAATTTTAAGTGAAATATAGAGATATAAGTTCTAATATTTCATAACTATAAACAAAATTATAAAAAATCCTGATAAACACATAGGTTGTAGCAATAATCCCTTACAACATTGGTAGCTTTGACTCATAATAAATATGAAATAATAACATGATATGAAGAATAAAATATCTATAAAAGTGAAATAATCATGATATATCATGTTAATGGGATATTATTTACACATTTTAAAATAATCATTGTGAATAACATTACATGTGTCACCAAAAAATTAAAATTGAGACAAAATTACATTACCTATTTGGTATATTTTGAACCTTAACTCCCTTGAAATAGGGATCATAAAACATAAATGAAAATACTAATAGTGATATGTATAAGAAAAAAACACATTCATGGGAATTCTATATTCAATATAAATGAAATATTTGGTGAACATAACATTTTTCTCACCGAAGTACAATGTTAGATGAGAATACCATCCTACTTGAGAATCATTTGACTCATGATCCCCATTAAAGAAAAAAATAAATTAAAACATTTAATATCATAAAATAATGTAAATTTAATACATATAATGTCATTGGGAAGAATATATACCACGATGAAATGAGTCATGAATATGGAATATGTCTTATTAAAATAAACCTTAATTCATTACATTTGTTGTACTCAATAAATACTAATATATAATAAATATAATTATATTATACATATATAATAGAAAATAGTGATATATATAATATCGTATAAGATTTACATATGAATTTATATAATATTTTTGTTAATAATATTTTTTTAATGTTATGCTTAAGATAATAGCCACTTTGTTTTTCATATATGTTTTGCTTTTTTTAAATTACATTTATCATGATTTCATAATTTTTTGAATGTAAAAAAAGGATATAAATATCACCTATTGTCATTATATATTAATTTTTAATAGCAGTTAATGTTCATTTTTAGTAAATTAAATAAACAATTCGTGGAGTTGATATGTCATACGTATTCTTGAATTCCTTTTCATTTTTCTTATTCTATTAAGAATTAGAAATATATATATATATATATATATATATTAAGGTTAGTTGAATTATTAGGATATATTTATCATGTATGTACATTAATCCCTTACTTAATACATTTAATGTAAATCATGAATGAGTCACATTACATTGAGGAAGCGGTAGTCCAGACACTTAGAAACAATTCTATTCTAATTTCAAATAATGAAAAGACTAAAGGTAAGTGTTATATAATAATTAAATAATAAAAAATAAATAGTAAATATCATATATAAATATATATATCAAATAAAATAAATATATATCGTTATTATGAACATTCAAAAGCTGTATTTGAAAAATAAAAAGACATCGGTTCGTCTGGTGGTGGTTCGGTATACACACAAACGATGATAGTGTACCCCTTTTGATGGATGTGTGTGACGATGGGTGTAATAACCTTATCATAACAATATATAAAAAAATTATAGATAGAATTTCTATTATATAAGAATTATATAATAATAAATTAATTTTATTATTGAATAAATATAACAAAGGCATTTTTTTTAACATTACCACAATTTTAGGAAACTTTATTTGATTTGGACCAATGGACTTCTGTTGTATGAGTTTTACAAAACATTGAGGATTATAGGTTTAATGGAGGGAATTAGGGAGGATATATTGATAGCTCTTGGCCTAAAATGGATTTATATTCCTAAATAAGATAGGGGTGTTTGTGAGTTCATTTTATAGTCGAGGATGAGTGGATGTTTTTTAAATACCAAAATTGGAAATAATATTCGGTGCTCTCCCATAAATAATATTCCATAAATAATAAAAAATGTCAATATAATATGTAAAATAGTAGATATATGTTGACAAAATCGAATTTGGACATGTTTCTAAGTCATTTGGAACATTAAGTTAATGTTTAGTCTTTTGGAAAAACTTGTTTTTCTAATATTCAGTGTAATTAATTATGCATATTTTCACTAATTTAGTTATATTTTTTAACATTCTGAAGATTCTAATTTTGTGTGATTGAAAATATTAAATAATATTATCCAAAATTGAGTCATATATGTTCCAAAAGTTAATTTAAATTTATTCCTACGGACAAGACGAACTACATGTTTTTAAACTGTAATGTTCATATGTTTTAGATGTTTTTATATCAAATATCAATGTGGATCATATTATAATAAACTAAATTATATTTATTGATGTAAAATTTAAACAATTTCACTTTTTAAAAAATATGATTTGAATTTAAATATATAGATAAATGAGAATAAGAGGTAGTTTTCAATAAAAGTTCACAATTTTTCCATATGAATCAAAAAAATGAAACATAGCATAATAATACCTGAAATAAACTCTGTTATATTTTTGAAATATTTCTTTAATAAATTATGTGTGTTTTTTAAATCAAAATTTATAAATGTATCAACAATAATTTTTAATATAAGTGCACTATTATAATGTGAGAAAACATTCTCATAGGAAAATACATATTTTTAATTGTAAAATTGGATTTATTCTTCTTATTATATATATACAAAATATTAAATAAATTTTAAAACATAAATAACATATAAATTTAATTAATATAATTCAGAAATAGTTTTTTTGAATTTATTGAGTGGAAAAATATTTGTTCATCAGTAAATAATTTTTCAGAATAATAAAGTTATTTATATTCAATAAGATCATGTTTTAATTAAAAATTAATTTTTTACCAATTAATTCACTAATATATTTTCATAAATGATTTAATATTATTCATAAACACAAAATTCAAAACTATGAGAAAATATTCATTTTAATTAATAATAATATTTGTTTTTGGAAAAACTAGGTCTTTTTTGTAACATAAGCTATCGTTGAATGTTATTGTTTCATGTAACTTGATATTATATAACGATGTTTGTAGTTGATGTTTTGATCAGTGTTTCAAGTAATGAAATTTAAACATGTGTTTTTATATAAATTATTTTTAAATTTGTGTTTCATGTAATATAAGACATAAAAGAAAAATAATTTATATAAAAAAAAGTTTCATAAAAACTCAGAGTGTTATAGCTTAGATAAAGATAATATCAAAGAATCTTTTGAAATAACATTTCAATCACACATAATTAATATTTCATCAACATAAATGGTATTTCACTTATCGTTTTTTCATGGATGATCAAGAATACCCCAACTCCCATTCACTTAAATTCAATTGAAAAGCACAACATTCATTTTCATATTTTTCAGTAGTGAAATTATCTATTCAGAATTTTAATTTATACCCAATGTATAACAAAATCGTGTATAATGAAAAAGGTTTTGGTTGGATTGGATACTCAAGAGGGAGGTTAATTGAGTTCCAATTAAAATTTCTGTTAAAAACTCTTTGGATTAAAATCCCCAAATTAAAACAGCCCAGTCAATTAAGGCAGTAATGATATAAGTGGCTTATTGTTCAACAGGTTTCTGAAAGGTTTATTACTCCTCAGGTGAGTCCAACAATCTCCCCCTTTTTGATAATCACAAATTATTCCAGTATGTATTAAAGATATATGTCATATATTGTATGGTTTTTAAACTATGATCAGAAAATGTCTCAAGTATCAGTGATTAATAAGAGTGTAAAACAAGAAAATATTGGTACATGGTATCAGAGAGAAAGGAAGAGAAGATTCAACATTGTTTTATATTAGCACTTTTCTCCCCAATCACATGATTAGTCTAGAATTCTGACAGTATTTCTCTCCCTTTTTTTATTATAAAAAAGAAATACAACTTAGAGAGAACAGAGAAAGCTTGTATTAATAAAAGTACATTACATGATCCAAAAAGAAAGAAAGATTCCCTATCAAAAGACATAAACAGACTCAATCCACATCATCTATAGGTAAGGGGTATTTTTTATTGGAAGAAGACGATTAAGGAGGGGCTGGTGGATTAGTAGGTTTAGGAATTGCTGTAGGAATGACTAAAGGGGCAGCAACAGAAGCTCTTGTGGGTCTGTAGTGGGTAGCTCGCTGAGGTATTAGTGGAGTAAGGCTTCGGATAGCTTCATCTGGAGACATCGTGGAAGAACCTATGGGTTGAGATGCAGGTAAGGCATAAGGGATGATGACAGGGGTGCAGTCCACATGGAGAAAGGGTAGAAGAATGTTTCTGAAATCCATAATAAGGCTTCCTCCTCGTTCTATATAAGATAAAAAATCATCTTTATTCTCCAAAAACTTATCCAAAGCAGGGGTCAAGTCTCTCAGCTTGCTGACCTTCTCCTTGAATTCCTAAGTCACTGGAGGCAGCTTCATATTCTCTATCAAGATCTTGAAGTGGTTGGTCATTTGATTCTTGGTATAGACCTTCTCAAAGTAAGAATCTACCTTATTCTTAATGGCCTCTTGAGAATCAGTAGATTCCCACAAGTGGTCATGAACAAAACTGCTGACTTCTCTAGTGGTAGAAAGAACCTGAGAATCGGAGGTCCCACTGGTACTGGCCTTAGCAAACTCTTCCTGGATCACATTTCTGATTTGTTCAATGGTCACAGAGGTGCTATATGAGGGAAGGGTTTTGACAGAGAAGGCTACTGTCTCTTTGAAATACTGAGTCAAGTTACTAATCACCTTCTCAACAAGTGAATCTTGACTGTTCATATGTTCTTTGACTGATTTCTTAAAATATTTAAAAACTTTCACAAACTGCTTGACTACTTCTTTGATATAACGAATATCAGCATTCACTCAGTTTTGAAAAATTCTCAAGGCAGTCAATGAAGAAACGGATTGTCTCAGAGCAACCACAGCTCTTATCCAGCTTTAAATTTGAGTACGGAACTCTTTAACCTCATTCAACATTTCTTTTACTGAACTAGACACAGCACATCCGAAAGATAGCTCCAAGGATTGATCCACACTCCTCAACTCTTCAACAAGGCTATTCTTCAAATCGGCCATTGATTCACTCACAGCCTCTTTTATTTAATCCTTTAGGGACTCATGGTCCTCCTTGGATGCCAAATTGTCAGCCATAACTACTGGAATAATGTCAGGTAGGATAACAGAATCCCTTTGAGGCTAGTCTTCCTCATCAGAATCACTATAATTGAGAACAATTACTATGTACCCTGGATCTAATGACCAACCATCTATGTCATATAGTGCATAAACTGAGCCAAGATTCTCCCCCACACATAGATATCTCTTCTAAGTATTCTCCTCTACTTTTTTTGTTCTAGGTAACTCTACATCCTCATTGGAAACTCCATCATATTCAACAATAGTTTGATCTGTTGGTTCACCAGTGGGGTGTGTCTTATCCTTCTCTGAGTAATAAATGACTTCCATATCAGTGGAAGTAGATGCCACTCCTGCTTCTTGAGCAGACACTATATTGTCTGTATTATCTATCAGAGGGCTCAAACTGAGCTCTTCTTATTTATTTTCATCATCATCAGCTATACCAACAGCCTCCTTTGTCTCATGAGCAAAAGGATCTGACTCGGTAGCCTCATCCTCTTCAGAGGTATCCTTGACAATATTCTGATATGCTTCTTCTTCTTAAGTGGTCCCAGTATCACTGTCATTCAGAATAGTCTCTCTTCTTGGCAGTTCTCTTGGAGGGCTAGCTACTCCGAAAGCTACTGTCCTTACAGAACTATTAGGCAAATCAGAATCACTCCCATCATCAATGGGGGCGTTCTCTCTTTCAGGGTCCATAGATCCTTCAGCCTCCTCCTCATCCGAATAAGCTGGTTCTGGCTGACCAGGATTTAGGCCTGGATCTATCTTGTATTTTGGCCTAGATGGATGTGTAGTATGGTCAAATATTTCATATACCTTTCCTTCATCATTCAACCATGCCTTCTTTGAGGGACCCCAGCTAATTTTCATGAATTTTCAAATAACCTTGGAGATACAAACACTGTTCTTGGCCACTATCATCTCTTCTCGATTACCATCCACACCCTTTACCATTATCATTACTGAAATAAGATTGGCATGGAATAGGGCATTGGACTTTGATCTTGACATAGTCATATCCTCCAATTGTGCCATCAGTAACCTATATAGGTTAATCTTCTTTCCATGCTTCATTAAGTACATCAAGAATATGTCCTCGTACTTCAGAACTGCAAAGTCTCCTCTCATCGGACTAATTACATGCTGAATAAATTTGAATAGAAGCTTGTCTTCTCCATTCATCTCAGCTGCAATGATCCTCCTTGATTTTCTATCTCATGTCAGTTCTTCTAGAGCTTTTTCATATTCAAAAACAGCATTGTCTGGAGGAGCCACTCCAGAGTAGTAATCATATATTCCTTCAGTAGAGACTCTCAAACAGGCGACCCACTCAGTTGACGATAAACTAACTTCATTTCCATTGACTCTGTATATAAACCTATGCACATCATCGTCCTCTTCGAACATCAGATATTCATATAATTATTTCAAAAGCTTTGCGTAGTACGGTCCATTGTTATTGGAAAAACATTTAGTCCATACTTGGGCATCTAGTGCTTTCATCACTAATGACTTGCTCAAAAATAGCCATTCTTCACTTAAATCCTTCTCAGCAATGATTTCTCTCTTGGTCAGATATGGTTTTATAGGTCCCAACGGGGTATTACTGGTGCCACTGGATTCAACTTGAGTTCTCTTTGGTATTGTCACATCCTCATTGAGAGTTGGGGGTCCCTTGGTTCTGGCCATGGAGATTGAAGGAGGTTCGAGGGTTGAAATGAAGGGATAGGGTTTAGGGATTTTGAGAGCAAGGTTCGAGATTGAGAGAGGAAGGTGGATTGAGATATGTTCATTGCCTTTGGTTTTATCATTTTTGGATTAAAAAAAATAAAATAGAAATAATAAATAGGAATAAAAAAGGTTCGAATTCTCGCAAAAATAAAAACAAACAATGAGGTATCCAACAGTTAGATGTACCAGTGAGGTACACCGGTGAGGTCTTATGGTGAGGTATAACAGTGAGGTCCGACAGTGAGGTCTAACTGTGAGGTTCGACTATGAGGTTTAACTGTGTGTTCATACAGTAAGGTTTAACTGTGTGGTCTAACAGTGAGGTTTAACTATGTGCTCTAACAGTGAGGTTTAACTGTGTGGTCTAATAGTGAGTTTTCATATGCTTAAATTAATCATACCAAACTCATTTTTGATGTAATTTAACCTATCATAATTCAATGGTATTGTGAATATATCAGCCAATTGATGTTCAGTGCCAATGAATTCAAGAGTGATATCACCCTTTTGATAATGATCCCTCAAAAAGTGATGTCTTACATTAATATGCATTGTCCTAGCATGAGATACTGGATTTTTGGAAATGTTAATAGCACTTGCATTGTCACACTTTATAGAGACATGTTTGAATTGATATCCATAGTCCATCAAAGTGTGTTTCATCTACAGAATTTGATCACAACAACTACTAGCAGCTATGTACTCATCTTCGGTAGTAGATAATGCAACAGAGTTCTACTTATTACTACACCAAGATACTAGTGACTTGCCTAAAATGTGACATGTCCCAGAGGTTCTTTTTCTATCTAACTTGCAACCGAAAAAATCAGCATTAGAATAAGTCAACAAATCAAACGATTGTCCTTTTAGATTAAATAATCCCAAGTTAGGATTATGTTTGAGATATTTAAAAATTCTTTTTACAGTTGTCAAATGAGATTCTTTTGGATTGGCTTGAAAGCGAGAACACATGCATACACTAAACATGATGTTAGGCCTACTAGTTTTATGATAGGTTATACTTCCTATCGAACCTCTGTAGTTGGTTTGATCCCCTGGTTCTCCAGTTTCATCAGCATCCAACTTAGAAGTTGTACTCATAGGTGTGTCACTACCATTACTACCATCCAAAGAAAAACGTTTTAAAATATCCTTCATATATTTACATTGATTCAAAACAATTCCATTTGTATTTTGAAAGATCTAAAATCCAAGGAAAAAATTTGAGTTCTCCCATTAAACTCATTTCATACTAATTTTGCATCATTTTTGAAAAATCAACACATAATGAATTTTTAGAAGATCCAAAAATAATATCATCCACATAAATTTTTACTTTCAAAACATCTTTAGAAATCCATTTAATTAAAAGAGTTGGTTCAGCTATCCCTTTGGTGAAACCTTTTGAAATAAGAAAAGAGTTGAGCCAATTATACCATGCACTTGGAGCTTGTTTTAATCCATATAAAGCTTTAGATAGTTTAAAAACATGATTGGAAAAATTGGGATTTTTAAAACTAGGAGGTTGTTCAACAAATACATCCTCAACTATATACCCATTTAGAAAAGCACTTTTAACATCCATTTGATAAAGTTTGAATTTCAGATGAGCAGTAAAGGAATGTTTTATTCTAATGGCTTCTTGTCCAGCTAAAGGTGAAAAGGTCTCGTCACAGTATATTCCTTCTTCTTTACTATATCCTTGGGCAACTAACGTGGCCATATTTCTCACTATATTCCCACACTCATCAACTTTGTTCCTAAACACCCATTTAGTGCCTATGGTCAAAGTGACTTTAGGTGTTTCCACTAATTCCCAAACATTGTTTCTTTCGAACTGATTTAGTTCTTCTTGCATATCCATTACCCATAATTGATCATTGATATCATCATTAATATTTTTGGGTTCAAGCTATGAATGAGAAGCTTGATGTTCAACCTGGTTTCTTAGAGAAGCTCTAGTTTCTGTTCATCTGTTTAAATTGCCTACAACAACATCTAAGGGATGATTCTTGAGAGTCCTAATACCTATAGGAAGGGTTGAACTAGATTCTTCATTATCATCTGTTGGTTTAGAATCAGCAGGTTCATATTCTGGAAAATTTCCAGAACTGGATACTAGTAATGGGGATTCACTATTTTTATCATTAAAGTTCAGATTTGAAAAATATTCCTCAAGATGTTCAAGAGAGGTTTTAGGCTCAAGTGGATCAGTCTCATCGAATTTGATATGAACTGATTCTTCCACACATTTGGTTTTTTTATTGAACACTCTATAGGCTTTACTTGAAATAGAGTAACCCAGGAAAATTCCTTCATCACTTTTGGGAGCAAATTTGTCGAGATTATTTTTAGTATTTAGAATAAAGACTATGCAACCAAAAACTCTAAAAAAATTAAACTTAGGCCTCCTATTATTCCACATTTCATAAGGAGTCCTTTTTAGAATATGTCTAATTAAAACTCTATTGATAATGTAACAAGCTGTATTCATAGCTTCATCCCAAAAATAAACAGGTAATTCATACTCATTAAGCATATTTCTTGCAATTTCTTGAAGGGTCATATTTGTCCTTTCTACAACTCCATTTTGTTGAGGTGTCCTAGGAGCAGAGAAGTTGTGAATATAGCCATTGTGTGAGCCGTATGATTCAAACTCAGGATTCTCAAACTCTCGGCCATGATCACTTCTCAGGTTCTTAATCTTAAGTCCACTAGGGTTTCCTACAGGCTTGGAATATTTGACAAAATAGGAACAAGCTTCACTTTTGTAAGATAGATAGTATACCCAAGTATACCTAGAAAATTCATCTACAAGAACATAAACATAGTGCTTCCCATTTAAACTTGAAACTCATGATGGTCCAAACAAATCCATGTGAACTAACTTATGTGGTGAGAAGTTGAAACTTCTTTCTTTGGCTTGAAAGAAAATTTTTTTTGTTTTCCCTTTTGACAGGGATTACACACTTTATCAACTGGGAATTCTAATTTAGGTAGGTCTCTATCTAAACATTTCTTAGATAGCTTCCTAAGTGAGTGCACATTACAATGTTTTAATCTTCTATTACAAAGACAAGATTCTTTATGAATAGAATTTAAACAAGTAACATTTTGTTTAGATAAGGAATTTAAATCAACATCATAAACATTCTCATTTCTACATGCAGTAAAAACTAAATCATTTTTTGAATTAAAAACGTTGCATGAATCATTCTCAAATTTAACATTAAAGCCATCATCACATAACTGAGATATGCTAAGTAAATTATACTTTACTCCATCAAAAAAAATTACATTAAAAATTAATATTGTATCAGGGTTACCAATCTAGACTAAGCCAATGGTTTTTACTTTTACATTTTCACCGAAGGGGAAATGCCCACCATAAACTTTAATTAGACTCT
This sequence comes from Viscum album, assembly GCA_963277665.1. Classification (NCBI taxonomy): domain Eukaryota; kingdom Viridiplantae; phylum Streptophyta; class Magnoliopsida; order Santalales; family Viscaceae; genus Viscum; species Viscum album. The sequence goes on from OY728136.1 coordinate 966,592,246, forward strand.
TGAAGCAAAAATAGTATCTTGTCATATGTCTTGAACATCCACTATCCGAGTACCATAGGGTCTTATAGGAACTCTTTAAGAAACTTCCATGCAAAAAAAGATTAAGCATGGGATAATTTTTGTACCCAAATCTTCTTGGGTCCAGAAAGGTTAGCCAATAAATTTTTGGGAACCCGTATTTGCTTTATAGGTTTTCCAAAATCAACAAACATATTTTCAGACATAAATACCTTGTTCGGTCCTTTAGAAAATTGTTTCTCAAAAGATGATCTAGAATTATCAGTGAACTGTCCACATTTTGGAACAAATTTGGTTTTGCTAATTTGTCTCTATCAAGGCTGATATCCTAGACCAGTTATATATTTTGGAGTAATATGTTTTCCTAGAAACTGTGTCAAGGTATCCCTACCAGTAGTGAACTTCTCCATATCCTTTCTTAATTTTTTATTAGATAATATAAGTTGAGTGTTCTCTTTAAACAACTGAGCATTATTTTCTTTTTCTACACTTAGATAAGTTTTAACATTACTAGTCAAGGCATGTTGTTTCTTTAATGATTTATATTTATCTTTTAGTTCATTGTAGGTATCATCTAGTATATTTCAATATTCAAACATTTCATCCTTAGACATATTTTCATCATTATCTGAATCACTGTTATTTCCAGAATAATAATCATTTAGAATAGGGGAAATAGGTACCTCAGATATGTTAGTCATGTAGCACATGTTGGCATGATTCTTTTCCGAATCAATAGATTCAGATTCACTTGTGCTGTCTTCCAAAGCACTCCAGGTTTCTTTCATGGATTGCTTGTACTTATTGTCCTTATAATCATATTTATTTTTGAATTTTAACTTCGGATAGTCAGCCTTGATGTGTCCTTTCCTCTTGCATTCATAGCAGACTATATCATCTTCCTTATCAAATTTTTTCCAATCCTTCTTCCACTTACCTTGTTGATCATACTTACCCTTGTAGTTTGGTTTTCTGGAATAATTCTTCTTCCTATAGAACATCTTAATTCTCTTGGATATTTGAGCCATTTCTTAATCACTTTCTGAATCTGAATCTTCACTAGTTGAACTTTTAGTAGGTACATGTATTTTCTCCTTGTCTTTGCTCTTTGAAGCAGTAGACTTGAATGCCACATATTTTCTTTTGGGTTCATCATCATCTTCTTTTTTCATCTTCAGTTCTTCTTCATACATCATTAGTTTACTAATAAACTTCTTAACAGGTAGCTTGTTGATGCTACATGACTCTCGGATAGACACAAAAGTGCCTCTCCATCTGTCTGGCAAACATCTCAATATTCTCATGATCTTCTCCTTCTCTAGAACAGCTTTTCCCCGTTAACTCATGTTGTTGACAATTTCATTAAACCTAAGGTACATTTCAAAGATGGTTTCATCAGGTCTCATCTTAAAATTATCATATTTAATAGTATAAGTATTTAATCTCATTTCCTTCACGTTGGTTGTTCCTTCATGAGAAACACCCAAGGTGTCCCAGATTTCATGAGCTGTTTTACATGCAGAAATTCGGTTAAACTCCTCATATCCTAAAGATCAGTAAAGGGAATTCAAAGCTTTACAGTTATTGTTATAGTCAGACATAGTAGCATAATCCCAAGTAGATCTAGTAGGTTTGGGGATCTCATATTCTGATTCTATAGTAGACCAAATATCAAAATCAATACTTTCCAAATGAATCTTCATTTTAATTTTCCATTGAGCATAATTCGCACCATTAAAGAAAGGTGTCATGTCAGTAGAAACACCTTCTAGTCTATTGTCCATAAAAATATTTTTGAACATATATTAAGGAGATAAAATTTATAACTAATAAAAATTTAAGATCTTTAAGGTAAAACAAAAATAACAGTTTGAAAAACAGTGGGTTTGAAAACATTTTATAAATAACATGTTTACCTCTGATACCAAATGTTGGTCGGAGTGGATACTCAAGAGGGGGGTGAATTGGGTTCCAATTAAAATTTATGTTAAAAACATTTAGGATTAAAATACCCCAAATTAAAACATCCCAGTCAATTAAGGCTGTAGAGATATAAGTGAATTATTGTTCAAAATGTTTCTCAAAGGTTGATTACTCCTCAGTTAAATCAGTATGGAAACTAATTTCACTTTTGAGACAAGTTTACTAATTGAATCACATATACACACTAACCAAAACTGACTATCAGAGTGAATGAAAAAACAGATTTCTATCTTTGAAAATATAAGCATTGCGGATAAGAATAAAATAGAGTAGTGAACGGGTAACACAACAAATTAAACAAGAGGTTCAGTCTTAAGACAAGACCTAGTCCTCTCCACTTGGCGATCACCTTCCACCAAGAAATTATATTAAAAGTGATAAACAACATGTATTGGGCTTTACAATAGTTTTCAAAAACTATCCAGGTTTTTCAACCTCTACCATAGTTTAACGTGGGAAAATAAACTACCAAGACACACTGGGCCTCTTCTATAGCTATAAGTGGGAATCAAATGTAAAGAGAGTTTGGTATTGGGATTTTCAGTATCCCTCAGTTCAAGCCCAAGAGTCAGTGTGTGTAACACATACACACTGCACACAAATGTAAAATATTTAAACATAGTAGAGCTAATGATAGTAAGGATGAGTTTAAAATTCTCTGTTGTGTTGCCAGATCAGCTCTGAACTTGATGAATGAAGGTAATGAAGTTTTGGTCCTTCTCTGCAAGTTGACTCCAAAATAGAGTATCACAACTTTCAGGTTCTTACATCCATATGTAGAGATGATAAGAATATTTTGTTTGGATCTCTTTGTAGCACACCGCTACACCTAGAAAAATATTCTTTCAATAGATATTCTTGAAGGTCTGTGTTCTTCAAAATACATGTTTGAGAGTTCTTCTTTCTTGTGTATGTTTCTCTCTTATGAGTGTTCTGTGTATATGCAATATGTCCACACATGTCTTTTGTTTCTGTGTCTACTTGGTATATATATATCTCTGTTGATCTATCTCTTCATGTCTATCTCTTCACACATACACACACACACATATATATATATATATATGATTTTTTAGCTGATCTTTTTCCATTTGGTTCAGCAGGGGCCGACTGGAAAATGTTTCAACCATGTGTGGTCTTCCTCGTACATCGTACTATATCCTGATATGACTACAAATAACATTAAATAATGTGAAGTGAATTAATTAGTCCATACATGACTGTTATAATAGTATTAATAAAATTGGTAAAGGATTGAATTGAATAAATTTAGAATGGTATCCTATGCATGTCACACGGTGGACTTCAACAGTAGTCTTTCCAACTGTGGACTTCATCGGTAGGCTCTTTGTCTTTAGGCCTGTAACGGTAGACTTTGTGTCAGTGGATGTCTTGTAATGAAAGACATATCTCAACAGATAATGTCATTAATGGTGGAGTATGTCCATCGGTAGGCTTTGAACAATAGTGGTCTATATCGACAGTAGGAGTTGTCTAGCAGTAGCCTTATAACAGTTGACATGTCCAACTGTAGACTTGAACTGTGAGGATCTCAACATAAGACTTGAGAAAGAGTATAATAGTGAACTTCCAATAGAATCTTTGTCATAGTAGTGACCCTGTGATAGTGAATCTTTGTCTGTGAGCTTTGATAAACAGATCAATGGAAGACTTTTGACAGTAACCTTGTACTGGTAGCCTATATTAGTGACAGTAGATCTTTAACAGTAACCTTCTAGGATCAGTGACTTCTTGTAAAAATGAGATATAACGGTGACCTTGAATAGAAGGCTCTTACCAGTAGCCTTTAACAGTGAACATACATTTAGATAAATGTAAACCGTAAGCTGATGCAGCAGAAGTTGTGAGACTTAAGAGTATGCATTGTTCAAGATAAGATAATTATAAATGTAGATTAAAAATATTAGTAACTGACTTAATATATCATGATCAATATTTAAACATGATTTGGGATTATGAAAACAGGTGATTCCAACAAATGGTTAGCACCCCCATAGTAAAATATTATTTATACTTTGTATTTCATTTTATATTATAGATAATTTTTTAAAGGTATAATTGGATTTTAATGCGAATATACTAATATTTCTACATGGATATTAAAGGTCACAAAGGATTAATATACAGGATAGGAAAAATTAAAAATTATTCTATTGATAATGGGGATTTAAATCAAAATAATTTCATCAATTATTTAATGCTCATGTACCTCTACCGTCATTTTTGAATAGAATAATTCTAGTTATGGTTAAAGCATGAATGGATTAGTTCTCTCAGTAAATGATTTTAATGTAATTATTATTCCAAAATGGGTTTAGATTCCACATAGTAAGGGAATTTAATAGATATAACTATTTAGAGGTGTCATGAGAATAAAAAACTAGAGATTATTTTATAAATTTCTTAATTTTTTTTATCTTGAAACAAAGTCATTTCAGTATTCAATTTTCTTGGTTTCATGTAACAAATTTTATCAATCATTAAAATGGTTTTAATAAATGTAAAAAATATTAATTTCAGCTAACATGTTAATGAATTTATATAAAAATACATATTTTTAATAAATTTTGAAATTAAATGAATCAATCACAATAGAAATATAAATAAAAACTGGAAGAAAATATTTGAAGGAAAACCCAAAAAATCTAAATATACTCTACCAAGACATCCCCCCAGAAATCGTTCTATTCAATCTTCTCATTATTAAATATTTTTTGTATCGAATATTAAATTCCATATACCAGGGAAAAAAAGAAATTTGAGAATGAAATATACGACTCTTAATCAATTGTATTCTTCTTTCAGACAAGGGATCTCCTATTCATATTATAAGGACCCGACCATCAAACATTACCTAATATTGAATTAAACAAATAATTCACATTGAGGATATTTTCATGTTTAGAGTTTTTGAGAACAAGGACATAACTATTACATCTCAAAAGAATACAAAGTACACACTTCTACACAGTTTCTTTTTTTAAAAAAACATGAACTCTTGAAAAAAAAAGATTCATGTCTAGTTCCATGTTAAAGAAAGCACGACTTTTACTTGATCACATCCTTGACTCTATTCGTCTTTATGTCTTGTGAATAAATTTCAAAGCTTTGGATGAGCATAAAAGTCTAAGTAAGGGTCACAAAACAATGAATGAAAACATTTGTTCATAAATACATACAAAACATAAACTCTTTTACTTACCTCATGAAAACATACGTTTTATGAATAACATATAGAAATAATAAATCATAAAGGTCACTTGTGGCATCCATATCATACTTACATTGTAGATATCACAGCTACATAGGGAGTTACTTTGGAATACTCATCATTGTATATTCCCTAAATCTCTTAGGAGAAACATTCACGTTACCTCCATCACATTACCCAATGCATTAGAGAGCTATCTCGGGCTCACCCATCTAAGCTTTATCATGGAACCACCCATATATGTAAATAATGCCCATGATCCATAACATTATCATAACATATAACATAAGCATAAAGAAAAGATAACATTTCCACATTCCAATAACAAAATATCATTTCAAGATATTTAAATAATAAATCCATTCTTAAAATCATTTTCAATACCAAAATACGTAAAAATAGTATATGGTATTTATTTTTTTTCCTTTTAAAAACATTACGGCTTGTTAAGGAATCCAAAGATCAAATAATACTCGCAGCGGCGGAAAGGTCATTGTCACCGCTTACGTTAAAAAAACATTCCATTTTGTCATTTAGTAAAATTCTTGGTATAAAAATATTCCCTTTGAATAAAATGAAATGTCAAAGGGGTTAATACACCGTATAAAATAAAATCGTGTATAAAACTAAAAATGCCTCAATAAAAGGAGATTGAGACGAAGTCCCTTACCTTGCGTCTGACTTGACTCGATCATTCTTTAATCACCTGAATAATAAAATAAGGTTAATTTATACTTTATTAAGAACCTTTTTCAAGTTTATTATTCCTTTTATATCACTTATTACCATGTTATAAACATTATTCAATCATTTAAGTTAATAATTTTCATTTTTTCGATATTTGGTACTTGAGTAAAAAAAATGAACACCTTATATTTACAAGTTTTCCATGTCGTCAAAAGTTCATTATATCCAGAATGATATTCATGATTTGGAAATCATATATATCTTATATATCATGTATATATATGTATTTATAATATTACATAACATTTAGAGGTAAGAAATGAAATGCACCGTTCATGGAGACGGTAAGCCGTACGTACTCATGAATGCTACTTTCATTTCTATTACATATTTTAATGGAATTAAAACATAATGATACATAGTTATATTATAATTACAGTATAATGTCATATATAATATCATTAATTCCATCCTTTATTTATCCCATATAAGTCATTAATGAATCGAATCACTTTGAGGGGGCGATAGTCCGCACTTCCACCAATGAGATTATCGTATTTACCCACTATGGAAACCATATAGGCATGCTATAAAAGGGAAGTACAAAAGCATAAGGAAATATTAAACATAATATATATCATATATAAATACAATTCCATCATAATGGCCACCATGAGATGCGGTAAGATGTAATTGAACAATCATCATTTCGTGAGGCCTTAGTTTTCCATCCACAGAAACATTATGTTCTTCATCCATTAGATGAATGTGTGTGTAAGTTTAGTTATATTACTTATCATAACAACATCCTAGTATATTGAGGATACTGGTGTTGTTACAAAATAAAGTAATAAAAAGAGTTTAGTGGTTGAAGAAGTAAAATAAAATAAAACAATTTAAGAGAAATTGTTACCTTTAATTTAGGTAACTTCCATTGGTTTGAACCCAAAGAACTTTTTAAGTGCCTTATGCTTAAGGTAAGGCTTACAAGGTTAGGAGAGGGATATTTGGAGCTTAATTGGGTAGATTTTGGACGAGAAAAATGTCATGAGATGTGTGAGGAATAGGAAATAAATGGTCTCCCTTTATTAGGGAGAGGAGGGACTCTTTAGGAAAGTGTGAAAATATTAAATAATTATATAATGATATTCGGTTTCTAATGGTCCAATAATAATTAAGGACGAAGATATGATGACTCATATTCGAAATAAAATCATCCAATCTGAATTCGACATTTTTTTTGTAATATTTTAATCATTATAATCTTATTTATTTAAATCATTTATTAATGAGGTATATACTGCATCATTATTTTGTCATAAATAATTTAATTTCTTTGATGTCTAAAAATTATAAAATAGATACTATCATGTAGGAAATATTTTTATATTTCTAATGAAATATTAATAGTCTAAAATAGGACTTATATAACACCATATAAAAATTAATTACTAAAAGATTTTTGTACATGTCAATTTTGTCTTCACAATAAATTAATTAATCTATATGGTCATTACCACTCCCAAATGGCTCAATGAGGTCCCAAAATTGACCCAATGATTCTCATTGCCGTTAATGACTCTACCAATATGGTTTAGATAAGTGTTAAGGTAATTTTGTATTATTAAAATATTTTTTTAACCTTGAATTACCATATTTACCTTTAACCGCGGTAAATAAAAGTCAAAAGTTACTATTCACCAAAAATTATTTTCTTCTTATTGAACCAAATTTTACTTCTTGATAACAACCATGTTTGTCGGATTTTCGAAATTCAATTCACAGAAGTGGTAAAATTTCATTTAAATGAAAAATTCAGTTTTTAAGTACTACTAATTGGTTTTACTATTCATCTAAAATTGATGTTTTTTAGAAAAATACCAAAAATTCACCCTAAGATATATTTGATATTCTGAATTCAATAATTATGTCTATTTTTCGAAATTCAAAACATAGAAGTGGCATTAATTAATTTTAAATTTAATTCCCGTTATCAAAACAAATACCGTGTTTTTATGAAACAATAACTATCAAAAGATTGATACTTGTTTGTGTCCAATTTCAAAGTGAAATTAATTCCAATTACCAACATTGGATTAAATGGTAAAAATATATTCTAATTACACTTTAAAACTAATTAAAAATATAATCTAACCATATAAATAATTTAAATTAAAAGGCACTTTTGAATTAAAATACAATATTTATCACTATTCATTAAAAATTGAACTTTATCAGAAAAATACCAAAAAATTACCCAAAGTAAAATTTGATGTCCCCATTCTAAAGAAGGATTTTATTTGGTAAATTTGAATGTATTAAAGTGACCAAAACTATATTTAAATAGATTTATCTATTAAAAGGCTGCAAATCGGCCTTTTAATGTAAATTATGCTTATAATTAGATTCATTCACATTTTAAGACTCTAAATTTCATTGGATAAATGTAAATACATCTAAAAAACATGTATAATCATATTTTAGTTAGTTTCATTCATTCCCACCAATACACTGGCTAGGAGTTAACTACCATTTAAAATAATATTATTATATTATTAGTGTGCAACGTAAGATTCCAAAGAAACCCGTTGTTGCGTATCGAGTACGCTATCGAACATAGAAACCCCTTTAAAGTAAAATTATTATTTAATTCATAAATATTAATAAATATGTAAATATCTTATTCTTTATTTACCTGGAATGTTACATCCTTCCGCCCTTTTGGAAATTGTGTCCTCGCAATTTTATTCACTTATCAAAATAAGTGGGGGTATTTATCCCTCATAGCATTTTCAGATTCCCACGTTACCTCTTCAACCATATGGTTTTTTCACAAAACCATTACCTTGTGAATTACCTTATTCTGCGACACTTTATCTCTACAGTCAAGAATCTGGACAAGTTTTTCTTCATAAGAGATATTCTCTTCCAACTGAACTACCTCTGGGTTCAAAACATGAGATGGATATGGAATATACATTCTCAACATCAAAACATGAAAAACATTGTGTACCTGGGATAAACATGGAGGTAAATCTACTCTATACGCAACTAATCCAAGTCTCCCTAGAATTTCATAAGGTCCAATGAACCTTGGACTCAACTTTTCTTTCTTACCAAAATGCATCACACTTTTCCATGGAGAAACTTTGAGAAAGACATGATCACCTACCTCAAAGGAAAGATCCTTCCTCCGGTTATATGCATAACATTTCTTGTCTGCTCTGAGCTGTTCTCATGTTCTTCTAAATCAACTGAACATTATCTTCCACCTCTTCTACCAATTCTGGTCCCATCATCTTCCTTTCACCTACTTCATCCCAAAATGCTGGAGTTCGACAATGATTTCCCTATAATGCCACAAATGGAACCATCTGTATACAGGAATGAAAGATGTTATTATAAGAAAATTCAACCAATTAAAGATGTTGATACCAACTTCCCTGGTAATCCATCGAGAAATCACATAACATATCCTCCATGCTCGGAATTGTTCATTCTGACTGCCCATCTGATTGAGGATGAAAAGCTGTACTAAAATTTAATTCAGAACCCAATGACTTCTGAAGGCCTTTCCAAAAGTTAGAAGTAAACCTTGGATTCAGATTAGATACTATGGAGAGGGGAACTTTATGTAACCTGACAATCTCTTTAAAATACAACCGAGCAAGTTGATCTAGAGGTAAATTATCTCGGATACGAAGGAAATGAGCAGATTTAGTCAACTGATCAACAATAACCCAGATTACATTATCACCTCGAGATGTATTCGGTAATCCCACAAAAAAGTCCATGGATATATTTTCCCATTTCCACTCTGGATCTGGTAAAGGCTGAAGCATCCCTTTCGGTAACTGACGCTCGGCATTAACCTGCTGACAAGTCAAACACTTCACTATAAAATCAGCAATATCTCTTTTGATTCCATCCCACCTGTAATACGCACGAAGATCTCGATACATCTTAGTACTGCTTAGATGACCTGAAAATGGGGAACTATGAGCTTCACATAAAAACTCATTCTTCAACTATGAATCACAAGGCACACATAATCTCTTCCCAAACCTCAAAACACAATCATTATCAATGTTAAAATCAGGAAGCTTACCGTTCTGAACCAACACAACCTTTTTCTGCAACTCGTTGTCTTCCTTCTATGCTTTCTTAATTCTATCTGATAGAGATGATTTCACTGACACCTGAAACAAAACAGAATAATTTCCAGCAACAAAATCTTCTATGAAAAAGTTCATCATATCAAAAACCAAAGGATCTCATTCCAAACGTAACATGGTTAATGAAGTATTACTTTTTCGACTCAAATCATCGGCCACTTTATTTGTTTTTCCTAGATGGTAATGGATCGTCCAATCATAATCCTTGATTAATTCTAACCATCTCCTCTGTCTCATGTTCAATTCTTTCTGAGTGAATATATACTTCGAACTTTTGTGATCAGTGTATATTTCACACATCATTCCATACAAAATATGCCTCCAAATTTTTAAAGAAAAAACAATAGAATCTAATTCCAAATAATGTGTAGGGTAATTTAACTCATGTGGTTTCAACTGACATGAAGCATAAGTAATTACCTGATCATTTTTCATTAGGACACAACCCAGTCCTTTCAACAAAGCATCACTGTAGATAACAAACTAACAATTTTTAAAAGGCAGTTCCAAAACTAGAGAATTCACCAATCTTCTTTTCAATTCCAGAAAACAATCATCACATTCTTTTGTCCATATGATCTTAACATCTTTTCAAGTTAACTTAGTCATTGGACTAGATAACCGTGATGAATTTTCATCAATCCTCAGGTAATAACCTACCAAACCAAGAAAACTATGAATCTCAGTTATATTTGTGGGTCTTGTCCATTCTTCAATAACTTTTGTTTTAGCAGGATCAATAGTTATTCCATTTTTTGAAACAATGTGACCATGGAAAGAAATTTATTGTAACCAAAACACACACTTGTTGAATTTCCCATAAAGTTTCTTTTTTTAGGTTTTCAAGACAACCCTTAAATGACTTTCATGTTCCTCCTTACTTTTGGAATAAACCAAAATATCATCAATGAACAAAACCACAAATTTATACAAGAACTCACGGAAAATTCTATTCATAAGATCCATGAATACACCAGGTGCAGTGGTTAAACCAAACGGCATAACAACAAATTCATAATTTCCATATTTAGTATGAAACGCGGTCTTCGGAACGTCTGCTTCTTTTACTTTCAACTGTTTGTACCCCGACCTCAAGTTAATCTCCAAAAAATACTGAGCTCCCTGGAGCTGTTAGGTCGAATGAAACCTTTATCTAATAAATCCTATAATTTCTTCTTTAACACTTAATGTTCAATTTGAGCCATTCGATAAGGGGGTTTTGAAATTGTCTTAGCATTAGGAACTAAGTCAATAGTAAATTCAACTTCCCGATCAGGTATAATACCGGGAAAATCATCAGGAAAAACATCAAGGTACTCATTTACCACAGGCACGTCATTAATCTGAATAGTTCCTTTTTTCCACAATATGTGCATGGTAACATTCATTTCCATCTTTTACTAGTTTCTCAGCTTCATAATATGTTATTAACATCAAGGGTTCATTTTTGTATACAAACTAAAAATCATTCTGAAAAGAAACCTCTTTATCTCTACAGTCAATCTTAGCATGATAAATAGAAAGACAATCCATTACCAATATAACATCAAACTCTATAAGAGGAAAAACAATAAGGTTTGCAGGTAGATTAATTCCGCAAACAAGGACATGAATGTTCTTATGTTTTCTTTTTGTCTCAAAATTTCCTCCAGGTGTTTTTACCATATGTTCAGTATTCATATCATGTGATGGAATTCCCAATTTACTAGAAAACTTATCAGAAATGAAAGAGTGTGTAGACTGTGAATAAAACAACACATTGGCATAATCTGAAAAAACAAATAGTTTACCTAACACAACTTCATTTGATGGCCCGACATCTGCTGAAGTAGTTGCAAAGGATTCCACCACCCCTTTCATCGTGTAGGCTGGCAGCTTTCCTTCAGTTGAGTTATTTGTTGGATACTCATTTGCATAATGACCCATTTCAATGCACATAAAACATTCTACTAACTGTAAATCAGATTTGTCCTTACCATTACCCTGATCTTTTTCAGTGCAATTTTGAGCCTTATGCCCCATTTTACCACATCGGTAGCACTTACCAGAATTCAAAAGACATTCCCCGTCATGCTTTTTACCACAATTTTCACAAAACGTAAACTTATGTTTCTTACCATCAGACTTTTTTGAAGAGTTCTTCCCTTTCGCCTGCCACCTCGACCTCTTATTATGTTTGTCCAAAATACCCGATCATCGGCAAACTCCATTTCCACCTTCTTCGCACAATGAAAATTTTTTTCATAACTTTTGAACCCATGAGAAGCTAAAGCACTTTAATACATTGGCTTTAATCATGAGTAAAAATGGATGATTTTACTATCAAGATATCATATAAAATTTAGAGCATATATTTCCATTCGAGTGAATTTTTCTTCATAAGCAGCCATTGAGTCGTCCTCCTGCCTCAATTCCAGTAATTGTTTTTCCATCCTAAGACGAACCACCGTAGAAAAATATTTCTCAAGAAACGTACCTTTGATTTCATCCAAATCAAGACCATCAATCTCCTCACTATTCCTGATATTTTTCACCATTGACCACCACTGATCAGCTTCACCTTCAAAATGGTAAACATCAAAACTAACCTTTTGATGTTCTGAACAACCCATGACATCAATAATATTCTCCAGTGCTTTAATCCATCATTCATCTAGCACAGGGTCAGATGATCCCTTGAATGATGGAGGATGTTGCCTCAAGAAATGCTTCACTAATGACTTGTTCTTCTGTGGTTGATCTGGATGATCTCGTACATGGATGCCACAACCATTTATAGCTTGAGTCAACTGTTCCATAACTACAACAAACAGTTCAGTTCCAATTCAGACCATCCCATTTTGCTGATTTAGGAGGTTGTCTTCTTCTTGATGTCGTCCCAACATAGCTGCACTATTTCCTAAGCAGAAAACCATTCTGAACACAAAAAAATCTTAGGCGAAGCAACATGGTAATATGGAAATTCTATATGATTTCAATAATAACATAAATTACTTTATGGATATTACTTCAACAATACCCTGACACTTAATGTTATCTAAACCGACCTTTGATACCAACTATAAGGACCCAGCCTTAAAACATTACATAAAATTGAATTAAATGAATAATTCACATTGACGATCTTTTCAGGTTTATAGTTTTATAGAATTAGGACATAACTATAACATCTCAAAAGAATACAAAGTAGACACTTCTACACAGTTTCCTTTTTTTTACAAAACATGAACTCTTGAAAAAAAAATATTCTTGTCTAGTTCCATATTAAAGATAGCATGACTTTTCCTTGATCCCATCCTTGACCCTATTCATCATTAAGTCCTATGAAAACATTTCAAAACTTGGGATGTGCATAAAAAGCTCAGAAAGGGTTAAAAAAAATGAATGAAGAAATTTGTTCATAAATACATACAACCCATAAAATCTTTTACTTACCTCATGAAAACATACAATTTATGAATAACATATAAAAATCATAAATCCTAAAGGTAACTTTTGGCATCTATATAATACTTACATTATAGATATCACAACTACATAGGGAGTTACTTTGAAATACCCATCACTGTATATTCCCTAAAACTCTTTGGAGAATCATTCACGTTTAACATTGTCACTTTACCCAATGCATTGGAGAGCTATCTCGGGCTCACCCACCCAAGGATTATCACGTAACCACCCATATACGTAAATAATTCCCAAGAAGCATAACATGATCATAACACATAACATAAGCATAAAGGAAAGATAACTTTTCCACATTGCAATAAAAAAATATCCTTTATTGATATTGAAATAATAAATCCATTCTTAAAATCATTTTCAATACCAAAATACGTAGAAAGAGTATATGGTATTTATTTTTTTTCCTTTTAAAAACATTACGGCTTGTTGAGGAATCCAAAGATCAAATAATACTAGCGGCGGTGGAAAGGACTTTGTCACCGCTTACGTTAAAAAGACATTCCTTTTTGTCATTTAGTAAAACGCTTCATATAAAAATATTTCCTTTGAATAAAATGAAATTTCAAAGGGTTTTATACCCCATATAAAATAAAGTCGTGTATAAAAAAAATTCCTCAATGAAAGGAGATTTAGACGAATTCCCTTACCTTGTATCCGACTTGACTCGATCATTATTTAATCTCTTGAATAATAAACTAAAGTTAATTTCTACTTGCTTAAGAACCTTTTTTAATTTTATTATTCCTTTTATATCACTTATTACCATGTTATAAACATTATTCAATCATTTAAGTTAATAATGTTCATTTTTTCGATATTTGGTACTTGAGTAAAAAAATGAACACTTATATTTACATGTTGTCCTTGTGGTCAAAGGTTCATTATATCCAGAATGATATTCACGATTTGGATATCATATATATCATATATATATCCAGTATATACTTGTATTTATAATATTACATAACATTTAGAGGTAAGAAATGAAATGCATCGTTCTTGGAGACGATAAGCCGTACGTATGCATGAACGCTACATTCATTTCTATTTCATATTTTAATGGAATTAAAACATAAAGATACATAGGTATATTATAATTCCAGTATAATATCATATATAATATTATTAACTCCATCCTTTATACATCCCACATAAGGCATTAACCAATCAAATCACTTTGAGGGGGCAGTAGTCCGCACTTCCTGAAATGAGATAATCATATTTACCCACTATGTAAACCATAAAGGTGTGCTATAAATGGGAAGTACAGAAGAATAAAGAAATCATAAACATAATATATGTCATATATAAATACAGTTCCATCATAATGTCCACCATGAGAGGCGGTAAGATGTAATTGAACAAATATCGTTTCGTGAGGCCTTAGTTTTCCATCCACAGAAATATTATGTTCTTCATCCATTAGATGGAGGTGTGTGTGACTGTACTTAGAATAATTCTCATAACAACATCCTATATATTGAGGATACTGGTTTTGTTACAAAATAATGTAATAAAAAGAGTTTATGGGTTTGAGAAGTAAAATAAAAGAAAACAATTTAAGAGAAATTGTTACATTTAATTTAGGTACTTATTTGGTTTGAATAAAAAGGACTTTTTAAGTGCCTTTTTCCAATGGTAAGGCTTCTAGGGGGATGATAGGGATGTAGGGAGATTAATTGGGTAGAGTTTGGATGAGACAAATGGCTTGATAGGTGTGAGAAATTTGAATGAAATGGTCTTCTTGTATAAGGGAGAGAAGGGGCTCTTTAAGAAAGTGTGCAAATATTATTTTATTATATAATGATATTCGGTTTCTAATGGTCCAAAAATAATTACGGATGAATATTAGATGACTCATATTCGAAATAAAATCATCCAATCAGAATTGGATATGATTTGTAAAATATTTTAATCATTATAATCATATTTATTTAAATCATTTATTAATGAGGTAAATAATGCATCATTATTGTGTCATAAATAATTTAATTTATTTGATGTCTAAAAATTATAAAAAAAATACTATCATGTAGGAAATCTTCTTATATTACCAATGAATATTTTTAGTCAAAAATAGGACTTATATGACACCATATAAAAATTAATTATCAAAATAGTTTTGTTAACGTCGATTTTGTCTTCATAATAAATTAATTAATCTAAATTGTCATTATCACTCCCAAGTGGCCCAATGGGGTTCCAAAATTGACTGCAATATGACCATGGTCGTAAATGACTCAACCAATAAGGTTTGGACAAGTGTTAAGGTAATTTTGAATTATTACAATATTCTTTTAACCTTGAATTGCCCTATTTACTTTTAACCGTGGTAAATAATAGTCAAAGGTTATTATTCACCAAAATTTATTTTCATCTTATTGAACCACATTTTACTTCTGGATAACAACCATGTATGTCAGATTTTTGAAATTCAATTCACAGATGTGGTAAAATTTCATTTAAATGAAATAGTCAGTTTTTAACTACTACAAAGTGGTTTCACTATTCATCTAAAATTGATGTTTTTCAGAAAAATACCAAAAATTCAGCCTGATATATATTTGATATTCTGAATTAAAAAATGATGTCTATTTTCCCAAATTCAAAACATATAAGTGGAATTAATTTATTTTAAAAATAATTACTGTTATCAAAATGAATAGCGTGTTTTTAAGAAACAATAACTATCAAAAGATTGATACTTGTTTATGTCCAATTTCAAAGTGAAATTAATTCCAATGACCAAAATTGCATTAAATGGTAAAAATATATTATAATTACACTTTAAAACCAACTAAAATAATAACTTAACCATATAAATAATTTAGATTCAAAGGCACTTTTGAATTAAAATACAATATTTATCACTATTTATTAAAAAATGAAATTTATCAAAAAATTACCAAAAAATTACCCAAAGTAAAATTTGATATCCCCATTATAAAGAAGGATTTTATTTAGTCAATTTTAATGCACTAAAGTGACCACAAATATATTTAATTATGGTTCTCCATTAAAAGGCGGTAAATTGGCCTTTTAATTTAAATTATGCTTAAAATTAGATTCATTCACATTTTAAGCCTCTAAATTTTAGTGGATAAATGTAAATACATTTAAAAAGTATATATATTAATATTTTAGTTATTTTAATTCATTCCCACCAATACAACATCAAGGAGTAAACTACACTTTAAAATAATTATATTATATTATTAGTGTGCAATGTAAGATTCCAAAGAAACCTGTTGTTGCGTATCGGGTATGCTATTGAACATAGAAACTCCTTTAAAGTAAAATTAATATTTAATTCAAAAATATTAATAAATATGTAAATATCTTATTCTTCATTTCTCTGGGATGTTACACTTATATTATCATAATAATTATCTCCAAAAAAGAATCGTCCTCTTCCCATTTAAATTGAATGTTGTGCCTTTTCCTAGTTAATTTATATTTATATCCCTAAATTCAAAATAATTATTAATAATGAAAGGTATATACAATTTGAATTTAAATTATCGTGGGTATAGATTCAATCTTGATTAAAAATGTAACAATATTTCTCCCTCCCCAAAAATTTTGATGAGAATCATTCAATCATGTAATTTTTTATCTCCTTTTACAAAATGTATATTTCTTATGATTATTTTTTATCTCCTATATCTCATGAAAAAAAATTATATGTTTTTTTAAAAAACACATTCATCATATATGTTTTAACATCGCAATAATTATTCTAGTTCAAACACAACCAAAAGTTTACAAGACATTCTATAGACTAATATAAATGGTGGAATTCAAATCGGGGGTTTGAAATAAGTCCTATAAGACTAGAGTATACGATATATCCTCAATATCTCATCTTTTATATTTGTGATAATACTTTTGTTGATATTTTTTTTGATTTATGTATTTAGAACTCATCCCTTCAATTTTTTTAAGTGTGAATGAGCATAAAGTCTATATTATGGACTCCATATTTCATTAACATTGATTAAAATATCCTATTTAAAAAGACTGTTCTTTAATAAGTGATAAAATAGTTTAAAATTAAAAATCTAAAAAAATATTTCCTTTGAGAAATATGGATATATTTTTTGATTCCACATCTATAGTGGGAACTACCTCTCACCACAAAGACACAAACTCAATAGAAACCAATTCGTAAAGATATCCAAAACATGTGGGGAAATTTATTAGGAAATACATATCCAAAACATGAAATTCTTCATACAAAAAACTAGTTGCTGAGGAATATAATTTTTTTAGGAAATGTTTCCTTGAAATTGGATAGTTTATATGTTTTAAAAAAATTCAAAAGAAACTCTAAAAATGGTGGACCCATAAAAACCTGAATAAAAAAGAATCCATTCTGTTGGTTATGGTCCCAAATTTCTTATACATATGAAAGTGTAAATTAAATTTAGGACATGTTAAAATTAAATATTTAGACTATGTATCATAATCATGTTACTACATCCAATATTTCATAGGTAAGGATCAAAAAATATATTTTCATTCAAGGAATCCTAATATAAGAAATTTGTTTCCTATAAAACAAATGGGTAACATTATTAATATCTAAATAATTTACAATATTAGAAATCCTTTAAATTGCAATCTTATAACCATATAACATCCAATATAGATATTTTTAATTAGTAAGTTTAAAAATATGTCTTTTCTAATAATAATATATACCACCTAACTCAGCTGAATAGAAACAAGGTTTTAAATTCCAATACAATCATATATTTTAATATATATCTCTTGTAACGACTAGATATATCCCAAAAGTAGAATTTTTTCATTATTTATCTTCAAGTTGAATTTAATTATTGATTAGTATGGGAAATAAATCCCTTTGGAGTCTAGAAAATGGAATCTAAAATATTCTAAATTAAATAAACATTCAACAATTTTTTTTATTTTTTATGTTGTTTGATTGAGAATTATGTAATTTTCATGATGCATATTCTATGTCATGAGATTTAATTTCCATCATTTGACTTGATATAACGCCATAAGATGAGTCAGATAAATTAAAAATGATTTCAAAGGGAATGACATCGTTTGATTGTTGAAATTTTAGAGGGGTTATAAGTTATTTTTTCAACTCCCAAATTTATTTGTTTATAACATTTATCATTGTTATATGGGGAGTCTTTTAGAGAAATATTTATTGTAAGTGTAACATTACTATAATCCCCTATAATTGTATAATAAAAACAATCTCTTTAAAAAAAGTATTTCACTTATCTGATGATGTTTGGTTACGTAAATCAATAGTTAAACTCAAATTTGGAATAATCAAATTGAATTACATCAAGAAACATAGTACGTTGAATCCTAACAAACTTATCTACCATGAAATGGAATTCCTCTCACAACTCTTCATCTTCAAGAGATGGGAAGGGATGAAAAAGTGTTTTACCCCTCCTTCCTTAAGATGAAGGAGAGATATAGACCCCCTAAGTCCCGCAGTCAGTAGGCCCCAGAGTGGCACATTTCATATGTGTGAAATTATATACCCTTGGTGCTAGTTTCTTTTCCCGGGCTTACTGGAGGTGGGACTCAGGGGGTCATTATATCTCCTTCATCTAAAGGAAGGATGGGCATGGAACTTATCTGTCCCTTACCACATCATGAAGAAGGTGGGTCGTGAAAGAATAGTATCAGAGGCTATGTTTTTTTTAAAATAGGATGGAGTTTGGGGTTAGGAACTATGAAGATTTCATGGGATGGTAGGGAAACAATGATAGTAAATCTAGGTGCATGAAATAGGTAAGGGAAGACCAGAAACGGCATGGTATTTTAGCACCAACCATGATCCAATGAAAGAACTCTTGACCTACTAAAATTCAAGTTGAGGTTACACTAATTACAAGGTCTATACCCTAGGAAAGGTAAATGCATCATAATGACTTGTGTTCTTGAGTGTATTGGGTGTTTTGGGATGTAAAATAAATAAAATGTACCCTCAAAATATAAAAGGAAATTTCCACACTACTTAGGCTTTGGGGTTTCATGCTTGTTTTTTTCACTTATGGCACGCAGACTTCTATAACAAGTGTTGCGAGATGTTTTTACCTATTAGGTTGATCAGGCTGATTAGTGGAGGGCTGATAGTGAGGAGGAGGATGACCAGGGGTAGAAGACACTTCTTTCCTTCCAACTGCAAACACTAGGAAAGTATGAGGGTAGAATCTCGGAAATGGAGTCAAATAGATGGATTGAGGAGATGGTGAAAATTTTCAACTTGATCCAAGATCCGAAAAAGTACTTGGTTACTTTCGCTGTGAGCTAGATGTGGAGAGCGGCATGTCATTTGTGGACACTTTACCTCAGGGAGAAGAAAGAAACTACGGTTTCATGGGCTGACATCGAGAGGGAGTTCCCAGCAGAATTACATTCATCCACAATGAATGATGGGAAGAGGTAGGAGATTATCTCTGTCTAGAAAGGGAGTATGAAGGTAAGGGAACTTGGGATCAAGTTCATGGATATTTTTATTTTTTATCTGGACCTTTTTTCCGGATGAGGAGTCACGGACAAAGCGCATGGAAGAGACACACTAACCTTCCCTTCAGTATATTTTTACTACCTTTACTTTGTCAACAAACCTAGTAGTTTATAAGAAGTACGAAGAAGTGGATATGATGCACACATCGGGATGTGTTCTGTTATAGGGGAATAAGCTATGTTCATTAAATGGAAAGGTTTTCTGTAGTAGTTCTTCAACATCCAGGCCTTCCATGTTTTGGCCAGTGGGGAGTAGGACTCAGCAGTCCTTGATCTGATCTCCCGGTCCTCACCATTTTTTCATGGTCCCAGTACCAATGTTCTTTATATGTGGAATACTTGGAAATCTTTATAATTATTGTCCTGTTTGATTGTAGTATAGTGTCGGTGGGAAGTTGTAGTGCCCACAGCGACATCAGCTGTTGTGAGCCACCCGCTTCCAGCAATAGGGGTAGCGAGCTCCCACACCATCGAGGGTGGATGGTGCTGGAGGAGGTTGACCATAGGTCCCTCCTCAGGGACCTAGTCTAGGGCATGGTTAGGGAGGCATTTGATAGATGACGGGTAAAGGGGTTGGGCGTGGGAAGTTCTATGTAGCAGAGGTAGCAGTTCTAATGGGGCCAGATGTTGGTTGAGTTATGATTAGTCTTTTTAGTAATCTTATATGTTATTTATTTGATTCTGGAGCTTCTCACTCCTTTTTTTCACCCAGTCTCTCCCATACCTTGGGTCTAGACATTGAGAGAATTTTCATTTCCCTGGGGTTGAGTACATTATTTGGTGGTCAGACCTACCTATTTGATGTTTATAGAAGATGTAGACTGATATTTTGGTGGAATCAGTCTATTGGGGATCTTCTTCTTCTTAAAATAGCCATACAATGTCCACTTATGCATCTACTAGCTGTTTTTCATGAACGTTGTTATCAGATGCTTTCGGTGAATGGTCGTGTTCTTAAATATAGGAAACCAGTGGATTATTTTCATTTGAATGTGGAGCTTCCATCAGGACAGTTGGTGTGTGGATCCCATTATTTCATTTTTAGCCGAGCAATTAGTCGAATCACCAGACTCAGAGATGGTGGATGTTCGATGGATTTTCAATGAGTTCCTGGAAATCGTCCCCAAATAGGTTGTGAATCTACCCCCTCAATATGTTGTTGAGTTTGGGATATAATTAAAACCCAACGCTCATTTGATTTTGATTTCTCCCAATTATATGTGACCTTATGACTTATAGGATTTGTGTATTTAGGTTAATAACAAGAAGAAGAAGGGTTTTTTTGGACCAACTTTGTCACCATGGGGTGCTCCAGTCTTGTTCTCAATGAAGGCAAGCGGTGGTCTTAGGTAATGCATAGACTACCAAATATTGAATCAAGTGATAGTTATGAACTGTTATTCCTCTTAAGGATCAAAAACCTTTTTTCAAGTTGATAAGAGCATGTTGGTTCTATATGACAGACCCGTGTTCTAGATATCACCAGTTGTGGGTGAAGGAGGGTGAAGGAGGGTGAAATTCTGAAGACTTCGTTCATGTGCTGGTATAGGAATGTTGATTTCATAGTCATGTTGTTAGGAATTAATAATGGACCATCTATTCTCATGAGACTCATTAATTCTGTTTTTTGTTAATATTTAGACCAGTTCATGTTTGTGTTCATTGATGGCCCCCAAATCTACTCAAGATCAGAGTTGGATCTTGTCGAGCATCTAACGACAATATTGGAGGTCCTCCAACACCACTAAATATATGGGAAGTTGTGAAAGTGCATGTTATTGACATGATAAGTGCACTTCCATGTACATGTGGTCTCCCAATAAGCAATAACAGTGGACACATCAAAGCTATGGGCAGTTATTTCTTTTTTACCACCCAATAATGTGGCAGAGTTTCATAGTTTCCTATTTCTGGAAGGTTACTACCAAAGGTTTGTACCCGACTTCTCTCAAGTTGTGCCTCCATTGACGGCTTTGACTAGAAAGGACTAGGATTTTATTTAGAGTGATCAGTTCCAAACAGATTTCAGTTATATGTTAGGTAAGCTAATTACTGCCTGAGTTTTGATGTTTCCATAAGAAATGGTGATGTTCGAGGTGTTATGTGATGCTTTCGGGCAAGGTTTGTGATGTGTGCGGATGTTGTAGTGAGGATTAATCTCTTATTAGTCTATGATGTTATATCCTCGCGAACATAACTATGCCACCCAAGACATAGAACCTACAATGTTCATGTTTTCACAGAATTTGTGATGGAATTACCTCAACTAATAATTCTTCGTCATCTTCACGTATCACAATAGCTTGAGATATATCTTCTCAGAGTGATACATGAACTTGTGGCAGCGGAGGTGGATGGAGTTTTTTTATGACTACAACATCTATATCTCCTACACGTTAAAAAATGAGAATGTGGTGGCTGAATCCTTGAGCAAGAAGTCACATGAGGATGTAGTTTGTGAGTCCATATATTCTTGGAAGGAAATGGTAGGGATTTATGCTTTAATTATGGGCTTAAGAGTTAAGGATGTTAGAGGCTGTCTATTTAAGATTATAGTTCATTCTTCCTTGGTATTGTAGGGGGAGGAGTTGCAATGGGAACACTCAGATGCTGATGTGATGTGTGATCGTGTTATCCAGGGTGATGCTCAGGAGGAATGGTTATAGGATAGTTGGAATTATATTTTGTTCCATGGGAAGTTGTTTGTATCAATGGAAATGTGTGGGGGAGTTCTAATCGAGTTCATAACTCACCCCTGGTAGTATAACCAGAATTCACCAAGATGTAATGGGGCTTGAGAGGACACTTGGTGTCCCAGAGTGAAGAGGGTCATGGCAGGAAAGGTGCCTCATGTGTCAGCAGGTGAGGGTTGAAAACCATGTTCTCGATAGTCTATTGCATCCCTTAGACATTCCATGTACAGAAGTGGGATTACATCTTAATGGATTTCATCACATGACTACCCAGGGCTAAGGGTGGTTGTTATGCCATCTAGGTATTGGTGGATTGAATGAAGAAATAGGATCTCTTCTTAGTAGTTAAGGATTTGTGAAGAGTGTATTCCCTATCAGAGTGGTATGTCGGGGACGTGTTATGGCTTCATGGAGTTCCATGGTCAATAATTTCGGATTAGGATACATGATTTACTTCACAAGTCTGGAGGGGGTTACAAGTGTGATTTTGGAACCCAATTATTCTTTAGAACTGCTTTCAACCCTCATACGGATGGGAAGACATATAAAAACATCCACACATTGGAGAATATGATGGTAGCATGTGTTCTGGACTTAGGGGGTCATGGGTTTGAGACTTTCCCTGATGTAGTTTTCCTACAAAAATAGCTATCACTACACCATTGGTATTGCACCATTCATTTCCTTGTACAGATTATAGTGTCATTCAACCATGGGCTACATAGAGGTTGGGGAGGTAGGTTTTCTTGGTCCAGAGGTGGTGCAGAACATGATAGAGAAGTTTCATCTAGTGCATGAAAGGATGAAGGAAGTTGAGAATTGGCATAAGTCGTATGTCGATCATAGGAGGATACCCTTGGAGTTTTAGGTTGGGGACCACATGTTCTTAAAGGTCTCCCCTCAGCCAGGATAGCAAAGTATTGGAAGGGGGAACAAGCTTTCTTCCTAGTACATCAGACCATTCAAGGTGTTGGGATGAGTTGGCGAGGTGGCATACATGTAATAATTTCCACTGCAGTTAGAGACGATTGAAAAAATCATTCATGTCTCTCACCCCCATCAGTATCTACATGATAACTCCCACATCCAAGACTATAGAGAGTTTGATATCAAGGATGACACAATGTTTGTGGAGAGATCGGTGAGAATCAAGGATTGTGGGGAGAAGGTTTTTCGTGGATTAAACATTCCTTTTCTTCATATGCTATGGAGCCATGGTGGTGTCAAGGAGAGTACTTGGGAGTTAGAAGAGATAATGTCTGCTCAGTAGTCGAAAATGATTTGATTTTTTGACTTATTTTTATCTATTTGGCCTTTATTGTGGTGGATTATTTACCTTGTTTACTATTAGATTATTAGTTTCCTTTTTTCTCAAAATGTGTGTGAAAAGTACTAACATGTGTGAGGGGAGAACCTAATCCCAAATCAAGATGCATTAATGCAGATGTGATTAAACCCATGTGGGTGATTCAATACCGCCAAAAGAGGATAATATCTTGAAAAGTGAAGTAATACCTAATACATGTGTCTATATAGTGTGAGCTTTAGTGTTTGTGTGTATTCATGGGAGAGTAGAGCCTTAGTGTCTCCCCATTTGTTCAGGAGGTAGATGTCATAGAGGTGCTCTGGGATGTTGATTTTTCCCCTCCATTTTTAAATTAAGGGTAGTTTTTTTCCTAAGAGGTATATTAAGATTTGGTTTTTCAGACTCTCTCTATTTTTTTGGTTTTAGATTCTTAGGGGAGATAATATCTTGAGAGGTATCTGATGTAATAACTCGTATTTCCCCAAGCCATTACATTGTGAAAATCCAGTTGTGGTAGTGCTCGAAGGGGTGGGGGGTACTATTGCTTGCAATAGGAGTTTTCAAAAAACATGGATCCACTAAATGGTTTCAAAGAAACTGTGGCACCATCATGGTCACACCGCCATAGTCGCACCATCACAGTCTCACTATTTACGGAGAAACCAATATGGTTTCTCCCAAAAATGGGACACACCCCCTTTCCTAGTTTTCCGAGTTTTCCCAGTTTCACCCATGTTATGTGTTTTTATACGTTTAAAGTTAACCTATAAACTTACAATATTCCTCTCATCGATATGCACCATTTAAAAGGGAAATTTTTAAATATATACTAATTCCAATATGTGAAACCACCAAGCCCTATGGTCAAGCCACTATCTGACTTTCACAAACATCGAAATAGTCTCCCAGATTTTATGATATGTTATCTTCTAAAGATGAAATCCTCTCTTACTTATTCATTCTCATTTCCCATGGTGCATCTAGAGACTTCCTATGAAAATGAGTAATGATCTTGAGTAGGATCCCTTCTCTCTCAGCCATTGTGGAGTTCTTCTGGCAAGACGTGTCATCCCCTGTTCTTTGCACAAGAAGGAACCTCGATCACTGATCATCCCAGTAGGGATTTTTATTTTTTTCTATTTAATTGTGCATCATGTGGGGTGGGTATATTAATGGTTCTTTGTAAGGAATGGATGGGTACTCTTCTTGAAAATAGAATAAATCAATGGTTTAGTATGTTCAAATGATACCCCGTGAAAGTAAAATATTTTCATGGGTGTAGTGCTATGTTTTTCAATGGTTTTATTTTTTTATCTTTGATTTTTTTATGAATTTTGAGGTAGTATGAATTATGAAAATCAGGATTTTTTGTGGTATTTTCTTATTCACTGGTGGTGTTTCATTGTAATGTCTTAATGTACAATTTTAACATGAAATCTGAGTTATCACGTACAAACGGTTAAATAAAAGGATGCACCATGATCAAACCAATTTTATGATAACCCTGGTTATATTAATGTGGAAATTAAATATACTATGTCTGTTAAATTTGAACACTCTTGGTGTGATGGTTGTGGTTTTTTGTTATGTGTTATTGTCTGGGTTATGTTGGCTTGGTATGTGGAGTGGTACAAGGGGGTGTTGGTGTCTCCGTCTGAGAGATTGATTGATTGAAGAATGGATAAAATTTTAGGTAGTGGGACTGTCCTTATTTTTTTGGGATATCAATCTGAGATATTGATTGATTGTGGAATGGATGATCTTGTAGGTACCTGAACCAACTTTATGTTGTGTTCTGGTCTCGAGGCAACATCGAGTAGGGGGACTACAATATGGTTATGAACTCATTATGCAGTGGGAATGCATTGGGGATTTGTTTGGGATGTGGGTCTATAGGTCTTGGTTTTGAGATATAGAATGGGTGGTATCACTTTGAAGAATGATGGTGGGTAAGATTTCATGGGGGACAAGCAGTGGGACTGTAACTCAAGTTTTTTGTAGTTGTGCAGTGGGACTATAGTTTGGTTTTTCTTTATTTCTTGGTGTGGTTATGGTTTTAAGTTACCCATTAGTCACATGATAGTTTAAATTTAATCCGCTTAGATAAATATATGGAAATTTTACAAAAAAAGGGGGTTGGTCTAATTCTTGGATGTGGTTAATATATGGTTGTGAATATGGGGGTGGCAGCAAAAGTGGTGTTGGTGTGGGGTTGATGTCTATTTGTGTGAAACCCATAGGATGGGGATAAGTGTTTGATTAAATACATATATATATATATAGAGAGAGAGTGTTCGTAGTTCATTGTGATTTCTATATGCACCACCCTTGTTTAGAATAATGTGCCAAACACATTCATTTCATGGGGGAGGGTGTCATTCCCAACATCCCAATTGGAGGATGGATGGCTGGTTATTGATTTTTCTTCCTCGCTTGCTCTTTTGGATCTTGTCACTCCGGCGTATATGGGAATGTTTTAATGTATTAAAGCTTACCATAGCCAAATATTCTTCAGGAAATGGTTTTTTTTACTAGGGTATGAGGTTATTTCAGGATAGGTATATTTTCCTGAGTATCTTTGGAATGAGACCCATGTTTCCTCAGGCGTGCCGGTGGTTGTTCTAGCCTAGGTTTCTATGGGAATGGTTGTGTGAATTTTGAGTCCCATGTATGTGAAGGCAGGTTACAGCAGTGAGACTGCGTATGGGAAGAGTTGTGGTGAAAAGATGTCAGATCTTTTAGAATAACCAATTAACTAGTGGGGAACTTGTGAGGTGTACCCAAATGTTGATGTTCTCATATTATTGCATTACTTGAATTATGTTACTTGGGGGAGTGTGACTTGGTGAGGTTGGGCTGGATAGTGTTTCCTTGGTAGGTTCATAATGTTCTACTATTTTTGCACAGGTGTATTAGTATGTCCCATAACTTTTGTGGAGTAGCTTTAGTTTCCCTAATGACTATACTTGTATGACCACCCTACGTATATAAATTTTTTTTCTATTTTCCAAGTGGACATTGACGACTGTGCTAGACATTACTAGCTCGAGTGTCCAGATAGTTATTATTGTTGCGTAGTGTCTTTTCTTTTGGTACTTTCTTTGGGAATTTGTTTCCATACCATGTATCAATTTTACATTTGAACATGCATTTGATAATGGATCCTTGTCATTAATTTTACCTTTAGTCATTGGTGCTGCTGGGAGTTTCCATCTTACCTCTCGATCATGTTTAAAAATGTGTAATTCCTTCCATATGTGCGAGATTCTATACCCTTGGTTGTAGTTTCCACTCATGGGACTCCTAAAGGCGGGACTCAGGGTTCATTATCTATCCTTCATATTGATCAAGGAAGGGTTGGGATCTTTTATGTCCCTTCCTTCATCTTAAAAAATGTGGGTCCTGACCATTCCTTATAATTTTGGATAATGATTTTTATCAATGAATTATTAGAGAATAAGGGACAACGTTTTGAAAAAAATTCAAATGATGTGGCCTAAATATTAAATTCATCCATAAAAAATCCTTGAATGAAACTAGAAATGAATATAATATTTTCATCGTACATTAGTGAAAGGTTTCAAAAGAACATCATCAAACAAAGAGAATTATAATATAATAAATGGATCAAAGGGGTGACATGAAATGAGTTTTTTCATTTTCATCTGATAAAATATGAATTTGGAAACAACCATGGATTCCATCAATAAAAATGCAGTGGGTTTTTTCAGCTCATTCCTCATGGAGTTGATTATTAAATTACAAGGATAAGTGGTCATTAACTTCAACAAAATTGGGATTCTCAAAATCAATGCACATTCAAAACTAATTTGGAATATTAGAGGGGAAAGTCCAAAAAATTCCATCCATGAGATTTTTGGGGAACCCTTTTTCTAAAAAACATGTCTTGTGCCAACTAATTGATTATACAATATTGGAAAAATAATTCCACCTACAAAGAATTTGGGTTCTCTATTCATTCCAAACTGTAAAAGTGCAAGGATCAATATCTATTGAAAATTTATCACTAGTTTATCAGATTCTACCATAAAAATTGAATTCATGAACACAAAGGTATAGATTCTAATTTAATCAATTAGAATACATTATATGGATTTTTTGTGGATTTTGAGGACTCCTAAGAGTAAGTTATCTTAGTCCCAAGACATTTATTTTTTAAATATGATTGGGAATTGGAAATTCTCATATAAGAAAAAATATTTTAAGTTCCTAGGAAGTTCATTCAATTATAATCTAGGGTTCATGTTTTATTTTAACAGAGAAAGTACTTCACCAGTTTGGTTGTTTAGTGATATTATATTTTTAAAAGATATTAAAGTTCTACATCATTTTATCACTTCTCATTTTGTTAATAATTATTACATTTATGAAAAATCCAACTTCTATTGGGAAATTACTAACAGATTCATCTGCTTCCAAATAGTCAATTATATTAATCCAGATATCAATGTAATCTTATAAATCTATCTCTATATTATATGATATATTAGAAGAAACCTTTTAAATACCTTTATGTAATTTATTTTCTAACAAAAAAATTTATTTTTAAAAATATTAGTTGGTCATTTAACTTAGTAAACATCAAGAATCACCTCAGAAAAATACTAGTCAGTCACATTTACTTGAGGGGATAAATTTTCTTCAATTGGGAGTTTGGTGTACCAAAATATAGTTAACTGAAAAACATATCTTCCCAATAGAATTTTCATGGTTCCTTCTAGAAAATTATTTATTTCATTTTTTTAAGAAAATTATATCACTGAAATTTGAGTTTCATGCATAATAAACCAGTCATATTACATATCCAATACATCATTATATATAAGAAAATTCATTTGTCTTTTCTAAATAATAAAATACCTATAAATTTTCTATGATTCATATAACCTCGGTTATAATTATAATTGAAATTTATGCATGGGTTCATTTTTCTATCAAGGAAGGATTCATAAAAACAATGTTGTAAGAATTTTTTTTATTATCCCAAATCAATAATCACATTTTCAAATTCACAATTATCAAGGGTTCAAGGAAGGGTAAAGTTTCTTATGTCTTCGTATTTGATAAAAAAAACTTGTCAAATCATGAATTAAATCATTCTTCCTAGGATTATTTTTCACCTCCTTTGAGATTATTTTATTTTTACACCTCACTATTAAAAAAATAATACACCTTGAAATATGTATCACTACATCAAATAGAATTTTTATAGATTAACATTATTAAAATATTTTAAACCTATTTATCCAAATCGTTTTCATTACTTCACTTCCTATGTGGTTCACCTAAAAAATAAGGCAATGGTGGCCTATACGTTTCTAGAATATTTTGATAACTTATTAGATAAAAATAAGGATCATAAATCCTATTACAAACCTTATTAATTGTTTCACAAAAAAAATTCTATTTTTATTCATTCAATGAAAATTTACAATTGAATAAATATACATCAGTTATTGTATTCTCCTTTACAGTTCCAACAACATATTTTTGTTTCTTAGTATTCGGGTTATTCAATATTAGGCAATATCTATGTTCAATATCAAACACATTTTCATTACATTAATATCTTGGATTCACATGGGGTTGTGAATATTATCCAATAATCTTTTGATTTATCATATAACTTAGATCATGGGAAAGTTGAACCACATATATCCTCATTGTATTTTGGATATCGTTTTTTCTTGATTTGATGCATCTTGTTAATCTCTCTTTACTTATTATGTTTTTCTCGTTCACTTTATTTTCATTATTTTATTTTTCAAGGTTACTCTCTTACATTTATATGGGATAGGCAAGGTGAATGTATTTTTAGGATACGTATATGCTTTTTCATTGAAATATTTGTTTTGATAATTCCATGATTTATCTTTGAGAATTTTACTTTATTATTAATGTTTTTTAAATTATTCATTATGGTTGTTTTTTCAGCCATTAACATAATATTGGATTGATTAAAAAAGAATTTTTTTATTGATTAAAAGGTATTTACATGAAAAATAGAAAATAATTCTCAGAAGGATCTTTTATTTGCAAGAATTGGTCAAAAAAATATTCATTGGAATAACAAGTTCTAAAATAAATATTCATTTGATAAGTGTTGTGACCCCAACAATAGCAGCCCATATCCCATTCGTTATATCATTACATTTGAATGGTATATAAAGAAATCACATTGAAAATGACCAAATAGTATAGTACACTTTGTAAAGTAGATACAAAATGAGTCATGTATTAAAAATTAATACACATATTACAACATATTTTTAAATAGAATAACATTATTTTTTATTCTATATCTCTACATATTGACTATATTCAACTAATGGAATCCTAGGGAAACGAAATAAAATATCGTTGAGCTAAAATTCGTAGTAACATTAAATACAATGAAAAATAATAATAAATCCATAAGAAAAATAAACATGGAAAGTTAAATAAATGATAAAAAAATGACATTTAAATAAATTCTCAATTTTAATTAATGTGGAAATATATAAAGAAATTTAAATAACTAAACATTGTATCCATTTAATAGATAATTTGAGAATGAATTGAATCCAGAGATTTTGTCAAACTAATAACATCATGGATAATAATTACTTAATCTAACTGAAATAAATTAATAATTATGGGATTTCATGTCTAAGTTATAAGAGAACCTATATTTTGAAGATATATGACATGAAGGATAACAAATAAAGGTATATAAAAATTAATATGGCTAACCGATTTGTATCATGATCCATGTTTGTACATCATGGGGATATATAATATTTGGTCCCCACCTTTCACTATGTAACCAAAGATTTCCTCATATATAAAATAATCTATTTAGTTCATAAACAAAATTCATTATAAAATATAAATATTAAGTAAAGAATATATATTTATTAATATTTACTAAGATAAAAAATTTACTATAAATGTAATCACCATCTACAGAAATTGTAAATTTTTTATGAAATGATAATATTTATGATAAATAATGGGGATATTGGGGGAGATTTAAGGTTCAATGGTTGATTGAAAGTGAATAAAACAATGTGATGTTAATGATTAACTATATGAACGAAGGAAATTAATATCAATACTATCCTTTGTCAAAATAATCCTATGATAATCAGATGATGAATAAGGGTGGTATTAATAAAATGTATACCTATTCAGGAAATAATAAGAGTTGATTTAAAAGATGAAATAAAAATAGGTTTAAAAAATTCTTGAGAAAAATATAAGTTTCCTTTAGAAAATCATTTTGGAAAAAAATTAATTAAAATAAAATTAAAAAAACATTTAAAAATATATTTATCATATTGTAAATTTTGTTTAATTATATGATGTTGGGTGATTTAATACATTCTATACTAGGTAAAAGATAATTTCATTTTCCATTGTAAAATGGTTAAGAATGTGCATTGTTTGTAAATATATAAGAATATTGATATGAAATATGTTTTTAAAAGTGTAAAAATAAATTTTAATAATATTTTTTTAGTGTGGAAGGAAATTATTTTGAAATTCTATTTAAAAAACCTAGTTTATAAAGAAAATATATTTTCAGCTGAAGATATATTTTAATTCAGATGTTGTCAAAAAAATTATTAATACATTTAAATACAAAATATTGTAAAAATGATAATGTCACTTGAAAAATTATCTTTAATAACCATTTGAGAATACAATTTATGGTTTTATTAATAAATTATGATGTGAGTTTCGTTAACGTATATTAAATTACAATCATGCTCAATTAAAATGATATTGTGATATAAACCCTTAAAATGACAGTAATATAGAAATGTGAATTGATTATTGAATCAATTATGTGAATAAGATTTAAATACACATAATAAAATAGGAATTCAAAAAATAGATATTCAAATTAAAATATACACATAAAAATATAATATTAATGACATTGTGTAAGTAATTTAACACAATGAATAAGAATTTAGTTACGATATTCTTTACAAAATTGTAACATTAAATATTAATTAAAATAGATGAAATAATTCATAGGAAAATAGAAAATATCATGAATTATTATTTTTAAATGTATTTACATCTCATGGGTCATTATATACAACATATAATACTAATTAGGTCTATAACAACACAATATGCCTCAATAGAATGATATTATGCTGATATCCCTTACAATACACCCTTATTCTTGAACACCATTTTACATCCTATATAATGATTAAAAAAATATTAATATATTTTATTAGAAGCATATTAATATTTATAATATCATATAGGACCCCATTATACAATATTATTAACATTTTTAATAATCATTCATTATTTTTATTATTTCGTGTGTTAATTTCCATATTTTTCAAGTTTGTTTTGACTTTTTATTTTCTATTCCTCTTATGTGTATCATGATTTTATCATATAGATAAAATAAATAAATATATATATATCATATATATTCACTATATATTTATTTATAATAATCCATAAAATCAATTGATATGGAATGAAATATACCATTCATGGAGACATTAGGCCATATGTACGCAAGAACGTCGATTCCATTTTATTTTATTATTAAATAAGTAAAACTAATATATATATATATTTATATTATACTTAATGTATGCTAACATTACAGGAAAATAGAATATCTACGATGGGTGATTTGCGACGGGGCTCCGTCGCAAATCGGCCGTTGCCGAAATCAGCGTCGCAAATAAGTGTTTTTGCGACGGTCCCATCGCAAAAAAAAGTATCTGCGACGATATTTTTCCCCCGTCGCAAATGATTTTTCATTTATATATAAAAAAAAATTTTGCGACGGGCCGTCGCAGATATATTAGTTGCGACAGGTCAAAAACCCGTCACAAATGCGAAATTTAAAAAATACTTGCGACGAAGGTATTTACGACGGACCGTCGCAGAAATGTTTTCCCGACGGGTATTCGTCCCGTCGCGAAAGTAAAAAAATATTTACAGCGGGAAATCCCGTCGCAAATATTAAAATAAAATAAAATAAAATAAAATAATTAATACAAATCGTATAATATTATATAAAAATAATAATAATAATAATTTAAAAAATTATATTATTATAATATAAATAAAAATATATATAAAATACAATTATGAAATATTAATATAAAATAATAATAATATGAATATAAATAATATAATATAATATAAAAATACTAATATTAATAATATAAAAATTTAATATAATATTATTATTATTAAACAATGTATATAATAATATTATTATTATTAATAATATAAATATATTATATTATTATAATATTAATAATAAAAAAAAATATATAATATAATTATGAAATATTAATATCAAAAAATAATAATAATATGAATATAAATAATATAATATTATATATTATGAAATATTAATATAAAAAAATAATAATAATAGTACTAATATTATTAATATAAAAATTAATATAATACTATTATTATTAAAATAAACATACATATTTATGAAAAAATAATATTATTATTATTAATATTGATAAAATTATAAAATTATAAACTTCTCAATATTAACAATAAATATAAAATATTAAAAGTAATATTACTAAAATAAGCAGACATTAAAAATAATACTAATAAGTAATAAAATATTAAAAAAAATAAAAACAAAATAAATCACGTAATATTCGTACCAATATGAAAGAGGAATTGTAAATAGTTAATATGAGAATAAACTATGAACTCAAATGTTTATTACATCTAAAAAAATCACTAGGGGTGGATAATCTGGAGGACCTTGAGGACCTGGAGGAGGTGGTGGAGGAAACTCCATCCGTAAACTATGAGTCAGACGACACATATACTCTATATACTCCTGATATTGCTCCTCATATCGACATCTCTTGTCATCCTGCTGCTGACGCATCTGCTCTTGCCATCGACGCATCTCCTCATCGTGCTGCTGACGCAAATGCTCCTGCCCCTGACGCAAATCCAATATAAGCTGACTCTGAGCACGCAGCTGCTTTTGATACTGTAAGGTAGAAGATGATGTCTCTCCACGAGTTCCTCTCGAGCTGGACGCCGACATCGCAGCAGTACCATAATAAGCTGCATGAGTCAAATGAGATCTGATACCAACTACTCAGCCCTTTTCGAAGCCATACTAGGTCATCTGCATCCATGTCGTCTCATCAAAATGCTGGGCACTAGTCTGATCACCCGTCTCGTCTTGACTCTCAGCCTCTGTCTGAGAGGTCGCAGCCTCATATGAATCCTTAAGATTCAATTATAAATTAAAATAATGAAAAGATTATATGCATTGAATTTGAAAACAGAAAAGAAAATAATATTGAACACAATCTGATACTGGAGGTCACCTCTAATCTCTCCAGTATCCGGGTCAGTGTACATCCTCCGATAAACACCGTACGCCGAAATACCGGGCTGCTCGGCTTCCTATATGAATATAAAATAAACTGTTTATATTTAAAGTTGTATAAAATATTAAAAAAAATTACTTACCAGATGCTCTCTATGCGCACTGAATGTATGACTACCAGCTCGATGCGTCACCTCTTGTCTCCCCCTATTCTGTCGACCCAATGCAGATCTCCTCTGAAACCCACCACCCAACCAGTGTGTACATAATCTATCCCAAACGTGAGATGAAATGTACTCTGGTCAGTGGGCTCTACAGGACTCATCAAATTCTTTCACTCCTTTCTTCACAGCCGTCTTTCTCAAATTATGCAAATACTGACAGAAACGGTCACGCATAGACACCACCCAGGCCGCGTGGATAGTGGCACGCATGCTCTCATCGATGGGATACCATAAACCCTAATTTAATGTTATTAATGAATTAAATTTCAAAATAAATAATATTTAATTATGTACCAGCCAATAATCGAACATGGCCGCATACACATCAGCGGGAATCTGATCCCATGTGAGCTAGGGCTAAGAAAAATAATTGTGCAAGATAGCACTCTCCTGTCCAATAGCTATATGCGTAAAACTGTGGAAAAAGAAAAAATAATCAAACAATTAGAATATTAATAAATTATAATGAAATATAACTAAAATACATAGGTTACCAAACCACCGCGTGTGCGCATCAAATCCAAGAGGTGGACGTCGCTCCGGGATAGGATCTGGAATCATTAGTCTGGAAAGACCACGCCCCCTCCGAGTGCTCCTTGTAGTTCCAACATCCTGAGGGTCAAATGACTCAAAAACCTCATCATCCATAGGTAGATCAGCCTCCAGCAACTAACGATACGTTTCTGAGTCCATGTGAAACATTAAATGATTGTTATTAGCAAACAGTTGAAAATAAATATTATGTATAGATATATATTTTTTATGATTCTAACCATCATGTTACTGTGTCAATGTTCATCATCATCATCATCTTCATAGTTTTCAATGTCAATGTCTCCATGTTTCTCATCAACATCATCAATTTCCATATTAGTTTCACTTTCATCATCTCTTGTCATTTCAAATTCAGTTGTAACATCATTGATAACATCATCACCATCAACCCTTAACTGTGGGGTGTCATCCTCGATATTCATGTCGCTTTGTGAAAAACCAGTGTTTTGAAGAGTGTCCTGAAAAATTTCATTTCCTTGCACTTCAGTGGAACCACATTCAGTTTGAGTAATCTGATTTTCTAGAGATTTAACTTTTATTATACTCCACCAATCGTCCAACTCTTTTGCAGTAGCACAATATTTTTCATAATAAATTTGATGTACCTGATGAGCCAATAAAAATGGTTAATTTACTGTAAGAATACTTTTATGTTTAATATCAACAATTCCATGAGTCGGATGTATACGCAAGCCCTTCTCAGTATCTAGCCATCAACATTTAAACATTGTTACATAATTCTGTCCCAAATAACATCGTTCAATAATTTCTTCAACAATGTCGTAAAAGTCAACTTCAATATCTCTATGATGTGATCCCTTCAAATAAACACCACTATTCATTGTTTTCATTGATTCCCCATATGCACGTGTATGAAAGAGATAACCATTCACCACATATGCATTATAATATTTAACCATTTTGGATGGTGGGCTACTCAATATACGCAATCGACTATCAATCTTATCAGCATGTACAGATACCTGAAAATTTGTAAAACATGTAACACAATTACAAGTAATAAATTGATTTTATATGTAAAACCAAAAAAGAATGTATGTTACCAGTTTTTGAAACTAGTAGGAAAATTTTTTTTGTCGACGTTCTTCTAATCCATCTGCTGTAATTTGTGGAATTTTTTTCTTGATATGATCATCATATAACCTATAAATACAATATGATTAATTTACTGTAACAGAATCTAAAGAATAAGGGATTATAGCACTCACTGCACAATTGGTGATATTTCTTCACAGTTGAGTAGAACATATGTATGAGCTCTATGATGTTCATCATCTGAAAGCCATCTATCATGAACTCCACCAAATCCAAGTTTGGGCTGATTGAAAACTGATAATTGATTGTTCATATCATCATAAACATTCCCCTCGTTCCATCCCATGTGGTTAAATTTTGAGGGATATTCAGATTCAAAATAATGAGAGTAGAATAAAGCAATTTATTATTGAAAATAAGATTCAACAATTGAGCCATCAACTGATGCTTTGTTACAGACTTTTTTCTTCAATTTCTGCATGCATGTCTCAAATGGGTACATCCATCAAAACTGAACCAGATATCCAAATTTTTCTTCATGTGTAAAATGTAATATCAAATGTTCCATCGATTCAAAGAAATCCAGCGGAAAGATTTTTTCTAGTTTGCATATAATTACAACAACAGCTTCTTTCAGTTTTCTTAGTGTATCGTAGTCTGTTGTCGCCGCACACATGTCTTGGAAAAAGTGTGATATATATGTTATCGAGTACCAAATCTTAGAATTCAGAAAACCTATTAATCCAATAGGCATAAGTATTTCCATTTTAACATGGAAGTCATGACTTTTTAATCCGGTAATATGACCATTTTTAACACATCTGCCCAAGTTGGAAGCACAGCCATCTGGAAGTCTCAAATCTGCCATCCATTGAAAAAATAATAAGCGACTCTCTTTGGTTAGTGTATAAGCTGCTTTTGGATTCATTAATCTCTGTGATCTGACATTTTCAAACAATTCAAGTTCAAGTCGCCTGCAAATTTGGGAAAGATCTAATCGTGCCTTTACATTATCTTTGGTTTTACCCAGTGTATCCAAAACTGTATGAAATAAATTATCAAAATAGTTCTTCTCAATATGCATGACATCCAACATGTGTCGGACCAATAAATCAGACCAATATGGCAGATTCCAAAAAATGCTCTTTTTTTCCAATTGTGTTCTTTCCCAAAACCATGAATTTTCTTTTGGTTTATTGTCGGTCCAAAAGTGATGGAAGGTAATGAAAATACAACTAATTGTAACTCTGTACCTGAGATCATTTTTGGAGGTTCATCTCTTTCAATTCTGCCTTTTCTGAAATGAGATTTATTCCCCCGAAAAAGATGATCGATTGGAAGAAATATGTGATGATAGTCAAAATAGCAAGGTTTTTTCCATTCACGAACATAAATGATTTGTTGTCTCCCATATAGTAATGATATGCTTTTGGACCATGTGTAATCCTGCCAGATAACATACAATATGCCGGGAAGTCACTAATTTTCCAAATCAAAGCATCTTTCATTACAAAAATCTATTTCGCAGCAGCATCATATGTACCAACACCATGACTCCACAATAAATTTAACTCATCAATCAATGGTTTCAAATAAACATCAATATTCTTTTTTGTATGTCCTGGGATTAATAATTTCAAAACAATATAAGGCTCTTTCATCAACATCCATGGTGGAAAATTGTACGGAGTTATAAAGACATGCCAACATGAATACTAACTACCAAAAGATCCAAATGAACAAAAACCGTCAGTAGAAAGACCCAATCGCACGTTCCGAGATTCCAAAGAAAAAGACAGATGCACATGATCAAAATGTTTCGATGAATCACCATCAGATGGATGAATCAAGCTTTTACCATTTGAAATATTGGTTTTGTGCCATAATATCATTGTCACTGTGTTCTGAGACATAAATAAACATTGCAACCTGGGTGTAAGTAGGAAATATCTCAACTATTTTACAGGAATTAATCCAG
Organism: Viscum album; assembly: GCA_963277665.1. Classification (NCBI taxonomy): domain Eukaryota; kingdom Viridiplantae; phylum Streptophyta; class Magnoliopsida; order Santalales; family Viscaceae; genus Viscum; species Viscum album. Next base: position 966,630,515 of record OY728136.1, read on the forward strand.
ACTTCCCTGATTGAGCTTCTTTATACCTCGATTGTCCACATGTGGGACAGCTATCTAATGACTCATTTTCACCAGAATATAAGATGCAATCGTTTGAACATGCATGGATATTCTGATAACTAAGGCCCAAATTACGAACGAGTCTCTTGCTCTCATAATAATTAGCAGGCAGAACATTTCCTTCAGGTAAAAGTGCTTTAACCAAAGAAAATATCTGATCAAAATAGTTATTTGACATTCCATTATCTAATTTAATAGCCATAAATTTTGCAACTGTTTCTAATTTTCTTATCTTGAAACTAGGATATAATTCATCCTCAACAGACCTGAACAACTCAGCAAATTCCGATGGTGCCAACTCAGGAGGTAAATCAACATCATCCTCAATTTCAGTTTGTTGAACGAATTACCCTGCAACATCTTGTACTAAATTCTGAAACCGTGATGGATCCGAAATCAAATTATTAGTATCTTCTCTGGAACTGCGTTCACCGTGTTCATACCAAAAAATATAATCTGATTGAAAACCATAATGCAAGAGATGTTTCCCAACGATGTGAAATGTCTCAAACGTTCTCAGAGCACATTTTTTACAAGGACACTTAATTGTCCCTTCTGAAATAAATTCCGTGTTTGATGATGCAAATGATAAGAAAGATTCAACACCATAAACCTATACAAGATTTAAACTAGAACCATTTGGATTTCTATGCTAATTTATCCAAGCACGATCATCTAATAATGATTGTTGTCGATTTCCTTGTTCAATATTCATATATATGTTTCTACAAAATTTAAAATCATTACTATTGTTAAATAATTTGATATAAGAAAAACATTATCCTAAAAAAGAAGATACATATTTACAGTTATTTATTAGTAATTACCAATAATTATAGGTGACACAGTTAGTTTGTAATCATCCCCACTAATTATTATTAATTTATCAATACTTAGAAATACTTGGAAAAATGAAATATGCTTGAATAATGAAATGAAATTTCGTAATCATGGTTGTGGAGATTATATTACTAATTATTCTGATTTTTTCGACAGATCATCTCTTTTTAACTTTCTCCCGACTGAAATCAGTATGGAAAACTTGCTCTGACATAGGTTAGAGCACATTTTTCATACTGATTTTAATGGGAGAAAGTAGCAAAGATATGAGACATTGAACAAAAGGTAGCCGCCAAGCTGGTGAAAATTGTGCCAATTTATAACCATGAACTTGAATTTATTTGATTTCTGATTAATTATTAGTAATTATTACAAATTATTACAAATCTCAATATTTCCAACAGATTTTAATCTATTCTTAACATGTTCAAATCTTAAAGAGTCGTCAATTTTCAGGTCACGCCCAATAAAAATTTTGTGTCAACCTTGTCCAATTTAAACTCTATAATTGTCCTTACATGGTTCATCATCTCGCAAGTAGTGTTGCAAAAGGATGACAGAAGTAATGAGAAAGGCATGACTTGGGTTGTCCTATTGCAATGCTACTTGCGAGGTGATCAACCAAGCAAGAACAATTATAGAGTTTACATTGGACACAGTTGACACAATATTTTTATTGGGCATGACCTGAAAATTGACGACCCTTTATGATTTGAACACTTAAGAATAAATCAAAACTTGCTGAAAATATTGATAATTGTAATATTTTATAAATTTTTTATAATTTTAAAAAAATTAATATTTTTTTATAAATATTAAACATATAATAATAAAATAATTATATTATTAGTATTATTTAATTATTAATATTAGAGTAATATAATATTTTATATTATGTTACTATTTATGTTACTATTTATGTTTCTAATTATATTACTAATTATGTTACAAATTAGAAATGCGAAGATATGCATATAGGTCGGGTGGTTAAACATTCATTGAATAGAAAAACAAACATAATTGACCGCTCATCTACCTCAATTTTCTTTTCATTTGTGTGTTGAGGTTGACAGGAAACTTCTACCTCCACATGTAATATGTGCTTTTACTGTCAAAACTATAAACCTTCTCACCTCTATATTGGCGAGGAGGTTGATAATTTTGACAGTAAAATCAGATATTACATGTGGAGGCAGAAGTTTCCTGTCAAGCCTCAACACACAAATGAAAAGAAAATTGAGGTAGATAAGTGGTCAATCACACTTGCTAATTTTCCTAATTGTTTTTAATTCTTTCCTAATTGTTTCCTAATTATTATTATTGTTTCCTAATTATTATTATTATTTCCTAATTATTATAATCGTTTCCTAATTGTTATTATTGTTTCTTAATTATTAATATTGTTTCCTAAATATTATTATTGTTTCCTAATTATTATTATTGTTTCTTAATTATTATAATTGTTTCCTAATTATTATAATTGTTTCCTAATTATTATAATTTTTTCCTAATGATTATAATTGTTTCCTAATTATTATAATTGTTTCCTAATTATTTTAATTGTTTCCTAATTATTATAATTGTTTCCTAATTAAATCTAATTATTTCCCAATTAAATCTAATTGTTTCCTAATTAAATCTAATTGTTTCCTAATTAAATCTAATTGTTTCCTAATTAAATATAATTGTTTCCTAATTAAATCTAATTGTTTCCTAATTAAATCTAATTGTTTCCTAATTAAATATAATTTTTTCCTAATTAAATCTAATTGTTTCCTAATTAAATCTAATTGTTTACTAATTATTATAATTATTTCTTAATTATTTATAATCAATTAAATCTAATTATTTTATAATTATTTGATAATTATTTTAATTAAATCTAATTAAATCTAATTATTTCTTAACTATTTGATAATTATATATTTATTTCTAATTATTACCAAAACATCCCCCAGGAGTGTCAAACCAAGAGTGCAGCAAGGCCCATTGTCGTGTACCAGTTTACCCCGAGTCAAGCTCAAAACACCTTGTTAGAGTTTTCACTCCTACGTACATCTGTGCCAGAGACGCCTCTACTTGTTCGTATCCAGACATTGATTATTTGGTAGAACCACATAATCTAATTATACTATATAACTAAACATTCTATTAAAAAAATAAAATTAACAATTAAAAATAAAATTAACAATTAAAAATAATTTAACAATTAAAAAAATTAAAATATAAAAAAAATATAAATACCTTTGATATTTTGAAGTAATCTGCGACTTCTAACTCCTTCTTTCCTCTTCTCGAAAGAAAAAATTAAAACAAAACAAAATTTCTACTCAGAACTAAAAATTAGAGAGAGAGAGAGAGAGAGAAGAATAGTGATCTGAATGTTATGAAAAAAACGGGTGGGGTGTATATATAGGTTAGATTATAAGAAACGGTCGTATTTGAGATGGTATCCCCTCGCAAATACTAGGTATTGCGATGGGATTCCGTCGCAAATACCTTCGCCCGCATTAAATACGGGCAGCATGTAAAAGGGATTTTGTGACGGGCATGTCGCAAATAGCCACCATTAGCGACGGGCAGATATCCCCGTCGAAAATTTCTATTTACCGCCACCGGTATTGGCGACATGGCCTATCACAAATACCTTCGCTCGCATTAATTTCGGGTGGCTGGAAAAAGGGTTTTTGCGACGGGCCCGTTGCAAATGACACACCATTAGTGACGGGCGGATATCCCCATCGCAAATTCATATTTACCACCACCGGTATTTGCGACGGGACCCGTCGCAAATACCACTCAGTGAATAATTTTTTGCGATGGGACCATTTACCCATCGCAAATACTATTTACCACCCTCGGGTAGTTTCGATGGGTTGAAGGCGGCCGTCGCAAATAGGCTTTACAGCGGCCGGTATTGGCGATGGGACCTGTCGCAAATAACACCTGGCGAATAATTTTTTGCGATGGGACAATTTCCCCGTCGCAAATACTATTTACCACTTCCGGGTACATGCGACGGGTAGCCTGCTACCCATCGCAAATAGGCTTCCCGCGTTTTGGCACGCAAACCGCGCCATTTCAATTGCGACGGGTCCTGTATTTTCGTTGCAAATAACTGACCATTTGCAATGGGACTATATTCCCGTCGCAAATACGCTTTTTATCAGAGTTTTTGGGACAGGAATAAATCCCATCGCAAATACCCCATCGCTATAAGCGTTTTTCCCGTAGTGTAATAATTTAGTATATATCTTATATATTTATAAAACCCATCATTAATACATTTCATATAAAGTCTGAATGAATCACATTACTTTATGATGTGGTTGTCTATAGTACACATGAATTCCAATATCATATTCCCCGAAAATGAAATGTAAGAATTTATGTTTTATATAATAATTAAGGATGACTAAATTCATCAAAAATATAATAAACTAAAAATATAAATAGTATCAAAATCAGTATGAACGTCCAATACTTGTGGTATTGTAAAAACTAATGACATTTGCTCAAGAGGTGGTGTTCTATATACACATGAAATAGATTTCATAAACCATTTAATGTTTGTGTTTGAGGTTGATTATTTCAAACATAGAATATAAAAATAAATTTATATTTAAAATTATTATTTTATTACATAATAATTATTTATATAAAATTTATGGGGTTTGGGGAAGAAGTAAAACATAAACATTCATTGATGAATGTTGCCCCATATTTGTGTATATTCTATTGGATTGCATAAAAGGCCTTCCATGGATGGATTTCGTCCCATATTTATGATTCTATGATGAGGAAGGGATATTTTGATGTTTATTAGGTAGGTTTTGGATGATTAAAATGGCTTCTTTGGGGTGAGTAAATTAGCGGAGGAGTTCTATTTTATGGTGTGGGAGGAGAGACATTATTATAAATACCCAAACGTAGAAAATATTGGGAGTTCATCATTACCTCATAAAACTACAATAATAGACAATTGTATATAAAATATTGTTAGTGGCCTAATTATTTCAATTACATGGGTTTCTAAAGTGTTTTGGGGCATTTCAGATATTCTATTTTGAAAACTACCCTTAGGTAACCTCATTTTTACCTTAATCCATATGATTAACAATAAATTTTTTCTCTAATAAATTTGTTGAAAAATTACATTCAAAAAAATAGAAGTATTATAATATTATAATAACATAAGAATAATCAATTTTTCCTCATTCAAAAATCATATATGATAGAATAAAAATTAAATTTTATCCTCCAGATGTGGTGACAATGCAGGTTTTTAAATTTAATATTATAAAAGTTTAAAACGTTTTTATATCAATATTCTCAATAAAATTCAATAAAACAATATAATTTTTATGAAATATGTATAATATCTAAAATTTTACGTTATAATTATTTAAAAAATTATTTACAATTTAAAAAAAAATGAAAAACAATTCATTTCACAATTAAATTCAGTGTTTCTGAATATTCATTAAAAAATTAAGAACCTTAAAAAAGTATAATGAATTTAAATTAAAATATTATAGAAAATGTAAATTGAAAAAGTTTTTTAATTTTTAAATTAATGTTTATATTTTTTTCAAATAAGATAATTAATACAATTTCTCCATTAAAAGGCATCAAAACTGCATTTTACAGAAATGAAACTTCTTATCTGTGAAATCAGGTTTGTTATTATATTGTTGCTATAAACTCAGTTTGATGAATATAAAAATATTTTACTTAAAATATAATATATAAATTTCACTATTATCATTCGATAATGGTAAGGAATTTAATTTTTTATGGTAAATCCCTTCTAGTGCATAAAAATAGTTCATTATAAAAAAACTGTTTATCTTCAATTATTTTTTAATTTATAATTGGTTTGTAATAAATTTATTTAGACATATATTTCATTTTTATATTAGACCTATTTTAACCCCCAATTTAATATCTCTGTGATAATTTTAATTTTAAATAATAACATTCATAGTATTTTTTTAAAACATGATCTTCTGTGGAATGTTAGCCATCGAAGAAAGTCATGGTTTCATAGAAATGAATGATAAACTCATAATTTCTTGAATTACAATGTATAGATTGTATTTAATGTATATAAAATAGTAAAAATTTCATAAATTCATAGTATTTTAAATTTTTTTATATTCTGGTTTTTTAATTTCACATATTCAACTGAATATGATGATCATATATTAAAATTTAATGGTGTTATATTCTACCCACAATAAAAAAATAGTGTCCTAAAATTTTAATATGATATAGTTAGTTAATTCTTTGTTTCCATTGTTGAAAAATCCATATCATAATAGAGATAATTAAATGCACTCTTAATAAGGGAGAATATTATAACATTTAACTGGGTTTCTATAATGGATAACATTGCAGGAAGGTAAAGATATGAACTAATAAGAAATGACTAAAAAATTAAAGGGAGTCATTGAGGCCATTGATTACAAGAAATATATTGGTCAGAGGAATATTAAGGGCCTCATGGCCATAAATATGTCATGATATAAAGGACTTTTTTATTTATCAGATATGAATGTAATATGATGATATTTTTATTTCAAGATCATTTTATTTCTGTTGAGGAATTATTATACTATCTAAGAATATTTGAATGTATAATTACATGATATATTTTAACAAACACTATTTCATACACTTGTTATGCATCAATCAATTTCCAATTCTTTTATTATTACTAGAAATTAATATCTAAAAATTTCATTTTTATGCCTCAAAAACAAAAATTTAAATTTCACAGATCATAAGATCCATAAATGAGTAAAACTTATTTCAATATATATTTAAATATTTTTAAAAAGTAATATTTTTAATATATTAACATATAAACCTAAAAAATAAGACTACCAGTTCATAAATAATATTTATACATCAAAATATTTAATGAAATAATTTTATATTCTTTACGACATCACGTAAGATATTTGTAGGTGAAAACCCTTTATCATCATTCGATCATATATTCTAGTCCAAAAACCTTTCCAGATGGGATGGATTTTACATTTTCTAAATCCACATTAATATAATTCCAATAATATTTCACCAAAACACATGATGGACATCCTTGATATAAATGTAATCAATAAATAACTTTTTTAATAAGGTTTACATGACAACTTATTCTTTTAAAAAGTGTAGTAATATTATTTTACTATTATTACGTTGTCATTATTGATCATTCCATGCCTAATTGTTATCCATACCATTAAAATTATGAATATAGAATTTAGAGTCATTACACATCAACTAAAATATGATCATTTTTAATCTCATTGGTCCATGATAGTATTAATATTTTTTATGTTAATAAAGGCATATTTTCTTCTAAAATCCAACGAAATCCTTAAATTTATTAGGATTCTTATACCAAAATAACATTTGTAAAAACATCATTGATATAATTCATAAATACCATTAAAAACATGAACCATTTTACATCAACATAGCTTCTTCCATAGTACTTGTTTTAAGAAAATAATTAATTTATAGGATTCATAAGTCATATAACATTATCTTCAATCCAAGTCACCTTAGGATTTACCTAGTCCATTTATTGCCATCATCTATTCATCTCATTCAGAATATAATGTAATGTGAATTTGAAATGTCCTTTGAATATCTAATGGGAATGTCAAACAAGGGGCGCAGTGAGGCAAAATTTCATGTCATAGGATCTGATTTTGGGAAGCCTGACGCATCCTTTTCAAAGTTATTAAACCTTGATACATCTATTTCTAAACCATATCCACTTGATGTATCCATAAAATGATATATTTCTAGGAATACCCACATAATATAATTTTAACTATATCATTATAATGTTTCCCTATACATATACTCATATTCAATCCTTGGGTTATTTTCCACAATATCTATTTTCGTAAATCTAGTTTCAAATATTTATACAAAACATTATCTGATACCCACCATAGTTATCTTGACCCCATGATCCTTATGATGGTTCCTTCTGCCATTATATTATAATTTTATACAAAGAAATCAAGGACTAAACTACATAATGGTTTAGTAGTCTTGTTAAAATAAAGGTAGAAAATGAGTATTTTATTATAGATGAATTTGAAAATCATAATAGAAATGTTTTATTGAATAACATAATTTAATTTAGAGTCTCCATTAATATCTGTAAAATTAAAATTCATTGAATCCTGGTGATTCGAAAATGTATACGAGTGAGCACAAAATGCTAGTAATGTATAATTACAACAAAATAAGTAATGAATTAATAAGATTGATATACATGTAAGGGTAAATAACTAAGAACATGTATTTTTAAATAACTTCACTAGATGAATAGAAAAGTTAAAATAGAAGTGGAAAGGTAAATAACTGAAAAAATAACATTTAATTAATAATATAAGAATTAAATGAATAGATATATTTTTTCATAATGAAAATTTTGTGGATTTTAATAACTGAACCTGAATGAAGTTATTTCCTACTTGTTTGACATCATGTCAAAGGTACATCAAAAACTATAACTTCCAGATCATTCGTAAGGATTTTAAAAACTACAGGTAGTAACCCATTTAAATTTTCAAACTAATTTGTCTTAGGATACCTATTGATGCATCGTGGGATATATAAAGTCCAGTCCCCACCCATCATGGCTAGTCTAAATCAATCCTAATATATTAGAAGATCAATTTAGTTCAAAAATAACACAACTTATAAAATATTGTTGTTAGGTAGAGAATAAATATTTATAAATATTACCCAATATAATCAAATAATTTTCAAACTATAAAAGTAATATGGTTTAAGAAAAAATCATATCCTAGATAAATATTGTTGATATTTTGGGGAATTTAATGTTCAATGATCACTGGAATGTGAATAACTCAAGGGGTAGTCAATGACTACTATTATGATTCATATAAGAGATTCCTAGAACATTACTTGGAAAAAATATTAATTATCTATCAAAAGGAATAATGAAAATTATATTATTATTATATAAACCCACTAGGTTGAAAATAAGGGTTGTTCTCATTGATGAAATAAAAAGTTATTTTAAAACATTCTTGGAGAAAATATCCTTTCCATTTTGGAAATAATTTTTTATTTTTTATTTTAAATTAACTTTTCGATAAATTTAATTAAAATATCTTTGTAAACATAAAGATAAATCCTTAATGAAATGAAAGCAGTTAATTCTGAACATTCCATTGAAGTTAAAAAGAACATTTCATTTACATTGTAATCTTTTTACAAGTTTTCTTTGATCAAAAATATATAAGAAGATTCATTTGATTTGTTTTGAAAATAATTAAACATTAAAATTTATTTTAATTTATAATTGTAAAAAGGATAATAAAAAAATATAAAACATTTTTATAAAACATGGTTTTATATGAAAACATATTTCAAGTCAAAGAGTGAAATAAAATCGGAATTTATGAAATTAATTTCTCAATAATTTTATATAAAACATAGAAGAATAATGGTACTATCACTTAAAAAATCATGAATAAATATATATGATAATAAAATGGGAGAATATATTAGGAATTTTTTGTAATTCTCTTCAACTGAAATTCCTAAAAAATAATCTATAATAGATTGATATTGTGAAAGAAACCCTTAAATGATAATAATGTTCAAGTGACAATTAAAAATGAATTTTTTATTAGTATAAACAATAAATTTATAAAATACAAGTAAAAATAAAATAATATGTATTCAACATTAATTATAAATATATTATAGAACATTAACAATACTAAGGAAGTAATTAACATAATGAACAAGAGTTGAGTAATAAAATTCAAAACCACTTGGTAACATTTAATTAAAATTACATTATATAGAATAATTAAAATTTAAACATAAACTAACATTAATAATGATTTATTCCTTATATTACATTCTATTGGGATGTATATACACCATATATGTATTATTTAGTTCATAACATTAAAATATTCCTCGATGAAATGATATTGACAAGAAAATCCATACCTTATGCTTCGTTGTAGTTAAATGAAATTGATCCTCTTATATAGAGATTATAATAATTTTTTCATATAAAAAACACGTTCTTATTTTTTTAATATCATATATAGATCTTTTATAAGATATAATAAGATTTTGGATAAAAATATTTCATGGTTGTCATAGTTTAGGGTATTAATTTCTCAATTTTTTGAGTATATTTTGACTTGTTATTTTGTGTTTCTATTACATATATCATGATTTTTTAATAGAATTAATTTAAATAATGTTTTTAATATCATATATATTTATTATATATTGATTTATAGTAATCCATACAATTATGTTATGGGACATGGAAGGCACCATTAGTGGAGACGGTGGGCTGTACGTACACATGAAGGATGCTTCTGTTTTCTAGTAATTTTAATGAAAGAAAATTAAATGATATATATGTATAAAAAACATATATTATAATATTTATTTAATATATTATATATATATTTCATTAAAACATTTTTATTATATTCCATGTAAATTGAGGGTGAATCACATCGCTTTGTGGGGAGATAGTCTGTCATACACACGAATGATTTTTTTGTATTCCTAAAAATAGAGATCATATTGTATTGTGTAATATTATAATTATAAAATAATAATGAAATAATAAATAAAATAACAAATTAAAATATGATATGTTTTTAAATCAATATTCCCTTCTATGAATGTCTATAGTTAAAAAACAAACAACATGAGTTTGTTAGGCGACATTCGACCATACACATGAATGATGATTTCGTAATTCATTTAATTTAAGTGTGTGTGGATTTATTTCATATTCCAAACATTAAAAATGTATTTATGTTTAATTTATTGAATTTATAAAAAAACAATTACATAAAAACTGGAATGTTTGAGTAAGAAATAAAACAAAATTGGTCATTGATGAACGACAAATCTTTTTTGATTATATCCTTTTGGGTTGAACCAAATAAATTCTATTGATAGATTTATACTAAATTTATTTATTATAATATGTTTTGGGGGAACTTTTTAAGTGAATATTTTATATTTTTTTATTTAAATGGCTTTGGAGGTCTAAATGACTGATAGGAGTGACTGCCCTTTTATAGTGGATGGGGAGTGGCATTCTTTTAAATACCAGAAAATAGAACACTAAATTGACATATCAATTAACTAATGTGAAAAAAATAATGAAAACTATTTTATAAAAATTGAAATATGGTTAAAATATAGCCATAAAACTAGGTTTTGACATGTTTTGGGACATTACCATTAATTATATTTTAAGATTAAGGACTAAAAACTCATGTTTTTAATTATTTTGATAAATAGTAACATTTTACGTTAACAATGTTGGAAGAATTATATTTATCTGGTTATAAATTATATTTTATTTCTATTAATAATACATTATCAATTTTTCCAAATTAAGCTCACATAAGTGGCATAATTTAATTTAAAATTTTTCTTGAAGATAAGAAGAAAAAGTTTTTCTAAAGTGAAATTTATCAATATTTTTAAAACATATATATTAAAATTCACAATTAAACTGCATAAAATGACATAAAATTTATTAAAAGATGTATTATTTGACTATTTTGACATAAAAAACTCTAATTTTGATTTCCCCTTATAAATAATTTAAATAAAAAGTCAACATTCAATTAAATTATGTATTTTTATATATACATCAATAAAATGACTCTTCTATGAAAAATACAGAAAATTCACCCTATGATAATTTTTACAATATATTTTCAACAATGAATTTAATTTTTTCTAATAAATTTTTTAAAATATTCATTGTTTATTTTTGAAACATCTACTCCATTAAATAGCTGAAAATTACCTTTTGAAAAAATATAGATTTTTATGTGTAAAATTGGATTTTTTTTATTATAACAATAAAATATATTTTCAAAAATTAAAAATATTTTATTGGTTATTTAATATTTATATTTAATTATTATAATTCACTGCTAGTAATTAATTTAATATATAATGATAAATCGTCAGTGGGTTCATAAAAAAGTTTATTATGAAAACATTTCATTTATATTCAATAGGATTTTATGTTCATTTCATATTAATTTGAAGAAAATGAATACAAAAAAACATTTAATAATTTAGTTAATCTATTTTATAACAACCTATTTAATTTCTATGAAATTATTTTCATTTTAAATATCCATATTTTTAATATTTTGTAAAACTCAATCTTTCTTATAATGTAATCCATCAAAGAAAGTCATTGGTTCATGTAATTCAATATAAACTATATTCTAGGTGAATTAAATTATATATATTGTAATTTAATATAGATAAATTATTTTGAATTTCATAATTTCTAGGGATGTTATATTACTTTCTACATAGGGTGTTTCATGTCATATATGCAACTGAATATGATGTTCATATATTAAAATTTAGGGGTGTAACAAAAAGTTTCATTAGGCTTCAGTGTGGTTGTTGGGTCTATAGATAGCATAATCGGCCTCAACATTGTGATAATATGAGAAATTTATATCAAAATCATTTTTTAGAGCTATTAATGTGAAATTCAATGGTATATTTCCAGTGAAGAAAGAATATTATTTCCAATTGTTGGGCATTTGGAGAATGTTTTGATTTAATGGCATAGATGGAAATGGTATATTTTAACTAAATAACCTCATGAAGTAAAATCAATCATAATATTATCATTTAGGAACAATCCATCAAAAAATATCGAATCAATATTTTATTAATAATTGAATAGTGAAAAACAAACACAGTCTTTTGAATCGATATATTTCACCTTCAGTTTTCCTAATCCCACAAATAACATTTTAAATGGAATTATTTAGGGAATAATTAATATATTTTTCTTTTAAAATATTATTTATCTCATTAAAACATATAATAAATAAATATTGTGAACTGAAAAACCATTCTTCGGAAGAACCTTCTAAAGAAATATAAAATGACCACCATTTAGTTCTATTTTATTCAATGCCTTGGGGATTCATGTGGAAATAAATATAATTGATTTTTTAATGTTTTTATGTATATATTAACTTGTAAATCAATTAAAAATTTGTTTTTTCTAAAAAAAAATATATGAGTTCATTCCTAATTGGGGCTTCAGGATATTCCTCAGGGGTTGTTTGATTTTCACCATAGGATAAAGATAATCCATTAATGGTTCTATTTTAATCCATTTGAAATTTCTTCAACTAACTTCATTGTATAAATTTTATTAAATGATTAAAAACTAGGTATAGGGTTATTTCTAGTATATCTATCCATATATGATAGGTTCTGTAAATTTTAAAATCAATTCATTACAATTTCATGTCAGAATTACGGGCCATGAAAAAACTATGTTTCCAAATCATCACATGAAACCTATAAAGATTCACTTATATTTGATGTGGTGGTCATTATTTTGAAAAACCAAATCATGAGATTTTTTCCCATGAGAAATTCAATATATAAATCCATGTATTATCTCTCAAGTATGTGGCAATTTGATTAAAAAATGGTCACTGTAGATTTGTTTGTCATTGTAAGAATTAAAAATTTGGGATTTGATTAAAAGGTATAAAATGATAAATAAATAGAAAATAAAATTCAACAAAAATCAAATAATAGATAAACAATTATGGTAAATACTACGGTTATGTTATTAGTATTGAAGATGTTGTTGTGGAAAATCATAGACCTTCTAGATACTCACATCTTCTTTCATTAAAAATGACATCATAAATGAACATCTCAATACCCTCCAAAAATTTCTAAATAAACACCCTAGTTATAAATGATATAGTATCTGGAACTAATATGGTTTTTCCCTCTTATTAATGTGATTCAATCACTTTAAGCCCTCTAGGTAATCAACCCTAATTGAGATCACTATGCTTAATGCAAGACCTCCCCAAATTAATATAAATTTCCAAAATAATTATATAAGATCACTGATTTAATAGAAATAAAAAAAATAGTTGAAAATGTATTCAAAAATTAAAATAAAAACCTCTCTATTTTAAAGTTATATTTTTAATAGTAATTGAAAAGAGATTACACAGGAAGATAACAATTCGGTAGGGGTAGTGTTTTAGTTATCACATTGCTTAACCATTTTGTGTGTAGCCTCACATTAAATAGAAATATCCCATTATCTCTGTTCTAGAAGAAATGAATATAATATTAATCATCATCTTTATAACATACTTAAACCTTCTCTCTCATGTAATTAAAAAACATTAAAAATATATGGATGTGAAAATATAAAGAGGGTGAGGGGTTTAAATTTTTTGTCTAGTTTCTATAAGTCCAATGTTTTCTCGATTTAATTATCCTTCATAATTGAATCTTGAATACATTTATTTTATATATTTTTTACTAATTAGATGATTAAACAAAAATAATCATGCAACATTAACACATGTAATAAATGATAAGATAGTTTTAATGATGTGCTATTTATATATCCAGATAGAAAACAAAACATTATCCTGTTTCACGCACTGAAAGACCATTTAATTTGGACACTTGTATCCCATCATATAAAAAATTTAATGGGTGTCAATTATATCATCCAAATCAATTTCCATATTGATTCATTTATTTGGCCCCCAAGAATATCAAATTAGAACTAGTTATAATGGAAAATGATGTAGCTCTGGAACAATGGAAGCCTGGAAATGAATTATTATGTTATCATAAATATAGAAATATTAATTCATGAAATAAATAGATGATTGAAAATAGATAAATTTCTAGTATTAGGGAATATTCACGTAAAACCTTTAAAGATAATAAAGTTCCAAAAAAGTAGCAATTTCACATTAGATGATAAATTGATGGGTATTATTTCATTGAAATATACATGTAAAAGAATCAAAATAATAGCTCTATCAGAATCTCATTTCATCAAAATCATAGAAACATTATGTGGTATTTGTTATAATATATTTCAACATGACCAAATGGAAATAAAAATTCATAATACAATGAATTTTTTTAAATAAAGGGAATGATGATACAGTCCCTTGCATTAAGAGGGTTCTTATAATATATTTTTAATCCTTATTAAAAACATGGGGCCACCATGTGAGGGATTTTTAGAGGTATTGGAAGAGTAAATTCATTCTCACGTAGATATTATTAAAAAAAAGTTTTTGTATAGGTGGGTATATATTGAAAATATAGAGTATATTTTTTATTAATTCCCAAAAATAGGTTTTCAACACTCTATGATAAAATATTCAAAACCACCTACCATCCCATGTTTTTCCAAAGTATATTTCCTAATATGATATTTCCTAATTATTTTATAAGAATATGAACCGAAAACTTTAAAATAATACCATTAGTGATATAGATGAGATTCAAGTTCATACATAATTCAATTTAAACACATAATAATATAAGATAAAAAGTGTAGGTCACATTATAGAATAATAAAATTGGTAAAATATCTTTATAAATATTATTTTAATGTTGAAAAATATTTGATTTCATAGAAATAAATTATATTATTTATTAATGATATATATTACAACTTGATGGTTAAGTGTTCATGGAGTAAGCATATGGATGAAATCTTATTGTTTGGGTTTCATAATAATCTTCAATGGCTGAAATATGACATTTTTTCTTGGAAATCCATCAAACCAGCCCATTATGTGGACCTTGATACCCTCATTGGTAACATTGGACATGCTAATATGCCCCTTGTAGCTTGATAGGATGATGATATTTTTAGAAAAACTATTATAATGGTAATCTATTTTGATGTGATGCTTCTTGAGTAGGAACATGCCACAAGGGAGGATTCTAGAGTTACATGACTTAAGAAGGGGACCAAAAAAATCCTTTTTCTAGAATGAATGTTGGAAAAGATGGACAAGATAGATCTTAATATTATTCTAAAGGACACATCCTTCACTAGTGAATCGTCTGTGGTTGGACTTATGGCCCCTTACTTCATTTTATCATTCATCAAATGTAAAAAAAAATTAACCAATGGAAAGGGGATTCAGACAACCAAAATAACTGAGGCCGAGAAGATATATAGGGGCCTGATGAAATGGAGGCCCGTGGAATATCCACTAACCAGATTGACCCCATTGGACTTAATCTATACAAATTGTGATGTAAAATAAGAGCATGCCCAGTAACTGTAATAGAACCATGGTGGTCATCCACCTAGTTTCCCTCACACCAAGAGTGTAGAACATTGGTGTTGATGACAAGAAGTGACCGACACTTTCTAATGACATAGGGGATCGACCACGAAGTAGATCCAATTCAATGTAGGGCATTATAGTTAAGCAAAAAATCAGTTTAAACCTCTGACACCTCAAATCTCCTCTATTGGAAAAGAGAGTGGTTAAGAAGCATTGCCTTGGATTCAGCTTGAAGGGAAGAACCGCAACCCAGACGCCCAAAAAAGGCCAGTAGGATAGATCCAAAAGAATCACGGATGACCCCACCTCTGTGAAGAAACCCAATACCACCAGATCCATCCATATTGATTTTCAGTCCCTGGAAGGGGGGAACCAGGAGACCTAGTGGCCTCTGTTAATATTGTTACGAGGGGCGATGAGAGGGAACAAGACTTGATGCTTCTGAAGGGTGGGTGCCTCCAACCAGTGTGAGAAAAGTCTAGCCATATTGAGAAGGAGGTGCTTCTTCCTGACAATGATTGATCATCCCAAGGATTGGCCTTCTTAATGCTTGCACTGATTCCTCACTTGCAAAATACACCATCAGACTGCATGTAGGTCTAATGTGCGGGCCAGCTTTTCTATACCCCTCTCACCCGCACCGCAGAACCACCTAGCCAGGAAATCCATATTTATCATAATCTGAGAAATAAGAGCAGTGACGTCACCAAATTACTCCCACGCGTTGCTTTTGAATTCATCTTCGAAGAATATTTGGGTTGCCATATCCTCCCTATGTAGTCTGAAACATGCGCATCTCGAGGCTAGGGGACTTCCACAAACTTTGACATTTTCGTCAGTAGAAACAGCTTTGTTCTTAATCCTCTATGTGAGGTAGTTGTACTTCACTGGGATTCCTCGAATCCATAGGGTATCATTCAGACTCTCTGTCTAATCATGCAGCACCTAGGAACAGTAGAAATCATTTGTTGTGAAAGCCCCCATGGTAGAGGGAGATAAGACACATTTTTTCAGCTCCAAACCGAGTTCAATGGGATTGACGGTGTCCAGTTGGTCCTCATCCATGACAGCATTGATACAGGTGGGTAGATATCTATCCTCCCTAAAGGATATTGAGGTGACATGGAATCCCAAGATTCCAAGGGGAAGCCCAGACCAATTGTGATTCCAAAAGGATATGTCTCTGTTCACAGTGATCACCCAAGAAAGAGGTTGCAGAGCCATTATCAGAGGAGAGATCATGGACAAGAGCAGGGAAACATGGCCATCAAGCTGGGTATATATTCCTAAATGGTAGTTATGCATGGTAATCCCCCAGAGCGGGCATTTTTCGAGAACATCCCATGTAAGCTTTCCATGAGTTCATTAAAGGGTATCAGAGATGTTGCGAACATTAATTCCTCCTTCCCCCCACCGACTGTGACACCCTATGCCAAGATGACCACTAGAGGCTCCCTTCGATGGCTGGATCCAAAATGAATCTAGCCAGGTGCTTCTCAATCCTATTGATAATTACATTGGGGACTTTAATTCATGTGAGAGCATGTAAAGGGGTGGTGAGTAGGACACTGTTAACTAGCATGATATGGCCCCTGAGGGATAAGTATTTGTTCTTCTAATCATTGATCTGGTCCGTGATTCTACCGATTAGGAAATCAAATTCCCTGATCTGGATTCATCATGAAGAAATAGGGACCCCAAATACTCCATAATTAATGACCTGTTCGCATGTCAAGGCTCTGTTAGACAGAGGAGGTATTACTAGGCAAGAACCTTTTAGAGATGAAGAAATTTCTTTTAGCCTTGTGGATGAACTGGTCGCTCCAGTGGAAATACCCTTCCATTATCTTTTTGAAGACTCTGATAGATCTTTTATGGGCATTCATGAAGATTAATGTATAATCTGAAATCATAAGGCGGGAGATGGAGGGAGACCTCTGACATCTACAGAACGACTGAATCAGTCCATTGCAAATGCTCCTATAAAGGAGGTGGCTGGGGACATACTTGGTGTAGATAAAGAGGCTCAGAGATATGGGGTCACCTTGCATTAGGCCACGAGTGTCCTTGAAGAAACTATAGGTCATCCCCATGATGGTGATCTCCAACCATTATGAACTAAAGAATCTAAAAAAGAGATCAACGTTACCCAAGGAGATGCCCATGCCTTCCAAACCCATATTTATAAAGCCCCACTCAATGCAGTCATAAGCTTTGTTCATGTCCAATTTAATGGCTATGTTGGAACCATGATTGTTTTGGTCGATATCGCGAATCATTTCTTGGGCCACAACAATGGTTCCCCAGATTGAGCACCCCTTCAAAAAATTGTGCTGCTCCAAGGAGATCCATCGGGGAATTTGAAGGGAGAGCCAGTTGTTAATACGATTGGAGAGAATCTTGTAGGGGAAGTTGAAAAAACTCCCTGGTCAATAGTGTAAGAGGGAGGGAAGGTTATTTGTTTTGGGAATGAGTAATTTGGTAGTGGCACTTGAATCCCGAGGTAGGGACCCCCCCCCCCCCCAATCATGGATGGTAGAAATAGTATCAGCTTTCACCACTTCCCACGATGATTTGCATAAAGATCATGGGAAGCTATCCAGAGCAGGGGTGATTTCTGGGATCAGAATCACCATTGCACCATGGATATATTTTCAATCTGGTACTGAACCGAGTCCTTCATTGTCCTATTGTGAGAGCAAGGTGGGTATCACATCAAAAAAACACACTATTCTACCCTAGTTATCCATCCATCATCCGTGGGTTTGGCCCAGCGAGTTGGTCCCTGAAGAAGGAGTGAGCCATACCTCCCACAATATCTCTTTCATATTTGTAGGAACCGTGGTCCAGGATAATATTTGGTTTCCAAATTAGCTTTCTCTATTTGATACACACGTGGAAGAAAGCTGCGTTTCAGTCTCCCTCACTAAGCCATTTTATCCTGGACATTTCTCATGCTAGACATTCTTGGTTGAGGATCGAATCTGACAGAGGTTCTTTCTTCTTGAATTGTACAATAAAGATCTGATCATCCCATGCATTCTCTAGACTGATCTCAAGATCCTCAAACTCTTGCATGGAATTGTCGATGTCTCCATCGATGGGGGGAAGCCCTATCGCCCATGCCTTAAGATTCATCTTGAGGATTCTCATTTTATAATGGATTTCCACCCACGTATACCCCTGGGAGGAGTTGCTCCAAACTTCTCTCACCCGATCGAGAAACCATGGGGAGTTGGCCCATTGATGATAAAACTGGAATCATTCAGGGGTGTGCCACCCTGCAGACAGGGAGACTAGAAGAAGAGAGTGGTCCGATAATCCACGAACAAGATGACTAACCTTGGAGATGGGAAAAGAGGTGAGGGCCTACATGTTAGCCAAACAACGGTCCAAGCGGCTCAATCTGTCATGGTGTCCTTTCTGGTCGTTTCCCCAGGTGAATCGGTCACCAGAGTATCCTATATCATTGAGACCATTCCCGACCATGAACTTATTGAAGTCTAGGATAGACTTTCTATTGAAGGGGCCCCTTCTTTTCTTCTCATCCAGATTGACAATGATGTTGAAGTCCCCCCCCCCCCACGATCCATGCGAGGTTTCCAGGATCGAAGGATTTAGGGTCTTTCCCGAGAGCTTCCCTTTCACATGCATCACAACTTCCATAGATGAAGGAAACGAATAATGAAGTGTCATCGCGTGACACCTCTTTGTGATAATTTGTTCTATGGCTTGTACTATATCAACTGAGATGTCCCTCCGCAAGAAGATCAAGTTGTGCTTATTGATGTGGTCAGCATGCATGGAGTTGTGCAGCGTGATTCTTCTAGAGAAATTCATTATCTTTTTGGGGTTTTGCTTATGCTCAAGGATAGCCACTATCGAGGCTTTGTGTTTGGTGTCTTCGGTGGCGAGGAAGTCTGCCTTAACATAGGCTCTGAGACCCCATGCATTCCAAATGCTTAGAGATAACATTAGGTAAACAAGGTTTTGGCTTTGGATCCTAAAATCTTTGACTTCTTGGGGAGGGAGGATGATAGCTCCTTTGGTAGCTTTGATCCTGACCGAGTGCACACCCCACCATCCTTTGAAGCCATCATGTTATCGAGAAGAAAGGGTCCGATGGGAGAGGATGGGGTTATGCTTTGAGCACTGCGGGAGGACTGGAGGGCCTGACCTGAGACGCTGAGGTTAAGGTTTGGGGAGCCCACAGATGGACTCAAGGGAGAGGCCGGAAACGCCATCCCGCCTAAGGATACAACCTGGGAAGGGTGCAGGACCTGGGGAGCCGGGTAAGGGAGGAATCCCACCAAGGGAAGCATCCAGGGAGGCGAGGGTAGGGGAAGGAGAGCCAGGGGCCAGGGGACTGGCATCAAAAAGAGAGAGGGGTGGGGGCAATGCCATCCCGCACAGAGCTGCTCGACGAGCCGCAAAGGAAGTCCCTGAAGCATCCTAACGTGGGGGGCCACTGGGGGTGCGGCTGAGGGGGCGGCTGGGCCACAGAGGCTGCAGGAGCGAGCGCTAGACCCTGGGTAGGGGAAGGATCCACCAAGGACATGGAGCCAGAGGGACAAAGAGGGATCTACCGAGGGGCAAAGAGGATAGGGGCCGAAGAGGAGCCGCGATTGAAATTCGACGGACCAGATGGTGACCAAGCTGACGAGGGCGCAATGGGAAGAAATTTTGAAAACCCCGACGGTGTGTGGGGCACGTAAGAGCAATCCCTCTTCAAAATAATCCAAAACCGAAATTTCTTTGTTTCCATGATTGTGAATGTCATCCCTTGAATGCGGAATGGTTATACTTCAAGAACCTCAGTCCTTTTTGACTGCTTCCCCAGGGTAGTTTATCTGGATACTAACAATTTCATTGAGAATGATCTATATGACGAGGATGTCCAGGGAGCTGTTATCTCTCTCATTACTGGAAACGCCCATAGTCATGAAAGATTCCTAGAATAAATATATAATAATTCTTCCGACCTTATCAAACGTGAGCTACTAAGGAATATCAAAATAATTTTACGGGGAGCAGGCCTGCCTAGAGTGTGCATCTTCTCTTTATAAAATATTATCATCAGTTCGTAATAGAATACTTCCCGGCCACCTTCCAAAATCGACCTCCAAGGAATAGAAAAGCTTTATTATGGCTTCTTCCAACCAAACTAAAATTTCAATGTGTCATGAAATGGTTGATGATATCAATAAAAAGGTATTTGGATCCTACATTTCTATCAAGATCGATATGGATAATCCTTATGATAAGATGTAGGGGTATTGAATCATCAAATTCATTCATGGTATAGGATTCTCTGAGATGGTAATTGGTGTTTTCCTTAGATCTACTAGTTCCCCTTGGTTCTCTATTACTTTCATGGGGTAGTGCTACAACATCACCAAGTCAATTCAGGCCTGAAAGTAAGGGGATCCCCTATCTTCTAGAGTTTTCATCCCGACCCAAGCCTCATTGAGTATATATTAAAATACTAATTTTAGAGTTGTACAAATAATACCATTCTGGTGTAGGCGAAGCCTCTATGGGGTCACCCACCTCTTCTTTATGGATTACATTCTTCTCATTCTCAATGGAAACTGCATGTGTATTTAGGAGGTTAATCTAATTACATCCTTGAATAATAAATGTTGTTCTGAATTCACTAATTTGGGAAAATTTGGTGTCATCCTTCCCGATGCATGCTCATAAAGAAAAGGGATTAAAATTGTTTATGTTTTGGGGGATCATAAGAATAAATTTCTCATATATTATTTGGGAACTCATCATTCCCTTGGTAGAATTTGGTTTCACTATTTCGATGGTCTTGTTAAATGACATGAAATTGAATTTTTAATGGAAAAAACGGGTTCCTCTTATTCAAGGAATGCATCCCCTTATTAATTTGTCTGTTTACCCCTATTCCTGTGAATATTTTAACTACAATCATTGTCCCCAAAGCAGTCCTGCATAATATTTTGAATTTTATTACAACCATTATATAGGATGTGCATGCATATGGTAGAAATCAATGGGACTCATGGTTTAGAATGGATAGAGTGATTGTAAATGGGGGAATTGGACCAATAAATATCATTGTGTAAATGTATAATCTTCAATAGAGGATCTCCTAGGACTATATCAAATGAACAAATTTATGGGATAGTATCCTGAAACAAAAATATAGACCGAATTTTTATCATTCCGAAAGAAGGATCTCAAGGATGTTAAACTCAATTTTGCATCACTTACCTACTCTCCAGCTTCATTTTAAATGAATCAGGCAGTATGTGTAGAATAATTACTGGAAGGATAATTGGATGGGGAGTGTGTTTTCTTTACAAGGGTTCTCGGTTACTGGTATATCCATCATTTAGCCTACCATATTTCTTTACAAATATGTTACACTCTCAACGCTCAATAGTAGGAGATCTATAATAATATTCTAATGAACTTAGAAATTGAAATATGCGTTTTCACTCCTTGCTCAATAGGTAAATTATTAACGATGGCTTACAGTCACATACTATATGGGAGCCAGGATATGGATGTATGGTGGGAGTCTATGTGGTGTAAATAGATCCTGACCATGATTAATTTCTGTGTATGGTGTATCTGTAATGATTATATATCTACTGATCAGAGACTGAGATGAAGTGGTATTTTAATGGTTTCTAGTTGTCATTGCTTTAACACTCCCAATGACTAGTCCATAAATCAATTATTCTCTGAAGGGGAGTGGTTATCTTTCATCTAGTATGGCATGGTTTTTTATAGTGGGAAAATAAAATGGGATATTTCTAAAAATAACTTCCCACATGCATGGTTCTTCGGAAAGGGAAATGATCTCCATGAATGCAAGGTAATGTAATTATTCTTTGTAGTCGGATGATGGGTAATTTGGAATGCTCATAACAAGGTTCTTTATGAGGGACCACATAGAACATGTCCAATGGTTATAGTTATAGCTCATTCTCTCATGGTTGAGTTGGTACCATTTTTCAATCAAGGACAGTGGTCTCCTTCTCTTTGGATTCTCATTTGGGGAAGGCACATTCCTTACACGTTTTTCAGAATCACATATTTGGGAAACTGGGTAGATGGCATCCCCCAGTTTATATCCTCAAACTGAATAATGATTGGGACTGCACAAGTGGTATCATTCATGGAGGAGGTGTGGTCCATGATAAAAAAAATTCGGATATAACTTTATTTAGTTCACTATTCAGTAAAGGTGACTCCAACATTGTAGAGGCATAAACCATGATAGATTGGATTGATTTTTTCCAATCTCATCATATCTATCTAAATTTATTCGATACAGATTTATCTATTTTAAATGGTTCTTTTTAGATGTCTACATTTACCCCGTGGGCTCTCACCTACTATGGTCTGTGGTGTAGGATCCTTCTCATAAATCAGACATATATTACTAACACATGGTGTGAAGGAAACATGGTAGTAGAATTACATGAATCATAGGCCTTTGATGAAAATAAAATTTTCACCTTAAATATCATTGGATCCCTTCCCCCAAATTGTGTTAGCCTTGTTAGGTTTGACGCAATTGAGCTCAACTATTTCATACCATTGTGAATTTTCAATGATTTACACTTGTTAATAATCTTTTTATAATTGGATGGATGGATAGTCATTATTTCATTAAAAATAAATTATAAAAAATTATAATTATATGTTATAGATACATAACCCTTTATTACATCACTGTACACCCAAAGGCTAAGTTATTAGATGGTGACAAGTTATTGGGGGTGGTTTGATGAAAATAAATTGATGAGTGATCTCAAAATTCATAAAATTATCATATAAACCGGTTTTCTCATTATTTGATTATTTAATCAAAACGTGTTCATCATCAAGGGAAGACACGGGTAACATCATCTCCCTCATATGCTCTATTAAAAGGAATTCATGGGGTATAATCCTAGTGGTCATGTCCATTTCCTCTTTCATATTTTGAATTGGATTTTATCTTCACCCTTAAAATACACTAATAATAACAGTCACTATAAAAGGGAAATATTATCAGTGGCAATAATTATTAAGAATATCTTAAATATTTCAAGATATAACTTTTGAAGGCCAAAAGTAATTAAGGTAGTGCATTTGTTGGTTATAACATCCTTACTTAATAAGAAATATACTAATTTTAAAGGGAGGTTTAAGTTATAAAAAATCATGTCCTTAAGAGAATGAATATGATTGATATATAATATATAATAATGATTATGGAACGGTTATTTAATATTTACCATAATTTCATTCCATCAATTGAAGAATGAAAATAGACTTCACGAGGGCGTATTATTTATGGTTCATGATTAGTGTAATTCATTTTCCTATCTCTATCATTTACAGAAGACTCCTAAATTTATATATAATAAATATATATGATATTTATATCATGATAATGAAATTTTAGATGATAGAACTATGATCAATGGGAAAGTAATATAACTTACAAAATAAAATTATCTGGAAAAATGAAAATGTTAATAACCTGGAACGATTACTCTAATAGTGAATTATTATTAAATTGGTGTTTAATTGGTATATGTGGAATGTATATGATATTATAATTTGGTAAATGATTTTATTATAAAATTATAATATATAAGATATTATAGTATTTGATGTTAGAGATCTATTAATTAAATATAAACTTGAGGTAAGTGATCTTTATTAGAACTTATATATTTTTTAGGACTATTTATGATTATTTTTTAGTAATGAATTTTCATGATTTACATCAAAATAATCTCATCAATTTTCTTCTAAATGTATTTTCTATAGATATATATATTTTCATTTAAT
The DNA here is from genome assembly GCA_963277665.1 of Viscum album. Lineage (NCBI taxonomy): Eukaryota > Viridiplantae > Streptophyta > Magnoliopsida > Santalales > Viscaceae > Viscum > Viscum album. The sequence continues at coordinate 966,655,432 of OY728136.1, forward strand.
TTACCTTTCTATATATTATATATAGACTCAGTGAATAATATTATGAAATATAAAATTTATTTCACTCTTCACTAAAAATAATACTCCCATACATATCAAGGTTTTATAAACTATATTTCAGTTGATTTGTTATTATTCTCATAATTTTTTTAAAAGTCATTATTATTCCGATTTTTTATTTCAGAAAATATAATTAATGTAACATTATTTTTATTTTGTAAATGAGGTCCTTCCAACATTTTTATAGAATGCGTTAAATGAATCATTGTTTTGACACTCACGTCGTGACCAGGAATTTCCACGATCATGAATTTTAAATGGGTTTAATCATTGTTTAATAAATTCCATGGTTTTTAAAAAAAAATCATGTTTCTTTATATTTTGGAATTTTTTAAATTTTTAAGAAGTTATTACAATGTGAAATGTGTATTTTCCTTAATAATATTTCCATGTAATCCTTCAATGGAATTTTAATTTCTGATAAACAACATTATTGTCACTTATTCATTACTGATGATACGATCAAAAGATTCCAAAATTATAATTCCTTTGGATTTTTTATGTTTACAATGACATGATTAACATGAATCCTGTTTATTTTCCACATACTATACTATTATTAAATGATGAAATGTTTATGAATATTATTTATTTTATAATGGTTAAAATATGATGATGTTTTATGATCTATTGGAATTAATATTAATGATTTTCATTATTTGATTGTTGGGACCATAATTATATAGTTATCAAATTCATTTGATGAATAAGGATATCCCTTGATATTATAAGTATAGGAATGGGAACTAAATCCAATTGAGTTAGTGACTCTCTCTATTGTTATAGTCTTTGGAGTGATCATTCAATATCGATATGATCGTATGGCTGTTAATAAACTATAATAGTCATGGAAGTATATCCTAACTAAAGAATTATTAATATTTTTTAATGTATCATCCCCAAACTTATGTCTTATTCAATTATTTTTCACTCATCGCTCTTGATATTTGACACCTTAATAATTAATATTTTATAAGCATCCATGCTTTATAAAATGATTCCATATTATGATCTATTATATTCATGGGATGGTTTTATATACTTCATGAAACTATTACCATACCATTATTCACATTCAAGTCAAATGATATAATCGAAATATCTTGTGTTTACTTATACTAATCATATTGGATGATATTTTCTTATTATTTAGTTCCCAATGTTATGATGTATGGTATTAAGTATGATTTGACTATAAACTTACATTGCAATTATGATCATGATGATATTTGATGTAAATATCTTATAAACTATTTATTTATCTATCAAATTTTCATATGATGGTATAACTATTCATTTCAATCAAGGATCATAATTTTATTTAATGAATTCTCATATATTATGAGGTGATATCATTGTATGAAAATTATGGTTCACTATACCAAGACTCGTCTAATTATTCAATAAAAAATCTATTATTTCTATATAATTTAAGTATATATTCAACAAAGAAGATCTAAATATGAAAAGAAAATGGAAAAGGGAATATAGGTAAATATAAATTAATATACAAAACACTTATATGAAAATGAATCAATTTTATCCAAGATCATTTGAAAACAATACCAGAGATGGGAGGGAATGAAGGGAATCTCCAATTACGATTAATTAAACGTGAAAAAGAAAACCCATGGACAGTTTCCCCAAAACAACCTAATTGTTTTTTTTAAATTCCAATTCTTAAAAATGATGGAATTTTTTCTCTAGATACCTAGTAGATCCTCCCTAACCAACAAGATATAATTTGGGTTGCTGATGGGATTCCACATGGCACAAGATGGCCCAAAAAAAGTGACTATTCCTTGAGGTAATATAAACTACTACATTGAGATATTCCATTGGGTACTCGATGGATCCAGATAATACCAAACAAATTCATTTTTAATTTCTCAATATTTAAAAACACATTACCTAACTATTTTCTACATTTAATTTGACCTCAAAAAGTTCTTTTAACTCACAAATTAAACTACAACATCATTTAAAACCTAATTCAAATTCAAAAAAATTTCCACCATAATTTAGTTTCATTTAACTCTATATCAAATCTGATTTTTTGATCATCCAATATAAGGGATCATTAAAAATTCCAAAATAAACCCCTTTTCACCATATAATTTTAACCTTTTTATGACAATTATTTTCACTAGATTTTATGATTTAATTAATTATACCCACTAGTAAATAAAATATTGTTTGTGGAATTCTACCACTACACCATACCCAATAAAGAAATCAATTATAATATCAACTCATTTTCAAACCCATTATATCACATATCCATTACAAGAATAACATGAAATATTTTATTTCTCTTTCAATATATCAAATAATTCTAATAAATTGATAGTATATAAGTGATTTAGTAAAATATTTAAAATAAAAAAAATACCCCACATGGAAATGAATTTTTGGTTCATCTAGTACTTAGAAGACATTCCTTGAACACTTGGTGGCCCACCTAGAACATAAAAATATTACACAAATCACTTATAAAGATACCTAGTTAATATCACTTTGAACATTTTATTCAGTACCATTAGTATTACATAAGGTACCTTGTGGTTCCATATACAGCCACAAAATTTTATTAAATTACTCACCATTTAAAATTTCACCTTTTTTTAAGAATAATATTTCTAACTAAAAATTCATAATTATAACATCCACAATAGGTATTATTTTTTACCAAATCTAATGTTAAATTTTAAACTTTACATTCAATCTAGTACAATTACAATCTTCTTATTATTTGATTGAAATTACACCATAAGACCTAGGTCATTACATTTATTATAATTCTCTTTCCGTTTTTTTCTTTATTCAATTTCTACAAAATAGAGTAATTAATTTGATTATACGATGATATCTATTAAAGAAAAGTAAAAATATATTCATATATATTGGATTAAAATATATATATATAATATTATTATATTAGTGAAGTTATTAATTTATAAAAAATGATAATCAATCTATTTGTTATAATGAATTAAATTGCCAATGATGATTAAAATAAATATTTTTTCACTCCAATGAGTAGAATGTTATTATAATTGGATTAAAATAAAAAAAATTGTAACTAGCATTAATATCATGGGTTTGACTTTTTGATTTTTCCCCAGCCTCCTAAAATTTACCATTAATAATTATACTCTTCATTACAATGAGGATGTAGCTACTATGGGTATGTTTCATATTTTATGGGTCCATTCCACTTATAAGTGAAGATATAATTAAATAATTTATCATTCATGGTTTTTATTATGGATATTTTTTCTATTAAATCATTTATGTAATGTTGAATTAGTGTTGATATGTGTCATGTAATTCAAATTAATTGAAAAGATTAATCCTTGAATTCTCTTTCATGCATAGAACATGAGTTATAATATTATAAAAATATGTTGTAATATATTAACATATAGATCCAGGTTATCCAAAAAAATTTATCTTTCAACTAGGATTTGATGATAAGATATGATAAATTTTGGAATGTTAAAGAGTATAGACGCACAACTGGTCACTTGATGAATATAAGTTAGTAAAAATATTTTTATATTAACCTTTTTAAATTTTACAATATATATTTTTCATATATGATTCACTGGTGTAACATTATTGAGAATTTGATATAGGCCAGTCTTTGTTAAATTGGATCCCTACATATGTTTTATAATTTCACGATATGTATATGAAGTTACATTTGAATATTTATTGACATAAGGTATTCTAGTAAGAAAAAAATTAGGCATGTAAGTTTTATTATATAAGACATGGTCTCTCCACCCATATTTTGGGTTGTGACATCATGCATCTCAATTCATTTTTGTTTAATTATTTTCATTTCCATGAAAAGAAAATTGAATGTGATATAATTTTATTATACATATTCAACTCATTAACTGATAATAGAGATAAGATTCAAAGGATTGACATTATTCATTTCACATTAATAATCATGTAGTCAATGCAAATGTATCTTTGGTAATGTACAAAAAGTGAATTACATCACACACAAAAATGATGTATTTTGGGTTGTTGTGATCTGTTTTTCAATGTAACTCATATATTGTAATTATGAATGAGACTCATCATTATTTAAAAATTTAAAAAGTCCAATAGGGACGTACTTATGTGAATTATAATTATTAGTTTAAATTAATTTCATTATTTATGGTGTGAAAATGTTTATATTTATTATGAATAGAAATAAAATTCTTCCACCTTTTAAATATATAATTCTATAATAGTGATTATTTAATTAATTTATTTTTTATTATATTATAAATAAAATATTATTTCTAATAACAATGAATTAAGATGAGAACATTGTATGTCCCAATATGGATTTTATGCTTGGTATTTGCTAAATAGGATTCATAGATCATTACATGAGTGAAATTAGGAGGCTTGAATAAAGAGGTAATTTAAGCACCTCTATGTTATCTGTTAACACGTCTAAATATTTATTAATGAATCTCCCAAGGCGTTAAGGGAAATAGTTGACTTTTTAGGCTTTTTAATGCTCTAAATGTCCTCTGGACTCAATTTTTCACCTCTATAGGTTTAGTTTGGGATTTTTGGTAGATATTTAATGTTTATATTCCTTTAAATAATAATGATAAATGGTGTAATCTTAATCTAACTAAGAGAATGTAATAGTGGTTCTTAAATTAACTTATCTTTCATTATTAGAGGTATATTCCTATCATTTTCCTCAACTAAGAGAGTTCTATATTTTACTCACTCGATAAATTCTCTAGAGTCTTTCCCTTTCCATCATTTACGAATTTACATTGATAAGTGCATTACATAACATGGATATATAGAGGATATCATAGGGGAATTTGTGATAAATATTATTAGGGTATCAATAGGAGACATTATTTATTTAATAAAGACTGAAAAATATGAAATTTATTTAAAATGACATTTATTATCTCATTATTTTTATTTTTATTTAATTTTTATTTTTATATTTGGGTATTTTTACTAATATAACATTTTATTTGGGGCCATAAAATAATTAAATCACTACAATAATATCAATTACACAATCAATAAATGAAATGTATATAATTTATAAGTTATAGTTGTATAGTATGATGATATATTTGGACAATATAGAAAATATTTTAAGTCTCATATAAATCCTTGAGAGAATATTTGATAACCTACTTATTCCCATCACGATAGATTATATTTATAATGGTTAGAGTCATCCCCACTATGAAATATTAGAAACCATGTACTCTAGTATATTTTTTATACATCCTATGATTTCAAAATATGAACATTATGTTTGATATCAAATTCGACAAACAACACTAATGTTAAATAACCTTATGAATTTATGAACATTATAACAAAGCTGTTAAATTTTTGTGTATGAATATTATTAAGTAATATAATAAAGAAAAGTAAATTTACTACTCAATATGATGTTATTGATATATTTTTTTTACAATCAATTATTTTTAGTGAATTATATTAATTCATAAAAAAATATTTTTTCTTCAAAAATAATTTTATTTTGTAACAAAATATTATAATTAATATAAATAGAAATTAAGAAAAATATATAAAAATGACCAAATTTTTTGAAATCATCATTTCAATATTAACATACTGCAAAATATTTCTATTTGTTGAGAATTTTTATTATTATGTGAATAGTGAAAATAGTGATTTTTGTAAACTAATCATGTCATTTAAATAAATAAAGTCATTTAAAATTACCATTATTATTTACATATTATTTAGTGTAATATAAGTATTGTTACTTTATATTCAAAAAAAAATCAAATTTTAATCCCAAATATTCTTGATTGTATTATATGTTAATTTTTGTCTTTAAAAACATAATTTTTTGACTATTGTTTTAATTTGTATAATGTTTCATCATTTTAAATATAGAAAACAACCATTAATACAAAAGATATTAATTAATATATTTATATATATATATTATATTTCAAATCGTATGAATTAGTATGTAAATAATAATGGTTAGTAGTTATAGAGTAAATATGTGATCATTGTATTCCTCAAAAATATGTTTCCCGACGCTCCTCTTTCATGTCATGTATGTTAGATTATTGTTAAATTAAATTCACCCACCTATGGGAATCGAATTTATAAAATTGGATTCCTTATTTATAATCACATTACTACATATTATCCATTAATTTGAACATTTTTTTGATTTATTGAATATTGAAAATAATAATAATATTTTACTATTGTTGAGCTTTAAACAAAATTAACAAGGGTTAACTAAAAATATAAGGGTTGAAGTTTCTCTAAATAATTATTTATTTATATTGGATAGCCAAATTTACCAATTTATTTATTTTTTAAATAATTCATTAATGTTCTGGGGGAATTTTCATTGAATTTTTTAAAAATATAAATTTAAATAATTAAAAATTGAAAATATGACCTTCTTGATTTTAAATATCAACTATATCATCACATAGCAACCAAAGGAAGATGTAAATGAATATTGATATTAATATTTATAATTGATAAATTATTTTTGTGATGGTAATTAATTATTATATCTTATTAATTTTATAATCTCAATAAAGTCGTTTGAAAAGAAAAAACAATAATTGTTTAATTATTAGAAAAATAAACTAAATGATACTAAAAATGCTAAAAGTAATATAAATTTATTGAATTTTTGTAATACAATATATTCATAGACAAATATAATATTATAGGTTTACATGGATATAATATATTCAATTTCAATTTTTATTTTGGTTTTTTTTAAATTGAGATGAAATGACCATTGTAATAAATTAATATTAATGTATTTATATAATAAATAAATATTTATTAAATAATTTTAATTACTAAAAATAATATCCTCTACCAATTAATTAGAATATGCTTAAAAATATAAAACATATTTAATTCATGATGAAATTATAATTTCATAAAAATTATATTTCTCTCAAAATAGTAAAAGCAATGTTACCAGTGTAATGGTTGAAACAGTGGTCTACACATTACATGACCATGAGTCAGATTTAATTTTCCAAACACATGGTATTTTTATTTTATAAGTAGGATTTAATATTTAGAAACAATTTTTTTTTAATTATCTAATTAAAATAATTTTATTTTAAGAATTACGATAAAAATCGTATATATAAACTAATAAAAAAAATATATAATAGGGATGAATGAAACAGTAAAATTAAGATAAATGGTTAAGGAATAACCTTTGTAAATAATATGTTTTTTCTTCCATTGGAGGTTTATAAAATCGATAAAATCCATAAAACCCTTTAATTATAAATTTTTTAGTCAATTGGTGTGTGGTATACATCCCATTATTGAATTGTTTTGGATATTTATATAAATTCCAGTTTTCCATTACAAAAGGTTTCCTACCCAACTCATGTATTTGATAATATTGAGCCATTTGAATCAAATAAATCATAAAATACCCCCCATTCCTTATACATATTATATATATATATTGGTCTTACAAAAAAGCCTTGGCGTTCTTAATAGGTAATCTAAAGACTGATGTTCTAGGAGAATATAAGGGACTTTACTATGCTCTTTCTTTTAATCCCCATTTTAACACTGTTGTTTATGAATTTATAATTAATAAATAATAAAAATAGTATCTACAATCTATTAATATTTTATTATATTTATTTTATAACCTATATCCATATATTATTCATTCTTATGGGATGTGAAAAAATTAATCATGTGTATGGAGTACTAGCACCTCGTGAACCAGTATAATTCATTTTATCATACACACATATCAAGGATTGTTAAAATGATGGATTTAAAGAATATATATTAATATATATATATATATATTATTAATTTAATTATAATTATGTAATTGAAATATAACATATACATTCTGAAATTATATTCAATGGGGGGATAATATCATCTCTCTTGTGTATGATGGACTACCACCTCACAAAAAATGTTCCTCATTTTCACTAAACAATTGTGTGGAGTGTATTAAGGACAGTGTTAATGAATATAATTAATATTTATAAAATTAATTATTTTTTTAATTCTTAAAAAATAAAATAAAATTTTATTTCTTACCAATTAACTATAAGAAAAATGATAATGATGTTCGTGTGTACGTGTTGACTACCACATCCACGAAGTGATGAAATTATTAACATCCCCACGTTAAACAGATGATATATATATGTATTTTTTATGAAATAATACTATATTTATGATATTATTATCATATGTAGATATAATATAATTCATATCTTCATTTCGTAATGATCATTGAAAAATTGAAACTTTACACTTGAGTAAGTATGGCCTACCATCTTCTGGATTATAACATAGTTCATTTTTTATAAAAACAATTCATCATTAGTTTAAAATGTATAAATTATTATTAAATATAAAAACTATTTATTGATTATTATCCTAAATTTGATGATATAATGACCACTATAACATGTTTAACTAACTAAATCTATTTTGAAAATATGAACTGAATTTCCTTAAATCACATGATGTGGGCAAAACTGATTATGTACATAAATATGAAATTAAAAAATAATTATTTTAGTATATGTTATTGAACCTATAAAATTTTACTATGAAATAAAATAATTGTTAATATTTAATATTATACGAGTTATAGGAAATACATATAAACTCTTTGGTGGATAAGCGATATTTCATCTCAATTAACATTCATTGTTGAATATTTTTTTATTATATTGAAAATTTCCAATACATTATCAATATACTGAAACATTTACATTTATAATAATAAATAATTATTAAATCATTTATTGTTAGGTTTCATATAAAATTATTTCATCAAATGGCATTTGAATTTATTGTTACCAAGTTGTAAAGGATTTCATAACACAATTTCTTTTCACTAGGTTATATTACCTCTTCATTTCCCTTGATATAATTACATAATGTTTTTCATGAATTCTTATTATCATATGTTTTATTTCATATTTTTTTATATTCAATTACATTTTATTCACATAATCGATTCATTGATTAATTCTCGGGTCACCACTATAACCGTTTAAAGGGTACGCCGTCTCAAATTGTCACCTTTCAGAAATATGTCATAATTTTGAACAATATTAATTTATTAAGTGTAACTAATACTAATATGAAATTTTATTCAATGACTATCCTTATTTTAATGATATGTAATCTTCAACTAATGTTATTCTTTAATTAGTATTACGGTTGATGAGTTACCAATGTCGTAAATGCTTTTTGATAAAATATTCTTTTATTTCAAGATAGTTTATGTTTAATTTTATTTACAATGATTTAATATGATATTATTTTATTGAATTATATATATTTAACTATAATATTTTTAAGAATAAAAATTTTATATAATAGTAATATTTAATTCTCTTTAGAAGATAGAATGATTTAAAAAATATTATTATGAATCTCCAATATCATTTTTGTCTTTTATCAATAATAATTTTTATTCTAAATATAGATTTTGTAAAAATGTATTAAAAAATGAATTACTATAACATTTTTAATTCATTATTACCCATTAAATTAACATTACAAAAAATGAAGTAATATTGTTATCATTTTCCAAATTAGTTTACTCTTAATGAAAATGTGAATGAAAATTTGGTTTTAATGTACTTGAAATGAATATAGTTGTCCAATTTCATGACCATAAAGATTTTATATATTCATTTTTATGATTCAACTGTTTTTTAAATTATAATGTTTTTATTGTTTGATAATTTTTAGATTTTAAATACATATTTTTTAAATTATAAAAGATATTTTTCTTAAGAAATAATCTGTTCAATATTTACAAAACAAGTTTCCATGTAAGAGAATATCTTTGGATGTTACTCTATGTGAAAATTTTCTTTTCCCCAATAATGTTTTAATGTTATTTTAATACTATTTCTATTAATAAATGTCAATATCCCTTGATGTTAGATACGCTCCATTAGTGATGTGTTTTACTAATACCATCCTTATTTTTCTTTGGATTTATTAACAAATTTCCATTGAATTTGTTTCCAATCCAAGGTTTAATATTTTTATGAATGAAAATTAATTATTTTAGGATTTAAAATAAAGTAAACTAGATCTTTTTATCAATGAATGGCACTTGGAAATTATTGGTGATTAACATATGAGCCCGATATATCTTATATGAAGGGTTGTTCCTAATTATATATCATGATTGAGATTGATATAGATTACAAAATGGGTTTACATTGATATCATCGAGTGAGACTAGTATAGAATATATTATGGCAGTTCCGAGATAGAGCTCCAATATATTAGTTAATGTAACATGTCATTAGAGTAAATACGGAGGGAGTTACCGGAGTGTTTGTCCTTTAAATTTAACTGTGATCTAATTTTTACTAACATGGGTTGAAATCGTGTCATAATTAAGATATTCATATGGTACTGACAAATTTTTTCCTTGTTATAGGTATTAAATTTATTATTTGATGAAATTGACATTACATGGATCATGATTATTGATTATCTGTACTCATTCATTTATTAAATATTTATTAAATTCAACATTTTTAATGTTCTTGGATTCAAGGGTATGTGTTATCATATATCATTCTCATACACTTTGATTATTCTATCATATCATTATACTCATCTTATTCTCACTATTTACTTTCAGTTGTTAAGTCTTATAATTACCGAAAAATTGCATTACATCCCACCCGTCTTACGTTTCCTTTTCTGCATAATATATTAAATCATGTTAAAATAGATTTGTTTGAAAAGGTATCATACAGATAATGATGATGAAAAAAATTAGAAATAAGAAAAGTTGGGTTTAGTAAGATGAACATTCACATGGAGACATTTTAATTTTTTCCGAATGATATTGTCCAAATTCCCTAAAACACTAAATGAATAAATAATTCGGGTTTGTGAGTGATCCAATATTTATTTTTTATGCTGTAATGTTTTAAAAATAATAATAATACATTTATTGTTACCAAATATAAATATTTAATGTTAATTTTCTAGCCCTGGATTTATTATTGCGAGTTTGGGTCTATTAAAATTATTCAACTTAAAAATGATGGATCGTAAATAATTATTTAATTTATTTGGACACATCGAACTATTATCTTAAATTTATTGATGAACCAAAAGAAATAAATTATGTAATCATTACTCATAGGATTTAGTTTTTATTAATATGATATATACCATGAATATTATAATAAAGGGTATGTGTATAATATATTAAATTTTTTTTAAGAATGCATATAAAATAATTCATGTAAAGCCAAATTAGATAGTTCTTTATATTAATAATCACACTTTTGAAGACTGTTGCTGATTAATAAATGTTTATTTTATAAAAATAGTTTCTATAACTAGTCCTATTTTCAAAAAATTACAATATTTAGCCCATAGTAGATGTTATGAGACACATTACTTGGTATCCAAATAAAATTGACACATAGGTCCGACATGTTGAGTATACTCTTAATATGAATTGGAAAATATATTTTTCACGTTGGAATACAATAGTTGTATTAGATATGATTAAAAATTGCGGTTTATATAAATATATAGTCCATAAGAGACAATCACAGTTGATTTAAAACATGTAATATTATTGATCTTATTCCACTAAATAATTTTGAAGTTAATTATTTCACTAGAAATATTATAAATCAAGGAACATAACGAATAATGACAGAACATATACAATTTTTGATATATATTTATTTAAGATATAATTTTCTTAAAAATAATCGATTAATACCAAGATCATTCCTTTAGATAAAAAAATGGAAAGTTTATTATTGAAATATATAATAATTTTAGAATTATTCTCAATCATGAGTAGAAAATATTGGATTTGGTGATATTTATACCAACGTTACCTTTAAAAAATTGATCCATCTTCTAATAAATATGATTATAAAAACATCGACAAAATTATTTAGATGTATTATATTTTATTATAGTTATAATGATTCGAATGATTTGTAAGAAATATAAATATATACATATATTTAATAATATTTTACACCTAAAATATCTCAATCAATAAAAATATGTAATTGAATTTGTTGGGGAAATATAGTAATTTTTCTAGATAATTATGTGTGGTGGAACCCCTATTTTTACTCATATCATCGAAATGTTTTGTATCATATAAAAACGAAAAGTAATTTTTCCCTCTTGTGAATGATATTTCAATTGATTTCTTCAAAATACCATTTCCTGAATATTTTATTTCATTCACTACTAATTTTAATATTAACAACAATTATGTACGTATTTTGGATTTTGAAAATATATCTTTATATAAAAAATAAAACCATAAATGTTGACAACATTTCAGGATAATATATAAGATAGATGTTAATGTTATTTACAAATATAAAAAAATGATTTGAAATTCAATATCATCAAAATCTGTACTAAAATATCATAATCTCATCATTGTAAATGATATGAAATGTTTCTTTTGAAAACATAATCGGGATGAAATGATAAATTTTCTATTTTAATTTGAGGCTTTTATAATAAATATGGAGTTATTTTTAACAAAATTCTATAAATGTTATATAAACTTATTTTTATAAAATTAAATCATTAGTATTCAACATTGGAATTAAATCATATATTTTGTATAATGTGATGTATTTCAGAGAACCAAGAATATTGACAAAAAGAGGTATGAAACTATGAGTTGGGATTATAGAATGGGTTAATCAATTATATGTGGAGATAGTGAATATACTTATTCTTATAGGACATTAACTGTTTACTGAATCCATAATTATTTGTTATTGAATACAAATTATTATAAATCATTTAAAATATTTGTATGAAAAATAAACAATTCAACATTTATGGTTAAAGAGAAATGATCATATATTTTATTATGAATAATACATATTGATAATTATGGTTATATAGTTATTGAAGATAAATGTTTAATTATATACTATATCAACATTAAAGATTACTTTAGTAGGTGTGGTTATGTAAATCTTCCAAAATAAAAGTATGAATAATTTTAAATTTAAAACGGTTTCCAAAAATAATAAATAAATTACCAACATTAATGTATGAAATAATATTCATCTTGTCATGATATAAAATATTACAGTTATGATCTACATAAATATCATGGAGATTTTTTATAGTATCAAAACAAACACCTCCTATTACATCATATATAAATTGTGTATTCAAATGTTTCAATTTAAAAATACTATACATGGCCCAGTTAATGATGAATCATATATTCCTCCATATTTCTATTTGGGTGTATAGTCTAGATACTATTTCATTTTCAAAAAATGGTGTTTCATAAATGACATTTCGAATAATTCCACAATAAATGTTGACATGAAAGTGTCATAATTTTTTTTTTGATTCTTTAGTGTTCTTCTTATTCTATAAAATTTGTAACCACCTATACACTAAAACAAAAATTAGATTGATTTTTTATTTTATGGTTATCTTAATGAAATAATGGTTTATTATTTATATAATCTACCAAATAAATTTTAATAGATCTACATTTTCTTCATGTAAGTTAATTTATTAATAAAATTGTAGGAATTTATTTATTCTTCCAAAAGACTATGATAAACTTGATGATATTAAAATGGATATAGTAATCTTAAAAAAATCAAAGGGTTATTAAAAATGATTCAACTATATACAAATGTGAAAAAATAAGATAAAACATATTTTAATTCAAACATGATATATATGTATTCCTCGCCCCTTATTAGGGAGTTGACCTATTCATAGATATTTATCAAACATATTACTAAGTAAACATCATAAAATATAATTATAATACATGTATAAATTCAATGGACCTGAAAATAGAATTCTTGTATTTAAAAATAGTTTTTATATTTTTATAGATACCTAAAGGCATAAAACCAATTTAGATAATGTGGGTCTTCTATATAATGTATGACCTAAATTTTTTAGTCTTTATCTATAATTATAACTGAGTATCAAAATCCATAATTGAGAATTGTGATTATGGATATAGAAAAACATTTTCTTCAGTGGCCATGATAAATCCCCTAAAGGATTATTTTATCTATATAGAAATATTGTAATTAATATAAATAAAAAGTCAATATATATATATATATTATAAAACACGAATGTTAAACGGACCAAATAAAATACAATAATATTTATAAGACCCAATGGAAATGGCCCAAACCACTAGATCCTCTTATAGTTGGATATAAGCCATGTGTATCACCCTAAGCCTACATCCAATTTGATAGGGTGGGAGAATACTAACGAGAAGAGATATATCGAATAGTTTGGGGCCCTATACTAATGAAATAATAAAAAATGTAATCCTCGTTAATGGTTAAAAACAACACATAATAAAAATAAACCAAACTAAAATATATAATTCAAGTAATAAGTTATTAGAAATAAAATATAGAAAAGAAATATATTATCCTTAACAAATTAGGGGGAAATAGAATCTTATTAACCTTATAGAAAAAACTAACTCAAAATGCCAATATGAGGAGATACATATACCAAGATATCACTAGAGACAATCATCACCTACTTCTATAATCAATTGGTTCCACTATGTCGATAAAACATAATGTCAATTATGTTTACTATCAATCTATCCATCATATTTATAAGATATAATACTAGTGGGTGATGAATCCGATTTTTGGTTTCCTAAATACTTACCTATAAGTATTCCATGAAAAATTTAAAGATGTAATGTGAATAGCATAAATCCCAACCCAAAAATAAATGAAGGAAATATTATTTCATTAGAAAGCATTCTTTGTATTCTTTAAAATAAAAACATGGGTTATAGAAGACAAAAAATATCTTATAAACATATTCAAATGAGAAACTAGGATGATTCCCCATGAAATAGAATTACCAAGCATTGAAACCCTTGACACATCTCTAGTATAGGTGTGGGGACTCACATTTTTTTGGAAAATAAATGGTCTTGGGAGTACAAGCATCAGTGGAGGCCCCATTCCATTTCCAATAAAATATATTTGTTACAACACAATTTTTTTTTAATAGAACCGTTATACGAGTATATGGGGTCTATCAAACCCTATAATAGATGTGGGGGAAACAAAAATATATATAAAAACACCAACCAGAAGAGTACATCTCTCATGAGAACTTTGATACCCACACATGATCCCCATTATTGGATCTATGGAGTTAAGGAGATAAAACTACACGTGTTACCTCATGTCTTTCCATATCAGTTTCTGTGATGTGAACTATAACATTATAAAAATAATAAATACAATTACACACTAAATTATTGGTAATACAACATCACATAGACCACCTAGGAAGAGCACCTCATTACATGAATATATTAGTCAATATGTGATGGACTATTCAAAGGTGGGTCTTACAGTGTGACAACTTCCACTATTTCCCAAAAGCCTATGAAACATCTTGATGAAACAACATGTGAACCATCATAAAATCATGATCTCTCATTCATCACCATATCCTTTACATTGTAGAATTACTATCTCAATATACAGTTACATGATTGTAAAAAATTAATGAGTTTTCCTTATGTATGGTTTGTATAAACTTCCACCACTCCAAAATATCATGTTGTGGTGACCGTTATATATCATATAATCTAGTCAGTATCCACGACCTTCTATCATGATACACCCTTTAGCATTGTGCCTCCCTACATCATTAAGTTGTTACTTATCCATATAATTCCACTTGGTGTTACATTATATTTACTAAACATTCCGCTAATTAAAGTAAAAAAATATTCAAAACCTATCGTAGTTGTGACATAAATTTTTTATATTAAATCATAAATTTCTAAATAAATAGATGAAAATAAATTATCCTATTTCCCAATAACACAAAATTTTGTAATTCCATTTGAAAATATTTCCATTCACCTTCAAACAATATATCTCTCTTCCTCATCAATCTCACAACCCTGATCACCACTATTATATCTAATCCAATTGATTTCTTTATCTAAATGTCAATATCTCATAGATCTGATGCATTCCATTCAATTATATTCTATGGTGATGTCAATGTTTGTGAAATAATGGAAAAAGGATAAGAAATAGTGATATAAAGGATAAATATCACTAATAATGTCACTAGTGGTTGATGGTTGGATTAAAACACCAATGATTAGCCAAGGAATCAACAATGGAAAGGAAAAAAAAGTAAAACAACATAGATGAAATGGTTATAGTGAAGAATTAATTTCTAGTATTTCAATTAATTGTTAAATAAATGAATGTAATTTAAGTTTAAAATACAATTCATAAATAATGAAAAATAGTGAATTATAAAAAATAAAATATTTTTATATTTTTTAGATAGATCATTAATGAATATCAAGTAAATTTCTTGGTTCGATGTTAATCCTTTACATGGATGATGTTCAAAAGATCTCAGATATTTCAATAACATCTTATCTGGTAGAATTATGCATTATTTCAGAACATAATTTCATTTCCTAAATATGAATTAATACATATGTATTAGGATATTTGGATTTAAAATAATCTAATTAACATGATAACTCACTTAATAAAACATTTAAATGGAGGAAACACATATGGAATCAATACATGAATTTTGGGATTATTCCAAAATGTACCCTGCCCCCACACAGACACTACATCATGAAGAACACCCTCTACAACTAGAGAATACCCCCTTATAAAATTTTTTTATCTATAATCTCATGTATTAGTCACTACACTATAACAAAACAAACATGTCATATCCCACCACTTCTTTATAAAACACGAATGGAGACACTACACCATATAATATCCATCAATATCATATATATATATATATATTCATTTTTATGTACCTAGAAATAATAAATTATTAAATTTCATTCAATTAATTATAAAAATATTATATAAATGTTATAAATGCTAAAATAGAAAAAAGATCTATAAATCCTACACACTTTCATGGTTTGTCACACCATCATGGAAAAGGTGTTGGTACTAAGAATGTATTTGATTCTCAAGAACTGATGATAACTCCAAAATGATCACATGATTCAAATTTTTGTTCCCTTGTAGAATATCTCATTCACCGAATGTCTTAATATGATATCCATTGATTTCATAACATACTCTATGAATCTATCACCATCGATAATTATATGCTCACCCAATAAAATATGTGAAATAGGTCACACAAATTTCACCTCAGGTGTGAAACATAGAATAATTTTTTCACCTGATCATACATTATGAAAAATATAACCAAATGAATATATGAACTATAGTCATGATTTTCAATGAAAGCATTCTCACTAATCCGAACATCTGTAATCAAATCTATGGGTAGAGATTTAAGAACAACTAATATCCCTCCTCAACCCCTAAATTTGTATTTTTTGTATTCATATAATGTTAAAAAATATAATTAGACCATATAAAACTTTGTATGATCTAAATGATGATATTGAACCATTAAATATATAATTTTTACCGTATTATTGATTAATAATACATACATCTCATAATAACAATAATTACATAGCTATAATGTTTTTTTGTGACTAAATAAATAATATTTATATTTCCTGGAATATCATCATCATCTCTACGAAACTACTTATCACAATGATCCCTTCCAAGAAATACACTATTCAATACATTTCATAATAACTTGTTTAAATGGGAAAAAATAAAGGGTGATTTTATATCCCCATTAAGTGTAAACATATTAAATATCAATAACTGATCATAAGTGTAAATGATATATTAATAAAGAATCATAGAATTATCTTAACATATGCACATATTACCATGTAAATCAAAAACCATAAATCCTGATTCAAGAAAAAATATATATTCATAAATATATATATAGGTCATGTGAGTTTAGATTGGAAAATAATCCATTATGATCAATGAGGACCAATCAGAATCTGAAGACATATATTTGTGGCATAAACCTAAGTTTATGATGGAATTCCCTAATTCATGAATCATTGAGAACACAATCATTATAGACATATTACCATGGTTATTAGGTTCACTCCCCATTCCACTAATTTATTTAGCGATGGCTATTTTATAATATAATGATACTTTAAATAATCACTTAATGGACTAAGTTCACACCCTATTATAATTCATCTTGACAATTGAGACCTAAATATTTTCATAATTCATTAGGGTTTTATATAATTCTATTCCCACACATCCCTTTTGAAATACAATATATAATTTTTTTTCATAAAATCAGAAATTATTATTTTGATAATTTAACTCATACATAAATGTATTTCAAAATGATTTCATCATATCTCAATTAATTCATGGGATTATAAAAGGTTACATATAATTATTCTTAAAACTAAACCAAAATAATTAATCCGGTGAATGAATTTTTATCATATCATACAATTATATCCCCAATGAAGAATTAAGATCCATAATAATATTGAAATAGATAAAATTATGTTTCATAATGGAATTAAAAACATTCTTTTTTAAAAAATAAAACACATTTTTTTTAGTGATTTATAAATATGAAAATGTTGGAAATAATAGATTTAGTGTTTTCCTTAGTAATCCATGTAAATAGATAATGGAATCTTTATAATGAAACAAACTAATGTTTGTTAAAATAGTTTCATATTGTATATGTTAAAATAAAATGGCCCTTTCAACCTACTGTAAATATAAAAAAGGGAGCAATATAGAAAATAATTAAAAATAGTCTAGTGACTCATTTGTAAACACATTATTTTTTACAAAAATAAATTTTTCAAAAACACGTATATGTACATGTAATCCCCCATAATTAATTTTGATGAACATTTACATTAATGATATTGAATCCCAAATAATAAGATAGAATATGTATCATTTATCTTCAAATAATTTTCCTAGTAATTTTATGTATTAATGAGTAAAAATGTAATAAAAAAATGCAGTAAAATAAGTGAATAAAACTAATTAGTTTATATATATATAAAATATAATTTTTAGATGATTATAATTTCTTATATTGTATTTTTACCTTCATTTAGCTTATGAAATCACAAACACCTTCTTAAAACTATATTTACAAAATTTTGTATCCCAAATTTTTTATTTTGTTATTGAAGAAAATAATAATTTATATAGTACAAAGAAATTTTACAACTATATTATGAGAATAAAAATATATTATTCAATCCTTTAAATTGGACTAACTTTTTTAGGCAGTGAATAGACTAATGTATTTTCCATCAGACTGAAAAAAGATATAACCATAATACTCTCACTCATTATAATACATTAGACTGACCTTCATTCATTTTATCATAGTGAAAATAAAAAATGGATTCCCTCAAACTATCAAACGTATATAATTAGAATATATGGAGACTTATTATTGCATGGAATACAAAAGAGCATTGCAATGGTGGTAACATAATCGAAGTGATGTGATTTGTTTTTCATTCCATCCATTCATGAATAATTATAAAAATGTTTGTAATGAATTAATATGACATCTATTATACATTTGTTATTAATGAAAGATGAATTAATATTAATCATTATTTCATTACAACTCTCAATGAAGTAGAAACATCACTCGTGTGTATGTACAGACTACCATATCCATAATGTGAGATCTTAAAAATTCATTTATTCTAGATTATTGTGATATATAAATTGAAATTTGTCTAATTTCGTTGCAACAAACTCTGAAACATGATCATTTGAGATTATCCTATAAATATGTTGTCATTCTTATATTTATGAGGACATACAATTCATATATCAATTTTTCTATATATTTATATGTTTGAGCATCTATTTCATAGTCTCTGTTATAATTTAGAGATTTTGAGTTCTAAGGAATAATTTTCAGGATTTTAAATTCCATTGAATTAGATTTTTTAATTTGTTTTTTCTGATCATGGAATTGATTGAGGGCTCATATAGATAAGAATACATATGTGTATTTGGCACATCCGGTTGGGGGTTCTGGGGAATAGACAATAGAGTCTAATAATCGCATTGATGGCTTCTATAGGATTAGTATATAGATCTATTGATCAGCATATCAATGGATTTCAGAGAAAGGATATAGAAACCTTTATATGAGGTATAAAATGTTGATACATTTAGTTATGTTTTATGACTACATTAACCCTTAATATTAAAGAGTAATTTATTTTATTAAATATTTTAATCCTTTCTTAATTTTATATGATTTTATTTTTTTCCTTTAGTTATAATTTTTTACTATGCAAGTTATAGAGTGTTATGTTGTATAAATCCATTTCTAAAGTAATTTACTTTTTCGGTGTGACTGTGAAACCAATAAAACTTATTATGATATAACCGAAGAGTTTTATATTCCTATTTTGTTACTCTTATCATCAGATGAACATTACTTCTCCTAATAATTTAATAAATGAGGTATTTTGTAATCTATTTATTATAATGATTTTTAAACTAAAATTTACCCCCTTTGGTATTCAATATCAACTTTTTAATAAAACATTTTCCTTAATGTAAATTTATCATAGACAAACCCAAAATGAAATGAAATCGTAACATAAAACATTAAATATAGGCATAACATTCATAACACACTCTCTTACCATCTGATACGATAATTTATATATAATATACATTAATAAAAGAATAATATTGAATATTTTTTAAATATATATCTTTCACTTATAATTTTTAATTACCCATCCGATTATAAATCGTCATTTAAATCATTATTTGGGTGAAAAATTGTTCATTTTTATAGCATGTTTCAGTTCAATTGTTATTTTCCTTACATAGTTATCCTAGTTAAATCATCTATAGAATATTAATAATTTCATAAATAACTTATATATTAAATTTTTACACATTTTCAACTTGATATATAATGTGGTGATGGTGAATTAATTAAATCATTTCATAGAGAGAGTATTACGTACATATGCTAGAATGATTCTTTAATTTTCCAATGAAGGGAAATAAATAAAATAAAATCAAAATATATATTTTAATAATATTAATATATTCCTTATTTTCATATATATTCATTAAATATATCATTGTTACCATACATGTAATGTGAAAATAAAAAACGAATGAAAATTATTCATGGAAGTAGTTGTCCACATGAGTATGTGAGTGAAATTATCATTTTTAAAAGAATGGGATAGTTTGAAGATTGAAATTGTATTATATTTAAAATTTACTTAATATTTAATAAGATATATATATATATATATATAATAAATATATATATCAAAATAGAGAGATATTGATGAAAAAAACACATCACATCCATAAGGTGGTACCCCGAAAATATGATTCAGTGATTTTCCTGTCCCATAGGATGGAAATGGAGGTGAAGAGGGGTGTAATGTTAATATAATAACATTAAAGTATATTTGAGTTAATTTTATTGTTATAACAGCATGGTTATAATATGTTTTAAGGTTTTATAATAAAGAATAATAAAGGAATAACTCAATTATAATTTATACAACTTCTTTAGAAAATATCCATTGACTTACACCTTATTTCTTCAATTTTAATTTTTAGGTGAAAAGAATCTGTAGGAATTGCGTAGGTAATTGGGATGGTTTTTGGGTCAGACATGTCCACATAAGAGTATTTAGGCGGTCTAGATAAGTGAGAATAGGATGTCCCCTTTTATAAATAAGGGAAGCGGTAGCCTTGTGACTCTTGAAAGATTTTAAATATTATAGTTGTATAAATAATTTTTATGTGGTACTGAAAATTTTATATTTCTAAAATATGTTTTATGTTTAGAAATACATTCATATAAAAATAATTAAGGTGATATTCTAGAACTTAATGATAAATTTTTAACCATAAATAAACTTTCTTTTCCAATTATTATGTTGAATAAATTTTAACCATTATTAATATTCATAAATACCAAAAATAAATTTATCCAAAATAGAAAAATGATCTAGGTAATTCCAAATAAGAAATTAATTATTAAATATTTATTTCATTGAATTTAAATAATAATAATTTCAAATTTTTTTATTCATAAATCAATAAAATTAGTTTAATGGGTATGATATTTTTATTTAAAAAAATATTCATCTACAAAATCAAATAAATTATTTTATGATATTGACTTAATTTTATTATGTTTAATAAAATAGATTTTATATTAATTTATAACCAAATATAAAATATAATTTGACTGTTATGTTACATTATTTAAATAAAATATATGATAGGGTTAGAAATTTTATATTTTTACATTTCGCTCCAAAATCAATCTTTTCAGAATAATCCAAAAACACCAATTTATTATAATATTTACATGATGATTTTAAAAGTTATATAAATTTTTTCAAATGAAATTTTTTTATGTGCAAGAAATTTGTTATAATATTTATGCACAATATAAAATAAATACCATTTTGATGAAACTATATTTTCAAGGATTAAATAAATTTATTCTCATTAATTCGTTAATTTTAATGATAAAATGAATATTATTTCATTAGAATATATATATAATTCCCAAAATTCATACGAATAATTTTTCATCATTTAATAATTTTAAAATATTTATATAGAAATTCATTATTCACAAAAAATAGTCATATTAAGAATTTTTGCATCTATTTTTAGAATAATTTATCATCATTTCTTAAAAATTGATAATAAATTTTTGATTTATTGATAATTTTAATATGGGAAAATTAATATATATAATTCAAAAGTAAATCATTTTTTGTCAAAACTATGAGTTTCAAATAAAAAATCTATCAAACACATTAAATTAATAATGGGAAATATGTTTTAAAAATCGTAGGGAATATTGTTCTAACCCTTATTAAATTTCATCACATTAGATATCATTAATCACATACGAATAAGGGATGATAATGTATCCTCAAATCAACCTTTGTTTTTCTTGAAATATCATTAAATTTATTCTTTTAATATAATACTTTAATTGGGTAAGTGGTCTTTTTACACGTCACATTCTCATGTCAATCAGTAATATATATCAGTTTCTCTTCCTAATATAGATCATACTATAGTGGTGAAACCTTGGAGTTTTGTAATTCTTTAGGATTAGATATATACTATCTCAATATATATATATATATATATATTTATCACATCGTTAACATGGGATACATTTAGTGGATGATTCAAGTGATGACCAACAACTCTAATGTAATCTTAGATCTCAAAGGGATTGATGTATATAAGGATCATCTTTCCCTTATTTACAAATTTCAGAACATGGTTAAAAGTATATATTCATATAAATACCATATTAACATCATAAAATTATTTATATCATGGATGATCATAAAAGAAATTGTTGATGATGTAACTTCCCCTAGATGGTCTATGACCAATCAAACAATGGTAAACACCTCACAAGGCATCTGAAAATAGAGAACAAATGTAACATGGCCCTTATAGAGGATTATACTTAGTATGTACTATTTTATTCATTGGGGGTATTTTTATTTCTCCTACCAAATAATAGGAATGCGTGGCCTCAAACATAGAATCTAATCAATAAATGTAATTCGTTCCACTATGTCACTTATTATGATTTATAGCACGCTATTTTGTCATAGGTCATGCGTTCAAGTTATGGGGGTGTTTAAATAAAAACCCCCATACAGAAATGGATTTTAAATTATATGTGTAATTGTAAATTAGGGTTTCTCAATACAGGTGTTTCATTTTTAGATAACAAAATATGTTGATGATATTGTTTTATTAGGCATGATTCTGCCGTGGGGTATTACATATCAACGTGGTGCCACTATATTGTAACATTTAGAAGAACTAACATACTCTACAGTTTAATTATCAATTTGAGGTATCAATATATTTCATTCACCAGATTCATCTTATAACTTTGGATTTCAATACATCCATCGATATAGGTATATATAAGAAACTATTTTAATTCCTAAGTCAATGCTATTAATAAATGAAAATTAGACAAGGGGAAGTTGATGATCCACACCACCTATGAAATGTATTAATATATATATCTGTATATAATATAATTGTTTTCTTAACAGCATATAAATCCCATATTTTTCATAGGATATACATTTATAATGGTTAAATATATATTCAATTCTTTCTGAATACTTCTGAAAAATTTAATGTAAATATCAGATCCCAATTAAAACCCACTAAAAGTGGTACTCTATAAAACCATACCACTAATATTATTTATTTTCTAGAAATTTGATAATGTGAAAAATATTGTAATATATAAATGAAACCTAATGATTTACATATAGAATTCCATGATAATTAAAATGGAATAATGGCCATTAGATTTGTTTTTGGAATCCTATAATAAATCATTATTATGTGCTCTTATTAAAATTCAAGTTTCGATGATAATTGTAACATCCCCTTAGATTTCTTATATTCTAACTAGGCATTTTGAACTACCATGAATAGGGATTAAAATTCTACAATATCCCTTTAATGTGATTCAATAGGAAATACTAATTCTAAACTATATATATATGTTTACTTCTAGAATTAATAGATAAAAAATAGTTATGTGATTCACCTAATTAATAATTTAATTATGGTATGGATGTGACACATACACGGTTTCTGAATCCAATCATTCCTCCATTTTCATGGATGAACATTTTGAACTACCATGAATTGGGATTAAATTTATACAATATCACTATAATGTGATTCAAAATTAAAAACTCATTCTAACCTATATACATATTTTTACTTCTAGAATTAATTGATAACAAATAGTTATTGGATTCACCTAATTAATAATTTAATTATGGTATTGATGTGACACATAGATGGTTCCAGAATCCAATAATTCCCCCATGAGCATGGATGAACATTAGAGTAATACTTACCATCTTTTTTAGATCCAAATGTTGTATTTGGGATTATTTAATCATCATATGGATGGCTAGTCAAACATTTATCAGATAATGATTGGATCTTTCTCTATTCTTTAGGATTTCAAGGTCCATCATCTATATAAGCATAAATTTTAAATCTCATTCAATAATTTTCATGGAATAACACGCACTTTCAATCAAACATAGAGTTTCATCCACCCATATCATATACTAAAGTTCGTTATATACATTGAATTCGTAATCATTAATCCACTCTAATAATCTCTATTGGTGCATATCTATCTATTTCTATGTGAATATAACCTTCATACTTCAATGATCTGTGCATATAAATAAATATATATCTATCTATCCATATATCACACATTCCACCATATTGATAATGAATCCATTTATTTTAGTAAATAATATTTATTCCATTTCAAAATCATAAGTTGGGTAGTTTTTATAATGAAACATTAAATTTTTTTATTTATATGAAACCGTCAAACCTTATGAATAATAAAACATACTATTC
This sequence comes from Viscum album, assembly GCA_963277665.1. Lineage (NCBI taxonomy): Eukaryota > Viridiplantae > Streptophyta > Magnoliopsida > Santalales > Viscaceae > Viscum > Viscum album. Next base: position 966,680,958 of record OY728136.1, read on the forward strand.
CAATAATTGATGAATCACTATATATTCATAATATCTATACTAGATATGGATAGGAATCATGGGTATATCCCCCCTAAAAAGAACTAAGGATATATATACTGAATATTAATCTTGAAAATCTAAATAGATTTGTGTAGTTGAATAATGTAATAACCAATATATGCTATACAAATAATTATCATAATAATGATCATTTTATAATCTAAAAGATAAATAAAAATATGCATTGATGAATGATTCATCAAAATAAAAAGAACATGTAAATCCCATGGTGATATATATTAGAAAATGAATCCCTTTTCTAGGTTATCATGTCATTTATTCTACAATTACTATGAATAAATTAATTCTATTATATATGAAATATTTGATATTGTTATGAGACCATGTTTGAGTTCAATTTAATAATCCAATTCATGTTTTTTTTGAAATTACTAGGATAATCATTATGAGATATATCTTTATATTTCAGAGAATATTAATATCATCAATTTTTATGTTTTCCCAAATCTTTTGAGACATGTACCATTCATTAAAATGTATTAACATCTATGAAATATAATTAATTCCAATTAAAAGTTAATTTTCATCCATTCACCTATATGTGAACCTAAGTTGACAAAAATTCTCAAAAATTACTTCCCATCCTTTGAAATTTATATCATCTCTATATAATGAAAATAACAACTTTCCCAAAATCACCTATAATTTAAATATAAGATGATTAATATGATTTTTAGGAATCACATTCACACAATCCTTTATTGTGGAGGTGATATGGACAAGAGATGACATTTTTAAATAATATGATGTTATTATTTAAAATATAATATATTTTAATTAGTGAAATTTTATCCAAAAACATTAAATGAATAAAGGAGTTTTCCAAATATGACACAAATAAAACAATAATAGTTATTGAGTCTTGAATAATGCATCAAAATCAAATTTATTTTCAGGGATCAGTTCAGTAGTTATGATTGTATTTGATTTCCATTATTCCATTGATCATGGGATTTAATGACACAAACCATCATAGTTATCCTTTAGATGATGGAATTGATAAGGATATTTTATATACTTCCAACATTTTTTAATGATACCATAGTGTAAACTCTATTCCTTAAAATTTATTCCATTTGAAATATCAATTTTCCCCAATGAATTGATTATTTATTCTATCCACTTTCACAAATAAATTATATTATTGTTCCATGGAGAGATTCCACTTGTTAATTCTTTAATTATTTTTGAAAAATAAGAAATTGAATATTCTTTCATCCATTGATTTCATCACCTGAACTTTCTCAAAACTACATTTTTCTTATATTTTTAATTTCAATTTGAACATGTTATTATGCATAGTCCAAGATGGTTGATTAGGCATTAACATGATATTATTCATTTTATCATTAATACCAATGAGTTACTCGTGCGGACAGTCATTTCATTGGGAGCCAAACTCATTATTCCCATGATGTCCCCATGTTTTATCCACGGAATAAATTCCATTAGGTTGATGTGAGTACCATTCCACATTAATCAGAATAAGAAATAATATTATATTGAAACTATTTTATATGATTTCCTAAATTTTGAAACATTCCCATAAGACACTATATATCTTGGAACATCATATATATATATTATTATTGTCAAAACCTTTCATAGGTTTTCTACTATCATTATAAATAATTTTTAATAATGGAATTCTCACATAACCAAAGAATACCCCATGAGTTTATGAAACAAGGTGTGAAGTTAGACCTCTTTATCATGCATTATGGGAAGATTGATTTAATACTCATCCATCTTTTATGGGTTGATCAACCATAGGTTCATCTACACTAGAGAATTAATACACTTGTTTTTATCCAAAGAGGGATTTCTTTTCATGGAAACAACACAATATCGACTATACAAAGACATCAAGATGTTTTAAAATAAATAGACTTATCCCCCATGTTTTGAATATTTTTATTCTGATCATTATCTCTTAAAATAACTAAATATTCCTCTAATAAAAAATAAAGTGACTCATTCATTAAATATATAATTCAGATAAATATAAATTAATATCCAATAAAAAACAGTATAAAACAGTTGCCAAACTACAACAGTTTAGTGAAATAAACTAAAAGACACATAATCAACATATTTCTTGAATTGTACTAAAAATCTACCAAAAATTATTCTTTCATTGTATCATTCATATAAATAACCTATTTTAATCGACTACATATAAGATATGGAAAATTAAACACACAAAATGAAATTATTAGATGTAGAGAAAGAGAAAACATATGACATTTAATTCAGTGATCATAAGTGAGAATAATATGAAAAAATGGACGTGTTTACATGATCATAACATTCAATCGTCATACTATGTCACCTAATTATCATTAATCATGTTTCATGGAATAATAATTTATAATAAAAAATTCATAATTCAAAAGAGTGTGGAGTCATTAATAATCACTCACAGTCCATGAGAATATATAAAAACTATATGAAATAGTTTTTTCTGAGTAATATTATAATATAATATTATTTCCTCCCTCAAATATCACTACTAGTACAAACGTAGAATATAGTGTCCCAGAGTTGATCATGTTCATTGAACATTCTCAAACTTCATCAGTTATACCTCACTTTAAATACTATCATTGAGGGCAATGTCCCTTATTATAATAGGATCACTCCTCAATACAGTTCATATTATCTAATGAGATATAAATTATTAAGTACTGCATTAGAGAGATATAAAATTTCAGGACCACCCATCACATTATAATAACCATACATGTGTGTTTCACAAGATCGTTTAAAATTCAACATATTATTGTCTATAGATGTAACAGTTCTGACACCACACCACCAGATTTAGTGACAATAATTATATCTTTACATTTTTAGATTTTATAAAAAAATATGAGTATTTTTTCCTTGAAAACCATAAAAAAATAAAATCTTAATATTGGATAATTTACATAAAAAATACCTGTTGGGTTTATAATTGTATATAATAATGATAAAATCATATACAAAAAATATTTATGACTTCAAATGAGTTTTTCTACCACTAAACGTATCTATTTTTTTTTTGAAATTATGTAATAATGATCTACTATAGAAAACCCATCTGTACATAATTCAATATACATAATTCATTTATTTTTTCGGAGAATAAAAAATTACAAGAGTGAGCTTTATTGAGTAGTAAAGGTAATAAAAATAACTAACATATTAATGTCCTCACTAAAAAAAATACAAGCACAAGGATAAGATAACGAAAACAATGTACATGAGAAAAAAATATGACAACACATACTCACCAAACATTGAAAATTATACTATTAATATTACATAAATCATATAATATGCAAGAGTCCTAACAATTAATAAGCATGGTTCATGATATTTTAATCATGATATAAGAATAAATTTAAAACCAAAATAAATAATATATGGGACATGATGGTATCTTTGGAACATCATCCACAAAGATCTTTTTAATCCTATGTAGAAAAAAAGTGGAGCCTAGTAAAATCAATATGATAAACCCTTTGGTGTTCCCTAATTCATTCCTCTAATTGTAGGGAACATTACCAAATGCATCAGATTACAATATGGGATTATGTATTGTATAATATATATAAATCTCACCCAATACTATATTGATGTACTTATTATATAAAAAATATACAACTCTCCCATTAGATATAATTGAGATCTACTCTTTCTATAATATGTATTGGTCTCATACGTTCATAAAAAATAGTGATTATTTATAGTTCATGAATAAAACATTGATATTCCATTAACTATCATTCATAAAAATAGTTAATTTTATTTTGTATATTCGTTCACCCCTAGAAAATAAATGTTTTTGAGGACACATTCATACCCCAATAAAATGAGAGAATAAGGATAGTATCAATACAACATATTCCTTATAAACTATAAGTAATAACAAGGGTATTTAATTTTAATGAAAAAAAATACCATGGAATCAAAATTAAATACATTTTTTGGAAAATAAACTATTCACATTTATTAACATCAAAGAATGTCATATGAAATTAAAAATGATATTCAAAGTCCATAGGGATCATTTCTAGAGGAAAATATCATTTCCATTTTGAAAATAATTTTATAAATTCCAAAATTTTATAAAATAGTTCATAAAAAGTCTTCAAAAAATAACCTCTTGAACAAAAAATGTATTCTTCAATAAAGTGTGCAGTCATGACTATTGAATTTTTTTTATATAAAGTACATGAAAAGAGATATTTGTTTCCCAATTTCAATAAAAGTATTAATGTAGGTAATTCATATAATAGTTGGAACATTAATTTTTATTTTTTTTGTTTCAATGAACTAATTGGTAAATATGAATTTGAATAAGAATATGTGAAAATATTTCAGTATATTTGTAGAAAATATTCATATGGAAGAATAAATAAATTTCGATACAAGAAATAATTGATGTTAAATATTCTTAAAACAAATTCTAATTATTTTTATGTACCTTGAGAGAATAGAATGGTAATATTAAATGAAAATTTAATGAATAACCATAGAACATAAAATTATTTTTTGTTACTAAAAATATGACAATATTATGACCACTCAAAGAACCTTCATCAGAAATAATCCCAAAAAATGGATTGTATCAAAAAGCCTTTAACACTTTAGAAAATTCTCAATCGCATGACTCATGAAAGAATAATATCTAATGAAATTTAAATATCATTAATATAATTATATATATGGTATAACCAAAATGTATGTTATTTTATAAACCTCGTAAAATAATATATGATTATAACATATCATATGTCCTAAAGAAGATAATTTTATACAAACATCCCTTACAATGATAATAATATTGAAGTGATAATTAATCAATTCACTATTAATTTCAATGAAATGTATCTCCTAATAAAAAAATTTGGATTAAATCATAATATAATAAAATTTCATTACACATATAATATTAACAAAATCAATGATGTTTTTAGAATGAATATAACCCAATGAAAATAAATTCAGTTATAAAATCCTTTACAACTTGTTCACTATCATATCAGATCGAAATAAAAGAAATAATTCAAATTTAATCCTAAAATATGATAATCTGCGAATGATTAATTTTATTAGTTGGAAATTTGGAATTAGAGACCCCCTTATAAATGTAATTAGGTGCATAAATATTAAATATTCCACAATAAGTATAAATTTGGATGGAATCCCTCAACTCATGTCCATACATTCCATATATGTCCTTTAATTACCTTATAACAAAAAATATAACTTATTTGATTTCATAGTTATATTAAACATGAATAATAACATGTAATTAAATAATAAAACTTATTTATTTTTTTGTTTATATTTTAAATAAATTATTAGTTATGTCCACATTGGGTGTTTTGAGGATTTTAGGTTCATTTTTCAAAAGAGCTTCAGAGTGTTATCCTTTGTCAATGTATCATTATTTAAAAAGATCCATAATAGTTATAATGAAATATTTTTATTATTTAATCCTAAATTATATATTTAAAACTAATCCTGATAAATGGTTATGAAAATTGAACTATGTTATAGTAATTGAAACTATATGTTGTATATATGCATAAATAAAATTTCCGCATTTCAAAAATATTATAGAAAAATTAATGTACTATTTTTCCTAAAATTTTGATTATAAATTTTTAAAAAACTTATTATCACAATAAAATTAAAAAAATATATCATCCATAGTGATGTTGTAATTAAAAAAACATATCACTTTGTGAATGTGGTAGTCCACATGTACACACGAATGACATTATCATTTTCTAGTGAGTTGAATTGTAAGAAAGTAAATAATATATAATATTTTTAAAATAATAAATATATAATAATTATAATAATTATATCATATATGTCACATATATTCCTTAACATTACCCCTATTATATTCGATGTAAATTGTTAGTGAAGAACCAGTCAAATAAATTCGTCAGGCGGTAGTATACCACACACAAAATCAACATTATTGAATCCCACATAGATTGAATAATAATATATATATATGTGGTACCATATTTATGTAAGTATAATTATGTTAAATATATCATATACACATTTAATATAACATTATAACCATTTGTGATAAGCGGTGATGGAAAAAAATAAATTGGTTCATGAGGTGTTAGTTTGTTGTACATAGGATGGATAGTATAGTCTTCCCTTTGGTGGAAGATGTGATGGATATATGTTATTCCATTAGTATAATGACATACAATTATATGGTAGATACAATATTTAATATAAAGTAATTATTATGAAATTAATTAATGTGTTAGTAGGATTCATTAAAATAGCTGCTTAGGAATGATAAATACATTCTCTTAGAGCAACATCATTAGATATATTATTATTGAAAATATGGATGGATATCTAAGAAGAACAATATCTCTATGTAATATATAATGATGTTAATGAGGGATTTAATCTTTGGTTTTAAAATAAAAATGTAATAGTAGGTTTGATGAATTGATGGGAATAAATTTCATTTTATAATTTGGGAGGAGGGGAAATTTTTAAATTCCGAACACTATTTAATTATGTGATGTCACTCCCACCAAAATTTAATAAATAATTTTTAACATGGTTATTAGATATAAAATATTATTTAGACACCCATACACTCTAAATACTTTTTTAATATTGTTACTCCTAGGAATAGTTTTTTACATAATTTGACCATTTTAATTTTCACCGTGGTAATTAGTTTTTTATTATTTTTACCTAGGTAATTTATCTCTTAAAACAAAAAATAAAATGAAACATTTTTTTTAATTTGTTCCCCATGGTTATAAATAAAAAATTAAAATTTATAAAATTAAAAAAAAATTTGTGTTGAAGATTGTTTTTAATACAGGGGAATATAAAGCGGAAAACCCAGTTTTACCCATTACCAAGGTAATGGTGGAATTATTATTTATGGGTGAATACAATTATTATAAAAGAAACATTGTCTTATGACTGGAATACTGATGGTATATTTAAACACATAATAATTAGTTTTTAGAAAATATATTTATTAAAAAATTTAAATTATTAAATAAAGTTTTATTTCAAATAAAATAGCCATATTGTAAATTTTGACACTATTTATTTAATTTCACATTAAAAGAATCTCGAAAACGATTGACTTGGGATCATTATTTTTCAACCCTTTAGATATTATAATATTTATCAAAAAATAAATGTTTATAATAATCATATAATTTATATTTATTTTATTGATTTAATATCTTTTTTTTATATTTCAATTAATGAAAAATAATTTTTTCATTGTTCCATATCAATTTAATATACTTATATAATCACAAAAAATTCAAAATAAATACAACCATAAATTTAATAGCATTATTATCAAAATTATCATCAATATTCGTTTATATCATTATTTTTTTTCAATCTAAATGTATATTTGAAATTTCAAACCAATAGGCTCACATTATTTCTTTATATTTGGTAAAAATATTATATTAGCCACTTTTCTAGAAAAGTTCCCAAAAATGAAAATAAAAATTTAAAATAGGTAATAATAGACAAAATATGACCAAAAAAATTGTTTTTTTTCAAATATGTTATTAGTTTGACCCTTATGTTTTTAGTTTAAACCTCGATAAAATTGATTAAACTTTTACCACATTAAAATATCATTATTTTATAACTATTTATTTTTCCATAAAGTATGTGGACGTTATTAGATAATATAAATTATTACATTTCCAAATTTGGAATCCATTTTACCAAATTTAAGTCTCAAACAAGATATAATTTAGTTCAAAATTCAAACATCAACTGTGATGAAAAGGCAGGGTTTAACGAAACCTATTATTTATGCATAAGATTATTTTATATTAACTCAATGACTCAGAATCGTAAATATTTGAATATTTGATCATATTTATGGATATATAATATTTTAATATTTTGATTATAATATTCTTTACTAGTGACTATATTTATTAATTACACTTGAGATCACTACACACTTTAAAAGTGTTATTAGAAAATATGTGTTTTGAAACCAGAAAATAACCATACACTATTAACAAGTATAAATTATATAATAATTTATTTAATTATATAAATAAAAATATAATATATATATATATTAATTTATTAATTTATATAATATTTAATTCTTTAAAGGTACTAAATTTTTTAATTTGCTGAAATAAAATTTAATTTTTCCAAAAATTGATATTTTTTACAATTCAATGAAAAGAAAATATTTTAAAAAAATCAGAGAATATAAATCTATGTTAATAATTATAATTTTATTTTATTAATTAATTTTATTTTATCCAATAAATTATCTAATGTACTTATTAATTAATTTTAATATTTTCTCACAAAAAAACAATAAAATATATTTTTAACGAAAAATTATTTTTGATAATAAAAAATACAATATTAAAAAATGAATGATAATTTACAATGTATTATTAGTATTTATTAGTTAATTTATATATATCTCTCACACATTGGTTATTATTATTTTTACTGGAAAATATAACTGTTTTGTTTTATGGTCATAAAATTCTCTTGTAATTTAATCTATGTCTTTCTTGGTGAAAATTCTATCAACAATAATATTCAATATATAATATCATGGGGTATTAAATTCTCTAGAATTTATAAATTTCTTCATGAAAATTTATACATAATAAATATAATATTTTTTTTATATATTACGGATTTTTTGAAAATGAACATCATATTAATTGTTGACAAAGCATCTATATGGAAAAAAGTGAGAACAAAGTACCAATGTCATTTGGAACAACCCATAACTATGATTCAAATTATATCAAAATTAGTGGGTAGTAGTTACATGAACATGAAATAAAAATTCTTATCTAAAATAATTTTGGAGATTTACATAGTGTATTTATCACTAGATTGTGAATTATCATATTATATTCAAAAACCACAAAACCAAAACAAAAGTTGTGTGAAAATAAACACGGTTTCATGATAACTGAATTTGGTATGAAAAAAATGTTATTTTATTATTTCCATTTTATGTATTTTAGGATTATAATACCTTATAAACATAGAATATATTAAAATTTAGTCACATTATAATTTTAATTTCATTATTTAATCAATTTCCACCCTAATATCATGTGTTCTTGCAAAATATGTGTATTCAAGAATAAATTTTGTTCCATGGAGAACTAAAATCAACTTATAAAAAATCACAAACCCATAAAAAGGATAGTAACAATATTCCACCAATTATTGGTCATTTTCAATAACCAAAATGGTTTGTAAAAGGTAAGATAATTCCCAAAATTAATATATAATCACATGAAAAAATAATACATTAATATCCAAAATTCAATACTAATATTTAATTTCCAAACAAAATAATTCCATAACAAACTAAAATATATCCTAAATAACATCATGAACCTAAATAACATCATGAACCTAATCAGTATTTATCTCATACCATTCAATATATATGCACAAAAATATGGTTTTCTTATTTTGAAATTTCACTAATCACAATGTTACCAAATCAATTTTTAATCACATGGTTATCTATATAAAAGACACATATTCCTATAATAACCATCATATAAAAGATCATATAAATCCCAGTGTATATCAATTCCTTAATTCATTTCCCTACTATAATTTTATTTATATGATCACATTTATCCAAACCATTAGTAATTCTCCAACCCAATAAAACATGTCATTAAATATCACCAATAATTTTTTAACTCATCAAATAAAACATAAAAAGGATTGTTTAAAACTGTGATTATGTGATCCACCATAATCTCATAAAAATACTATAAGTGGTGTTGGTCAGAGTGGATACTCAAGAGTAGGGGTTAATTGAGTTCTAATTAAAATTTCTATTAAAAACATTATGATTAAAAACCTGAAATAAAAACATCCCTGTTAATTAATGAAGTAGAGAAGCAAATGTTTAATTGCTCAACAAGATTCTAAAAGGATGATAAGTCCTCAGTTGAATAAGTGAGAACACTTATTAAAATTTTGAAACAGATTTAATAAATTAATTATATACACACACAAACCAAAACTAAATATCAAAGTGAATGAAAAAATGGTTTTCTATCTTTGAAAACTAAATTAGCTGATAAATGAAAAAAAGAACATGAAAGTAAAGCATGCAACAATTTAAACAAGTGGTTCAGTCCCAAGCTGAGAAATAATCCTCTCCACTTAGTGATCACCTGCCACTAAGTCGTTTATATTATAACTTGATACACAGTCTGTATCAGGCTGTACAATAGGTCTAACAAACTCTCCATGTTTTCAATCCTTTTCCACAATTCTTCTTGGGAAAACAACTAACCAAGCCACACCAGGCTTCTTCCACATCTATACATGGGAAATAATAGGTAAAGGGAGTTTGGAGTGAGGATTATCAGTATCCCCCAGATTAAGTACATGTGACAGTGTGTGTGTAACAAGAAAAATCTTCTTAGAAATGTTAAAATAGAACACAATAGAACAAATTATATTATGGTTGAGTTTAGAATGATCTATATGTTTTCATATTAGCTCTATACTTTTTGGGATTATGAAAGAGAAGTTTTAGTCCTTCTTTACAAGTTTTGTTCAAAACAGAGTGCCGCAAATCAATGTCCAGGTACTGAGATGTTAAACTTTATAGTTTAGGGAGGTGATGAAACACAGCAGAACAACCATGAGTATATTCTTCAATATGATCTTCGTGATTCTCTTGGATTATTAGAGTAAGAACTATAGAGTTATTCTTGTTTCCATTTTTCATATAGTGTATCATAGCACACTCTACTTCACACCTTGTAACACTTTCTTTTTTCTCAGTATATCTTTTTTAATACCATTGAGCCATCAAGAGGAATGATCACACCACTTTTGATCTTATTCATACCTCGTAGAGTTTGTGACTAGTCTGCAAATAATATTAATTAATGTGAGACGCATTCAATTAGCCAAATGTGACCGTTATAATATTCTTAAGACAATGGAAAATGTTGAGAAGATGACATCAGTAGACTATAACGGTAGACCCATAGCAGTAGCCATCTCAATGGTAGACATGTCAACAATAGGCTTCTATAATGGTTAACTTATCAACTGTAGACTTCTATCAGTGACTCTATACTAGTATACAGATAGCAGTATCTCTATAAAAGAAGGCTTCCAACGATATGTATTTCAGTGGTAGACACTCAACAATAAGTCTTTCATTAGAAAAATTCCAACAGAAACTCTTTATAATAACAACCATGTTACCGAAGGATGACAACATTGACCTTATGATAGTAACTATGCATATTTGTTCATCGATAAGTATTCCAATGGTAGGTTTCATAACAGTAATGTTGTACTAATAACCTTAAACAGTAACACTATAACAGAAGCTCTTGAGCAATAATCTTACATTAGTGAACTTGCAGAAACCATCAACCGTAGGGTCTTCAATGTTTAAATTCTCAACGGTGACAACTATTAGTAAGTTCCATAATGGTATCCTTGACAATAATCTATACCAGTGACCTTTTGAAAGAAGGCTCTTAATAGTAACCTTCAATTGTGACCATTTACATAGAAAATTTTATAATGTAAACTGATTCTAGTAAAGTCATGAACATCAATTTACATACTTTGTACATGATAGAAAATATAAAAACATTATCATATAATTAACATCATATTATCATGGAATGGAAACATGATTTGGGATTATCAAAATAGGTGAGTCCAACAATCTCCCCATTTTTGATAATCAGAAATTATGCCACTAAAAGTAAAAACAAATACAACTTTACTAGTGATAATGGATCTCAGAGATAATTTAGGAAAAGAAATATTATAAGATAGATAAGAACCTGCTATCATATAAAATGAACATTGAAATACTTTTGGTATATTTTCTACCCCATTGTGATTAGAAAAAAAAATAAGACACGAAAGAAATTTTTTTTGTATTAATGAAACAAGAGGACAACATACGAAAATAAATTCAAAATCCCAATCAAAAGATACAACCACAATAAATCCACATCACAAACATTCAATGTATATGTGACCATGGAAGAATAAGGGGTAGGGTTTTCAGGTGGAGGTGTAGGCCGAGGAATAGCAGTATGGATGGTAGGAAGAGTTGGAACAAAAGATTCGGTGTCTCTGTAGGGAGTGAGACTCTGAGGAATCATTGGAATCATTCTTTTGATGGCTTGAGTAGGAGACATCATAAGAGATGCACTGGCTGAGGCTGAGGAAGTGGAGGAAGAAGGAAATGATGGAGGAACAACGATGGGGGTGCAATATATAAGGATAAAAGGAAGGAGAAGGTTCTGGAAGTCCATGATGATTTCTCCACCTCTCCCCATGGATGAGATAAAGTAATCCTTATTCTCCATAAATTTCTCTAATGTAGGAGTCAACTGTCCCAGTATGCAGACCTGATCCTTAAAAGCTATGGTGACAAGTTATATCTTTAGGTTTTCCAAGAGATACTTGAAGTTCCCATCCATTTGATGTTTGGTATAAACCATTTTATAATAATAATAAATTTTCTATTTGATAATCATCTGGTCTTGGGCAGCCTTTTTCATGAAATTACATAATACATTTTGAATGTCTCTCGTTATGGTAATAATCTGGGTCAGGGATTGCGGATCAGGTGCACATGCACTAGAAACCATTGCCACTTCTTCACTAACCACATACCAGAAAGCTGAGAGGTCAATTAGAAGTGAGGATAAAGATGATGCAGAAGAACTCATAGGTGCTATGGTGAAAGCAACTATTTCATTGAATGACTTGGTCAGCCCATTGATCAGTCTCTTCACATAATCATATTGGCTCTACACATGGGCTTCCACGGACTTCATAAAGTCCTCAAAGACTATAACCATATGTTTTACTACACCTCTAATAAACTGAACATCCTTGTACACCTGAGATCTTGAGGACATGAGAGAATTCAAGCAGACACCATATTGTTTCAGAAGCTCCACAAACTATTTCATCTCACACATTTGACTCTGACACAACTTTACTTCCTGAAGTAGATTAGATTGAATACTAGATTGATTTTTAGCACACTCAAATGATTAATTCTCTTGAAGTAGAGCAACATGCATTTCCATCTCAGAGGATCGATCCTCATAAATTCATTGGAAGTTGGATTTCAAGGATTCAAGGTCAGCCTTACTGACATCGTCATGAAGGAAAGATATTATTGGAGGTTAAAAAATGAAGTCTGAAATCGAAGGCACTGATGGTCTTCTATTGGGAATTTCATCTTCCGAGTCATCATAATCAAGACCCAACACCAGAAAACCTGGGTCCTCAGTCCATCATTCAATTTCATACACAATAGATACTGATCCTTTGGAAATAGGATTCTCTCCCTCAATTAGAGATACTTCCTAGACAACTATATTATTCTCTTCCAACCTTGCAAACATAACTTCTATTTCTGCTTGATCAACTGACTTATCAGTAGAGTGAGCCACTGCTTCTACTGAGTCATCCACAATTTCCATATAAAGGGTTGTAGATACAAATTCTTCATCTGGTTCACTTACTACCCTTTCATTTACTCCTATGAGTGGACTCAAAATGATTTCCTCTCCTTCACTATCCTCATCAGCAGCCGTCTCATATTCCTCATGGTCATAATGACCAGACTCAGCAACATCCTCATCTTCTGAGGAATCTCTAATAGTGATGTGAGCCTCATTATACTCTTATTCACGGGGTACTTCATCCTCAGTGTCCCATAGGGCATATTCCCTTCTAGGAAACTCTCATAGAGGACTAGGCTCACCACAAGCCACAACATCAACTATTGGACTAGCTGGTAGATCAAGATCACTCCTGTCATCTGTAGGAGTATCCTCTCTCTCATGCACCACAACCTTCTCTATTTCTTCATCGGAATACTTAGGCTCTTCCTCATAATGTTTCATACCTAGATCCCTCTTATACATTGTCCTAGAAGGATATGTAACATGGTTGAAATACTCATAAATATTTCCCTAATCATTCACCCATTCTCTTTTCTAGGGGTTTCAGTTTATTTTCATATACATTCGAATTAGCTTTGAGATACAGAATCTATTATTAGCCACTATGGTTTCCTCTTTATCTCCAACAATACCATTTACTTTTAGTATCACAGAAATTAGATTTGCATGGAACAAAGAACATGAGTTAGAACATGGCCTTCTCATATCTTCTAACTGAACCATCAGTAGTATGAACAGATTGATCCTATTCCCATGTTTCATTATATGAATTAGAAACACATCCTAATACTTCAGTACAACAAAGTCCCATATCCTGGTACTCAAAACATGCTGGATAAACTTAAATAGAAATATAACAGTGATGTGTTCTAAACTGAAATTAATAATACATAACCCATATTTGATGAAATTTAACCTCTCAAAATTAAAAGGCTTGGTGAATATATCTGCCAATTGATGGTCACAGCCAAATAATTCAAGAGTGATATCATCCTTTTGATAATGTTCCCTCAAAAAGTGATTTCTGACATCAATGTGCTTTGTCCTATCCTGAGATACTGAATTTTTAGAGAAGTTAATAGCAATGTATAATCACACTTTATAAAGACATGTTTGAATTGATTTCAATAATCTAGAAAAGTGTGTTTCATCCATAGAATTTGAGCACAAAAACCAACACCAGCTATATATTCATCTTTAGTAGTGGATAAAGAAACCGAATTATATTCTTACTACACCATGATACTAGTGACTTTTCTAAAATGTGACATTTTATATAGGTTATTTTTCTATCTAGCTTGCAACTAGAAAAGTCAAAATTAGAATAACTTATCATATCAAATGATTGTTCCTTTGGATAAAATAGTACTAGTATGGGAGTATACATAAGATATTTAAAAATAATTTTAACAGCAGTTAAATGAGACTCTTTGGTATTAGCTTGAAAACGAGCACACATGCACACTGTAAACATAATATCAGGTCTACTAGCTGTAAGGTAGAGTAGACTCCCTGTCATACCTCTATAGTTGGCTTGATCCACTAGTTCACCAGTTCCATTAGTATCCAACTTACAAGTGGTTCTCATAGGTGTATCAATACCTATACTACTATACAAACCAAAACGTTTTAAAATATCATTAATATATTTACTTTTACTCAAAACAATACCATTTTTATTTTGAAAAATCTCAAATCCAAGAAAAAAATTTATGTTCCCCCATTAAACTCATTTCATTTTTATTTTGCTTTATCATTGAAAATCCAGTACATAAATACATTTTAGAGGATCCAAAAATAGTGTCATCTACATGAATTTGTACTATTAAAACATCACTAGAAATTTTTTAAATAAAAATTGTAGGATCAACTATCTCTTTTGTAAAATCTATTGAAATAATAAGAAAGTTGATCCTATCATACCAAGCTCTAAAAGTTTGTTTTAAACCATATAATGCTTTAAAAAGTTTAAGAACATGATTTGATAAATGGGGATTTGTAACCCCAAGGGGTTGTTCAATAAACACATCCCAAACTATATACCCATTTAGAAAAGAACTTTTAAAATCCATTTGATAATGTTTAAAATTCAAATGAGCTGCATAAGAAATTATTATCCTAATGGCCTCCAACCTAGATATAGGTGAAAAGGTATCCTTATAATCAATTATTTATTCTTGACTATACACTTGTGCAACTATACTAGTTTTGTTTCTACCTATATTTCTAGACTGATCAACATTGTTCAAAAAAACCCATTTAGTGCCTATTTTCATAGTGTCCTTAAGTCTTTCCACTAATTCTCAAACTATTTTTTCAGTAAAAATTGATTTAATTCTTCATGCATAGACATCATCCAAAATTCATCATTGATAGAATCATTAATATATTTGTGTTCATGTGGTGAAAGAAAAGCTTTATGTTCAACCTCATTTCCCCGAGAAGCTGTAGTTTTTGGTTCCCGATTTAGATCACCTATAACAGCATCTAAATGATTATTCTTAAGATTACTAATCCCTCTAAAAAGGTTAGAACTAAATTCATTAAGGTTTTTTGTTGGTTCACACTCAACAGTTGTAGATTCGGGAAGATTCCCAGAACCGATTAATTTTTCAAGGGGTTCACTATCTTTATCATTAAGGTCTAGAACTGACATATCTTCCTCAAGATATTCAAGAGGGGTTATAGGTTCACGTAGATAAGTCTCATCAAATGTAACATGAACCGATTCTTCCACACATTGGGATTTCTTATTGAATACTCTATAGTACATACTCAAGATTGACTAACCTAGAAAAATTACTTCTTCACTTTTGGGAGTAAAATTTTCAATATTCTCTTTCGTGTCATGAATAAAGACTTTGAAACCAAAGACTCTAAGGTAATTAACCGGTGTCTTCTTATTTTTCTTTAGCTTATAAGGGGTTTTCTTAAGAAGAGGTCTAATTAAATCTCTATTGATGATATAGCAAGCTATATTTATAGCCTCAAACCAAAAAATAAATTAGCAAATCATATTCATTGAGCATTGTCCTAAAAATCTCTTGGAGGGTCCCATTTTTTCTTTCAATAACTCCATTCTGTTGAGGTGTTTTATGAGTAGAGATATTGTGACTATAGCCATTGTGTGAGCAATAAGATTCAAACTCCGGAATTTCAAACTCACGGCTACGATCACTTCTTAAGGTCTTAATTATTAGTCCACTATGATTTTCTACAGACTTGGAGTATTTGATAAAATAAAAAAAAGCTTCATTTTTTTGAGTCAGAATGTATACCTGAGTGTATCGAGAAAAATCATCTATAAGAACATAAACATAGTTCTTCCAATTTAAACATGAAACTCTTGATGGTACAAGAAATCCATGTGAACCAACTCAGATTGTTGAGATGTAGAGAATTCTTTCTTTGGTTTGAAGGAAACTTTGTGTTGTTTTCCCTTTTGATAGGGATTACACACTTTGTCAAGTGGGAATTCCAATTTAGGTAAGTCTTTAACTAATACTTTCATAGATAGTTTCCTAATAGATTGCACATTATAGTGTCCTAATATTATGTTCCACAACCAATATTTCTTATGAAAATCATTTAAGCAAGAAACATTTTTCTTGGTTAAGAAATTTAAATCAACAGCATACACATTTTTCTTTCCACAGGTCGTAAAAACTATATATTTTTTTTGAATAAAAAACATTACATTCATCATTTTCAAACATAAAATTAAATCCATCATCACATAACTCAGATATAGTATGTAAATTGAACTATAATCCATCAACAAAAAGTACATTGGAAACTAATATTGTATTGGGGTTACCAATATGACCTAAGAAGGAAATTTTTCCCTTAGCATTGTCACTAAATGTGGAATGTCTACCATTAACTTTGATTAAGCTCTTAAAGAAAGAATAGAATCCTATCATATGTCTTGAACATCCACTATCCACACACCACAAGGTTTTGCATGAATTATTTATGTAATTTTTCTGCAAACTAGATTAAGCGTGGGGTAATTTTTGGAACCCAGACTTCTTTGGGTCTAGAGAGGTTAGAAAGTAGAACTTTGGGAACCCGTATTTATTTTATAGATTTCCAATAATCAAAAAAAATATTTTTTATACATAAGGGATTTGTTAGGTCATGTGGAAAATTTTCTTTCAAAAGATGGTTCATAACTGGATCTAGCGGTGAACTGTCCCGATGTTGAAATAAATTTAGTTTTAATAATTCTTCTCTTTCCTAGTTAATATCCAAGACCAGTTGTGAATAATGTGGGAATTTTATTTCCTAGAAACTATGTCAATTTATCTCTAATAGTAGTATAATTTTCCAAATACATTTTTAATTTCTCATTTGATAATTTGAGTTCAGTATTTTTTTAATAGCTGAGCGCATATTTCTTTCTCAATATCCAGATTAGATTTTTAATTATCATTTAAAGCATGTTGCCTTTTCAATATATCATATATATCCCTGAGTTCATTAATGTTATGCTCAAGAATTCCATAGTATTTAAATATTTATTCGTTAGTCATATTTTTATCAATGTTTTCTTCACTTTCATTCCAAGAATAATAAGCATTGTGTATAGGGGAATTGGGTGTTACCTCAGATGTTTCTGTCCTGAAACACAAATTTTCATGTTTGGTCTTGTCAGCATTAGAAGTGTTCGATCCACTTAAGCTACCATCTGAGGCACTCTAGGTGGATTTCATAGCCTTTTTATAACGTTTTACCTTATCTTCATACTTACTCTTAAATTTAAGATTTGGGCAATCTTCCTTGACATGGCCTTTTCATTAATACTCATAAAAGACTATATCAGTTCTGTTATCATTCCATTTTCAATCATTTTTTCCACAATCCATTATTATCATACCTTCCTTCACAGTTTTATTTTCTAAAGTTATTAGTCTTTCAGTATAACTTCTTGAATCTTTTTTCAAGATGATCTATCTTATCATCATTTTCATAGTTTGAGTCTTCACTTGTGGACATGTCTATAAGAACTTGAACTTTTTCTTTTTCTATTTTCATTGAGGTGGCAGTCTGGAATGCTATATATTTCTTCATTGGTTCTTCATCTACTTCTTGATTCACATTATGTTCTTCTTCATACATCATAAGATTTCAAATTAGTTGCTTTACTGGTTATTTTCCTAGGTCACAAGATTCTCGAAAAGAAACACAGGTTCTTCTCCATTTGTGAGGTAAGCATCGAAGTAGTCTCATAATCTAATCTTTGTTGTCCACTGGTTTCCCAAGTAGACTCATGGTATTCACTATTTCAAAGAACCTGAGATACATTTCAGAGACTGGTTCATCAAGATTCATTTTAAAATTATCATATTTAATAGTATATATATTTAATCTCATTTCGTTAACATTAGATGTTCTCTCATGAGAGACTTCCAAAGTATCCCAAACTTCTTATATAGTTTTATAAGAAGATTTTCTATTGAATTCATCATCACCTAAAGAATAGTACAATGCATTCATTTCTATATAGTTATTATTATATGTAGCTTTAGTCAAATGAGACCATGTGTCTCTAGTTGTAGTAGGAAATACATGTTGTTCATAAATGGTTACCTAGATTTCAGGACCTATTCTCTCTAGATACATTTTTTTTAATTTCTACTGACCATAATTATTTAAATTAATGAAATATGGCCTATTAGTAGTAGAATGTTCAAATTTTTTATCCATAGTTACTTAGAATTTAAAGAACTCAAAATTTAGATATGAAAAAAATTTAAGATCTTTAGGACACAACTAAAATCACAGTTGAAAATAAATTGAAAACATGAAAATAAAACCCCTCTAATACCAAATGTTGGTCGGAGTGGATACTCAAGGGGGAGGGGGTGAATTGAGTTCCAATTAAAATTTATGTTACAAACATTATGATTAAAAAACCTACATAAAAACATCCCATTTAATTATGGAAGTAGATATGTAAATGTTTACTTGCTCAATAAGTTTTTCAATGGTTGATTAGTCCTCATTAGAATCAGTGAGAAAAATTAATCAGCTTTTGAAATAGATTTACTAAATTAAGCATATACATACCCAAACCAAAACTAACTATCAGAGTGAATACAAAAATGGTTTTTTGTCTTTGAATAGATAATCATTGGATAATTAAAAAATAGAGAACTTGTATGTAAACTAAAAAAAATTTAAAAAAGAGGTTCAATCTCAAGATAAGACTAAATCCTCTCAACTTGGTGATCACCTACCAGCAAGCATGTTATATAATATTCTAATACACAGCTTGTATCAGGAATTACATTATTTTTAAAAAACGGTCCCGATTTTCTAAACTCTACCACTGTTATTCATTGGAAAACTACTAACCAAGCCACACCAGGCTTCTTCCATAGTTATGTGTGGGAAACAACCGGTAAACAGAGTTTGGAGTGAGGATTTTCAGTACCCCCCAGATTATGTATAGGAGACTATGGGTGTGTAACAAGGACACTCTTCTGAGAAATATAAAAAGTGAACACAATTGATCTAAATATATTAAGGCCAATTTTAGAATTCAATATTTCTTTGCTGATCAGCTCTAGACTTCTTGGGATGAGTAAAAAGAAGTTTTAGTCCTTCTCTGCAAGGTGCCTTCAAAACAGAGTATCACAAATCCATGTCTAGGTACTGAGATGTTCAACTTCTTGGTTTAGGGAGTTGATGAAACATAGTAGGACAACCTTGAGTATGTTCTTCAATATGATCTTCGTGACGCTCTTGGATTATTAGAGTTAGCACTGAAGAGTTCTTCTTGCTACCTTTTTTTATATAGTGTATCATAGAACACTCTACTTCACACCTTGGCACACTTTATTTTTTCTCAGTATATCTTTTTAAATACCACTGAGCCCTCAAGAGGAATGATTACACCATGTGAAATCTTCCTCATACCTCATACAATTTCTGACATGTCTTAAAAGAATATTAATAATTTCAAATGCATTAAATTAGTCAAATTTGACCGATATAATACTCTTAAGAAAATAGACAAAGTTAAGAGTATGATATCAGCAGACTGTTACAGTAGACCCATAGAAGTAGCCTTCTCAATGGTAGACTTGTCAACAGTAGGATTCTACAATGGTAAACTTATCATATATAGACTTCCATCAGTGTCCCTGTACTAGTAAGAAGCTAGTAGAAGCTCCACACTAGAAGGCTTCCAGCGGTATGTCTTTTAGCGGTAGACACTGAATGGTAAGTCGATCATCAAAAGACTTCGAACAAAAACACTTTATAATAGCAACCTTATTACAGAAGGCTAACAATAGTGACCTTATGATAGTAACTCTTCATATTTATACTTCGATAATTATTCCAACAGTAGGCTTCATAACCATAATATTGTACTGATAACCATCAACCGTAACTCTATAACAGAATCTCTTGAGTGATAAACTTGCAGTAGTGAACTTGAAGTAACCTTAAACGGTAGGGTATTCAACGATGACATTCTCAGTAGTGGACTTTATCAGAAAGTTCATTAATTATAACCTTGACATAAGCTAAACTAGTGACCTTTCGACAGAAGGCACTTAATAGTAACCTTTAACTGTAACCTTTTACATAAAAAATTTTATATTGTAAACTTATTATATTAAAGTCATGATCCTGAATATACATACAGTGCACATAATAAAAACTATTAAAACATTATCATATAATTTACATATAATTTTCCAGAAATTGAAACATTATTTGGGATTATTAAAACAGGTGAGTCAACCTCGGGGGATCAAATTACTAGTAAGAGAAATATATGGATTAACAATTGAATGTCATTATTGAGAAAAAAAATGATCATTCATGTTTGATAATAATGTCAAAGTGCATAATTATAACATTTGATAACACATATTCATAAAAAAATTACTAAACATGTTTCATGTTGTAATCATTAAAAAATGACAAATTAAAGACAAACCATAATCATGAGCCGTGTGATTTCAATCATGATCAAAGAAAATATTAAAAAAGATAACAAGAAAAATGTAAATGTGATGGTATCATTGGGTGATCATCTTATTAACCCATTTTAAATTCTTGTTAGAAATAAGGAGATCCTGGAAAAATCCAATACATAAATCCACTAACAACTCCCTCCTTATTTCTTCTAAAGGAATAGACTATTACCAAATGAATTGGAGTGATGTATATGTGGCCCCATCTTTCAATCCTTATCAGACTCACCATGTGTTAAGTTGGATCACCCATCATATGACGTATATCTAGCTAACACATGAGATATAATGAGAATCAAACATTTTTACAAGTTGAATATGTACCACCCATTCATCATCAAAAACATACAAGTATTATTCTTATTTAAAACAATTATATTCATTTACTATTCAATAAAATATTTAATCAATGATTGTTCATTTCTCTATTATCTCGTTGAATAGAATTTGGTTCCATTTCAATCTCATAGTCCATAAAAAAAACATAAATATTGTATAAAAAAAACTATCCATAGTGGAGTGTATGTAGCATCATGGCTTTCATAATTTTATATATGGAAATAATATTTGAATATAACTAAAAAATTCTTTATGAAAAAAATATTACAACTTGGAATAAAATGAAATGATTTAATCTTAAATGGAATTTTTTTTGAAAGATCAAATCAAACACTTCAAGAATAGAAAATCATTAAAATTGTAAAACATTTATTTACAAACTAATCGTTTAAAAAATATACAAAATTACATCTTTGAAAAAGACATTTGAAACCTAAAAAATTAAATTTTGTAAAATATTTGTGGTCTTGAAAGTTGGAAGTTATTTTTATTCCATGTGTGTTAAAAATATATTTCATTCGCATTTTTGATATATGATAAAAAGTTACACATTCAGAAAATTGTTTTAAAATTCGTTTTTAAAAATTTTAGAACATAATATTATGGGTAAAAATTAATATAATTATAAATATTAACAAGTTATTTAAAACATATTTGGAATATATTTATTTTGATGAAAATTTATTTTCAATAGAAGGAAGATATGATGTTTGTTTTTGATAAAAAAAATTCATTCTTTTTATATAACTACGAGAGGAAAATTGTATTCTTGAATGGATATTTCATTAATAAAAATATGATAGTAAAAAATATTTCATTCATGAAACTAAGATAAATTATTTCCTCAAAAATAAACATCATCATATAAAATCCCAAAATGAAATGGTATGATAATATATATATCGTTCCAGTGTAGTAACAACTCAATCACAAGATTCATGAAAGAATGAAATGACAGTAAATTCAAAAACAATGAACCTAAAGAGCTTCATGATATAACATATCAATGGACAGGTTGATACAACTCTTAAAATAAGATAGGTTTGTAACATAATGTATGTCCCAAAGAACACAACTTTAGATGAATAACATTTACAATGATCATAATGTTAATGTGTGAATTAAATAATACATTAATTATTTATTTAAAATTTATATCCACACAATACCTATGTTAATACAATATATGATAGTAAAATTGTAATTACCAACACAATATGAGAATTGATGATGTAATATAACCAATTAAATGAAATTGAGTTTTTAAATTTGGTACCACTTGGTAAATATATTGTCAAATCCCATTGGATGAAATAATTTTATTTTATACTTTGAAAATGACCATATAAGAATTATTAATTATACTACATATACAAGGGTATGTATATATCCCATATAAATGAAATTAGTTTTATAATAATAAAATATTCCTCAATGAAAGTAAATTCATACCAAATCTCTTACCTTGAGTCCAAACATTCCTAGGATGACCTTTTACTCCTATATAATAAATATATATCAATAATTTTATATCATAAGATTATTTTATAGGTTTAATAGCTAATAAATACATATTTTTTTATCTTAATGAAATATTTAAAAACATCATAAAATATCTCCATGTTTGGTGGTTTGAGGACCTTCAGTTCATTATTTCAAAACTCGGTCACTTTGTTTAATGTCTTCAAATAGGTAATTCATTCCTAATAGCCATAAAAATAATAAATATATATTTAAAATATTACTCATGAATTACAAATTTAAAAAATTATTAATTATTGTTATTTTAAAAGAACTATGTTACAGTCATTGAGATAGTAGGCCGATTGAAAGCATGAGTATCATTTCTGATTCTCAATGGTATTTATTGAATTAATTTTAGTATTATATTATAATTAAATATTGGTCATAATATCAAATATTCATTATTATATCTTGTAATATAATTATATAGATACATCATCAATGTTATATGGTGATGGAAAAAAATAACATCGATTTGTGGAGACAATAATCATTACATAGGCACAAATGATGTTTTAATTTTCTGTGAATGGAATTGTAAGAAAAAATAATATATTATAAATTAATAATTATGAATAACTCCATAATATAATATTTTTTTCTTGTATATAAAAATTATATTAATTAATTTTCCCAATTTTTCATTTATTTATTATGTTAGTTAAAAATTAATCACATCACCTCAGAAGGTAGTAGTCCACCACACTAATGAGATTTGTTAACATATCCTCCATGGAATGGGAAGTATTGATGTATGTTGTGAGTGAAAAATTGATACAAATGCAAATTACCTTTTTATAATAATTTAATATTTTACAAACCACGTTAAATAACATTTATAACACAATACAATCTTAATATATAATGAATGACTGAAATAAGAAGAATTTCTATAAGTAACGCAACCTATACCGATAAAATAGTAACCTGGACTTAGAAATAGTAATACAACCCTTATGAATAGAAAATCGGCCAAATGAATATTAACCTCACCTATTAAAGTATTAAAAAAATTTAATCATTTTATAAATGATATTACAAAATCATTATTTCATTGAATAAGTAAAAAAATGTTTTAAAAATTATTTAGTATTTTTTGGTGTTTTTATAATTCATAAATATTTAATTAAATTTTTTTATTCAATTAAATAATATAAGTAGAAATTTTTTTTCATAAAATTTATTCATAAATTAATTTTTTGTATTATTATTATTATTAGAAAATTTGATGACACCTTAATTAATTTTCCTATGTATTATCAAATAAGTTTGAATTTTTCAATTGGAATTTTCCATGTAAATGAAGATTTTAATTAATAATTAAATGTATTGTATTATAATTTTTTTTCCAAAAATGGAGTTAATTTTAAATTCAACGCCTGAAAAATTGGATTGGGTGAATATTTGGGATGTTTCTAAAATACTAGAATTTTTTTGTGAATTGTAAAATACCAAAATTTATGATAAGAACTAAATTCCTGAATTATAGAGTCATAGATGGTTTATTCTATAAAATATGAACTATACATCATTATTTTAATATATTTATTGATAATGCTGAAAATAATCATAGTCTAGAGAAAAATATAACACAAATGAATGAATAAAATAGTGAGAAAACACACATATGTCAACTATAAATACACCTACTCGGAACACATCATCTCCTCACATCTTTGAAGCATTGATCGCTATCAAAATTATTCCCAATATTGTTATTAATCCCCTCCTCTATTTTCCAGAGCTCATGGAATCATAAAAATACCAAACCCTTTTCCCTATAGGGGATATTAGGGAGAAGGATCCAAGAGGTACAATCCTCCTTCTATCCTTTCAAATTAATTTGATATTATTTTCCATTTGTACTATCTAATAACCTCCCCAAATTCAAGTGGTATGATAACTATAGTACCAAAGACACACTATAATTTTATTATTCTAATGTAATATTCTTTCATCAACAACCTTCCCCTCTCCCTTTTATTCTAAAAATTGGTACATCACATGTGAGGTTTTTATCACCTTCAAGGTTGACATGTTTTCATTTTTTATCACCACATTAAACGATGATCATAAAACCATTATAATGGGTGAAAAATATGTAAATATGTATTTGATATCCCTTTTTATATTCTTAAAGTAACATATATACTTAATACTAACTAGGAACACAAAATGAGTTCATTGTGATAAAAAAATCCACAAATTTACCTATATTGATTATCATTACCATTTACTTAAAGATTCATCTTCAATACCAAAAATTAAATTATATATAAATAAATTAAAATTTCAAGAATTTCATTAAAAATATACAATAAAAATTTGGTATATTTATTCCTATTTTATCATTAACATCAATTCATTTATTTAATTGAGTAGATCATGAAAACAATGAAATAAACAGTCCAAAAACTATGAAATTAAACACTATAACTCTTTAAGAAGCACATAATTGAGCTGATTAAATCTACACTGAATCAAATTCTATTATATACTGTTCTATATTTTTGAATTAATAAATTAAAATTGATTATACATTATTTTATTGTTGATAATGAATTCTGACATGAGGTAAGCGGAATTATCGAACCCAAATATATTTCTTTGGGATTTTTCTACCTCATTCCATTTTTAAAATAGATGTTCCATTATTTTTATTTAAATATAAATATTTTTTTTACTAAATTTATAATTTATGGTATATAATTGCTTCCAATCTAGTTTTATAAAAAATTCAATGATTTTTCCCAAAGTATTATTCTCTGTAAAAATATGGATGGGAATCATGGGTATATCCCCTCCTAAAAAAGAACTAATGATATCTATACTGAATATTAATCTTGAAAATCTAAATATATTTGTGTGGTTTAATAATGAAATAACTAATATATGGTATACGAATCATTATCAAAATAATGATAATGTTATAATCTACAATTTAAATAAAAATATGCATTGATGAATGATTCATCATAATAATAAGAACATGTAAATCCCATGGTGATATATATGAGAAAATGAATCCATTTTCTAGGTTCTCATGTTATTTATTCTGCCATTACTATGAATCAATTAATTTTATTATATATGAAATATTTGACATTTTTATGAGACCATGTTTGAGTTCAATTGAATAATCAAATCCATGTTTTTTGAAATTACTAGGATATTCATTATTAGATATATCATTATATTTCAAAGAATATTATTATCATCAATTTTATGTTCTCCCAAATCATTTGAGACATGTACCATTCATGAAAATTTATTAAGATCTATAAAATGGAATTAATTTTAATTAAAAGTTAATTTTCATCCATTCACATATATATGCACATAAGTTGAAAAAAAATTTCAAAAGTGAATTCCCATCCTTTGATATTGATATCATCTCTTTATAATGAAAATAATCACTTTCCCAAAATCACCTATAATTTAAATAGAGGATTATTTATATGATTTTTAGGAATCAAATTCACACCATCCTTTATTGTGGAGGTCATATGGAGAAGAGATGAAAATTCAAATTATATGATGTTTTTATTTACAATATGATATATTTTAATTAGTGAAATTTTATCTAAAAACATTAAATGAATAAAGGAGTTTTCCGAATATGTAACAAATAGAACAATAATAGTTATTGAGTTTTGAATAATGCATCAAAATCAAATTTATTTTCAGGGCTCGGTTCAGTAGTTATGATTGAATTTGATTTCCATTGTTACATTGATCATGGGATTTAATGACACATACCATCCTAGATATCCTTTGGATTAGGTAATTGACATGGATATTTCATATACTTCCAACATTTTTTTAATGATACCATAGTGTGAATTCTATTTATTATAATTTATACTATTTGAAATATCAATTTACCCAACGAATTTATTATTTATTCTATACACTTTCACAAATAAATTATATTATTATTCCTTGGAGAGAATACAATTGTTAATTATTTAATTATTTTTGAAAATTAAGAAATTTAATCTTCTTTCATCCATCGATTTCATCACCTGAACATTCTCGAAACTACATTTTTCTTATATTTTTAATTTTAATTTCAATATGTTATTATGCATAATCCAAGAGGGTTGATTAGGCATCAACCTGATATTATTCATTTTATCATACATACCAATGAGTTACTCATGTGGACAATCACTTCATGGGAGTCAAATTCATTATTCCCATGATTTTCCCATGTTTTATCCATGTAATAAATTCCATTAGGTCTATGTGAGTACCATTCCACATTAATCAGAATAAGAAATAATATTATAATGAAACTATTTTCTATGATTTCCTAAATTTTTAAACATTCCCTTAAGAAACTATATGTTTTGTTACATCATATATATATGTTATGATTGTGAAAAAATTTCATAGGTTTTCTACTCTCATTATTAATAATTTTTAATAATGGAATTCTCTCTTAACCAAAGCATACCCCATGAGTGTATGAAACAAGGTGTGCAGTTAGGCCACTTTATCATGCATTATGTGACGACCGATTTAATACCCATCCATCCTTTATGGTTTAATAACCATTAGGTGCATCTACACAAGATAATTCATACACTTGTTTTTATCCAAAGAGAGATTTCTTTTCATGGAAACAACACAATATCGACTATACAAAAACATAAAGACGATTTAAAATAAATAGACGTATCCCCTTGTGTTTTGAATATTTTTATTCTGATAATTATCTCTTAAACTAACTAAGATTGCCTCTGATAACAACCAAGGTGTCCCGTTCATTAAATATGTAATTTAGATAAATATAAATTAATATCCAATAAAAAAACATTTTAAAATAGTCCCCAAACTACAACAGTTTAGTGGAATAAAATAAAAGACACATAATCATCATATTTCATGAATGGTACTAAATTTATACCAAAACATTATTCTTTAATAGTATCTTACATAGAAATAACCTATTTTAATCAACTACATATAAGCTATTGAAAAGTAAACACACAAAATGAAATTATTAGATGTGAAGAAAGGGAAAACATATTACATTTCATTCGGTGATCAGAAGTGATAATAAGATGAAAAAATGGATGTGTTTACATGATCTTAACATTCAATTATTATACTATGTCACCTAATTATCATTAATCATATTTCATGGAATAATAATTTATAATAAAAATAGTCATAATTCAAAAGTGTGTGGAGTCATTAATAATCAATCACAATCCATGAAAATATATAAAAACTATATGAATTAGTTTTTTTGAG
Organism: Viscum album; assembly: GCA_963277665.1. Lineage (NCBI taxonomy): Eukaryota > Viridiplantae > Streptophyta > Magnoliopsida > Santalales > Viscaceae > Viscum > Viscum album. The sequence continues at coordinate 966,709,663 of OY728136.1, forward strand.
GAATATTACAATATAATATTATTTCCTCTATCAAAGTTCACTACTAGTACAGACATATATGATAGTGTCCCAGAGTTTATCATGTTCACTGAACATTCTCAAATATCACCAGTTATACCTCACATTAAATACCATCATTGTGGACAATGTCCCTTATTGGACTAGGATCACTCCTCATTACAGTTCATATTATCTAATGAGATATAAATTATTAATTACTTCATTGGAGGGATATAAAATTTCAAGACCACCCATCACATTATAATAACCATACATGTGTGTTTCACAAGATTGTATAAAATTCAACTTATTATTGTCTATAGATGTGACATCCCTGAAACCACACCACCAGATCCTGTGAGAATAATTATATCTTTACATTTATAGCTTTCATACAAAAAAATAGGATTATTTTTTTCCTTGAAAACCATAAATAATCAAATGTGAATATTGGATAATTTACATAAAAAATTACTGTTAGGTTTATAATTATATATAATTATGAGAAAATCAAATACAAATAATATTCATGACTTCAAAAGAGTTTTTCTCCCACTAAACCTATCTATTTTTATTTTAAATTATCTAATAAGTATATTCTATAGAAAACCCATCTGTACATAATTCAGTATGTAAAATTCATTTATTTATTTGGAGAATAAAATATTATAAGTGTGAGCTCTATTGAGTAGTAATGGTAATAAAAATAACTAACATATTAATGTCATCACTGCAAAAAATACAAGCACAAGGGAAAGATATCATAATCAATGTACATGAGAAAAAATTTAACAACTCATTATCACCAAACAATGAAAATTATACTATTGGTATTACATAAATCATATAATATTCAAGAGTACTAACATTTAAGAAGCATGGTTCATGATATTTTAATTATGAAATAAGAATATATTTAAAACCAAAATAAAGAATATATGGGACATGATGGTATCTTTTGAACATCATCCTCAAAGACCTTTTTAATCCCATGTTGAAAAATAGAGGAGCCTAGTAAAATCCATATGATAAACCCTTTGGTTTCCCCTCATTCATTCCTCTAATGGTAGGGAACATCACCAAATGCATTGGATTACAATATGGGATCATGTATTGTATAATATATAAAATTATCACCCAATACTATTTTGGTGTACCTATCATATAAAAAATATACAAGTCTCCCATTAGATATAATTGAGATCTAATCTTTCTATAAGATGTATTGGTCTCATTCATTCATCAACAATAGTGATTATTTATAGTTCATGAATAAAACATTGATATTCCATTAACTTTGATTCATAAAAATAGTTAATTTTATTTTTTAGATTTGTTCGATCCTAGAAAAGAAACAGTTTTGAGTATAACTTCATACCCCAATAAAATGAGAGAATAAGGATAGTATCAATACAACATATTCCTTATAAACTATAAGTAATATCAAGGGTATTTAATTTTAAAGAACAAAAATACCATGGAATCAAAATTAAATACATTATTTGGAAAATAACCTATTCACATTTATTAGCATCAAATAATGTCATCATAAATGAAAAATGATATTCAAAGTCCATAGGGATCATTTCTAAGGAAAAATATCATTTCCAATTTGAAAATATTTTTATAAAATAAATTTTTTTATCAAATAGTTCATAAAAATTATTCAAAAAATAACCTCTTAAACAGAAAATGTATTCTTCAAAAAATTGTGTAGTCATGACTGTTGAAAATTTTATTCATATAGAGTACATGAAAATAGAGATTTTTTTCCCAGTTTCTATAAAAGTATTAATTTTGGTAATTCATAGAATAGTAGAAACATTAATTTTTATTTTTTTATTTCAATGAACTAATTGGTAAATATGAATTTAAATAAGAATAGTTTAAAATATTTCAGTACATTTATAGAAAATATTCATATAGAAGAAGAAAAAAAATTCAATTGAAGAAATAATTGATGTTAAATATTCTTAAAACAAATTCTAAATTTTTATGAACCATGAGAAAAGAGAATTTTACTATTAAATGAAAATTTAATGAATAACCATAGAAAATAAAATTATATTTTGTTACTAAAAATATGAAAATATTATGACCTCTCAAAGAACCTTCATCACAAACAATCTGAAAAAATGGATTGTATCACAAAGCCTTTAACACTTTAGAAAATTCATAATCGCATGACTCATGAAAGAATAATATCTAATGAAATTTAAATATCATTAATATAATTATATATATGGTATAACCCAAATGTGTGTTATTTCATACACCTAATAAAATAATATAGGATTATAACATATCATATGTCCTAAAGAAGAAAATATTAGACAAACATCCATTACAATGAAAATAATATTGAAGTGAGAATTAATAAATTCATTATTAATTTATATTAAATGTTTATCCTAATAAAACATTTTGGATTAAATCATAATATAATAAAAATTCATTACACATATAATATTAAAAAATCAATGATGTTTTTAGAATAAATATAACCCAATGAAAATAAATTTAGTTATAAAATCCCTTACCACTTGTTCACTATCATATCAGATCCAATTAAAAGAAATAATTCAAATTGAATCCTAAAATATGATAATTTGTGAATGATAAATTTTATTAGTTGGAAATTTTGAATTAGATACCCCCGTATAAAAGTAATTAGGTGCATAAATATTAAAGATTCCACAATGAATATAAATTCAGATGGAATACCTCAACTCATGTACATACGTTCCATAAATGTCCTTTAATTAACTTATAAAAAAAATAACTTCTTTGATTTCATAGTTACATTATACATGAATAATAAGTTGTAATTAAATAATAAAACTTATTTATTTTTTTGTTTATATTTTAAATAAATTATTAGTTATGTCTATATTGGGTGTTTTGAGGATTTCGGGTTCATTTTTTCAAAGAGCTTTAGAGTGTTATCGATTGTCAATGTATCATTATTTCAACAGATCCATAAGAGTTATAATGAAATATTTTTATTATTTAATCCTCAATTATATATTTAAAAATAATCCTGATAAATGGTTATGAAAATTGAACTATGTTATAGCAATTGAAACTAAAGGTTGTATATATGCATAAATGAAACTTATACATTACAACAATAATTATAGAAAAATTAATGTACTAATTTTTCCTAAAATTTTGATTATAAATTTTTAAAACACTTATTATTAAATTAAAATTATGAAAATATATCATCCGCAGTGATTTTGTAATTAAAAAATCACATCACTTTGTGCATGTGGTAGTCCACATGTACACACGAATGACAATATCATTTTCTAGTTAGTTGAATTATAATAAAGTAAATAATATATAATATTTTTAAAATAATAAATATATAAATAATAACATAATTATATCATTTATATCACTAATATTCCTTAAAATTACCACTATTATATTCGATGTAAATTGTTAGTGAAGAACCAGTCAAATCACTTTGTGAGGCGATTGTCAAACATACACACGATCAACATTATTGAATCCAAAAAATATTGAAAAATAATATATATATATATATGTGTGTGTGTGGAACCATATTTATGTAATTATTATTATGTTAAATATATAATATGTACATTTAATATAACATTATAACTATTTGTGATCTAAAAAAGTAAATCGGTTGATAAGGTGTTAGTTTGTCGTACATAGGATGGATAGTTTAGTTTTCTATTTGGTGGAAGATGTGATGGATATAGGTTATTCCATTAGTATAATTACATACAATTATATTTTAGATAGATGATTTAATATAAAGTAATTATTATGAAATTAATGAATGTGTTAAGAGGATTCATTAAAAGAACTGCTTAGTAGCGATAAATGCATTCTCTTAGAATAACATCATTAGATCTATTATTATGGAAAATATGGATGGATATTTTAGAATAATAGTATCTCTCTGTAATATATAATGATATTAAAGAGGGATTTTATCATGGGTTTTAAAATAAAAATCTAATAGGTGGTGTGATGAATTGATGGGAAGAATTTTCCTTTTATAATTTGAGAGGAGTGGAAATTTTTAAATTCCGAACAATAGTTAATTATGTGTTGTCACTCCCACCAAAATTTAATAAATAATTTTTAACATGGTTGTTAGATATAGGATATTATTTATACATACATACACTCTATAAAAATTTTAAATATTGTTACTCCTAAGAATCGTTTTTACATAATTTCACCATTTTAATTTTCACCGTGGTAATTAGTTTTTTATTTCTTTACCTAGGTAATTTATCACATAAAATGAAAATTAAAATGACACATTTTATTTATTTTGTTCCCCATGGTTATTAATAAATAAATAAAATTTATAAAATTAAAAGAAATATTTGTGCGGAAGATTATTTTTAATACAAGGGAACATAAAGAAAAAAACTTGGTTTTACCCATTACCATGGTAATGGTGGCACTACTGTTTAAGGGTGTATATAAATATTATAAAAGAAACATTCTCTTATGGCTGGAATACTAATAATATATTTAAGCACAGAAAAATTAGTTTTTAGAGAATATAGTTATTAAAAATTCTAAATTGTTAAATAATTTTTTATTTCTAATAAAATAACCATATTGTTAATTTGGAAACTATTTATTTAATTTAACATATAAAAATCCAAAAAACGGTTGACATGGGATCATTATTATTCAAACCATTAGAGACGATAATACTTATCAAAAAATAATTGTTTATAATAATCATAAAATTTATATTACTTTAAGTGATTTAATATCATGTATTTTATTTTACAATTAATGAAAAATAAATTTTTCATTATTCGATATGAATTTAATATACTTATATTGTTACTAAAAACTCAAAATAAATACAACCATAAATATAATCGCATTATTGTCATATTTATTGTCAATATTCGTTTATATCATTCTTTTTTTCAATCTAAATGTATAATTGAAATTTTAAACAAGAGGATCACATTATTTCTTTATATTTGGTAAAAATATTATATTAGACGCTTTTCGGGAAAAGATCCCAAAAAAGAAAATAAAAAAAGAAAATAGGTAATAATAGATAAATATGACCATTTTTTTCAAATATGTTGGCATTTTGACCCTTATGTTTTTATTTTAAACCCCAAAAAAGTTGTTTTTGACTTTTTCGACATTAAAATATCATTATTTTATCACTATTTATTTTTTCCATAAAGTGTGTGGACCTTATAAGATAATATAAATTATTGCAATTCCAAATTTTGAATCCATTTTACCTAATTTATGTCTCAAACATAATATAATTTAGTTCAAAATTCAAACTGAAATTGTGATGAAAATCCAGGGTTTAAATAAACCTATTATTTATACATAAGATGATTTTATATTAACTTAATGTCTCAGAACCATAATTGTATGAATATTTGATCATATTTATAGATATATAATATATTAATATTTTAATTATAATATTCTTGAGTAGTGACAATATTTATTAATTACACTTGGTATCACAACACTCTTTAAAAGATTTTTCAAAAAATATGTGTTTTGAAACCCAAAAATGACTATATACTATAAACCAGTATAAATTATATTATAATTTATTTAATTATATAAAATAAAAATATATACTACATATATTAATTTATTAATTTTTATAATATTTAATTATTTATGGGTCATAAATTTTTTAATTTGTTGAAATGAAATTTAATTTTTCCAAAAATCGTTATTTTTTACAATTCAATGAAAGGAAAATATTTTAAAAAAAATCAAAGAAATATATGTTAATTATTATATACGGTTTTTATTAATTAATTTTATTTTATCCAATAAATTACCTAATGTACTTATTAATTAATTATAATATTTTCTCACAAAAAACAAAAAAAAAATATTTTCAATGAAAAATATTTTTGATAATAAAAATTACAATATTAAAAAATGAATGATAATTTAAAATGTATTATTAGTATTTATTGGTTAATTTATATATATCTCTAATACATTGGTTATTATTATATTTACTAGAAAATATAATTGTTTTTCTTATGGTCATAAAATTCTCATGTAATTTAATCTATGTGTTTCTTGGTGAAAACACTATCAATAATAATATTAAATATATAATATAATGGGGTAATAAATTTTCTGGAATTACTAAATTTCTTCATGAAAATTTATACATAATCAATATAATAATGTTTTTTACATTTTAAGGTTTTTTTAAAACAAACTTCCTATGAGTTGTTGAAAAAACATCTATATTGAAAAAATTGAGAACAAAGTACCATGGTAATTTGGAACAACCCATAACTATGATTCAAATTATAGAAAAATTAGTCAGTAGTGGTTACATGAACATGAAAGAAAAATTCATTTCTAAATTTTTCATGGAGATTTACATAGATTATTTATCGCTAGAATATGAATTATCATATGATATTCAAAAACCACAAAACCAAAACAAAAGTTGTGTGAAAATACACATGGTTTCATTAAAAGTGAATGTAATATGATAAAAATGTTGTTTTATTATTTACATTTTATGTATTTTAGGATTTTAATACCTTATAAACATAGAATATATTAAAATTTAGACACATTATAAGTTTAATTTCATTATTTAGTCAATTTACACCATAATATCATGTGTTCCTGCAAAATAAGAGTATTCAAGAATAAATTTTGTTCCATGGAGCTCTAAAATCAACTTATAAAAAATAACATACCCATAAAAAGGATATTAACAATATTCCACTAATTATTGATCATTTTCCATAACCAAAATGGTTTGTAAATGGTAAGATAATTCCCAAAATAAATATATCATCACTTGAGGAAATAATACATTAATATCCAAAATTCAATACTAATATCCAATTTCCAAACTATATAATTCCATAATCAACATAAATATATCCCAAATAACATCATAAACCTAAATAACATCATGAACTTAATCAGTATTTATGTCATACCATTCAACATATATGCACAAAAATATTGTTAGCTTATTTTGAAATTACACTAATCACATATTTACCAAATCAATTTGTAATCACATAATTATCTATATAAAAAACATATTCCTATAATTACCATCATATATAAGATTATATAAATCCCAGTGTTTATCAATTCCTTAATTCATTTCCCTGCAGAATTTTATTAATATGATCACATTTATCCAAACCATTAGTTATCTTCTACCCAATAAAACATATCATAAAATATCATCAATATTATTTTTAGCTCTTCAGATAAAACAAAAAAATGATTATCTAAAACTGTGGTTGTGTGATCAACCATAATATCATTAACATACTATGGGTGGGGTTGGTCGGAGTGGATACTCGAGAGTGGGGGTGAATTGAGTTCCATTTAAAATTTCAATTAAAAACATTATGATTGAAAACCCTAAATAAAAACAGCCCAGTTAAATAATGAAGTAGATATCTAAAAGTTTAATTGCTCAAAATTTTTCTCAAATGATGATTAGTCCTCAGTTGAATAAGTGAGAAAACCTATTCATATTTTGAAACAGATTTAAAAAATTAAGTATATATATACAAAAACCAAACATAAATATCAGATTGAATGAAAAAATGGTTTTCTATCTTTGAAAAGAAAAGGAACAGATAAATGAAAAAAAGATCAATTGAAATTAAATCATACAAAAATTTAAATAAGAGGTTCAGTATCAAGCAGAGACATAATCCTCTACACTTGGTGATCACCTTCCACCAAGTAGTTTATATTATAACTTGATACATAGTCTGTATCGGACTGTACAATAGTTTTAAAAAACTCTCTAGGTTTTCAATCATTTGCCACAATTAATCATGGGAAAACAACTGACCAAGCCACACCAGGCTTCTTAAACAGCTATACATGGGAAATAATAGATAAAGGGAGTTTTTAATGAGGATTATTAGTATCCCCTAGATTATGTACATGAGATAGTGTGTGTGTAACAATAACACTCTACTCAAAAATGTTAAAAAAGAACACAAATGACATAAATATATTAAGGTCGAGTTTATAATGATCTATAAGTTTTCAGATCAGATCTGGACTTCTTGGGATGAGAAAAGAGAATTTTTAGTCCTTCTCTAAAAGTTGGGTTCAAAACAGAGTGTCAATAATCGAGGTCCAGGTACTGAGATGTCCAACTTCATGGTTTAGTGAGTTTATGATACACTATAGAACAACCTTGAGTATGTTCTTCAATATGATCTTCGTGAAGCTCTTGGATTATTAGATTACACACTGGAGAGTTATTCTTGCTTCCATTTTTCATATAGTCTATCATATCCAACTCTACATCACTCCTTGGCACACTTTCTTTTTTCTCAGTATATCTTTTTTAATACCAATAGTCCCTCAAGAGGAATCATCACGCCACGTGTTATCTTCTTCATACCACATAAAATTTCCGACTAGTCTACAAATAATTTTAATTAATGTTAGATGCATTCAATTATCCAAATGTGACCGTTATAATGTTCTTAAGACAATGGACAATGTTGAGAGAATGATATCAGTATACTATAAGGGTAGACCGATAGTAGTACCCTTCTCAATGGTAGAATTTTCAAAAAATAGGCTTATCCATTGGTGAAATTATCAGCTTTAGACTTATATCAGTGACTCTATACTAGTATGCAGCTAGCAGTAGCTGTACACCAGTAGGCTTCTAGTGGTAAGTCTTTCAGTGGTAGACACTCAACAACAAGTCTTTCATCCGAAGACTTCCAACAGAAACTCTTTATAACAACAACCATGTTACAGAAGGATGACAACAATGACCTTCTGATAGTAACTCTGCATATTTGTTCTTCGATAAGTATTCCAACAGTAGGCTTCATAACAGTAACCTTTTACTAATAACCTTCAACAATAACACTATAACAGAAGTTATTGAGCAATAAGTTTGCAGTAGTGAACTTTCATAAAACTTCAACAGTAGGGTCATCAACACTGAAATTCTCAACAGTGACCTCTATTAGTAAGTTCCATAATGGTATCCTTGACAGTAATCTATACCAGTGACATTTTGATAGAAGGCTCTTAACAATAACCTTAAACAGTGACATTTTACTTAGAAAATTTTATAATGTAAACTGATTCCAGTAAAGACATTAACATCATTATACATACTTTTTACATGATAAAAAATATAAAAACATTATCATATAATTTACATATAATTGTCAAGCAATGGAATCATGATTTGGGATTATCAAAACAGGTGAGTCCAATAATCTCCACATTTTTGATAATCACAAATTATGCCACTAAAAGTATGAACAAATACAACTTTATTAGTGATAATTGATCTCAGAGATAATTTAGGAAATGAAATATTGTAGTAGATATAAGCACATGCTATCATAGTACATGAACATTGAAATACTTTTGTTATATTGTCTCCCCCATTGTGATTAGAAAAAAGGAAAAAAAATAAGACACAAAAGTGTATTTGTTTGTATTAATTAAATAAGAGGACAAGATAAAAAAAGAATGTAAAAATCCTAATCAAAAGATACAACCACATGAAATCCACATTAGAAACATTCAATGTGTCTGTTACCATGGAAGAAGAAGGAGTGGGGTCTGTAGGTGGAGGTGTTGGCTGAGGAAAAGTAGCAAGGATGGTAGGAAGAGTAGCAACAGAAGCTTTGGTGTCTCTGTAGGGAGGGACTCTCTGAGGAATCATAGGATTCAAGCTTTTGATGGCTTGAGTAGGAGGCATCATAAGAGTTTCACTTGATGAGGCTGAGGTAGTGGAGGAAGAAGGAAATTCTGGAGGAATAATTATGGGGGTGCAATCTACAAGGAAGAAAAGTATTAGAAGGTTCCTGAAGTCCATGATGATGCATCCACCTCTCTCCATGGATGAGATAAATTAATCCTTATTCTCCATAAATTTCTCCAAAGCAGGAGTCAACTATCCCAGTATACGGACCATATCCTTAAAATCTCTGGTGACAAGAGGTATCCATAGGTTTTCTAATAGAAACTTGAAGTTCCCATCCATTTGATGTTTGGTATAAAGCATTTTGTAATAATAATCAATCTTCTCTTTGATGATATTATTGAATTGGGAATCCTCCTTCATGAAATTAAATACAACATTTTGAATGTCTCTAGTGATGGTAATAATCTTGGTCTGGGATTGCGGATCATGTGCACATGCACCAAAACCCACAACCACTTTTAACTTACCACAAGCCAGAAAGATGAGAGGTCAATTGGAGGTGAGGTTGAAGATGATGCAGATGCACTTAGAGGTGCAATTTTGAAAGCTACTGTTTCCTTGAAAGACTTTGTCAGTCCATTGATTAGTATCTTCACATCATCATCTTGGCTCTACACATGGGCTTCCATAGACTTCTTAAAGTCCTCAAAGACTGTAACCATATGTTGCACTACACCTCTAATAATCTGAACATCCTTGTCAACCTGAGATCTCGAGGACATGAGAGAATTCAAGTAGAAAACGGATTTTTTCTGAAGATCCACAGACTCTTTCATCTCACACATTTGACTCTAACACTACTTTACTTCATAAAGCAGATTAGATTTAATAATAGGTTGATTTTTATCACACTCAGATGATGAATTCTCTTAAAGTAGAGAAACATTAATTTCCATATTAGTGGAACTATCTTCATACATTCTTTGCAAGTCATATTTCAAGGATTTCAGGTCATCCTTACTGACATAGTCATGAGGGAATGAGATTACTGGAGGTTCAAAAATGATGTCTGAAACATAAGGCACTGAAGGTCTTCTATTTGGAATTTCATCTTCTGAGTCATCATAATCAAGACCCAACACCAGAAAACCAGGGTCCTCAGTCTAAAATTCAATTTCATGCACAACAGATACTAATCCTTTGGAAATAAGATTCTCCCCCTCAATTGTAGATACATCCTAGAAAACTATATCATCCTCTTCTAACCTTGGAAACTTTTCTACTGTTTCTTCTTGATCAATTGACTCATCAGTAGAGTGAGCCACTTAGTCTACTGCGTCATCCACAATTTCCATAGAAAGGGAAATAGATACAACTTCTTCTTCCAGTTCACTTAATACCCTTTTAGTTACTCCTATGAGAGGACTCAAAATGAGTTCCTCTCCTTCAATGTCCTCATTAGTAGCAGTATCATATTCCTCATGGTCAGAATGACCAGACACAACAACTTGCTCCTCTTCTGAGGAATATCTAACAGGGATATGAGCCTCATAATACTCTTATTCAATGGGTTCTTCATGATCAATGTCCCTTAGGGCAGATTCTCTTCTGGGAAACTCTCTTGGAGGACTGGGCTCACCACAAGCCACAAAATCAACTAGTGGACTAGTTGGTAGATCAGGATCACTCCTGCCATCTATAGGGGTATCCTCTCTATCATGCCCCACAACCTCCTCTATTTCTTCATCAGAATACTCAGTCTCTTCCTCATTAGGTTTCAGACCTGGATCCCTCTTATAATTTAGACTATATGGATATGTAACATGGTTTAAATCCTTATAAATATTTCCCTCATCATTCACCCATTCTCTTTCCCAGGGTTTTCAGTTTATTTGCATGTACTTAAAAATTAGCTTTGAGATACAGAATCTATTCTTAGCTACTATGGTTTCCTATTTATCTCCAACAATACACATTACTTTTAGCATCACAAAAATTAGGTTTGCATAGAACAAAGAACATATGTTAGAACTTGGCCTAATCATATCTTCTAACTAAACCATCAGCAGTCTGTACAGATTGATCCTATGCCCATGTTCCATTGGATGCATTAGAAACACAACCTAATACATTAGTATAGCAAAGTCCCATATCCTGGTACTCACAACATGCTGGATAAACAGAAATAGTAATCTATCCTATACATTAATTTCTGTAGCAATAACCATCCTAGGTAATCCATTACCGGTTAGTTCAATCAATGCTTCTTTATAGAAAAATAAGTCACTTTCTAGAGGAGGTACTCTAGAGTAGTAATCAGAGATTCCCTCAGGTGGGACTCTCAGACATTCATCCCTTTCTGTAGTTTTGAAGCTTAATTCAATCCCATTTACTCGAGACAACATTTTTTTCTCTTCCTCAGACTTCTTAAATCTCAGACACCCATAAATTTTTTTACTCTACATATAATAATTCGAATTGTTGTTTGTGAAACACTCCACCCAACTCGGAGATTCTAGCGCTTCCAGTGCCAAAGATTTTCTCGAAAGTAACTAGTCCTGGCTCAATTCCTTTTCTGGAACGATCTCCCACTATTAAAGATGCCGATAAACCTACTTCTTTATAGTACTACATCAACCACTAGACTCGACTTGACGACACATGGGGATTGACACATCTCCATCACTAACCATCAGTCATTTTACTCAGCCCATTTGTGAGATGATGTGGTTCGTGGGGTAGTGGAGAGTAAGGGTTGATGAATTTTGAGAGAAATGGTTCGAGAGTGAAGAAGAGATTGGATTGAAATGTATTTGTATTATGATTTTATCATTTAGGTATCAAAACAAAAAAAAAGTCGATAAAAGAAGAATAAAACAAAACAGTTCATATTCTGGAGGAAACACAATGTAAACTAACGGTATAGTCCAACAGTGCAGTGTCCAACAGTGAGGTCCAATAGTGAGGTGAACTAACAGGGAGGCCTAACAGTGAGGTGATATAACAGTGAGGTCTAACAGTGATGTGTTCTAATAGTGAGTTCTAATAGTAATGTGCTCTGACAGTGAGGTCTAACCGTGAGGTTTTCAAATAGTGAGGTCTAACAGTGAGGTGTTCTAAATTGAAATTAATAATACCTAACTCATTTTTGATGAAATTTAACCTCTCATAATTCAAAGGCTTTGTGAATATATCAACCAATTGATGGTCAGTGCCAATTAATTTAAGAGTGATATCACCATTTTGATAATGATCCCTCAAAAAGTGATGCCTAACATCAATGTGCTTTGTCCTAGCCTGAGATACTAAATTTTTAGAGAATTTAATAGCAATGTATTATCACACATTATAAAGAAATGTTTGAATTGAAATCCATAATCTAGAAAAGTCTGTTTCATCTATATAATTTGAGCATGAAAATCACCAGCATCTATATGTTCAGCTTCAGTAGTGGATAAAGAAACAAAATTATGTTTCTTACTACACCATGATACAAGTGACTTTCCTAAAATGTGACATGTTATATAGGTGTTTTTTCTCTCTAGCTTGCAACCAGCAAAGTCAACATCAAAATAACTTATGAAATCAAATGGTTGTTACTTTGGATAAAATAGTCCTAGGATGGGAGTATACATACAATATTTAAAAATCATTTTAACAGCAGTTAAATGAGACTCTTTGGGATTAGCCTGAAAACAAGCACACATGCATACAAGAAACATAATATGAGGTCTACTAGGTGTAAGGTAGAGCAAACTCCCTGTCGTACCTCTATAGTTGGCTTGATCCACTGGTTCACCAGTTTCATTAGCATCCAACTTACAAGTGGTTCTCATAGGTGTATAACTACCTTTACTACGATTAAAACCAAATCTTTTTAAAAGATCCTTAAAATATTTACTTTGATTCAAAACAATGCCATTTTTATTTTGAAAAATCTGAAATCCAAGGAAATATTTATGTTCCCCCATTAAACTCATTTCAATTTCATTTTGAATTATCTTTGAAAAACCATTACATAAATAATTTTTAGAGGATCCAAAAATAATGTCATTTACATGAATTTGTACTATTAAATCATTTCTAGATTTTTTTTAAAAAAAAGAGTAGGATCAACAATACATTTTGTAAAATCTTTTGAAATAATAAAAAATCTGATCCTATCATACCAAGTTCTAAAAGCTTGTTTTAACCCATATAAAGCATCAGAAAGTTTAAGAACATGATTTAAAAAATGGGGGTTTGTAAAGCCAGGGGTTTTTTCATCAATCACATCCTCAACTATATACCCATTTTGAAAAAAACTTTTAATATCCATTTGATATGGTTTAAAATTCAGATGAGCTATATAATAAAGTAGTATCATAATAGACTCTAACCTGGATATAGGTGAAAAGGTCTCCTCATAACCAATTATTTCTTCTTGACTATACCCTTGTGCAAGTATGCTTTCATTTTTTCTACCTATATTCATAGACTGATCAACTTTGTTCATAAATACCCATTTAGTGCCTATTTTCATAGTGTCTTTATGTCTTTCCACTAATTCCTAGTCTTTGTTTCATTCAAATTGATTTAATTATTCTTTCATAACCATGATCCAAAATTCATTATTGATAGCAACATTAATATTTTTGGGTTCAAGTGGTGAATGAAAATCTTGATGTTCAACCTGGTTTCACCGAGAAGCTCTAGTTTGTGTTTCCCTATTTAGATCGCCTACAACAACCTCTAAATGATGATTGTTAAGAGTACTAATGCCTCTAGAAAGGGTCGAACTAGATTCCTCAAAGATTTCTGTTGGTTCACACTGAAGAGGTGTAGATTCTAGAAGATTCCCAGAAATGGTTACTTTTTCAAGTGGTTCACTATCTTTATCATTAAGGTCTAGAACTCACATATCTTACTCAAGATATTCAAGAGGGGTTTTAGGTTCATGTAGATCGGTCTCATCAAATTTTTCATGAACTGATTCTTCCACAAATTTGGATTACTTATTGAATACTCTATAGGCTTTACCCAAGATTGATTAACCTAGGAAAATAACCGCTTCAATTTTGTGAGTAATCATTTCATGATTATCTTTAGTGTCAAGAATAGACTTTGAATCCAACGAATCTAAGGTAATTAACCTTCGTCTTTTTATTTTTCTATAGCTAATAAAGGGTTTTCTTAAGAATATGTCTAATTAAAACTCTATTGACGATATATCAAGCTATATTTACAGCCTCAACCCCAAAAATAAATTGGCAAATAATATTCATTGATAATTTTCCTAGAAATCTCTTTAAGGGTCTTATTTTTTCGTTCAACGACTCTATTCTGTTGAGGTCTTCTAGGAGAAGAGATATTGTGACTATAACCATTTTGTGAGAAATAAGCTTCAAACTCTTGATTTTCAAACTCAAGGCCACGAACACTTCTCAAATTCTCAATTATAAGTCCACTATGATTTTCTACAGACTTGGAGTATTTGATAAAATAAGAACAACCATAATTTTTTTGAGCCAGAATTAATACTAGAGTGTATCTAGAAGAATCATCTACAAGAACATAAACATTGTGCTTCCAATTTAAACATTAATCTCTTGATGGTACAAACAAATCCATGTGAACCAAATCAGGTGGTTGAGAAGTAGAGACTAATTTCTTTGGTTTGAAGGAAACTTTGTGTTGTTTTCTCTTTTGATAGGGATTACACACTTTCTCAAGTGGGAATACCAATTTAGGTAAGTCTGTAACTAAACCTTTAATAGATAGTTTCATAACCGAGTGCACAGTATAGTATCCTAATCTTATGTTCAATAACCAATATTCATTTTGAAAATCATTTAAGAAAGAAACATTTTGCTTGGCTAAGAAATTTAAATCAACAACACACACATTTTAATTTTCACTAGTAGTGAAAACTATATATTTTTTTGAATAAAAAACATTGCATTCATCATTTTCAAACATAACATTAAAACCACTATCAAAAAAATGAGAGATACTATGTAAATTGAACTTTAATCCATCAACAAAATGTACTTTGGAAACTAATATTGTATTGGGGTTACTAATATGGCCTAAGACGACAATTTTTCCCTTAGCATTGTCACCAAAGGTGAAATGCCTACCATCAACATTGATTAAGCTCTTAAATCAAGAACATACTCCTATCATATATCTTGAACATCCACTATCTACATATTATAAGGTTTTATATGAACTCTTTATGTAATTTTCCTGCAAATCAGATTAAGAATGGGGTAACTATGGAACCTAGATGTTTTTGTGTCCAGAGAGGTTAGCAAGTAGAACATTGGGAACCCATATTTGTTTTATAGATTTCCAATAATCAACCGATACATTTTGATACATAAAGAATTTTTTAGGTCCTGTGAAAAAATGTCTTTCAAAAGATGGTCCATATTTAGAACTAGTTGTGAAATGTCCAGATTTTGAAATAAATTTAGTTTTAATAATTTATCTCAATCCTTGTTGATATCCAAGAACAGTTGTGAATTTCCGGGAAATTTGTTTTCCAAGAAACTATTTCAAGGTATCTCTACCAGTAGTAAACTTTTCAAATACCTTTTTAATTTCTCATTTGATAATTTGAGATCTGTATTTTCTTTTTATAGCTAAGCACATTTTTCTTTCTCAATATAAATAATAGATTTGTAATTAGGATTTAAAGCATGTTGTCTTTTAAATATATCATATTTTTCCTTGAGTTAATTCATGTTTTCCTCAAGAATTACACAATATTACAATAGTCCATCCTTAGTCATATTTTGTTCAATGTTTTCTTCACTTTAATTCCCAGAATAATAAGCATTGGGTATATGAGAATTGTGTGTTACCTCATATGTTTCTGTCTTCAAACACAAATTTTCATGTTTTTCTTGTCAGCATCAGAAGTGTTAGATCCACTTGAGCTACCATCTAAGGCACTCCAGGTGAATTTCATATCCATTTTATATCCTTTTCATTTATCTTCATAATTACTCTTAAATTTCAGCTTTGGGAAATCTTCCTTCACATGGCCTTTTCGTTTACACTCTTAAACGACCATATCAGTTCTGTTATCATTACATTTTCAATCCTTTTTCCACTTTCCTTTATTATCATACCTTCATTCATAGTTTTATTTTATAAAGTAATTCTTCTTTCAGTAGAAATTCATGAATCATCTTGTAAGATGATCCATCTCATTATCACTGTTAAAGTTTGAGTCTTCACTTGTGGAGGTGTCTGCAAGAGCTTGATCTTTTTCCTTTTCACTTTTCATTGAGGTGGCAGTCTAGAATGCTATAAATTTCTTCATTGGTTACTCATCTACTTCTTGATTCACTATATGTTTTTCAACATACATAATAAGATTTCAAATTATTTGCTTTACTGGTTGTTTTCCTATTTCACAAGATTCTCGAACAGAAACCCAGGTTCCTCTCCATTTGTTAGGTAAGCATCGAAGCAGTCTCATAATCTCATCATTTTTTTCCACTGGTTTCCCATATAGACTCATAGTATTCACTATTTCAATGAACCTGAGATACATTTCATAGATTGGTTCATCAAGATTCATTTTAAAATTATCATATTTAATAGTATATATACTTAATCTCATTTCGTTAACATTAGTTGTTCTCTTATGAGAGACAGCCAATGTATCTAAAATTTCATATGTATTTTTACAAGAATATTTTCTATTGAATTCATCATCACATAGAGAATAGTACAATGCATTCATTTCTATATAGTTATTATTATATGTAGATTTAATCAACTGAGACCATGTGTCTCTATTAGTAGGAGGCAATACATGTTGTTCTTAAATTGTGTCCCAGATTTCAGGACCATTCCTCTTTAGATAAATTTTCATGTTTCAATTATATTGACCATAATTATTTATATTAATGAAATGTGGCCTATTAGTTGCAGAACCCTAAACTTTGTTATCTATAGTTACATAGAATTTAAAGAACTCAAAATTTAGATATGACAGAAATTTTAAGATCATTAGGACACAACTAAAATCACAGTTGAAAATAATTTGAAAACATGAAAATAAAACCCCTCTAATACCAAATTTAGGTCGGAGAGGATACTCAAGAGGGGGGGGGGGGGGGTTGAATTGAGTTCCAAATAATATTTCTGATAAATAAATTATCATTAAAAACCCTAAGTAAAAATAGCCCAGTTAATTAAGGATGTATAGATGTAAATGTTTAATGGCTCAATATGTTTTTCAAAGGTTGATTAGTCCTCAGTTGAATCTTTGAGAACACTTATTCAGCTTTTGAAATAAATTTACTAAATTAAACATATATATACACAATCCAAAACAAACTATCAGAGTGAATGCAAAAATGGGTTTTTTGTATTTGAAAAGATAAGTAGTGTACAATTGAAAAACAGATAACTTGTATGTAAACTACAAAAAAATTTAAACAAGAGGTTAAATCTCAAGAAGAGACTTAATCCTCTCCACTTGGTGATCACCTACCAACAAGCAGGTTATATAATATTCTGATACAAAGCTTGTATCGGGCATTATAATAGTTTTAACAAACTGTCCAGGTTTTCTAACCTCTACAACAGTTCTTCATGAAAAAAAAACTAACCAAGGCACAACAGGCTTCTTCAATAGTTATGTGTGGGAAACAACAGCTAAAGATAGTTTGGAGTGAGGATTTTCACTATCCCCCAGAATAAGTATAGGATACAGTGAGTGTGTAACAAGCACCCTATACTCAGAAATGTAAAAAGTGAACACTATAGATCTAAATATAATATGGTCTATTTTAGAATGCTCTATATGTATGCAGATCAGATCTAGACTTCTTGGGATGAGTAAAGAGAAGTCTTAGTCCTCCTCTTCAAGGTGCCTTCAAAATAATGTGTCACAAATCCATATCTAGGTACTGAGATGCTCAACTTATTGGTTTAGGGAGTTGATGAACCACAGTAGGACAACCTTGAGTATGTTCTTCAATATGATCATTGTGAAGCTCTTGGATTATTAGAGTTAGCGCTGAAGAGTTCTTCTTGCTACCTTTTTTCATAGTGTAGCATAGAACACTCTACTTCACACCTTGGCACACTTTATTTTGCTTGGTATATCTTTTTTAATGCCAGTGAGCCCTAAAGAGGAATGATTACACCATGTGTGATCTTCCTCATACCTTATATGGTTTCCAAAATGACTGCAAATAATATTAATTAATGTCAGATGCATTAAATTAGTAAAATGTGACTGTTATAATATTCTTAAGACAATGAACACAGTTGAGAGTATGATATCAGTAGACTATAATAGTAGACCCGTATCAATAGCCTTCTCAACGATAGATTTGTCAATATTAGGATTATCCAACTGTGAACATATCATCTATAGACTTCCATCAGTGTCCCTGTACAAGTAAGAAGCTAGCGGTAACTCTACACCAGAAGGATTCCAGCGGTATGTCTTTTAGCGGTAGACACTGAACGATAATTATTTCATCAGAAGACTTCCAATAGAAACACTTTATAATAGCAACCTTGTGATAGAAGTCTGAAAACATTGAACTTCTGATAGTAACTCTCAATCTGTGTACTTCGATAAGTATTCCAACGGTTGGCTTCATAACAATAACCTTCTACTGATAACCATCAACAGTAATTCTATAACAGAAGATCTTGAGCGTTATGCTTGCAGTAGTGAACTTGAAGTAACCTTAAACAGTAGGGTCTTCAACTATGACATTCTCAGTAGTGACCTCTATTTGTATGTTCATTAATTTTAACACTGACAGTAACCTATACTAGTGACCACTCGATATAAGGATATTAATAGTAACCTTTAACAGTTACCTTTTACTTAGAAAATTTTATATTGTAAACTTATTATAATAATGTCATGTTATTTAATATAAATACAATGTAAATGATAAAAACTATTAAAACATTATCATATAGTTTACATATCATTATCCAGGAATTGAAACATTATTTGGGATTATCAAAACTGGTGAGTCCAACTAGGGGGATCAAATTATTAGTAAGGGAAATAGAAGGATTAACAATTTAATGTCATTAGTGAGAACATACTAATCATACATGTTAGTTAACAATGTCAAAGTTCATGATTATAACATTGGATAACAAATATACATTAAAAATTACTAAACATGTTTCATGTTGTAATCATTAAAAAATTAAATATTAAAGACAAACCACAATCATGAGCCGTGTGATTTCTATCATGATCAAAGAAAATATTAAAAAAGATAACAAGGAAAATGTAAATGTGATGGTATCATTGGGTGATCATCTTTATAACCCATTTTAAATTCTTGTTAGAAATAACTGGATCCTAGAAAAATCAAATAGATAAATCCACTAACACCCCCCTCATCATTTCTTCTAATGGAATAGAATATTACCCAATGAATTGGAGTGCCATATATGTGGCCCCATCTTTCAATCCCTATCAGACTCACCATGTGTTAAGTAGGATAACCCATCATGTGAGGTATATCATTCTAATACATGAGATATAATGAGAATCAAAATTTTTTACAAGTTGAATAAGTACCACCCATTCATCATCAATAACGTACAAGTATTATTACTATTTAAAACATTTATATTCATTTACTATTCAATAAAATAAATAATTAATGATTTATCATTGATCTATTAACTTGTTGAAGATAATTTGGTTCCATTTCAATCTCATAGTCCATCTAAAAAATCATAAATATGGTATCAATAAAAAATATCCATAGTGGAGTGTAAGTGGCATCATGGCTTTCAAAATTTTATATATGGAAATAAAATGTGAACATAAATAAAAAATTATTTATGAAAAAAATATTACAACTTGTATTAAAATGAAATGATGTAATCTTCGATGGAAAATAATTTTTAATGATCAAATCAAACACTTCAAGAATAAAGATTCATTAAATTTTGAAAACATTTATTTTCAAATTAATTATTTTAAAAAATAAACAAAATTTATTGTTTGAAAAAGACATTTTAAAACTATAAAAGTAAATTTTGTAAAATATTAGTGGCCTTGAATGTTGGAAATAATTTATATTCCATGTGGGTTAAAAAAATATTTCATTCACATTTTTGATATATGAAGAAAAGCTCCACATTTAGAAAATTGTTTTCAAATTTGTTTTTAAAATTTTAGAACATAATATTATGGGTAAATGTTAATATAATAATATATATTAAAAAATTATTTATAACATATTTGGAATATATTTATTTTGATGAAAATTAATTTTCAACCGAATGATGATATGGTGTTGGTTTTTGATAAAAAAAATAAATTCATTTTATATAACTAAGAGAGGAAAATTTTATTATTGAAGGAATATTTCATTAATAAAAATATGATAATAAAAAATATTCCATTCATGAAAATAAGATAAATTATTTCCTCAAAAATAAATATAAACATATGTAATCCAAAAATAAAATGGTATTGTAATATATAGATCGTTCTAGTGTGGTAACTACTCAATCATAAGCTTCATGAAAGAATGAAATGATAGTAAATTCAAAAACAATGAACCTAAAGAGCTTCATAATAAAACATATCATTGGATAGGTTGATACACATACTAAAATAAGACAGCTTTATAACATAATATATGTCCCAAAGAAGAAAATTTCATATGAATAACTTTTACAATGATCTTAATGTTAATATTTGAATTAAATAATAAATTATTTATTTATTTAAAATTTAAATCCACACAGTACATATGTTAATACAATATATGATAATAAAATTTTAATTACCAATATAATCTGAGAATTGATGATGTAATATAACCAATGAAATGAAATTGAGTTTTGAAATCCGTTAAAGCTTGGTAAATATATTGTCAAATCCCATTGGATGAAATAATTTTATTTTATACTCTGAAAAATGACTATATAAGAATTATTAATTATACTACATATACAAGGGGATATATATATCCCATATAGATGAAATTAGTTTTATAATAATAAAATATGCCTCAATGAAAGTAAAATCATATCAAATCTCTTACCATGATTCCAAACATTCCTAGGATGACGTTTTACTCCTATATAATAAATATATGTCAAAAATTTATATCTGTCATGCCCAGTCCTCAGGGCCCGTGCCGTGACTACCCCAAACCCGCCTTCCATATAACATGGGCTGGCGACTAGCTCCAAAGCGTAAATCCCGATATAAGGGAAGGAATTACCTTTATATAATAAAACAAACACCACAGTGTATGCAAGCTGAAGTAAACAATAAGTAACCTGAGTACAAAAGTAAGTGTTGAAATGTAAATGGGCCAGAATACAAACCCAACTCAAAGTACAGTACAACTGAAAAGAAAGTACAACAGCAGTAAAGTAAATCTGCAACCACCGAGTCATCCTCCAGTTATCCCGCCCGAAGGGTGGGTACAGATGGTCTCCTCAGCTCCTCGGGTCTGGTTGTCCACTCCATGTATGTCCCACCTGATAGACCACCTCCGGGTACTCTCACACTCCACAAGCCTCAACCACGATCTGCACTGCCCGTCTTCTACATCCAACATAATGTAGTGTGGGCATAGCCTATGTAGGGGTGAGTATATGATACTTAGTAGGGACCCCGAGACCCCTGAAAGTCTCCCAGAATCCACAAAGGATAAACACGGAAACGAAGGATACAAATATGAAGTATCAACCAACACTACTTAGGTATATGCCCATAAATATAACAAAGCCATCAATTCCAGTTTGGCTCCAACTTCTGAGACCATGTTCTATCCATTCCACACATGAAAGTACAACCCAATCCACACAGGAAAGCACAACCAAATCCACATAGGAAAGCAAGTCAATCATATCGAAGATAATGACTGAAAGTCAAGACTCAGCTCACACATGTATACTATTCATGAAGAGAGGTGGAGATGATTAGATGTAACCTGTAAATCATCTCCTCTGTCGAACCCATGTGGGATCCAAGAATAGAAGTCATCGCTTCCAAACCCACGTAGGATCCAAGTATAGTAACCATCGCTACCGAACCCACATATGATCCTAGTATAGTCGCCATCACTGTCGAACCCACAGAGGATCCAAGTATAGTCGCCATTGCTACTGAACCCACAGAGGATCCAGGTACACTCATTCTCGCTACCGAACCCATATAAGATCCATGTACAGTCGTCATCGTCGTCACAGTCGCAGCCAGCTCTAGTTTTCCCACACACAGCACACTCAATTTCCAGTGGGTCCGCTCCTTGAGTCAAAGATCGATACATCAACTTTCACGAAGACTAGAGTTAATGTATCCGTAGTTCTTTCCCACGTCATGTGGGAAAAACCAAGAAAAAAGTGCCCAAGTCACGGATAACAAGACAAACAAACAATTTCCCTAAAAATACACGGTGTGTAGGTAAGCGATACACACTGTTTCATCAGACACCGGGTATTTCCCGTGTGATACGACCCGTGTCACAGGGCTGGTTGTATAGATAAGTAAATACACAGCGTGTAGTATGGTTACATGTCGTGCCCAAACCTCTAGGGTCGGTTCCATGTGTGCTGGCCATGCCTGGCCATGTGGTGGAGTACATGCCCGTGTACTCCACCCCGTGTCCGTGTATTTCCGGAATACACGCCGTGCCTCTTTGCCGTGTGGTTCTTCCCATGTCCTTGTATCACCCTGATTATACACCGAACCTTGGGTAGCCACTTCTTCCACGGTGGTGGTTGTACACACCAAGCCTCATGGCCGTGTAGTTCTACCATGTTCGTGTATCTCCCAGATTACACGCCGAGATTCGTGAAGCCGCTTATGCCTTTCAAAGAAGATAATACATGTCGTGCCTCATGGCCGTGTATTTCTGTCCGTGTCCTTGTATTCCCCTTGAATACACACCATGTCCATCGAAGTCTCCACTATCAAATAGTGTGGACAATACACGCCGTGTGACTGGTGTCACACGCCCTGTGTCACTTCTTCTGATGTCTGTTACTTCTGCTGCTAAATGCTTGTACTACACGGCGTGTGCTTCGGAAGGACACGCTGTGTATTCTGGAATTTTCTTGAAACGACGCCTCTGGCCAGCATGCCTCCCGAGGCATCCGTTCATTATTCCGATGATCCGTTTTCTACAAAACTCCCTCTCCTAGGTCATATCGATGTTCCGAGGCCATTTATGAGGTTTTCGGGCCTCCGATCGGCTTCAAAAACTTACCTTGATTCACTTCTCAAGAACGGTTAGAGAACACCATACAACAAGAATGGAGGAGGAATCGGACCATGTTAGTTTGGTCCGGTTCCTTTTGCTTTAGATTGATAGAAAAAGGTTTAGATAGAACCAATAACAAGGAAGGAAAAAAAACGGGCTCATTCATAAACACACCCCTACCTTGAAGGAAGTTTGCGGTTGTCAAGCACCGCAGACGATGGCGTCGATTCTGTCATCATCGGTGTCTCCTCCCTTGTCGTGGAGGAAGAAGAGGGTAATGAAACTGGGGCTGCTAAATCAACGTTCTTCATTTGAGTGTGGACATTCTTCAATGAAGATGAAGTTCTTCAAGATGAAACTAGATCTCTTCTCCCAAATTCTCAACACAACAAGACAACCCCAAATAAGGTAAGACCCCTCTTATTTTATTAAATCCTGGAATGCATTTCAAATTCCAAAATTCAAAAACAAAAACACTTAATTAATTAAACTTGAGTTGTCTAATTAATTGGGTGTTATGTTGGCAAGATTAATGAGGGGGAGAGAGAGAGAAGTTACTCACATTAAGGGGGAGTTAGGGAGTTAGAAAATATGAAGAGTTGGGATCGTGTGGGCCCCACCTCACCTTTAATCCTCTCATGGGTTGTTAGGAACTAGTGGGTCCCACCCCAACTCCCACACTTAGGATATAACCACTTAGATATAGAAAATAAAATTGTACCACTATTTTATTTACTTCACAATTAATCCTCAATTCTTAGAAACTCCTCCCGAGCAAATGCACCTTCAGAAAAGGTTCTCTTAAACAATTACTGGTGTTGTGGTTCCCTCGGTACCCTCATATTTCAATTCTGAGTACCGGTTCAAAAGATAGGAAAACCAGCTCGTTCGTTCATTGAACGTACCTGAGATAAACCTCAGAAATTGATTCTGGGTACTACGGGCCTTAGAATCAGGTGCCATCAGAAACTCCGTACTCATAAAATCCCAAAGAATTTAAGAAAAAATTGTCCTTGAAATTTACGGGTCTTTACATTAATCCCACCGCAGAGATTTACGTCCCATTAAAGATATATCACAAACTAGGGGAACAAATGAGGGTACTGAGCACGCATCTGAGCCTCCCGGTCCCATGTGCTTTCCTGGAGGTTCCCGTGCTACCACCTGATGCACACTAGAATAATTGAACATCTAAATAGGACCCACTCCAGTCGATCCTCGATCTCAACCAGAACCTCCGCAAAAGTCACCCCGTCATCGATGTCCAGCTCCCTGTGATCAATGATATGCATCGGGTCATGCACGTATCTCCTCAACTGAGATATTTGGAAAAAGTCGTGCACCTAGTGCAACTGAGGTGGAAGAGCCAGCCAATAAGTTACCTCTCCTATCCAAATGAAAACCTGGAATGGTCCTATGAACCGTGGAAATAACTTTCCGCCCTGACCAAATCACCTTAATCCACATCGAGGTGAGACCCATATGAAAACGTGGTCGACATCCTCGAACTTGAGTGGTCTCTGCCTCCTGCCAGCATAGGACTTCTGTCAGCTCTGGGAAGTCCTCATCCGCTCTTGGATGATTTATACCTTCTCTGTTGTGGCCTGGACCATCTCTGGTCCTACATGTGCTGACTCCCCAGGGTCTGTCCAACACACAGGTGATCTTCAAGGTCAGCCGTAAAATCCCTCATATGGTTCCATCCCGATGGTGGTGTGGTAGTTGTTGTTGTACGAAAACTCCACCAAAGTTAGGTGATCCTCCCAGCTGCGACCGAAGTCGAGGACACATGCACGGAGCATGTCCTCGAGATTCTGAATGGTCCTCTCTGTCTGACCATCCGTCTGAGGGTGAAAGGCGGTGCCCAGGTGTAGCTGTATCCCAAATGCCTCATTCAAACCCTTCCAAAGCCGAGAAGTAAATCGATAATCTCGATCAGAGATGATAGTTGATGGTACACCATGAAGCCATACGATCTCCTGAACGTAGTGGTTTCCCAAGCTCTCCACTGAGCCCTGCTCTCTGATAGGTAGAAAGTGGTCCGACTTGGTGAGTCAGTCGACGATCACCCAGATAGATTCATGTCCTCTTGAAGTACGTGGAAGTCCCATCACGAAATCCATAGATATTTTGTCCCACTTCTACTCCGGGACCTCCAACGGCTGTACCAAGCCTGCTGGTACCTAGTGCTCTGTCTTCACCTGCTGGAAGGTGAGACACCGTGAAACGAACTCTGCCACAGCCTTCTTCATGCCTTTCCAACATGGCTATCATCTGAGATCTTGGTACATCTTCTCTACTCCTGGATGTACCACCAATGGGGAAGTGTGAAACTCTCTTAGCACCTCCTCCTGTAACGCAACTGGTACCATGGTACGTCCTCTAAAAAAGGACGTCGTTCCCTCCTCCAATAGAGAATCCATCAGGTTCCTATCCTGAGTATATCTATGCACATCGTGTCTTAATGTCAACATCCCCACATTGTGCCTCTCTGACCCGCTGATGTAGTGGAGGAGTTTCTATGAGAAACTATAGAATGGATGCTCCATCTCTATCCACGAAGGATATCTGTAATGCGGCTACCTACTCCGTCGCCTCTCCAAGTAGCTCAACCTCCTGCAGAGAGCCTCAGTTACTACGTTCCCCTTCCCAAGAGTATAGACTATCTCAAATTCATAGTCTTGGAGGAACTCAAGCCATCGTCGTTGTCTCAGGTTCAGGTCCTTGTGCGAGAAGATGTACCTGAGACTCTGGTTGTCAGAGTAGACTATAAAGCACTCGACCATCAGATAGTGTCACCACATCTTCAAGGTGAAGACCACTGCTACTAACTCTAGTTCATGCGTAGCGTAGTTCTACTCTTGCTGCCTCAACTATCATGATCCATAGGTGATCACTACCTGCTCCTGCATCAGGACACACCTGAGTCATGTTCCTAATGCATCGTAGTAAACTACGTACCGTACTCCCTCCTCCGGTAGCCTCAAGATGGGTGCACTGGTCAGTCATTGTCACAGCTCCTCGAAGCTCTGCTGACATCTATCTTCCCACACGAAGGGTTTCCCCTTCTTTGTCAAAGCTGAAAGTGGTGATGCAACTCTGGATAAGTCTGGCACTAATCTCTGATAGTATCCAGCCAACCCTAGGAAACTTTGCACCTCCGTTACGCTCCTGGGTGGCTCCCAAGCTAGCACTGCCTCGATCATCGCAGGATCCACCGCAACCACCGCCTCAGAGATAACATGCCCCATGAAGTGGACCTCTCGAATCCATAACTAACACTTCTAGAGCTTACCATAAATCTGGTTCTCTTAGAGGGTATCTAGTACAACCATCAAGTGGTAGGCATGCTCCTCCTCAGTAGTCGAGTAAATCAATATGCCGTCGATGAAGACTATGACAAATCGATTGAGGTAAGGCTGGAAGATCCTGTTCACGAGACACATGAACACTGCTGGAGCATTGGTTATACCGAAAGGCATAACCAAGAACTCATAGTGGCCATGCCGACACCTGAAGGCCGTCTTCTACACATCCTCGTCTCAAAATCTTACCTGATGATAGTCTGACATGAGGTATATCTTCGAGAACCATCATGCTCCCCTGAGCTAATCAAAGAGGTCTTTAATCCTCAGATGTGGATAGTTGTTCTTCACAGTCACATGATTTAGGCTACGGTAGTCGACACACAGTCGCAAGCTCCATTCCTCCTTCTTGGCGAACAAAATCGGGGAAGCCCAGGGTGAAAAACTGGGTCGAGTGAATCTCTTTCCCTACAAGTCGTCCAGCTATACTCGTAGCTCTAGAAGATCAGATGGAGCCATCCGATATGCAGGAGTAGATGTCAGGTCTTTCCCTGGGTACAAGTCAATATAGAAGTCTACCTCTCTGTGAGGAGGTAGTCCTGGAATGTCGTCAGGAAAAATGTCTGCATACTGATCCACAAACACAATACAAATCTGACTCCACACATCAACTGCTCCTAGGATGAGACTAGCCAACTGATGGGTGATCGGCTGTCCTCTCCTTTGTGTGATTCCATCTTGAGCTAAAAAGGCTTCCTTCTCTCCGGTAAAGGTAAACCTGCTCTAATCGGTGCAGAAACACCACACCATGCGCCTAATACAGTCGATCTGAGAAAGAACCGTAAAAAACAAATCCATGCCCAAGATGACATCGTATGGCCTCGACGCCGCTGCAAGAAGATCATAGCCAAAGCTCTCTCCTCCTAGAGTAAGCTCACACTGCCGGCACAAGTGCGTAATTTTTGAGTCTTCTCCTATAGGAGTCTCTAGCCGTAAGGATCGAGCTAACGGCTCCATCGGAATCTTAGATCTCTGAACAAGGGCAATGAAAATAAAGGAATGACTCGCTCCTGTGTCTATAAGAACTGAAAAAGGGGTGGAGTAGACATAGATAGTACCTCAAATCATCTCAGGTGCTCTGTGGTCATAGGACTCCACTGCTTGAAGCTGAGGCTTCCTCTGTCTACCAGCTCCCTGTGGTCGGGGTGGACCTCCTGGAGGTGGTGGTGGTAGAGCCTCAAAGCATTTCCCACCACCCGCTGCTCGACCAGCTCCTCTACCTTGTCCGCCTTCTCCCAGCGCACTGCCACGGTCAAACCACTGCCTCTTCCTGGGTGGTCCCTCAACCATCTGCTGCTCCTCTGCATGGCGGGTCGGGCAGTTACGAGCCATGTGTCCCTTCCCGCCACATGCATAGCACCGCCAGCCTCTCGAATGACTGGCTCTACTGCGTGTGCCCCGCACCTCCGAACCATTATTCTGAGGTTATCCACATGATGTTCTGGTCTGCATGGTCCTCTGTGTCATCTTTCTACTACTGGCTGCAAGAAGTCTCCGCTACGTGCCGCCCTACGGTAGGTCTCGCTGCTGGTGTAGGCTTAGCAAGAAATATCTCTACAAGAAGGGCTCTCTCCAGTACTCCATCCTGCGTCAGAATACTGAGGGAGATTATAGATGCCCTGATCTCATGCCTCAGTCCCAGCTTGAAGGTCCGGGCCCGGAAGAATGGGTCATGTACCATGTCTTTGGAGTATCGCAAGAGATCGGTAAACCTCGCCGAGTACTGGGCTACTGTCATGCTGCCCTGCCACAACTGTAGTAACTCATGCATGTGCACCACACGGAGGGTGGCTGGAACGACATCCGAGCAGAAAAGGATCTCGAAGTCCAACCAAAGGAGAGATGCCTCGTCGTGAACCTAGAGCATCATGCTCCACCATCTACCTACTGCCGCGTGTAGGAGACTCGCAGCAAGGATCACCATGAGGTCAGATGGTGTCCCTACTAATCTGAAGACTTAGACAAAAGCCTCCATCCAGTCCTCGACTACCTAAGGGTCCGTCTCCCCGCGGAACCTGGGAGGTCCCTGATGCTGAAACTCCTGCAGTGCACTCAGACGACATGCACTCTCAACAGCTGGGGCTGGTGGTATCGGTGGCTCGGTGGGTAGAGGTATCGCTGGTGCCTCCACTGAAATGGGGCCCTGCACCGAGGCCATATCGCTCGGTGGGATTCCATCTATCACAAAGCTCAGAACCCTAGATGGCTTCCATCATGGGGCCATACCGAAAGGAAACAGGTGTGCCATGGTTAATACAGTATACCTTGTGAGCTGATACAAAATAATCACAATGAAAACTTTTGAAACACACATGCAATCAATGTTTTTGTGCACTAAGTCGGGAATCAGAAGTCTGGGTCCTGGTGTATGGATACGTGGTCCGCCACACCAACACTGGACTCCATGGACTGATAACCACACTCAATACCCTTAACAACATTTCTTCATATATAAGAAATTATCAGAGTCTTGAGTTCTACGGTAGAACCGACTCCTCTGATACCAATTTGTCACGACCCATCCTCGGGGCCCATGTCGTGACTACCCCAAGCCCGCCTTCCATATGCCAGGGGCTAGAGACTAGAACCAAAGGCGTAAATCCCGATATAAGGGAAGGAATTTCCATTATATAAGAAAACAAACCACAGAGTACACAATCTGAAGTAAACACTAAGTAAACTAAGTACAAAATTAAGTGATGAAATGTAAATGGGCCAGAATACAAACCCAACTGAAAGTACTGTACAACTGAAAAAAGTACATAAGCAGTAAAGTAAATCAACAACCACCAAGTTGTCCTCTGGCTATCCCACCTAAAGGGTGGGTACAGATGGTCTCCTCAGCTCCTCGGGTCTGGCCGTCCGCTCCGTGTACGTCCCACCTGATAGACCACCTCTGGGTACCATCACGCTCAACAAGCCTCAACCATGATTAGCGCTGTCTGTTGTATGCAACCAACACAACGTAGTGCGGGCATAGCCCGTGCAGGGGTGAGTATACGATACTCACTAGGGACCCCGAGACCCCTAAAGGTCTCCTAGAATCCACAAATGATAAACCACAAAGGAAGGATACAAATACGAATTATCAACCAACACTACTTAGGTATATGCACATACATATACCTATGTCATCAATTCCAGTTCGGTTCCTACTTCCGAGCCCAAGTTCAACCCAGTCCACACAGGAAAGTACAACCCAATACACACAGGAAAGAACAACCCAATCCACATAGGAAGGCAAGTCAATCATATCGAAGATAATGATTGAAAGTCAAGACTCAGCTCACACAGGTATACTATTCATGAAGAGAGGTGGATATGATTAGCTGTGACCTCTGAATCATCTCTTTTGACGAACCTATATAGGATCCAAGTATATAAGTCATCGCTACCGAACCCATGTAGGATCCAAGTATAGTAACCATCGCTGCCAAAACCACGTAGGATCCTAGTACAGTCCCCATCTCTGCCGAACCCACGGAGGATCCATGTACAGTCGCCATCGCTGCCGAACCCACGGAGGATCCAAGTACAGTAGTCCTTGCTCCCGAACCCACATAGGATCTAAGTACAGTCGTCATCGTCGTCGCAGTCACAGCTAACTCTAGGGTTCCCGCACACATCACGCTTGATTTCCGGAGGGTCCGCTCCTCGATTCAATGATCGATACATCAAATTTAACGAAGACCAGAGTTGATGTATCCATAGTTCCCTCCCACATCATAGGGAAAAAAACCAAGAAAAACATCCCCAATTCATGGAGAACAAGACAACCAATACATTTCCCTAAAAATGCATGGCATGTATGTAAGTGATACACGTCGTGTCATCAGACACTGGGTACTGCCCATGTGATACGGCCCATGTCGTAGGGATGGTCATGTGGATAAGGAAATACACTGCATTTAGTATACTTACACGCCATGTCCAAACCTCTAGGGTCGGTTCCATGTGCGCAGGCCATGTGTGGTCGTGTGGTGGAGTACATGCCCATGTAATACACCCCGTGTCCGTGTATTTCCAGAATATAGGTCATGCCTCTTGGTTGTGTGGTTCTACCCGTGTCTCTATATCACCTTGATTACATGCCGAGCCTCGCGTAGCCGCTTCTTCCATGGTGGCAGTAGTACACGCCGTGCCTCGTGGCCGTGTGGTTCTGTCGTGTCCATGTATCTCCCGGATTACACGCCGAGCTTCGCGAAGCTGCTTCTTCCTTTCAAAGAAGATAATACATGTGGTGCCTCATGGCCGTCTGTTTCTGTCCATGTTCATGTATTCTCCTTTAATAAACGCCATATCCATCGAAGTCTCCTCTGTCAAAATGTGTGGACAATACACGTTGTGTGACCGGTGTCACACGGCGTGTGTCACTTCTTCTGATGTTTGTTACTTCTGTCGCTGAACACTTGAACTACACGGCGTGTGCTTTGGAAGCACACGACGTGTATTCTGGAATTTTCCAGCAATGATGCCTCTGGCCAGCATGCCTCTTGAGGCATCGATTCCTCGTTCTGATGATCCATTTACTACAAAACTCCCACTCCTAGGTCGTCCCGATGTTCCGAGGCCATTTCCAATGTTTTCAGGCCTCTGATCGGCTTCGAAAACATACCTTGATTCACCGCTCAAGAACAGTAAGAGAAAACCATACTATAAGAACAACGGAGGAATCAAACCGTGTTAGTTTGGTCCAGTTCCTTCCACATTAGTTCAATAGCCAAACGATTAGAGAGAACCAATAACATGGAAGAAAAAACAATGTTACTCATACATAAACACACCCCTACCTCGAATGAAGTTCACGGTTGTCAAGCGCCGCGGACGATGGTGTCGATTCCATAATGGTCGGTGTCTCCTCCCTTGTCGGGAAGGAAGAAGTGGGTAAAGAAATAGGGGTCACCGAATCAACGTTCTTCGTCGGACAGTTGACGTTCTCCCTAATTTTATATTTTTTTCATGTATATAAAAATTATATTAATTAATTTACTTAATTTTTAATTTATTTATTATGTTAGTTAAAAATGAATCACATCACTTCACAAGGCAGTAGTCCACCACAGACTTGAGATTCATTAACATATCCTCCCTGGAATGGGAACTATGTATGTATCTTGTGAATAAAAAATTGATATCAATGTAAATTCCTTTCTTATAATAATTTAAAATTTTCAAACCACATAAAATCACATTTATAACATAAAACAATCTTCATAAAAAATGAATAACTGAAATAAGAAGCATTTCTATAAGTAAAACAACCTATACAAATAAAATAAAAACTTGGACTTAGAAATAGTAATACAACCCCTATGAATAGAAAATCAGCCAAATGAATATTAACCTCGCCTATTAAAGTATTAAAAAAAATTAAGCATTTTATAAATGATATTAAAATATCATTATTTTATAGTATAAGTAAATAAATGTTCTAAAAATTATTTAGTGTTTTTTTGGTGTTTTTATAAGACAGAAAAATTTAACTAAATTTTTTTATTCAATTAAATAATTTAAATAGAAATTAATTTTCATAAAATTTATTCATAAATTAATTTTTTGTAGTCTTATTATTAGATAATTTTATGATGCCTTAATTAATTTTTCTATGTATTATAAAATAAGTTTGAATATTAAAATTGGTATTTTCCATATAAATGAATATTTTAATTAATAATTAAATGTATCATATTTAGATTTTTTTTCCAAAAATGAAGTTAATTTTTAAAATCAATGCCTGAAAAATCGGATTGGGTGAATATTTGGGATGTGTCTAAAATACTAGAATTTTTTTGTGAATAGTAAAATAGCAAAATTTATGATAATAACTAAAAACATGAATTATAGAGTCATAGATGATTTATTCTAAAAATGATGAACTATAAATCATTATTTTAATATATTTAGTGATAATTCCCAAAATTATCATATTCTAGAGCAAAAAATAAAATAAATAAATGAATAAAATATTGAGAAGACACCCATATACTCTACTATAAATACACCAACTCAGAACAAATCATTTCCTCACACCTTTTAAGCATTGACCGCTATCAAAATTATTCCCAATACTGTTATTAAGAAACCCCCCATTTCCCAAATCTCATGGAATCATAAAAATACCAAACCCTTTTCACTACTGGAAATCATGTTTTTCCCAACGCTTGTATACCAACGGTTCATTGAAACAGTTGGTATAGGTAATATTTACCAATGGTTTTCAAAAACTGTTGGTAAAAATCTTTAAAATAAGTGTTTTCCCAATGGTTTGATGAAACTGTTGGAAAAAATGGGTAAAAAAGAGTTTTCCCAACAGTTTAGTGAAACCATTGGGAAAGATGAAGACTCCCATACCAACAGTTCTGTAGAACCGTTGGTATTTATGGTATTAAAAGGTTTTTCCCAATGGGTTTTTAAAACTGTTGGGAAAGAAAATCCCCAAATATCATCGATCTGCAACTCCAGACATCTCAAAAAAATTTCCCTAACCGAGACCTAGATGCACCATCTCGAATTTTTTTCCCTAAAACTAAAATGTTTATAAGGTTTTCTTCTAAATATCGACTCAAACTCTACTTCACAACACAATAGTTCTGGTTTCCAATGATTTTTTCTTCAAATTTAAATTGGTATGTGTGAATTAATTTATTTTAGATTTGTTCCTCCAGTTTAAATCAGTTCGTGTGTGTTATTTTATTTTATATTTTTTCATTCTATTTTGGTGCAATCTAGTGTGTATTCTGATCCCCTTACAAAAATAAGGCATATATAATTTTTGGATACGGTTCGAACCCTACTTCTCAACCTTCTCTAGAGGGTTCTAACTCTAATTTCCAATGGGACATCTATCTTTGATTCAAGATATTTTTGTTCTTCCATTATAAATCAGTAGGTGTTCCTTCATTTATTTTAGAATTTTTTTTTTCCATTTTTCTACAATGTATTGTGTATTATGATTCCCTTATGAACACAATCAATATATCATTTTAGGTTGTTGTTTTGTTTTGATTTATCTGTGTTGAATAATTTGGGTTGATATTGAAGAGGTCAATATGATCCTGAGTTATTTTATCCTTGATTTATTTTAAATTTAAGGTCTATTGAATTGATTTCATTGGTTAGCCATAAATGAAGTTAGGGTTGTACAGGTGGGGTGAGTGGGGGGGGGGGGGGTTTCTATGTGGGGTGTGGTGGGTAGGGGTGTCCAGGTGGGGTGGGGCTGGGGGATGGGTTTTCCAAGTGGGGTGGGGGTAGGGATGTCCAAGTGGGGGGGGGGGGGGGGTTGGGTTGGCCAAGTGGGGTGGGGGAAGATCTGTCCAAGTGGGGTGGGGGGGGTTGGGTTGTCCAAGTGGAGTGGGGTAGGGCTATCCAAGTGGGGTGGGTGTGGGGTAGGGGTAGAGCTGTCCAAGTGGGGTAGGGGTAGGGATTTCCAAGTGGGGGTGGGGGAGGGGTTGTCTAGGTAGGTTGGGGGAGGGGCTGGGTTGTCCAAATGGGGTGGAGGTAGGGATTTTTGGGGTGGGAGAGGGTGTAAAGGTGGGGGTAGGGCTGTGTGGGGTGGGGGTAGGGCTGTCCACTCGAAGTGTCTCTCTATAGTTTAAAATGGACTTCATTTTAATTGAAAACAACAACTGACATACGGAAAACCGAGAAAACGTATTCATATTATATTGAAACTTTATGACAACGTTCCATGAGTCATTTGTGACGTGTACAAGTCAAACCCGCCTCAATCCGAGGCTAGGTGTGGCCGGCACCACTCAAAGTGTCTCAGGTTTATTTGAAATAGAAAACATTCACTAGTACATAAAAGGGAAATATCAGCCCTCAAATCGGGATTTAATAGTGATAAAAATGTGTTGTAAAGTTTAGCGCTGATAAAGGGGTGGGCCCCTTTAACAGGGCTAAAAGAGCTGTTAAATCCCTACCTACTGCAAATAGAAAATCTGCATCAGTACAACCAGCCGAACAAGACCAGCAGAAAAACCAGTACATCAAACAAGAAAATGTGATCTACTAATTATTCATTATGAAAAACATAAAGGTACCGTTAAATACTTACAGTGCCCCCAAACACCCATAACACAACCCAACCACAACCTTCATCCCACTTTACTCAACCGATCTAAACACCAATATGAAATTTACCCAAGACTATCTAATTCAAAATACCAATCATGTCATCAACCAACCACTTAATTTATATGGTGCTCCCCACTATACGCTTTAGCTCAGAAACACCACCATTTGATGTTTAACACCTCCATCATCGGGAAAGAACCACTAGAACCCCAACTAAATCTCCACAACATAACCAACCTGTTTTCTAACTTACCATTCTTAGACATCCATGAGAACACCAACCAATGTTATCATCCATCCTTTCCAGCAAAACCACTTGGAATGGATGTGAATCCATAATCCATACATGAATTAAGGACAATTCAACTTTTCCTCAAAGATTGAACCCATTTTCAAAACATAATTAACATTTCAAAACATCAAATATATGTGGCTTACAACTCATCACATTTTTTCCTTTTTCCTGGAGGAATTTGAAACATGAACCACATAGGTTGTAAAAGAAGTAGAGGATAGATCTCTTTGATCATAAAAAGCCATGAACCCATGTTTATCCTTGAGGAAACTGATGAGTGATGTTTGTGAATGATTTTTGGAATTAGGAACTGACACGCTTGATGAAACATAGGAAATATCTTTAAATGTAGCCTCACTTGCCGAACCATTGGAACAATTTCCTGTATTGGATGCTCTTAATGTCAGATTTAGCATCCCATCTTGTTCATCAAATGGATTGGTCAACTTACAATATATCATGGAGGCTACCGCACCACCTTTACACACAACTAATGATCAGAGGCATCTTGATTAGAAAAACAATATTGAGGGAAATGGACGTGAAAGATCATGTGGTTCCATAGTTTCTTAGCAACCTCAATTTACCCCACATGATAAAAGGCTATTTCATGAAGTCCAAGACATAGAGAGAGGAGAAGAGAAGGTGAAAGTCTCATAGACGAACAACATCAACAATGAACATCCACCACCCTTTCACTATATACATCAATATCATATCTTTTTGAACGTCCATGTGAATTTCTATCTTACTTCCATCAAGGATGATGCATGTTGGTCAACTAGTTTTATAAATTGTTTATCTTCATCCGTGCCTTGTACATGCACCCATGAATTTGATGGTGAGTATGCGTACACGATAGTTGACCTTCTTAGAAAAGAGTTTCTGGAAGAGTATAAGAGACATGAAGTAATGAAGATCATTAGAGTGTTGGAGAAAATGTGGTTTCAACAAATAATGTGGTAATCAGCTTGTGCAACATGGCCTAAGTTACAACATGCAGGTATTGTACTTTATTTTTTTTCTAGAGGGTTTCAGTGTAAATTCATTTTGGAAGGATCATTGCTATTCATTGCCTTTTAGGTTTTTCTGAAAGCCGAGGGGAAAGGGTGGGGTCTGTAGACATTGGAGGATATGTCTAAGGGTGACTTTATGGGAAATTAAATCCTATATTTTTGCAACATTTCTACAGTATCTAACATCTAACCAAATGGCCTCTTTTCCCTTCAAGCTCCCCGAACCTCGACGGCGATTGGGGTTCGGGGATCTTGAAGAGAAAAGCGGCCATTTCTCCAACACATTCACACATAAAATCACCTTTCAACATATTCTCCAATGTTTGCAGACCCCACCCTTTCCCCTCAGTTGTCAAAGGAACCTAAAAGACATTGAATAGTAATGATCATTCCAAAATGAATTTACACTGAAACCCTCCAGAAAAAAATAAAGTACAATACCTGAAAGTTGTAACTTCGGCCACGTTGCACAAGCCAGTTTCCACATTATTTGTAGCAACCACATTTTCTACAACACTCTAGTGACCTTCATTGCTTCATGTCTCTTATACTCTTCTAGAAACTCTTCTCTAAGAAGGTAAACTATCGTGTATGCATACTCACCTTCAAATTCATGGGTGAAAGTACAAGGCACAGATGAAGATAAACAATTTTCAAAACAAGTTGACCAATGTAATTATTTAATGGTACCCTTATTCTTTGAAGTGTCAACCCCGCTTCAATCTGAGGCCTGATATGACCACCAACAATTGAAGTGTCTCAGATTTATTTTAAATAGAGAACATTTTAATTGAAAAGAAATACTGGCACACAGAAAACTGACCAAATGCATTCATATTCTGTTAAAACCTTAGGAAAACGTTCTATGAGTCATTTGCGACATGTACAAGTCAACCCCGCCTCAATCCGAGGCCAGGTGTGGCCAGAACCACTCAAAGTGTCTCAGGTTTATTTGGAATAGACAACATTATAAATGAAAACAACAACTGACATACGGAAAACTGACTTAACACATTCAAATTCAGATGAAACTTTAGGACAACCATCCATGGGTCATATGTGACGTGTACGTGTCAACCCAGCCTCAATCCGAGTCACGGAGTTTCCAACACCACTCGATGTGTCTCTCTATAGTTTAAAATGGACTTCATTTTAATTGAAAACAACAACTGACATACGGAAATCTGACCAAACACATTTGGATTCTGTTGAAACTATAGGACAACTATCCATGGGTCCTATGTGACTTTTTTGAGTCAACAATTCCTCAATCTAAGTCGTAGTGTTTCCAGGATCACTCTATGTGTCTCACTTTTGTTCAAAATGGACAACATTTTAAGTACATACAGAAAACTGACCAAACGGATTCTGATTGTGTTGATACTTTAGCACGATGATACATGTGTCATATATGATGTGAAAGTGTCAACCCCACATCAATCCGAGGTGCGGTGTGGACAGAACCACTCAAAGTGTCTCTCTTTAGTTTAAAATGGACTTCATTTTAAGTGAAAACAACAACTGACATACGGAAAACTGACCAAACACATTCGGATTTTGTTGAACCATTAGTACAACAATACATGGGTCATTTGTTACGTGTACAAGTCAACCTCGCCTCAAGATGAGGAACAGTGTGTCCAAAACCACCAAAATTGTCTCTCTTTCATTTAAAATATACTTCATTTTAAGTGGAAACAAAAAATGACATACGGAAAACCAATCAAATGCATTCATATTCCATTGAAACTTTAGGAAAACAATCCATGGGTGATATGTGACGTGTACAAGTCAACCCCACCTCAATCTGAGGCCTGGTGTGACCGGAACCACTCAAAGTGTCTCACATTTATTTGAAATGGACAGCATTTTAATTGAAAACAACCACTGGCAAACAAAAAACTGACTAAACGCATTTGTATTCTATTTAAACATTAGGAAAACAATCCATGGGTCATATGTGATGTGTACGTGTTAGCCCAGCCTCAATCCAACACGAGGAGTTGCCGACACCACTCAGAGTGTCTCTCTATAGTTTAAAATTGACTTCATTTTAATTGAAAACAACAACTGACATATGGTAATCTAACCAAACATCTTTTTATTCTGTTGAAACTTTAGGACAACAATCCATGGGTCATATGTGACATTTTCGAGTCAACTACGCCTCAATCCGAGTCACAGTGCGGCCGAGATCACTCTAAATGTCTCTCTTTTGTTTAAAATGGACACCATTTTAATGACATATGGAAAACCAATGAAACGCATTCCGAATGTGTTGATGCTTTAGTAAAATGATACATGGGAGATATATGACGTTCATGAGTAAACCCCTCCTCAATTCGAGGCGCGGTGTGGCGGAAACCACTAAAAGTGTATCTCTTTAGTATAAAATGGACTTTATTATAAGTTAAAACAACAACCGACATACGGAAAACTGAATAACGCATTCAGATTCATTTGAAACTTTAGTAAAATGATCCATGGGTCATATGGGACATGTACGTGTCAACCCCACAACAATTTGAGGCGCGGAGTGGCCGACACCACTCGAAGTGTCTCTCTATAGTTTAAAATGTACCTCATTTTAATTGAAAACAACAACTGATATACGGTAATCCAACCAAACGTATTTGGATTCTGTTGAAACATTAGGACAAAGATCCATGGGCTATATGTGACGTTTTCGAGTCAACCGCACCTCAATACAAGTTGCAGTGTGGCTGGGATCACTCTAAGTGTCTCTCTTTTGTTTAAAATGGATAATATTTTAATGACATATAGAAAACTGACCAAAAGCATTATGAATGTGTTTATGCTTTAGAAAAATGATACATGGGTCATATATGATGTGCACGAGTCAACCCCATCTCAATCCGAGGCACCGTGTGGCCAACACCACTCAATGTGTCTCTGTTTCGTTTAAAATGGACTTCATTTTAAGTGAAAACAACAACTGACATACAGAAAACTGACCAAATGTTTTCAAATTATGTGGAACCTTTAGTGAAACGATCCATGGGTCATTTTTAACGTGTATGAGTCAACCTCACCTCAATCTGTGGCATGGGGTGGCCGTAACCACTCAAATTGTCTCTCTTTTGTTTAAAATAGACTTCATTTTAAGTGAAAACAAAAAATGACATACGAAAAACCGACCAAATGCATTCATATTCCGTTGAAACTTTAGGACAATGATCTATGGGACATATGTGACGTGTACGAGTCAACCATGCCTCAATCCGCGGCCTAGTGTGGCTGGAACCAATCTAAGTGTCTCTCTATAGTTTAAAATGGACTTCATTTTAATTGAAAACAACAACTGACATACAGAAAACCAAACAAAAGCATTCATATTCTGTTGAAAATTTAGGACAACCTTCCATGAGTAATTTTTTACATGTACGAGTCAACCCCGCCTCAATCCGAGGCCAGGTGTGGCAGACACCACTCAAAGTGTCTTAGGTTTATTTGAAATAGACAACATTTTAAATGAGAACAACAACTGACATACGGAAAAGCAACTAAATTCATTCGGATTCAATTGAAACTTTAGGAAAAAGATCAATGGGTCATATGTG
Organism: Viscum album; assembly: GCA_963277665.1. Classification (NCBI taxonomy): domain Eukaryota; kingdom Viridiplantae; phylum Streptophyta; class Magnoliopsida; order Santalales; family Viscaceae; genus Viscum; species Viscum album. Next base: position 966,749,918 of record OY728136.1, read on the forward strand.
ATGTGTACGTGTCATCCCGGTGTCAATATGAGGTGTGGAGTGGCCGACACCACTCGAAGTGTCTCTCTATAGTTTAAAATGGACTTCATTTTAATTTAAAAAAACAACTGACATACGGTAATCCGACCAAATGCATTCAGATTATATTAAAACATTAAGAAAACGATCCATGGGTCATATGTGACGTGTTCGAGTCAACCACGCCTCAATCCGAGTCGCAGTGCGGCTGGGATCACTCTAAGTGTCACTCTTTTGATTAAAATGGACAACATTTTAAGTACATATGGAAAACTGACCAAATGGATTCGGATTGTGTTGATGCTTTAGCACAATGATCAATGGGTCATATATGATGTGCATGAGTCAACCCTACATCAATTTGAGGTGTGGTGTGGACGACACCACTCAAAGTGTCCCTCTTTAGTTTAAAATGGACTTCATTTTATGTGAAAAAAACAACTAACATAAGGAAAACCGACCAAACACATTCAGATTCTATTGAACCTTTAGTACAACAATCCAAGGGTCATTTGTGATGTGTAAGAGTCAACCTAGCCTCAATACGAGGCATGGTGTGGTCGTAACCACTCTAATTTTCTCTCTTTCTTATAAAATAGACTTCATTTAAAGTGAAAACAATAAATGACATACGGAAAATCGACCAAATGCATTCGTATTCCGTTGAAACATTAGGAAAACGATCCACGGGTTATATATGACGCGTACGAGTCAACCCCGCCTCAATCCGAGACACGTTGTGGCCAGTATCACTACAAGTGTATGTATAATGTTTAAAATGGACATCATTTTTAGTAAAAACCACTTGTATGTATTCTTAATTGTGTACAACACATATAATGACTTATTCAATTTTTATGTATTTTATTGATAATTGATAATTAAATTATGTATGTATTCAATTATGAATTGAATTCCAGATTCGACATATAATTGTCATCTATGTTTTAAATTGAATTCTAAATCAATTATGTATGTTTATAATTACGTTATAAATTTTGATTTAATTCTGGATGTGTATAGTTCTTGGGTGCAATGTTAAATATATATTAATTTTATGATAAATAATTAGAAAGGAGAGGGTATAGAGAATTACAACACAATTTACAGGAATGGGATTTCACACCTGTACAAATTGCAGGCAAATTGCAGGCTGCTGTGCAATTTGCACAGCATATCCTATGCCAACAGTTTCAAACCATTGGCATACATTTTTATGATGTTTTTACCAACGGTTCAATGAGAACCATTGGTAAAAACCCTTTCTCAACGGTTTTGTAAACTGTTAGAAAAGGTTCCTCAAAGAGGTTTTTTCCAACGGTTTGGTTGAACCGTTGGTAAAACTTATACCAATGGTTCAACCAAACCATTGGGATAGGTTACTGTAACCAACCTATCCCAACAGTTCTACATAAACCATTGGGAAAACGTTTTCCCAACGGAATACTTCCCTACGGTTGTCAGAATTGTTGGTATAAGATATACCAACGGTTCTGCAGCCTATCCCAACGGTTCTGAACCATTGAGGAATATGCTATTTCCAATAGTGTTTCCCGATAGGGGATATTAGGGAGAAGGATTCAAGAGGTACGATCCCCCTTTTATCATTTCAATTTAATTAGATATTATTTTCCATTTTTATTATCTAATAACCTCCCCACATACAAGTGGTATGATAACTATAGTAACAAATACACACTATAATTTTATTATTCTAATGGAATATTCCATCATTAACACCCTTCCCCTCTCCCTTTTATTCTAAAAATAGGTACATCACATGTGAGGTTTTTTTATCACCTTCGAGGTTGACATGTTTTCATTTTTTATCACCACATTAAATGATGATCATAAAACCATTATAATGGGTGAAAAATATGTAAATATGTATTTGATATCACTTTTTATGTTCTTAATGTAACATATATATGTAATACCAAATGAAAACACAAAATGAGTTCATTGCGATCAAAAAATCCACAAATTTACCTATATTGATTATCATTAACATTTCTTTTAAGGATTAGTCTTCAATACCAAAAATTAAATGAAATATAACAAAATTTAAATTTCAAGAATTTCATTAAAAATATACAATTAAAATTTCGTATATTTTTTCCTATTTTATCATTAACATCAATTCATTTATTTAATTAAATAGATCATGAAAACAAAGAAAGAAACAGTCCAAAAACTATGAAATTAAACTTAATAACTCTTTAAGAAGCACATAATTGAGATGATTAAATATATACTTAAACAAATTCTATTATATATGGTTTTATATTTTTGAATTATTTAATTAAATTTTATTATAAATTATTTTATTGCTGATAATGATTTCTGACATGAGGTAAGCAGAATTATCAAACCCAAATACCTTTCTTTGGGATTTTTCTACCTCATTCCATTTTTAATATATATGTTCCATTATTTTTATTTAGAAATAATTAATTTTTTCCTAAATTTATAATTTATGGTATATAAATGCTTCCAATCTAATTTTATGAAAAATTCAATAATTTTTCCAAAAGTACTATTCTTTGTAAAAAATACATCATTTACTTATAATGAGAACTGTTTCTTCTTAAATCAAGATTGATACCAAGCATCTTATTTCATTTTTATATTGGAAACACGAAATTAAATCAATTTATGCTTTATGAAATGAACCCCATTCACTTTCATAAGTTATTTTATGTCTAATATTGATATACATTATATAGGGCATGTATGATAATGTACATGTTATCATGTGATGTGTCCACCCATAATTATATAGACCGATTGTTTATAGAGTAATGTGATAAATCTAATGAGGCAAAGTAAAATATGTATGAAAATTATTCAATATTTTTTCACAACTATGTGGGTTATTTATCAATAAGGACTTGTAGTTTAATTTCTATGCATTTTCATGCACCATTCATTTATCTAATGTTTCCTCACATGCTTTTGATTGTGATCCATTGATTATATTATATTGATTATGTATATTATCACCCATTAATCATGTCCCCTATTTATCCTTTGATTAGTGTTTTAGATCACCACTTATTTTGATGTATATCACCAGGTGAATACTTGTTCTAGAGATAACATGATGTCCAATTAGAAGTCATATAAGAAGAAATTAAATAAATATTTATGTTTTATTATGTAATGTTTAGGTATAGTCCAAATTTCTCCCAAGACACTAAACCATTGTATCCTAGTTGTATAGTGATTTACAGTTTTCCTTCACTAAAAGGATTTAATAGTTGAGGAAGAAAAAGAAAGGTAATTATTTTTTTTGATTCTAAGAACAATTTAATGAATTTGTGGATTAGTATTACAGAACCTTAGTGAAAACCCTTAGTATGGAACTAAGTATAAGTAATCACCCAAGAATCATTGTTTTATAAATATGATTCATATATAGACATCCAAAAGTATATCCTTTAAAAAAATTACAAAAAGGAGATAATTATTTATTCATTAATTGTTGACACATTTTTTATACTAACATTTTTTATTTCAGAAAATGGTTGTATCCAACAGAAACCATTCCAACAACCCATTCTAGGGAAAATGTTGTGATTTCATTAATATCTTCCCTAATTCCTCAGGATCTGGTGTTAAAAATTTCATGGAAAATATTACCCATATTTCTTATGTTATTAATAATAAGCTGAATAATTTTGAATTTACTCCTTTACCTAAGAGGAAGAATCTGTATAATTAGTATTTTATGCGGCAACGACCACTGGTATTTATTGTATCATTTGATCCACTCATCACAAAATTGTGGGTCAAATAAATGGTGATGATCATTTTTATGCTTCCCTATTCTGAGATAGATATGGTGTCTATGGACATTTACCATTTATATGGGGAGTTAAACCAATGGTGGGAATTGATTATGAACACCAAACCAAAGGAATAAATTTAAGATATGGAGTGGGAAGACAATATTATAATGTTTCCTAACATGTATTTCCATCAAACTCATCATAAAAAGATAGGTATAAAATTCATATATTCTAAGAAAAATTTAGGGGAATCATTTATGTCCTATGATGAAAATTTCACATGGCTTCCAAGGTATGCCTCAGGTTTTGTTATCAATAATGATAGAAAAATTTATATAATCTTTAGTGGTAGAAAACCACACTATAGAAAGGTTCTAAAAACTCTATACTTTTAGAGTTTTGAATATATAGTTTTATTTTCTTTAAAATTATAGATTGAGTTTGGATAATGGACCCACAACTATGGTGATAAGAAAATAAAAGTGAGTCTCATGAAGGGGATCTAATGAGAAAGGTGGAATGAAGTCTGAACCACCCATGTGTCAAAAATGTGGGATGTAGAATTTGGGGAACTCCATAAAAGGGACATAGAAAATATATAAGCATGAAAGAGAAGTCCACCAAGCACATTAATATTGAAAATAAATTAGGAACTAGGAATATTTGGTGTAAGATAGGAGAGAATCACATACGGTTCAATGATTCAACTATATGGAACATAGGAACTTTGAAAGCTAATGTGCTAAACATTGATTTGTGGAGTATAATCAACATCATCAACCAGAAAATACAAATTATAAACGTAAATATTATTCCATCACTATTTTTCTGGTGTTCCCTGATAAAAATGTTGTTATAGGTACACTAGTTATTCATTCAAGAATAGTGGATGTACTATTTGATAGTGGTTTTATGTATTCATTCATATCTTGCATGTTTGGAAATACTATTCAAACCCCAAAATAATATTTTTTTTGGGTTATTTGTGAGAAAAAAAATTGAATATTATTGGATAAAAGTATATAAATCCTCTCTGGTTAATGTTTTTGTGTTGAACCTCCCATCAAATCCGTTCTTACTTCCTTTTTTCAGATTTTGATGCTATTTTGGGAATAGATCATCTATATTTATACAAAGACTATATCAACTATTATGAAAGGTATATCACTCGTCGTATCATGAAGAATCATAAAATTCTATAAAAGTGTATGGTATAGTATAAATATCTATCATATTCATCATATCTAGTGTGGTTATTACTTCCTTGTAATCAATTATATCTATCTCAAGTGATTGAGAAAAAGAAGATAATAATGATCAAAACATTCACATTGTGAGAGACTACACTTATGTCTTCCCTGATGAATTTCCTGGACTTACTCATGACTGATAGGTTGATTTATCATTTAACTTATTGCAATATCAAATAAACATTATATAATGGAAACTGTTGAGCTGTAATGACTAACGAAACATTTATAATAGAATCTATATAAGGGATTCATATGCCCGAGTGCATCACCATGGGGTGATCCAGTCCTCCTCACCATGAAGAATGATGTATCAATGTGTCTCTAAATTTATTATCATGATGTCAATAAAATCAAAATAAATAACATTTATCCCCTTTCATAGATAAAAGATATATTTGATAAACATTGTGTAAAAATTATTTCTCTAAAGTAGACCTTCGGTCGGGAAAACACTAATTAAAAGTGAGAATGAAATATTTTCTAAAGACAACCTTTCAAATGATTTATGGACACTATGAGTTCATAGTGATTCCCTTTGCCCTGTATAATGATCCATCAATATTCATGGACTTAATGAATTTATTATTTAGATATTACCTTAAAAAATTTGTTGTGGTTTTTATTGAAGATATTCTAATACACTCAAACCAAAAGTATTAACTTAGGGATAATTCGAATACTATGATAATGAATTTACAAAGGGATAAACATTAATAAACTTGTATTAAATTTGATTGATATGTAGAGAAAATATTATTCATGAGGAATTTCATCACCAGAAATGTGATATTTATGGACCCTTTCTAGATAAAGGCAATTTAAGAGCATCTCAGACCAACATCTATGGTAGATATCCATAGTTTCCTTGGTGTATCTTTCTATTACCATCGACAGAAAATTATTTTTTATTTGATTTTTTAATCAATTTAACGGAGAAGTGAGAACCACTGAGTTCAATAGCACAACCAAAACAAATAATAAAAGAACCCAAAAAACACATGTCCTGCCTCACCCCAGCAGCTACCTCAAGATTAGGCCCCCGCCAAAATGACTCATAAAATAGAAAAGTATTTCTGGACCAGTGAATATAAATAATGCTTGAATTTTTTTAAAAGTTGGATTATCACTGCAACAATAATCACACACCCGAAAAGTAATGTACTCATTATTTAATATTGTTATTCTCTAAATAATGTCTTAGGATTTGTACAGACATAAAAATTATATGGTGATAGCCTATGCCTCAAGGAAGTTGAAAATTCATGAGAAAACAATATACCATACATGGTCTAGATTTGGAATTTGTGATCTTAATGTTGATAGTCATGCGGTATTTTCCCTATGGGGAGATGTGTGAAATATAATGACCATAATATACTAAAACATATATTACAACGAAGGGTTTTAATATGTACTGGAGAAGTTGGTTATAGATCATCCAGGATTGTTACTGCTCAATGCACTGTAATCTTATCATAGAGAATATTGTGGAAGAATCTCTAAGTGTTGAGGATCCAAAAAATTTATCAATGATGAAAATTGAGAAGGGAAAAATATTATTAAGATTTAAATATATAGACATGGGTATCATTAAGGATGGAAAATAATCATTTATTTTATCAAATGATTTCTCAACTATCTATCATGGTGCAAATTAAGGACAGTCAAATAAATGATGTTGAAATTTAGATGAAGTTGGAAGCACTAAGGAAGGGGGAATCCTTGTTATTTTAAATTAATGGGGAAGGATTTTGTGAAATTTGGATGACGATTCTGTGTACCATCCGATCTAATGATAATGAATGAGCTTCTTATTGACTCACACAGATCAACATTCACTAATTACCTAGGGATCAAAAAATGTATTGTGATATTTGAGAGAAATATTAGTGGGAAAATATGAAGAATTAGATCACTGATTATACGTAAAATGTCTTTGTATATATGAAAGTGATGAATGAATTAGAAAGTCCTAATGGGTCGAGTGTCCATTACCCAAACCACCATAGAAATGGGGAACAACACCATGTACTTTTTCACTGGACTTCAAAATAGATCCATATGAAACAATGTAATATGGGTTATTGTGGATCATCTACCAATGAAATAACTCTCTATCATAATTATAGAGGACTTTAAGACAGATTAAATTGAATGAATATACATTATAGATGTGGTAAGGCCGTATGGGATACATTTACCAATTTTATCTGATCGAGTTTTGAGATTCACCTGCATGTTCAAGAGAAGAATTAAATAATCTCTAAAAATTGAGATAAACGTCATTATGAATTATCATCCTCAAATAGATGGAAACAATTAGTTGAAAATTCATACATTGTATGATATGTTGTGATTATGTTCTATGGAATTCAACGGAGAATGTGAGTAACATATTTTTTTGGTTCAATTATCTTAAAAAAGATGTTTCAAATAGAGAATCCAAATGGATTCATATGAATCCCATTGTGGGAAAACATGCAGAAACACTGAAATGTTTTGATTATGTTTGTGAACGTAAGTTTCTAAGACCTAAAATGGTTGACAAAATGGTGGAGTAGGTGAAAACCATTTATCTTGATACTATATTAGTCCAAAGATGATAGAATATCTATACACATAATCAACGATGGGACATTGAGTTTTTGGTTGTAGGTATTGTATTCCTCTACATATCTACATGGAAGGGGATCATGATATTTGGGAAGAAAAGAAAAAATTAGTCCTTGTTACATTGACCCCTTAGAGATTCATGATCTTGTAGGAGAATTGACCTACTAACCAACACATCCACCTACCATGTCCCATGTACACAAAGTATTCTATATATCCCTCTTAAGAAAGTACATTACATATCCCTCATGTGTACTGTGTGATATATCAGACTAGAATTCAACATAATAGGTGCCCCAAGCCTGGTGGACCACGTGGCCTCAAGTACATCTCCCCAAATGCCAAAGGATATCAACTAGATGCGAGGGACTCAGGTTTGTCTGTCGGGATACAACGACCTCATTACCAAAGCATAGAACAGTGGATAAATATAAAAAAGTTAAATATCAGAAAATAGATAAATTAGTAACAATAGATGAAATAACCGGAATAACATACAAGAATACAACAACAGATGATGATATGTTATGTTACTAGAAAAATGGAAAACATGGATACAAGACAGCAAGCGTATCATGTCCCCAAAAATAATAAAGGAAATGAAATGACTATCCAAGGAATCACATTCACCAACACGATCATATTATATCATGATCCTTCCTCAATAAAATGAAATCAAGATTTTAAAGCCGTATACATCCCTTTATCAACACCTATATTCGTATAATGTACATCAGGTACCAAACATCTCCCAGAGAGTCTGTGAGATAAATTTAAGAGGGACACCAGTAATGTTGTTTATAATATATAGACCATGTAAGGTCAATGTGATTATTTCCAAGCATTCATATAGAAATTATTGCAATTTTTCTTAACTAAATACCAAATTAAGTACTTCATCACTCACCAGCTTCTAAACGTATATAGTCAATTAATTTATTATTAATAGTATATAAATTTTTCATATGTTAACAATATGGATGGTTCCAAGTTGTGATAAGGCATCCAGTAATGACATTTAATAATGATGGATCAATGTAATAACCAAGGAAACAAAGACCTCAAGGGTCACCAAATCAGTAATAACATTATCCTAGATAAGGGTAAGAGTGTATTATAAGGATCATATTCCAAGGCAATCCACAATATGATGACTACTGAATCTAAGTTGATCATCCACAGTATAATGGGAATAGGTATAGATAGAACCCCATGTGTATAACCATGGAAACTACAAGTCAACGATGGATACAAGGATTGTTTCAAAGGAATCTGTTAATACTATGTGAGGGATAATACATTGTCATACATGTCATCCATGAATAGATAAGGATCAGGATATAGTGTGTAATCAACATAATCAAGTTGTATCCTTGAATCATAATGGGTTTCCTGAGTGGTCATGACATTCCATGATAAGAATCCAAGGGGATCTCAAGTGAGGCCAAACCTGTTTAATTATGAAGTCATGTGATATTTCATTTGGGTCAAGCCTTTTAATTCTTTAGTGTGACAAGGTCATGTATCATGAAACCTTTTAGTCAAATCATAGTAAATCAATATGTCATTTAGGTTTAAGATGTGCATTTCATTAGTGTGATTAGGCCAAATAACATGAAACCTTATACATTCCATTTATTGCATATTCAATAATTAAGGATCATAATGTTAAATTATATTAATTTGGTTAGTGGTTCTATATATATTAAACCTATTAATTATTCACATTTAATCCAATCAATTCTTATACTTTGTATACTTTCCAATTTCCATTTCAAAATTAATTATAAATTTTAATAACTTATATTTGGGGTGTCAAGTTGAAGTGAAATGGTACTTTGATTTCACCATTATATGATACAAAATGATTTTATTCTAAGGATTAAAATAATTAGTGTGGTGATCATCGAGCACGTCGTAAAAATGTCTCAAAAGTGTCAAAACACTAAAAACTCAACTATGAAATATCATCCTACACAGGATGTTGGGCGTTGTAGGAATATCCATAAAAAACTAATCACATATATTGGAAGAGAATAATCAAAAGCATATAATGATTATAATCATGACGTAAAAATTCAATAAATGGAACTTCATGATGTTTTTGGTCCCCGCATGACTATTCCAAATTCAACGTACATGAGGGATGAGTTATAGACCACCCACCTTAGGGTGATACAACTCTCCTCCTATGATATCGGCCTATGATTCATCTTAAAACAGAGTTGATCCTAGAAAAAGAAAAAACAATTCACACTTCAATAATGAGGTCGATTGTTAGAGAATAGAAGAAATACTAAAAAGGACCCATGTATTTACCATTGCACATCAAACATGATGAAAAAAGCTCAATCAGATCCGAAACGAAGGATATCATTAAATACATAGCTTAGATCCTCAAATAGCTATAAATGAGAAAAACTGGTTAATCCCGCAGAAAATCATATTTGGAGGAAGGATGAAGCTTTATTTGAACATTAAGTAAAAATAGTAATTTTTTTCATAAAAAATCATGTACGTGGTCTGAAAACCCATCTGAATTCCATGCATGGGTACCTTTAGAATAGGGGAACTTGCATAGTTAATTCTCACTATTACGTAACCCATGTTCCAACCATGTGGTAAAAAACTATGAAAAAACATGCCACCCACACTGTATTCTCTAATAATGTTTTCTTCCCACATGGCTTACTATAAATAGTTTTCCATATGTGAATTCATAAAATGGTAGGTTTTAGGATCCCTAAAATCCTCAAACATCATTAGGACCTTCACTAACTCATTAGGAATCCAAAATAGTTCCAAAATAAAGAGTTAAACTGAAATTTAAAGGACACATACCTGAGTGAAAAACCAACTTCTTAGAGTCTTCCACCCCTCAAGAGAACTAATCTCCGAGTTCACCTTCAAAGGATGTAGAAAATATATTTGAGAACAATTATGGAAAATGAGAACATATGCTAGCCTTCTACTCGCATATGATGTCCTACACGTGGTGATGATTCCATAACACCCGTACTAGAGGGACATACTGGCCATAGAGAACCTTCATTATCTAGTGGACGATGCCTACTAAAAATTCCTCAGTGGTAGCATCAACATTGATATCATCTTCATTAGGGTAAAATCTATGAGATGTGTCATCATGATAATAGCAAATTTGTGAAATAGAGATAAAGTAGTGAATGGAACATTACCTCTGAGTTAGCATCAACATATATGTTACTATAATGATACTCTCTAGAATCTCAAAAATACGTACTTTATGAGGAAAAAACATGCCTTACATTCCATAGACATATATGCCCCATCCTAGTCAATAACGGAAGTAAAACAAGATCCCCAACCCTGAACTCTAGATGTCGTTGACTGTGATCAGAATAAGATTTTTCTCTAGACTGGGATGTAGTCATTCACATTCTGATCTATTGAACATGATCTAATTTCTCTTGAACGTGATGAGGACGTAATGGGGATTCCTCGCTTGCCTCATGAAACCACATGGGTGAATGGAACGAACTATCTTATAAGGCCTAAAAAAGGTCCTTCTAAATTGTCATCATGATGCTATTATTAACAGAGAACTCAAAAAAAAAAGAATATACATTTACCAAGAACCTATAAAATCAATAGAACAAGCTTGAATCAAATACTCTTGAACATGTATTGTCTGTTCTAATTTTCCATCTGTCTGAGGTTGAAAATCATTTCATAGAAGCACTTGTACCCCAATAACCTTCTATAATTACTTCTGAAACTGTGATGTGAAACAATATTCTCTGTCTGAAATGATAGTACAAGGGAAACTATGGAGTTGTATGATCTCGTCAATATATAGTCTTCCCATCTCATCAATAGAAAAAATATCTCAAATTGTAATGAAGTGGGATGATTTCATTAGCTGGTCAATAACTACCCATATGAAATCGTTACCCCTCAACGACCTATGTAATCCAACCATAAAATACATATCAACATTATCTCATTTTCATTCCGAGACTGGAAATGGATGTAACAAGATTGTAGGTCTAAGGTGCTCTACCTTCACCTGGTAGTAGATGGAACTCCTTGTGATAAATCCTACTATATGACGGTTCATCTTAGGACACCAATACTAGCGTCACATGTCTTGATACATCTTCATGATTCCAAGATAAAATACCAATTGAGAGTCTTGAGACTCTTTCATCAACTCATCTCTCATATCTGTAGGGACCCAATCATGTCCATGAATACCATGGATGCCATCTCTATCTATAGAACAATATGGAGGTGGGTTATCTCCGGATATACTCTAACATATTACCAAACCTTTAGGATATGATTTTTTTTACCCTTAACATTCTCAATGATGGAATGGGTTACTTACGAAGATGAGAGTAATTACTACTCATGACTATCATGATACTCATGGTTTACCTTAGAGAATATGGGAATTAACATCCATATATCATGGGAATCTTGAACATCTAGTTCCTTAATTTTCTGAATCTATGCATCCGGAACCACATCGGTATTCCCAGGAAAATATTCATTCTCAAAATAAAATGATTTTAGATATGTGATCCATCTCTATTGTGTTAGGTTGAATTCACACAACATAAATACATATTTGAGTCTATTTTGGTCTCTGTACAGTACAAATCTCTCACCTAATATATTGTATCTCCTGAAATGTAAGGCATGGATAACTGTAGCTAGCTAAAGGTCATGTGTTGTGTAATTTCTCTCTTGAGGCCTCAACTTCCAAGATGCATATGAAATGAATCTAACACCCCTCATCATCACTACTCCTAGGATTATTCATGATGTATGATAGAAGAAGATATAACCTACAACTAGAAATGGAAGAATAAGAATAAGTGTTGAGACAAGGCTGCTCTTCCACTCCATAAAGGATTCATCGCATGTTTCTAACCAAAGGAATATGATTCCATTCTTTTAAGAATATTAATAGTTGAGATAGGACATGAGAAATCCTATATGAATTTCCTATAACATCCAGTCATCCCCATAATACTCTATATATCAATCACCTTCTTGGGATCCATCGAGTAAACTAAAAAACTATACTTTTCTACGCCAACAGAAGCACATGATTATGAGATAATATGACCCAATAAGTGAACATTATGATTTTAAAGACCTGGAAATTTCAAGGAATATTTTCGAATACTTTGATATTTTATGAGTCTGTGGCTTCTGACGGTGCTTGATTCCGAGGCCTGGTGTGCCCAGAATCAATTTCCAAAGTTTAGCTTGGGTACATTCAGTAAACGAATGAGCAGATTTTTCTATCTTTTGAACAGGTTCTCAGAATTAAAATCTGAGGGAACCGATGAACTCACAATGCTAGTAATTTCATAACTTGATCCTCACCGTAGTTGCGTTCACAATGGAGGATAAGTTATTTATTTAGGGTTTATTTAAGAAGTAAATAAAAATTGTCCGAATAATTTTTATTTTATAAGGAGGTTATTCCCTCCCATTGGTAGTTAAGGGTGGGGGCCACAAACACCTAACTACCCATGTATGGATGTTAGAGAGGTGGGGCCCACATGACCCCCAACTATTTAATTTCCTCTAAACTCATTAAAAACCCCTCATTAAATTGGAAACCACCCATTTAATTCAAATCTCTCCACCTCACTCCATTAATTCCTTTCAACCGATAATTTAATAAGGATCCTTCCTCTTTTCCGCCCTTTTTATTTAATTTCCAATGCGTTTAATAAATGGGAACCTTCCCTCTCCCTTCCGTAATTGATCTTCAACACATTTTATTTAATGTGGTGATTTAATTTTGGGAGAGTTTCTTTGCGTGTGTAATAAAATAATAGGAGGAGCCTATTATTTTATTAAGTCGGAGAGCTTTCGTTCTGCAAGGAAGATTAAGAGAACTCTTGAGGTTTTGGAAGAACGCCGACCTCCGACGAAGAATGCCGGTTCCTCAAAGAACAATGACGCATCACCAATCCTCTTCTCCGCGACAAGAGAGGAGATGCTGCTTCCTCCTCGGCGCACCCTGATGACGCCTATGAACCCTTTCCCCACGATTCCATCTACTGCGACGCCTTCTACCGCAATGCTGATGTTTATCTTCAATTGTTGAGGTAGGGGAATTTGTTTATATTTCATTATGTGATTTATACCCTCGGCATAGCGTGTAATTGTTGGGTGATTTTTTGAACCACTAATGCGGTGGGTGTGGACTAACGAACAATTCCGAACCAACCAATATTTTGTTTCTTGATGCGCGTAATATTTGGCAACAAAAAGCGGGACCTCAATGGCGATTGGAGGCCTTCGCGCTGATGTACGGGTCCCGAGACGACCGCAGGCGCAGACGGGAGTAAAATCGGACCACCGGAATGACTCCGGAGGCCTGCGGAAGCACCCGGCAGTGCCGGCGGCTGAAGCCGCGGCGGCGAGGGAGGGATCCCGCGGCCGCGAGGTATCCAAGGGAGATGCGGCACCAAACTGGCATTGCGTCCGCGGAACAGAGGGGGGGTCGTGCCCCCCCCCCCCCCCGCTCGGCTCGCTGGCCGAGCCAGCGTACCCCCCAGCCGGGGCGCGTCACGCGGACTGGGCCACGCTGGCCGGGTCGGGCTGCGCTCTACCAGGCCGGACCTAGATTTGGGTCAGGTCGACCCAGTTCGGGCCGACCCAGGTGGGGTTGGGCCAGGTCGGGCCGAGCCCAGACCCCCCACTTCGGACCATTTCTAGTCTTTTGCACATAACTTGAGCTATGGACCTCCGATTGATGCACCGTCAGTTGCGTATGAGTCCTTGGATCGAGACATTAGTTTTGGTATATTACACTAGAGGTTTTGGAAAAGGTTGTGTATGGCTGGGTTGGTTCGAACCTGAAACCAACCGGGCCCTTGGAGCGGAAATACTTATAACTTAAACACCGGACGTCTGTTTGACGTGCCGTCAACTGTGTTTAATTCCTATTGATGAGACGGTCCTTTTTCCTCACACCGCTTGAGGTTTAGACAGAACTGAAGTATGGTCGCATTGGTTTTAGCTTAAAAACTAACCGGGCTCCTGGGATGGAAAAGCCAATAACTGTCAGACCGGGCGTCCGATTGACGAACCGTCGGTCGCATTGGGTTTCATTTGACAAGACAGAACTTTAGGATAGATAAAATCTTGAATTCCTGACAGTTGATGTATTGACTATTTTTCTCGAGGAGCGGACACTCCCAAAATCAAGCATGTTGTGTGCGGGAACCCTAGAGCTGGCTGTGACTGCATCGAATACTGTACTGGAATTCTTCGTGGGTTCAACAACGACGACTACCATACTGGAATCCTCCATGGGTTTGATGGTGATGACTACTGTTCTTGTATCCTATGTGGGTCTGGCAGTATTGACCTCTGTACTTGTATCCTGTGTGGGTCTCGTAGAGTAGTTGGTATTGTATCATGTGTGGGTCCGACATCATATCTGGTCTTGTATCCTATGTGGGTCCGATAGCTTAGACGAATCAGTGGCTACACCTGATCATCTCTATCACTATATGAAGTTTTATACCTGTTTGAGCTGAGTATTGACTTCAACCATTATCATCGATGTGATTGACTTGTTTTCCTGTGTGGATTGGGTTTTGTTTTCTTGTGTGGGCTGGGTTGTGCTTGGGATTGAGAGTTGGAGCCGTTTTGTAATTGATGACATAGGTATATGTATGGGCATATACCTATGTAAAGTTGGTTGATACTTTGTGATTTTATCTTTCCTTTGTGGTTAAAACTTCGTGGATTATGAGAGGCCTTTAGGGGTCTTGGGGTCCCTACTAAGTATCGTATACTCACCCCTGCATGGGCTATGACCGCACTATATTGTGTTGGATGCATACGACAGACAAAACTGATCGAGGTGGAGGCTTGTGGAGCTGGACAGCACTCGAAGGTGCGCCACCTGGTAGGACGTACACGGAATGGATGGCCGAACCTGAGGAGTTGAGGAGACTATCTGTTCCCACCCTTCAGGTGGGATTTCTGGAGGATGACTCGACGCTGCTATTGTACTTCCCTTTTAGTTGTATTGTACTTTCAGTTGGGTTTTTATACTGGACCATTTACTTTTCAGCACTTACCTTGTACCCAGTTTTACTTAGTGCTTACTTCACTTGCGTACCCTTTTTTGTTTTTGTTTTCTTTATAAAAAGGAAATTCCTTCCCACCTATCGGGATTTATGCCTTTGGTGCTAGTCGCCAGCCCCTGTCCTATGGAAGGCGGGATTGGGGTAGTCACGACATGGGCCCTGAGGATGGGTCATGACAAATTGGTATCAGAGGAGTCAGTTCTACCACATAACTCAGGACTCTGATCTTTCATTTCTGTGAAGCAATAATGTTAAGTGTATTGAGTTTGGTTTTCAGTCCAGGAAGTCTAGTGTTGGTGTGGAAGCCAACATATACTTACACCAGGATGCTGACCTATGATTTCCAACTCAGTGAAGGAAAACACATATTGCGTGTGTGTTTCCTTTCAAATGATTTCTTTGTGATTACTTTGTGTCAGCTAACCAGGTATACTATTTGACTGTGTCGCACTTGTTTCTTTTCAAGATGGCCCCACGAAGGCTGCCGGCCAGGGTTCCTAGATATGTGCGGGATGGCAGCCCACCGAGTGACAAGGCCTCGGTTCAGGTCCCCATTACAGAGTAGGCACCAACGATACCTATAAAACCCCAAGCTTCTACCGTACGCTTCTCTTTGAATAATACAGTAGCGTGTGTTATATGCAACTTCGAGTTCTAACACACACCACAACCAATCAAAGTAGACGTTATGAGTAGTAATACCTACTTTTTGAAATTTTATAAATTTTATCTCTCAAAATGGACTTCATTTTTGGATTCGGAATATCGAATTTAGCCTAGGGTGAAATTTTGGTACTTTTCAGATAACTTTTATATTTTGATGAATAGTGAAAATTTCTAAATTTTAATTAAAAACATCTTTTTAATCAAAATAATTAATAGTGATAAATTATGAATTTCAGTGCTTTTAAAGTATATTTAGAATATTTTTTTACCATTTAATACAATTTTTGTCATTGGACATAATTTCACATTTAAACCAGACATAAACAATTGTCAATCTTTTGATAGTTATTATCTCTAAAAATCACGCTTTTTATTTTGACAGCGGGAAGTAATTTTAAATTAATTTCTGCCACTACTATGTTTTGAATTTGGAAAAATGGATTCCATATTTGGAATCAGGATTTCCAAATTGTTTAAATAGGTAACTTTTATTTTTAGACATTTTGAATAATTATTTCGGTAAATATTTTATTTATTATGGTTAAAGGGTAAATCCGGTAAATAAGGGTAAACAAATAATATTATAATAATAATAAATTACCATAAAACGTGTCATAACCCTATTGGATGATAAATTTCTGACCATGGGCATATTTGGGTCGATTTCAGGACTCCATGGAGCCACTGGTTGGTGATAAGGACACTTTATATTAATTAAGTTAAAATAAATACAAAAATGACATAAGCATATATGTTTTAGAAATTTTTTTTACATAGGGTAATATATGTTGGATTTTTTACTATAAGTATTCATTGTAAATATAAATAGACTTCCTACGTAATGGTATTTTATTTATAATTTTTAGACATTAAATAATTTAATTTAGTTATGAAACAATGATGATGTAGTAATTACTCTTGTAATGAAATATTAAGATAATTTATATTATAAATACACAAATAAATATAATTTGAGAATTTTTATAAATTAAAATAATTCTTAGGTCACTATGACATATTATTATTGTTTAGATAATATTTCTTTGAAGTAATAATGTTGTTATGAATTTATCAAAAATAAAATACCCAATCGTTTCAAAATTGACATAAAAGAGATTTTAAAAAAAATATTATATTATTAATTGATATTCAATTCCTAAAAATCTAAGGTTCATCCAAGAGACTTTATTATGATAGTTCTATCATTAATGGACCACTTTGGGGTCCCATGGAGGTATATAGTATGTTTATTAACTATATAATATAAAAATACAAAGTGACATGGTAAGTGTCAAACTAATTAACTAAGAGTTAAAACTAAAAGATAAGGTTAATATAATGACCCAAACCTGAATAAATTCTATTGGTTGAGTGGTTTTGACCCATAAACATCTTAACCTTTAAATAATCCACTTTGGATGCATTAGAAACCGAATATGAATTTATTATAAAACAATATTTCTAGATTTTCCTAAGGTGCCCCTCCTCCCCCTTATAAAAGGACACCACTTCTAACCAATTATTCACACCTTCAAAGCATTTTGGTTCGGCCAAACCCTGCCCAAATACTCTCTGAACTTCCCTAACTTCATCTTAGAGGCCTTAGTTTGATCAAAAAGCCAACCTAAGGATCCATTTTGATCTAATCAAAAGGAAGAACCCGAGGAAGAGGCAACGTCTTCACCACCCTCTTTAAAGTTCCTTTCTTCTTCAACTTATTCTTTCCTTGTTATTTCCATTCTAAAATAATAACTCCAGTATCTTCTATATAATCTAATTTTATTATAATTATGGACCAAATAAATTCATTATTCTCTCCATCCCATGAATGACATGTCACCATACGTGCGTACGAACGGCCTACCGTCTCCACGTTGTAGTGTAATTGTTATTCAATATATTATTATTTGGATGGGTATAATAATGATGTGTAATTCATATAAATAATAAATATAACATGATAATTATTCTGTATATAAGATATACCATACAATTATATATTATTTTAATATCAAAATAATGATATTGTCGCTCGTGCATACGTACGGACTACCGTCTCCACGAACGCGATGAGATTCATTCCCCATCATATCCATTCAAGAATAATTCTATTTTGATGATTAAAAGTAATTTTTAAGTACTTTATATCATTCTAGATATTAATAAGATACATTCTATCAATAAAAAACATGACTTATGTACCAAAACATATAAAATAAAACGAGAAAGTTAACACCAGAAACAACGATAATACTAAAGTATTATTAACAAATCATTATTAGAAGATCATATATGATATCATAATTATTTATATGGTTCTTGTATAATTTAATTACAATTTTTTAACTATTATATAGGTGGTTAAACTACCATCGACTAAGGAAATGTACAAGGTAAGGGTTTATTTCACAATCCCTTCATTATCCGAGGTTGTTATACGTAATTATCTACTCGGACCTCTTTATCATCAACATAAACATTTCTTAAAAATGTATTTCAAAAAATTCTTTCTATTTTATAGAACATGGGTTAAAGTCATTTATACCCTTGTCTATCTTTTTATATGAGTATTATAAATGAATGTTTTCTTCGTTTTCCAAACAAGGTCCTTTTTAACATTTTCGACAGAATTAAGGTAAGAATGTCTTTTTTTAACTTATACGGAAGGTGCGGCTGTTTTCCGCCATTATAAAATCTTAGAAGCTTCCCTTACAAGCTTATAAGGATATTTTCAAAGTAAATGTATTATTTTATAATTATGTGACTTTTAAATGATTTCAAAAAAATAGATATTTCTCTTAAATAGTTTTGATTTCATCTATGTCAACATCCTTTGATGGATTTTAAGCTTATTTGATGTTGATTTATTATGATACACTCCTTCCATATTATATTGAAGGTTTTGTTATGTGTTTGATTGTGGATGTGTAATTTTTATACCATTCATGGTTTATGGAAAAAGTATTTACATTTCGTATGCTAGTTTTAATATGAATGTTTATGTAATGTTTAAACCTGTTCATATGAGGAATGCATTGGACTTAATATGTGATGGGTGCAGCCCGCTATAGCTCCTCGATGCATCGGTAGGTCTCATGAGACAAACTTGTGTCTTGGAACGAGGCCTTGAAAAAATCTTATTTGTAGTCTTGGGATGAGGCCTTGGATATGTGGTTATTATAGTCTGGCATTATGCATTCCGTCATTATGAAAGAGGTTGTTGATATTTCATGTGATTATTCAACTAGTAGAATATCCATATGAATAAGTAAATGACATTATTTAATTTTATCTTTTCCATATTATGCTAAAGTTGATGTTTAAAAGGCATTTTTAGTTATACATTGCCTTAAATGTTTATGTTTATTTATGAAAGTTTCCGCTATATTGTTATCCTTACTGAGAATCTGAGGTCACCCCTTTCAATGTTTTATTTTTCCCAGGATGTGAAGAAGTAATTTATGAATGACCTATAGGGAAAGTATGTGGGGATATGAGTGTGGACTATGGAGACTATGTTGTTGTAGTTTTTATTTTTATGATGTAATGTAAGACTTATGAATATATCTAGTGTTTCAAAGGCTACTAAACCAATCAGTCTTTTGAGATTTGATCATTCTTATGATCATGCCAATGTTATGTAATAATGCACCGACTTTGGGTAAATGGGGTCAGTGTGTTACTGTTGTTATCAGATGAAGTTTAGTACAAACCTTGGAAGCTAGAATTAGATAAAATCTGATTAGAGAACATAGACCTAAGATGGAATTTTAGGATTAGTATAGAAAAACTTCCTATAATTTTGGTATTGTATAGTTTTTGTGAGTTTTCCGAGATATACATCCATGTCTAGATACGATCAGGTAGAGGCGGCTCTAGCATAGATGTACCTAGGGGTAAAACCTGAAAACACCGCTTTGAGATAGACTCGAACGAGAACTGGTGCATGACAACGGGCCTTGCTGCACTCTTGGTTACGACACTCCCGAGGGATATGATTAGGATAATTCTCAATTTCTTTACAAACCATTACTAATGGTTTATGAGTATAAAATTCCTAAAAGAAAACAATTTTTTATGGTTATGGATTATATCCATAAACTCTTCAATTTATGTTAAGTGTTTTACAAGTATGGAATTATGTATTTTGATTCATAAACTGATCTTGTTTAAGACATTGTTTAGAAATGAATCCTAGATGAAGAAATGGAAACTGTATCAATGCACACACTCCATGTAGGGATTTCCCTCCTTCTCAAGATAATTATAGTGTATCTGGTGATGTAACTGGTGCTGATCAGCTTATCACCATACTAGGACGAGTCACTCAGGTTATGAATAATAACGTTACCCGTAAGGAGCACCCTGATTCACAGCGTGGAGGATCAATGTTAGATCGCTTCATGATGCAAAAACCACCGACATTCAATGGGATAACAAATCCATTGGTAGCTGAGCAATGGATAAGTTCCCTAGAGAAAATATTTCAAGCTTTGGGGAGTAGTGAAAGGGAAAAAGTTATCACGGCAGTTTACCAACTCAATGGGGATGCTGATCAATGGTGGTCAATGATACAAAACACGAAGGAAGATGATGAAGTATCATATATGGAATGGAGGGAGTCCAAAGATCTGTTCATAGAAAAATACTTTCGTCGAGACCATCGAGCAGATATGGAAAGGCAATTTCTGAGTCTGAGAAAAAAAGAGGATGATAATGTCACAAAGTATGAGGCTAACTTTTCAAGGTTAGAAAGGTATACTGGAGATTATATACATAACCCAAGAAGTCATATTGATTGTTTCTTTGATGGGTTAAAACCATTTCTTCATCGAGCATTACTGTCACAATCCTTCTCGTCGTAGGAAGATATTGTCTCATGTGCTATCACGACAGAAAACGAATTCTATAAGTATTATGACTTTAAATCAAAGAAAGAGAAGAATAGATCTGCCGATAAATCTCGGAATAGAAATAAGGGGAAGAAGGGAAAATTTGAATATCCATCCTGCAGTAAATGTGGGAAGAAACACCCTAGTACTTGCCTGAAATGAATGGGAGTCTGTTACAAGTGTGGTGAAAAAGTCCACCATGCTTGTGATTGCAAGGGGAAGAACAAAGCTACTGATGTTCAATGCTACAACTGCCAAGATACGGGACATTATGCCAATGAATTCCCTAAGCGTTAGTGGAACTTACCTCAGAAAAGGCCAAGGGATCAAGGCCAAGCTTATGCTATCACTACTGCTACGGTAGAAGCTCCGAAAGATGTGGTGGCAGGTAATTAAATAGTTTCCTCAAGTTTAGAAAATGAATTATTTGATTCTGGATCATCGCATTGTTTCATATCTTCCTAGTTTTCTATGAAAATTAGTTATTTAAAATTTGATTTCAAAAAGGAGTTGTTAGTTAAAACTCTTAAGGGAAGTATCATTTCATCAATGTTTTGTGAATCAGTCCCAATTAGAGCACATTAATGTTCTTTATCCGATGATCTCATCATCATAACTGTGGTTGAGTTTGATATAATCCTCAGTATGGATTGGCTTTTGGACCATGATGAAAAAATTTATTGTAAGAAGAAGGAGGTTACTATTTTTTATGATGATGATAAGGAACACCTTATCTTTAGAGCAGAATCATCACCACCTAATTCTTTTCTAGATCTGCCCCCAATAGCACAACTAAATTCAACTATTGGGGAGGAAGAGAATGAAATTACTGTGGGCGAGGAAAGGAATGTTCAAATAGAGGATGTACCTATTGTGAAAGAATATGTAGATGTGTTTTTGGAAGATTTACCTAGACATCCTCCAGAACGAGAAGTTGAGATTTCCATTGATTTAATTCCTAGATCATGGCATATATCGAAGACCCCTTGTAGAATGGCCACAGTGAAATTAGTCAAACTAAAGAAACAACTAGATGAATTCAGTAATAATGGATTTATTCGACCTAGTGTTTCTCCATGGGGAGCCCCTGTCCTTTTTGTTAAGAAGAAAGATGGATCTATGAGGTTCTGTATCGACTACAGGGAGATCAATGCTATAACAATAAAGAACAAGTATCCCTTACCTCGTATTGATGATTTATTTGACCAACTGCATGGAGCTCAATACTTTTCAAAGATTGACCTTTGGTCTGGATACCATCAGTTGTGTGTGAAGAAGGAAGACATTCCAAAGAAAGCATTTCGAACTAGGTACGAGATTTACGAATTTACAGTAATGCCTTTTAGATTGACTAATGCACCCTCTGTATTCATAGATCTAATTAATAGAGTTTTCATGGAATATCTCAATGAATTTGTGGTGGTATTTATTGATGACATATTGGTATACTCCAAAATATATGAAGATCATGAAAATCACTTGCGCATTATCCCGTACACTCTGAGAAGACATGAATTATATGGGAAGATTAGCATGTGTGAATTCTGGCATCATGAGATTTCTTTTCTTGGCCATATTGTCTCTAAATATGGAATCTCTGTTGATCCTTCTAAGACCAAGGCAATCCAAGAATGGACAGCACCGACAACTATAACTGAGGTACATAGTTTTATTTGCTTAGCAGGTTATTATCGACGTTTCGTCCAGAATTTTTCCCGATTGGCTAACCCATTAATGAAGCTCACACGTAAAGGGGTTAAAATTGTATGGGAAAAAGAGTTTGAATAATGTTTTGAAGAACTAAATTGAAGATTAGTCAATTCTCCAATATTGAATCTACCATCAGGGAATGATTGGTTCGTTATTTATAGTGACGCATCAATGAAAGGACTTGGTTGTGTCTTTATGCAGAATGATAGAGTTATTGCTTATGTATCACGACAACTCAAAATTCATGAGCAAAACTATCCTACTCATGATCTTGAGTTAGCTGTTGTAATATTTGATTTGAAGATATGGAGACATTATCTCTATGGTAAAAACCGTGAGATTTATATTGATCACAACAGTTTGAAGTATATTTTCTCACAAAAAGAACTCAACATGAGGCAAAGGAGATGACTTTAATTACTCAAGGATTATGATTGCATGATACACTACCACTCGGGGAAGGAAAACAAGGTTAAAGATGATTTGAGAAGAAAAGATCATGGAGTTTTGAAGAATATGAGAATTGAAAGGTATCCAATTTTCATAGATCTAGTGAGGATGGACATGTGAATAACCATGGAAGGTGAAACATCAGTGTTTTTTCAAATGGTTGCCAAACCATCATTACTAGAAAGGATAGAGAGTTTTCAGACTGGTGATAAAGAGTTACAAATGAAGATTAAATTTGTGAATGATGGGAAATTGAGTGACTTTGTGTATGAAATCGAATTTTGATGTTTGGGAAGAGACTTTGTGTTCCTGATATACATGATCTAAAAAGGGAATTGCTAGATGATGATCATAGCTCCAATTTCTCTATACACCATGGGAGCACCAAAATGTATAGAGATTTGAAGGAAAATTTTTGGTGGGACAACATGAAGAGGGAGATTGCCAATTTTGTGTTAAGATGTATGGTTTGTCAACAAGTGAAAGCTGGAAGTCAACTGCCTGTAGGAGTATTGAAACCTCTTCCCATAGCTGAGTGGAGATGGGATAATATCAATATGGACATTTTCATGGGACTACAAAAGACTCTTAGAAGGAACGATGCAATATGGGTCATTGTTGATTGTCTTACCATATCAGCACATTCCCTTGAAATAAGAGAGGATTTACCACTTCAATGTCTAGCAAGGCTATATTGAAATGATGTTGTGAGACTTCATGGAGTACCCCTATCAATTTTTTCTGATTGTGATCCCCGTTTTACTTCAAGATTCTGGAAGAGTCTTCAAAAAGCCTTGGGTACTGAACTCCGTTTGAGCACTGCTTACCACCCTCAAATAGATGGACAATCAGAACGAACTATTTAAACCATATAAGACATGTTGAGATCATGATCACTTTACTTTCAGGGTATTTGGGATCAATATTTAACTCTAGTAGAATTTTCTTATAACAATAGCTTCTATTCAAGTATTCAGATGGCACCATATGAAACATTATACAGAAAGAGATGTCACACACCAACCTGTTGGGATGACATTGGCGAAAGAAAACTTGTAGGCCATGAACTGGTGGAGGAAATGATGGAAAAATTGAAGGTAATCCAAAACCACATCAAAGCAGCTCAAAGTTGGAAGAAGAGCTATGCTGACAACCGAAGAAAGGATTTGGAATTTCAGGTGGGAGATCATGTTTTCATGAAGGTATTTCCATAGAAGGGAGTTATAAATTTTGGAAAGAAAGGTAAATTGAGTCCCAGGTACATCAGACCTTTCAAAATTCTAGAACGAATTGGGGTTGTAGCTTACCGTTTGGAAATGGCGCCAAATATTTCCAAAGATCACGATGTGTTCCACATATCACTATTGAGAAAATACATGCCAGACCAAATGCATGTACTCACCTATGAAAAATTAGAACTGGAACCCGATCTCTCTTATTGCGAAGAGACCGTCAGGATTCTTTATATGAGAGAACAAGTGTGAGAAACCGGACGACTCGCCTGGTAAAAGGTTTATAGAGAAACCACAAGTTGGAAGAGGCAACGTGGGAACCCGAGGAACTTATGATGAAGAACCACCTGAGTCTTTTTATGCAGTAATATTCTAGAAATTTCGAGGAGAAAATTATTTTAAGGAGGGGAGAATGTAACACCCCAAGCTTCCTTGGTACGCTTCTCTTTGAATAATACAGTAGCATGTGTTATACGCAACTTCGAGTTCTAACACACAACACAACCAATCAAAGTAGTCATTATGAATAGTAATACCTAATTTTTAAAATTTTATAAATTTTATTTCTCAAAATGGACTTCATTTTTGGATTCAGAATACCAAATTTAGCCTAGGGTGAATTTTTGGTACTTTTCGGATAACTTTTATATTTTGATAAATAGTGAAAATTACTAAATTTTAATTAAAAACAACTTTTTTAATAAAAATAATTAATAGCGATAAATTATGAATTTGAGTTCTTTTAAAGTATATTTAGAATATATTTTTACCATTTAATACAATTTAGGTCATTGGACATAATTTCACATTTAAGCCGGACATAAACAAGTGTCAATCTTTTGATAGTTATTATCTCTAAAAAACACGTTTTTTGTTTTGAAAACGAGAATTAATTTTAAATTAATTTCTGCCACATCTGTGTTTTGAATTTGGAAAAATGGATTCCATATTTGGAATCAGGATTTCCAAATTTTGTAAATAGGTAAGATTTATTTTTAGACATTTTGAATAATTACTTCGATAAATATTTTATTTACCATGGTTATAGGGTAAATCCAGTAAATAAGGGTAAAAAAATAATATTATAATAATAATAAATTTCCCTAAAACGTGTCTAACCATATTGGTTGATAAATTTCCAACCATGGGCATCATTGTGTCAATTTTGGGACCCCATGGAGCCACTTGTTGGTGATAAGGACACTTTATATTAATTAAGTTAAAATAAATAAAAAAACGACACAAGCATATATATTTTAGAGAAACAATTTTTACATAGGGTTATATATGTTGGATTTTAGACTATAAATATTCATTAGAAAACTAAAAATATTTCCTACATAATGGTAGTTTATTTGTAATTTTTAGTCATTATATAAATTAATTAATTTATGACACAATGATGATGCTGTAATTACTGTATTATTGAAAGATTAAGATAATTGATATTATAAATACCCAAATAAATATAATTTGAGACTTTTAATAAATTCAAGTAATTTTATAGGTTACTATTACATATTAGTATTGTTTATATAAATTTTTTTCTAAGTAATAATGCTCTTATGAATTTATCAAAAATAAAATACCCAATAGTTTAAAAATTGACATAAAAGAGTTTTTAAAACAAATATTATATTATTAATTGATATTAAATTACAGAAAAATTTAAGGTTCGTCCAAATAACTTATATCACAATAGGTGTTTCATTAATGGACAACTTGGGGGTCTCTTGGAGGTATATAGTATGTTTATTAACTATATAATATAAAAATACAAAGTGACATGGTAAGTGTCAAACTAATTAACTAAGAGTTAAAACTAAAAGATAATGTTAATATAAAGACCCAAACCTGTCTAAATTATATAGGTTGAGTGGTTTTAGACCCATAACGACCTAAAACTTTAAATAATATACTTTGGAGTCATTATAAACCTAATAATAATTTATTATAAAATAATATTTCTAGATTTTCTTAAGGTGCCCCTCCCCCCCTTATAAAAGGACACCACTTCTAACCAATTCTTCACACATTCAAATCCTTTTGGTTCGGAAAAACCCTGCCCAAATACTCTCCCAACTTCCCTCAATTCATCCTAGAGGCCTTAGTTTTATCATAAATCCATCCTACGGATCCCTTTTGATCAAATCAAAAGGAAGAACCCGAAGAAGAGGTAACGTCTTCACCACCCTCTTTAAAGTTGCTTTCTTCTTCAACTTCTTCCTTACTTGTTATTTACATTCTAAAATAATAACTCCAGTATCATCTATATAATATAATGTTATTATAATTATGGAACAAACAAATTCATTATTCTATCCATCACTTGAATGTCATGTCACGATACGTGCGTACGTACAACCTACCGTCTCCACGTTGTGGTGTAATTGTTATTCAATATATTATTATTTGGATTGGTATAATAATGATGTTTAATTCATGTAAATAATTAATATAAATGATAATTATTCTTTTTATATGATATAACTTCCAATTATATATTATTTTAATATCAAATGAGTGATATTATCGCTCATGCGTAGGTACGGACTACCGTCTCCACGAACACGATGAGATTCATTCCCCATCGTATCCATTCAAGACTAATTCTAATTTGATGATTAAAAGTAATGTTTGAGAACTTTATATCATTCTGGATATGAATATGATACAACCTATTCATAAGAAACACGACTTATGTAACAAAAAATATAAAAGAAAACGAGTATGTTAACACCGGAAACGACGATCATACTAAAGTATTATAAACAAATAATTATTAGAAGATTATATATGATATCATAATTATGCATATGGTTCTTGTATAATTTAATAACAATGTTTTAACTATTATACATGAGGTTAACATACCATCAACTAAGGAAAAGTACAAGGTAAGGGTTTATTTCCCAATCTCTTCAATATCTGAGGTTGTTATACGTAATTATCTACTGGGACCTCTTTATCATCCACATCCAGGTTTCTTAAAATGTATTTCAAAATATTATTTCTATTTTACAGAATATGGGTTAAAGTCATTTATACCCTTGTTTGACTTTTTATATGAGGTTTATAAAGGAATCTTTCCGTCGTTTTCCAAACAAGGTCCTTTTTAACCTTTTCGACAGAATTAAGGTAAGAATGTCTTTTTTTAACTTATACAGTGGGTGAGGCTATTTTCCACCATTATAAAATCTTAGAAGCATCCCTAACAAGCTTATACTAATATTTTCAAAGTAAATGTTTTATTTTATAATTATGTAACTTTTAAATGATTTCAAAAAAATGGATATTTCTCTCAAATAGTTTTGATTTCATCTATGTCAACATCCATTGATTTATTTTAAGATTATTTGAAGTCAATTTATTATGATACAAAACTTCCATATAGTATTGAAGGTTTTTAGATATGTTTGACTGTGGATGTGTTATTTTTATACCATTCATGCTTTATAGAGAAAGTATTGACATTTCGTATGCTAGTTTTAATACGAATGTTTATGTTATGTTTAAACTTGTTCATATGAGGAATGAATTGGACTTAATATGTGACGGGTGGAGCCCTCTATAGCTCCTAGATGCATCTGTAGGTCTCATGAGACAAACTTGTGTCTTGGCATGAGGCCTTGACAAATTCGTATTTGTATTCTTGGCACGAGGCCTTGGCTACGTGGTGCTGATAGCCTGGCATTATGCATTCCGTTATTATAAATGTGGTTATTGATATTGCATGTGATTATTCGACTAGTAGAATATCCATGTGAATAAGTAAATGGAATTATTTCATTTTATCTTTTCCATATTATGCTGAAGTTGAAGTTTAAAAGGATTTTTTTAGTTATAAATTCCCTTAAATGTTTATGTTTATTTATGGAAGTTTCTGCTATATTGTTATCCTTACTGAGCATCTGAGCTCACCCCTTTTAATGTTTTATTTTTCCTAGGATGTGAAGAAGAAATTTATTAATGACCTGTAGGGAAATTATGTCGGGATATGAGTGTGGACAATGGAGACTATGTTTTTGTATTTTTCATTTTTATAATGTAATGTAAGTCTTATGAATATATATAGTGCTTCCAAGGCTACAACACCAATCGGTATTTCGATATTTGATCTTTCTTGTGATCATGCCAATGTTATGTAATAATGCACCGACTTTGGGTAACTGGGGTCGGGGCGTTACAATACAACTACCCGCTGAGCCACCGATGCTACCAGCCCCAGCGGCGGAGAGTGCACGCCACCTGAGCACGTTGCACGAGTTTCAGAGACAGAGGCCACCCAGGTTCCGCGGAGAGACAGATCCTCAGGCATTCGAGGATTGGATGGATGTTATCGCTAGAGTCTTCAGACTTGTGGGGACACCAGCAGATCTTATGGAGATCCTTGCCGAGAGTCTCCTACATGTAGAAACATTTAGATGGCGGAGCCTGATGCTCTAGGTGCATGATGGGGCATATCTACTTTGGACAGAGTTCGAGAGCCTCTTCTGATCGGAGTTTGTTGCAGCCATCCTCCGTGAGGTGCGAATCCAGGAGTTACTACAGTTGCGGCAGGGCAGCATGTCAGTAGCCCAGTACTCGGCGAGATTTACCGACCTCTCGTGCTACTCCACAGACATGGTACATGACCCATTCTTCGGAGCCCAGACCTTTGAGAAGGGACTAAGGCATGAGATCAGAGCTTTGAGGATTCCCCTCAATAACCCGATACAGGAGAGGGTGCTGGAGCGAGCCCTGTTAGTGGAGGGATTTCTCGCCGAGCAGCCATCAGCAGCGAGAACCACCGCAAGACGGCATGGAGCGGAGTCTTCTACTTCCGGTAGTTGACAGATGTCACAGGGGTCCAAGCGAACCAGGCCTTCAGGTGGGTGACCTCAGGATACCGGTTCGGCTGTGCGGGGAACATGGCGCAGATCCTGACATACGAGCAGCAGACAGTGCTATGCATGCGGCGGGTGGGGCCACATGGCTCGTGACTGCCCAAACCGCCTTGAAGACGAGTATCAGACAGTGGAGGGTCCTCCCAGGCAGAGGCATAGGTTCGACTATGGTGGTCCGTAGGGATCAGGCGGACGAGGCAGAGGAGCTAGCCGAGCAGTGGTTGGTGGACGACGCTTTGAGGCTCTACCACCACCACCCCCACGAGGTCCACCCCAACCACATAGAGATGGAGGGCAGAGGAAGGCTCAGATCTAGGCAGCAGAGGCTTACGACCACGGCGCACCTGAGATGATTCGAGGTACTATCTTTGTCTACTCCACCCTTGATACAGTTCTTATAGATACAGATACAAGTCATTCTTTTATTGTCGCTGCCCTTGTTCGGAGCTCGGAAATTCTGACGGAGCTATTGGCTCAATCCTTACAGCTAGAGACTCCTACGAGAGAAGACTCGTCAATTACACACTGGTTCCGGTAGAGTTAGATTACTCTAGGAGGCGAGAGATTAGGCTGGGATCTTCTTGTAACAGAGTTGAGGCCTTACGACATCATCAGTGGTATGGACTGGTTATCTATAGTCCATGCTCAGATTGACTGTATTAGGCGCAAGGTGTGGTGTGTCCAAACAGATGGGACCAGGATCACCTTCACCAGCGAGAAGGGAACCTACACAGCACGGGATGGAATCACGCAGAGGAGAGGGAAGCCGATCACAGATAAGTTGGCTAGTCTCATCCTTGGAGCGGTTGATATGTGGAGTCCGTGTTTTCCTGTTGTGGTGGATCAGTATGCAGACTTTTTTCCTAACGATGTTATAGGACTACCTTCTAGCAGGGAGGTAGATTTCTACAAAGACCTGTACCCCGAGACATCACCGATATCTACTCTAGTATATCGGATGGCTCCTACTGAGCTTCGTGAGCTGCGGTTATAGCTAGAGGACTTACAGGGGAAAGGTTCCATCTGACCCTATGTTTCACCCTGGGCTTCTCCGATCCTATTCACCAAGAAGGTGGATGGGAGCTTGAAACTGTGTTTTTACTACCATCGCCTGAACCAGGTGGCCATGAAGAACAAGTATCCACTTCTGAGGATTTGCGACCTGTTTGATCAGCTCAAGGGGGCACGATGGTTCTTGAAGATAGACCTCAGTTCGGGCTATCATCAGCTTCGAGTTCGGGACGAGGATGTGCAGAAGATGACCTTCAGCTGTCGGTATGGACACTATGAGTTTTTGGTCATCCCTTCGGTGTGACCAATGATCCAGCAGTGTTCATGACTCTCATGAATAGGATCTTCCAGCCTTACCTCGATCAGTTTGATGTTGTCTTCATTGACGACATAATGATTTACTCGACTACCGAGGGGGAGCACACCTACCACTTACAGGTTGTACTATATACACTCCGAGAGCACCAGCTTTATGGTAACCTCTCGATGTGACAGTTCCAGATACTAGTGGTTCACTTTTTGGGGGACGTCATCTCAGACGCGGGAGTTCTAGTGTATCCCACGAATATTGAGGCAGTACTTATTTGGGAGCCACCCAGGAGCGTGACGGAGGTGCGGAGTTTCCTAGGTCTGGCTGGGTACTATCGGAGATTTGTGCCCGACTTCTCTAGAGTTACAGCACCACATAAAACATTGAAGAAGAAGGGGAAACCCTTAGTGTGGTCAGAGAGGCACAGCGTGGGGACATTGACTATGAGGCGCAATGTGCTCAGATATCCTCAGGGCTGGCGTCCGATGGATTTTTTGAAGGTGGGGATCACGTCATCCTCTTCAGGGGATGTACCATGGCACCAGTTTCACTACAGGAGGAGGTGCCGAGGGAGTTCCACAATTCCCCTCGAGCGGTACATCTTGGAGTAGCAAAGATGTACCAGGACCTCAGACGACAGTACTGGTGGCCGGGTATGAAGAGGGTTGTAGTAGTGTTCGTTTCACAATGCCTCACTTGATAGCAAGTGAAGGCAGAGAATGAGGTACCATAAGTCTTGGTAGATCCATTAGAGGTTCCAGAGTGGATGTGGGAAGGGATATCTATGGATTTCGTGATGGGACTCCAACGTACATCCAGAGGACACGACACCATCTGGGTGATCGTAGACCAACTCACCTAGTCAGTCTACTTCATACCGATCATAGAGCAGGGCTCAGTAGAGATATTGGGATTCCTATACATTCAAGAGATCATACGGCTTCATGGTGTGCCATCATCTATCGTCTCTCATTGATACACTCTCTTTACTTCCCGGCTTTGGAAGGGGTTGCAGGAGGCTTTTGGGACGCAGTTACGCCCGAGCACTACCTTTCACCCTCGGATGGATGCCCAGATGAAGAGGACCATTCATACACTCGAGGAAATGCTCCCTGCAGGTGTCCTTTACATTGGCCGAAACTGGGAGGATCACCTATCCTTGGTGGAGTTTGCGTACAACAACAGCTACCACATCACCATTGGGATGGCACCATACAAGGCAATGTACGACCGACCTCACAGATCACCTATGTGCTGGACTAACCCTGGGGAGTCAGCACTTTTAGGACCAGAGATGGGTTAGGCTATAGTGGAAAAGGTTTAGATCATCTAACGGAGTATGAGGACTGCACATAGCAGACATATGTCCTATGCTAATAGGAGGTGAACGCCATTGGAGTTTGAAGATGGCGACCACGTTTTATTACGGGTCTCACCTCGGTGTGGATTATGGAGATTTGTCCGGGGTGTCATGTTATCTCCCTGCTTCATGAGGCCTTTTCAAGTCCTCAGCAGGGTAAGAGAGGTGGCTTACCACCTGTCCCTTCCACCTCAGTTGCACCGGGTGCACGACGTCTTCCACGTATCTCAACTGAGGAGATATGTGCATGACCCGATGCATATCATCGACAAAAGGGAGATGGACATCGATGACGGGGCGACTTTGTGGAGGGCCCAGTGGAGATTTAGGATCTATAGGAGAAGGTCCTACGTGGATGGTTGATTCCTCTGGTGCGTATTCCTTGGTAGCATGGGAACCTCCAGGAGAGCACATGGGAGCAGGAGGCTCAGATGCGTGCTTAGTACCCTCATTTGTTTTCCTAGTTATGATGTAGCTTTATGGGGACGCAAAGCCCTGATGTGGGAGTAATGTAAAGACCCTTAAATTTCAAGGATTTTTTTTAAATACTTTGAAATTTTACGAGTCTGTGGCTTTTAACGACGCTTGATTCTGAGGCCCAGTTTTCCCTGAATCAATTTCCGAAGTTCAGCTCAGGTTTGTTCAGTAAACGAACGAGCGAGTTTTTCTATATTTTGAACCGGTGCTCAGAATTAAAATCTGAGGGCACCAATGAACTCGCAATGCCGGTAATTGATTAACGTGATCCTTACCGTAGTTGCATTCTCAATGGAGGAGAAGTTATTTATTGAGGGTTTATTTGAGAAGTAAATAAAAATTGTCGGAACAATTTTTATTTGATAAGGAGGTTATTCCTTCCAATGGGTAGTTAAGGGTGGGGCCCACAACCACCTAACTACCTAAGTGTGGATGTTAGAGAGGTGGGCCCACATGATCCCCAACTATTTAATTTCCTCTGAACTCATCAAAAACCCCTCATTAAATTGGCAACCCCCCCATTACATGCCAATCTCTCCACCTCCCTCCATTAATTTCTATCAACCCATAATTTAATAATGATCCTTCCTATTTTCACCCCTTTTTATTTAATTTCTAATTTGTTTAATAAATGGGGACCTTCCCTCTCCCTTCTTTAATTGATCATCAACACGTTTTATTAAATATGGTGATTTAATTTTGGGAGAGTTGCTTTGCGTGTGTATTAAAATAATAGGAGGAGCCTATTATTTTATTAAGTGGGAGAGATTTTGTTGTGCGAGTAAGATTGAGAGAAATCTTGAGGTTTTGGAAGAACACCGTTCATCGACGAAGAACGATGAAGAACGCCGGTTCCTCAATGAACAATGACGCACCCCCAATCCTCTTTTCCGCGACAAGAGAGGAGACACCGCTTCCTCCTCAGCACACTCCGACGACGCCTACGAACCCTTTCCCCGCGACGCCATATACCGCGATGCCGTCTACTACAAAGTCGACGTTCATATTCAATTGTTGAGGTAGGATAATTTGTATATATTTCATTATGTGATTTATTCCCTCGGCAAGGCGTGTAATTGTTGGGTGATGTTTTGAACCACTAACGTGGTGGGTGTGGACTAACGAACAAGTCCGAACCCACCGCTATTTTGTTTCTTGATGCGCAGAATATTTGGCGACAATGAAACGGGACCGCAATGTCCATTGGGGGCCATCACAGTGATGTACGGGTCCCAAGACAACTGCAGGCACAGACGAGAGTAAAATTAGACCACCAGAATGACTCTGGTGGCCCCCGAAAGCCCTCGGCGCCTGTGCCCCACCGCGCCGCCGACAGAAGTTGACCGTGGCTGAAGCCGCAGCGGTGAGGGTGGGATCCCGCAGCCGTGTGGGATCCAGGGAAGATGCGGAAAAGAAGGGGAATCGTGTCAGAACCCTGGTTTTTAGAACGGGTCAAAATCACAACCCTGTTTGAATTTTTGACTAGTTTCTGAGGAATCTGGAGAAAATGCAGAGTTTCTAGAAATTTACAATCTACACGCCGTGTACTTTAATTACACGCCGTGTATGTCTAGGCGAGTGGCCGCCCATGTGATCGCCGAGTACATGCCGTGTGGTGACCGTGTAGTAGTTTCTTACTACACGACGTGTAGTTTTGAACACGCTGTGTAGACTGCCGACAATGTGAGTCCATACATGGCGTGTAGGCCGTTGGCCAAGTAAGAACCAGGGACACGTCGTGTTCCCTTTAGACACGCCGTGTAGTCTATCCGTGTATGAGGGATATACATGGCATGTGGGTATGTCGGTGAGGAAGAGAAGAGGAACCCCGTACATGCCGTTTACCTAGAGGTACACACCGTGTACTCATGTCGATAGGTTCGGAAAGTAAGTCGGTGGAATCAGCCATCTTTTGAACAGTTAAATGAAATATACATGTTGTGTAGTCCTAATGTACATGCCAGGTACTTTCTTTTTTTCACTTAGTTCGGGCAGTAGCCTCATTTTTTAGGTAAAACACCCCTCCTCCACCCGAATGCGCGAACTAGGCCGGACGAACCCCATTTATCTTCCCGATCGTCCATCTGAGACCCGTTTCGATCGCTGATTAGTGTGTTGGAACCCCCTCGGTAAGGCCTAGATTCCACTTTGGCCGTTTTGTCTGATTTTCATCCGAGAATGAGTTATATCCCTTTGACTGGTTTTGAATCTTTTGTAGATTTACCGTGTTTTAGACCGAATTGGCGGGTGTTACCGTAGGAGTATCATCGTGCGAGTCTTAGGTAGGTGGTGCATACCTCATTTTGGGTTTTCATGGTTGTTTGGGTGATGCGGCTTTGGCGCGTTTTCTGGTATTTTTAAGAGGGGCCTGTTTTATTTGCTTTTTCATGCTGTATTGTTTATGGGACCTCTGGGATGCCTTTGGGTATGCCCGGTTACCAGTTTGCGTGAGAGGGGCTGGGTGAGGTTTCGTGGCTCATCAGGGCATTTTGGCCGGGGAATACCAAAATTGTTTTAATTGAAATATTATTTTGTTAAACTATTAGTTTAAATTATTTAATCTTGTTATAAATATTAGAGGCATTTAAGACCTCAGTGCTGGTATGGGACATCACTTGGTATAGTGAAATTCAACTCTTTAGTTTGTTTTGATGGTTTATGTTTTTTTCTGTTTAAACATGTTATATATGAAATTGCTGTATTGCATCTGCTGGACCCCTTTGGGTTGTGTTGGGCTTGGCCCGGTTACATTTGAGTGATGTTGATCACAGGTTGGGGCTTTTCCTGGGTTACTTTGGGTGGTTTTGACCATGGGATTGGGCGTCATGGACATCGGTTTGAGGCAGTAAGACTGTCAGGTTGGGCATGGCCTGAGATACTAGGGTGGCGATGCCATCGGACTTGAGCGACATGGTCGCAGGGATAGGAGGTGTCAGATGCGTTGGTGGCTTAGGACTATTTTGGTGATTATCGCTCACCGGGACATTGAGTAGTGTGGACATAGAGATACTCTGTGATGACGTGGCTTTGACCACTCGTGTGGGTAGAGGCCCCCGTAGTTGCGGTTAGGTATTTTTGGTTGGGGGTGCTTGTCGTAGAATGCCACATGGGAGGTGAGGAGCCTTCAGGAAATGGGCGTGCCTTCGGCACGTCAGTACTTGAGACAAGAGGTGTCAGGAGGAAAATGGTGTCGGGTTACTATTTGTGGGCGTGCCTTCGGGACGTCAGTACTTGATACACGAGGTGTCAGGAGGCACATGGTGCCGGGTTACAATTTGTCGGAGTGCCTTCGGGACGCCGGTACTTGAGACATGAGGTGTCAGGAGGCACTTGGTGCTGGGTTACTATTTGGGGCGTGCCTTCGGGACTTCGGTACTTGAGACACGAGGTGTCAGGTGGCACATGGTGCCAGGTTACATGACAGAGATTCCGGTGTTAGCCGAAGAAGGTGACACTCCCTGACGGCTATTGAGCACCAGTGGAGGTTGTATTTATTTTTTCATTGTACTGATTACTGCTTTCCTGGTAAATTCATGATTTATTAAACACATATATTTGGTATGCACCATTGGGTGGTATCCTACTGAGATTTGTCTCACAACCTGCACGGGCCCTTCGGGATGCGTGTAGACTTCATGGATTTACGTGTAGGAAAGGGTCCAGCTTCAGGAGCTGGGTTATGTTAGTTATTTCATGAAGATGTTACAATGCATGAGGTCATGCCTAGCTGGGGTTTACTTGTGGTGTTTAATTTTCTGTATCAGCATGCTTACTTGTTGTAGCTACTGTTGGTTAGCCATTGGCGCCCTTTTGTATGTTGAACTGCTTTGGATGCATGTTTTACTATTCAGTAGTAGTTACATGTTATCAGTATGCTGTTGTGTTTATTTCTGTTGTTGTTGTTATAATTTTTCTTCCGTTGTTTGTTGATATTGGATATGCTTTCGCTCTGCGGGTCTGGTTCGAGTCTGCTGAGTCTTTCTTTCTGCTGCATCATTACTATTATACTCGGACCAACACCCTTACTATGAACCTCTGAGAGGGTATAGAATCCCCACTATACCTATTAATATGCTCGCTACTAATCGGCTGCCTTTATCTTTCAGGGGAGGTGAGCCTAAGGTAGTGACACCCGACCTGCTCGACACTGTTCGGGTGGCTAGCCGGGTCCCAGTCGCAGCACCCCCCACTTTTTTAGGGAGATGGTGGTCCGCAGGCTGCTGAGAATTAGATAGAGAGTATGTAGAAGATATTCGAGAAGCTCGAGATGCCTCTTGGGGGGAGGGACAAGCTAGAAACGTACATGCTTAGAGGACCGGCAAAGCGTTGGTGGGACGTACAGGTTCAGGCTCATAGACACGAGGGACTGGTATGGCGGGACTTTGAGGGCAGGTTCTTTGAGCACTTCTACCCGGAGACATTGAGGGCAGAGAGAGCATGTTAGTTCTTGAGTTTCAGCAGGGGAAATGTCCGTCATGGACTATGCAGCTACATTCACAGAGTTGTCATGCTTTTCACCTGGTATGGTGGGAGATGATGTAGCTAGGGTGAGGCGCTTCGAGGATGGCTTGCGACACGCCATTCAGGTCCAGTTGAACATTTTTAGGCTTATTTCATTCTCCGAGGCAGTGAATCAAGCGCTTATAGCCGAGGGAAACGAGAGGGAGAAATCTTGCGTGGGCAGGATGATAGCTTCAGCTGACGGTTTGGAAAGCATGAAGTGAGGACAAGATGAGTTCCAGTACGGTAGTCAGGCCTGGGATTCAGCTAGACCACCTCATGCGAGTTCTTTGGTGATTTACTTCCAGTTTGGAAATCCGGGACATGTTCGGGCATAGTGCGACAGGCCTCCGAAGGATTGCCGGGCATGTGGACCGGATGTGCATCTGGAGAGGTTTTGCAGGTAGCCTTCTCAAATAGCCAGCAGGCAGGCACCAGGATAGACTACAGTGTATGGAGTTGGTTCAGGTTATGTACCCAGAGAGGGTAGTTGAGGTTCAGCTATGCGCGGAGGCCGTGGCAGAGACAGTGGGACCCAGCTCAGGGGTTAGTGGCCAGTGACTGGAGTAGCACCGTAGGGAGGTCAGGCACCAGGCAGCCGTGTTTCAGGCCAGGTGCACTCTATGGAGCTGCCAGAGGCTGAGCAGGCTGGTGATCCGATGACAGTTAGAAGTACACCGCAGTGTGACCGTGATCTCCATGTTTCCTTTTTGGCATGACCTACATAGGTATGCCTGTTTTGAGTGCACGAGGTGCACATGATCTTTGTGGGCTGACTAGATTCTAGTAAGTGGGTTGGAACCATCTCGGGTGCGTGATATATATATATATATATGAGGTGTCGTGGGCATCAGGGGCATCGTGGAGGTGGGTTACATGAGGTGTCGTGGGCATCGGGGCATCATGGATACAAGTTACTTGAGGTGCTATTCACCAGGACATCGTAGTGGCGGACACCGATGCGGTATGGGATACTCTGGGTGTCGGACGCGACACAAGATCACCAATGAGGTGCAGGGGTGACGATGCTTCATGGGAAGATTTTGCTTCCAGAAAATAGGTTAGTAAACCCTGTTTATTTTTATGTTTTGTTGGGTTGAGACTGGGTAAGGAAATTCCTAAGGTGGGGAGCCCCCTTGAGAAATTTACCAGGAACCTTTAAGACCGGGGTAGTCCGGGTTGTTTAATTGGGATGAGTGTGTTCGGGGGAGGTGCGCCTAAGGTAGTGACACCCTACCTGCTCGACATTGTTCGGGTGGCTGGCCGGGTCTGGGACGTTACAAAGTGGTATTAAAGGGGTTCTTGACAAGGATTTAGTAGCATCGTTTTTCTAGATACTAATGAGATTGATACTTCTCTTTTTATTTCTGCTGGTTTTACTATTTGGGATATGGTAGATTGGAGATAAGTTGTGGTTACTGGGACTGGGTTTTTTTAGCTTGTGCTTGGGTACCTGTAGCCCCAGGCATGAGGGATGGACCTAGTTGCCATGGGTGGGAATTGATGTTTGCTTTTTCTCAGATTATGGTTTATACGATTTCCACCTCGGTGGCTCACTTGGTGTGTGATGTTCTGCATTGTGATATGTGACCCTTGACCTAGTGTGGTAAGGGAGAATTGGACCTTGGCCCAGTATGGAAAGTCTTGTTTCTTGGATTTTGATAGGAACCTGTTAAGGGTATTTCAATTTCATAATTTCACGTATTCTTTGTGAAGTGATAATACCATGTGAATAAAATAAATCAATTTCCATGCTTTATCTACTTTGAAATGTAAAATGGTGAAATTCCAGATAGAATTTCTAGTTGTTGCAATGTGTATGCCATGATTTATTTTTTTTGTAGAATTTCATGTGGCAGGGTTTTGGGTCTGACTATTATGAGAGCAGGAAAGTACTATGACTGAGGCAGTGTAACTGTCAGGATTGGGTGACTCAGTCATAGGATTGAGGCAACGTGAGTTGTCGGGACGGGCATGGCCTGAGGTACTATCGATACTTGGCTCTGTTGAGCGGGTAAGGAGGCCATGAGGCCGGGATGCTGTGGGGCATCGGTTGCGGTGAGGGGGAGTTAGGGTAGTTGTTATGCACTGCCTTTTACTACTTTCCTTATCTGCATAGAATATATTGTAATATATATATATGTGTTGAAAGACCATTTATGGAATTCAGTGGGTTACTCCTTCACGGCTCGATGGAGCCTCAGGTAGGAGATGGTACAGTGCTGCATGATCAGGGTCAGAATTCGGTACAGGCAGAGCACGAGCTGCAGGTACAGGCTCAAGGACATGATCAGGTTCAGGATCCAGTGCAGGCAGGACGGCTGCCGGGTTTGGCATCATTCAGGCTGTGGCTTGACGAGCAGCTCCGGGAGAGCCTGGTACGTGTCTTGCATGGGATTGATAGTGGCGTTCAAGGTTCAGAGCCTTCTATGGCGTCTCTGACATGGGAGTTCCCGTCGCAGCACCCGCCACTTTTTCAGGGAGAGGGTGGTCCGCAAGCGATTGAGAACTGGATAGAGAGTATGCAGATGATATTCGAGCAGCTTGAGACGCCTACAGGGCGGATGGTCAAGCTGGCGACGTACATGCTGAGAGGACTGACGAAGCGTTGGTGGGACGTACAGGTTCAGGCTCGTAGACATGAGGGACTGGCATGGCAGGACTTCGAGGTTAGGTTTTTTGAGCACTTCTACCCGGAGAAACTGAGGGCAGAGAGAGCTCGAGAGTTCTTGAGTCTTCAGCAAGGGGACATGTCCGTCATGGACTACACAAGTACTTTCACAGAGTTGTCACACTTTGCTCCTAGTATGGTGTGCAATGATGCAGCTAGGGTGAGGCGCTTCGAGGATGTCTTGCGACACGCCATTCTGGTTCAGGTGAACATTTTCAGGCTGGGTTCTTTCTCCGAGGCGGTGAATCAGGCGCTTATAGCCGAGGGAAACGAGAGGGGGAAATCCTGCATGGGAAGGACAACAACTTCAGCTGACGGTTCGGACAGCAATAAGCGAGAACGAGATGAGTTCCAGCAGGGTATTTAGGCTAGGGATTCAGCTAGACCACCTCGTGGGAGTACTTTGGTAATTTTCTTCCAGTGTGGATAGCCGGGACATGTTCGGGCGCAATGCGGCATGCCTCCGAAGGAGTGCCGGGCATGTGGACAGGACGAGAATCTAGAGAGGTTTTGCAGGCAGCCTTCTCAGATAGCCCGAAGGAGTGCCGGGCATGTGGGACCCAGCTTAGGGGTCAGTGGCCGGTGACTGGAGCATCACCGCAGGGAGGTCAGGTATTAGGCAGCTGTGTTTCAGGCCAGGTGCATGCCATGGAGCTGCCAGAGGATGAGCAGGCCGGTGAGCTGATGACAGTTAGAGGTACACCACGGTGTGACCGTGATCTCCATGTTTCCTTTTTGGCATGACCTGTAGAGGTATGTCTATTTTGAGTGCATGAGGTGCACATGATTTTTGTGTACTGACTAGATGCTAGTAAGTGGGTTGGAACCATCTCGGGTGCGTGATATATATATATATGTGTGTGTATGAGGTGTCGTGGGAATCGGAGCATCGTGGATGCG
The DNA here is from genome assembly GCA_963277665.1 of Viscum album. NCBI lineage: Eukaryota > Viridiplantae > Streptophyta > Magnoliopsida > Santalales > Viscaceae > Viscum > Viscum album. The sequence goes on from OY728136.1 coordinate 966,790,769, forward strand.
GGTTACATGAGGTGCCGTGGGAATCGGGGCATCGTGGATGCAGGTTACATGAGGTGCTAGGCACCATGGCCACATAGAGGCGGACACCGATGCGGTGTAGGATACTTTGGGTGTCGGAAGAGACACAGGAGCAACAATGAGGTTCATGGGTGATGATGCGTCACGAGAGGATTTTGCTTCAGAAAAACAGTTTAGTGAACCCTGTTTGTTTTACGTTTTGTTGGGTTGAGACTGGGTAAGGCAATTACTAAGGTGGAGAGCCCCCTTGATGAATTTAGCCGGAACCTTTGAGACCAGGGTAGTCTGGGTTGTTTAACTGGGATGAGCGTGTTCGGTGCCATCTCCGGGTTTCGTTTGGTAGCTCGGGGACGAGCTACATTAAGGTGGGGAGATTGTAAGAACCAGGGTTTTCAGAACGGGTCAAAATCCCGACCCTATTTGAATTTTTGATTGGTTTCTGAGGAAACTGGAGAAAATGTAGAGTTTCTGAAAATTTCGAGACTACACACCGTGTAATTTAAGTACATGTCGTGTATGTCTAGGCGAGTGACCGCTCATGTGATCGCTGAGTACATGTCGTGTGGTGATCGTGTAGTAGTTTCTTACTACTCGGCGTGTAGTTTTGAACACGTCGTGTAGACCCCCGACCGTGTGAGGCCATACATGGCATGTAGGCCGTTGGCCAGGTAACAACCAGGGACATGTCATGTTCCCTTTGGACACGCCATGTAGTCTAGTTGTGTATGAGAGATATACATGGCATGTGGGTATGTCGGCGAGGAAGAAAAGAGGAACCCAGTACACGCCGTGTACCCATAGGTACACGCCGTGTACTCATGTCGGTAGGTTCAAAAAGTAAGTCGGAGGAATCATCCATCTTTTGAACAGTTAAATTAAATATACACGGCGTGTAGTCCTAAAGTACACACCACATACTTTATTTTTTTCGCTTAATTCGGGTAGTAGCCTTGTTTTTGAGGCAGAACACCCCTCCTCCTCCCGGATGCGCGAACCAGGATGGCCGAACCCTATTTCTCCTCTCGATCGTCTGTCCAAGACCTGTTTCGATCACTAATTAGTGCATTGGAACCCCCTTGGTAAGGCCTCGATTCCTCATTGGCCGTTTTTTCTGATTTTCTTCCTAGAACGAGTTATAGACGTTTGAGAGGTTTTGAATCTTTTGTAGATTTACCGCGTTTTAGACCGAATTGGCGGGTGTTACCGGAGGAGTAGTATTATGCGAGTCTCAGGTAGGTGGTGCATACCTCATTTTGTCTTTTCATGGTTGTTTGGGTGACGTGGATTTGGCGCGTTTTTGGGTATTTTTGATTGGGACACATTTTATCTGCCTTTTCATACAGTATTGATTATGGGACCTCTGGAATGCCTTTGGGTATGCCCGGTTACCAGTTTGCGTGAGCGGGGCTGGGTGAGGGGCTGTGGCTCAACAGGGCATTTTGGATGGGGAATTCCAAAATGGTTTTAATTGTAATATTATTGTGTTAAACTGTTAGTTTAAATTATTTAATCCTGTTATAATTATTGGAGGCATTTAAGACCTCAGTGCTAGTATGGGACAACACTTGGTATAGTGCAATTCAACTGTTTAGTTTGTTTTGCTGGTTTATGTTTTTTTCTGTTTAAACATGTTATATGTGCAATTGCTAGATTGCATCTGCTGGACCCCTTTGGGTTGTGTTGGGCTTGGCCCGGTGACGTTTGAGTGATGATGATCACAGGTTGTGAATTTTCCCAGGTTACGTTGGGTGGTTTTGACCATGAGATTGGGTGTCATGGACATCGGTTTGAGGCAGTAAGAGTGTCAGGTTGGGTAGGGCCCGAGATACTAGGGTGGGGATGCCATCAGACTTGAGCGACATGGTCACATGGACACGAGGTGTCAGATGTTTTGGTGGATTAGGAATATTTTGGTGATTACCGCTCACTGGGGCTTTGAGTAGTGTGCACACAGAGATACTCCGTGATGAGATGGTTTTGACCACTCGTGTGGGTAGAGGCCCCCGTAGTTGCGGTTAGGTATTTTTGGTTGGGGGTGCTTGCTGTAGAAAGCCACGTGGGAGGTGAGCAGCCTTCAGGAAATGGGAGTGCCATCAGGACATCGGCGATTGAGACATGAGGTGTCAAGAGGCACATGGTGCTGGGTTACTATTTTTGGGCGTGCCTTCGGGACATCGGTACTTGAGACACGAGGTATCAGGAGGCACATGGTGCCGAGTTACTATTTGTGGGCGTGCCTTCGGGATGTTGGTACTTGAGACACGAGGTGTCAGGAGGCCCTTGGTGCCAGGTTACTATTTGGGGCGTGCCTTCGGGACGTTGGTACTTGAGACATGAGGTGTGACGTGGCACATGGTGTTGGGTTACACGATAGAGATTCCGGCATTGGCCGAATCAGGTGACACTCCCTGGCAGCTTTTGAGGACCAGTGGAGTTTGTATTTATTTTTGCATTGTGCTGATTACTGTTTTCCTAGTAAATGCATGACTACTTAAACACATATATTTGGTATGCCCCGTTGGGTGGTATTCAATTAAATTTTTTCTCACACCCTGCATAGGCCCTTCGGGACACGTGCAGACTTCATGGATTTACGTGCAGGAAAGGGGACAGCTTTAGGAGCTGGGTTATGTTAGTTGTTTCATGGAGATGGTACAGAACTTGAGGTAATGCCTAGCTGGGGTTTACTTGTGGTGTTTATTTTTCTGTATCAGCAAGCTTACTTGTTGTAGCTACTGTTGGTTAGCCATTGGCGCCCTTTTGTATGTTCACCTGCTTTGGATGCATGTTCTACTGTTCAGTAGTAGTTACTTGTTATCAGCATGTTGTTGTGTTTATTTCCATTGTTGTTGTTATAATTTTGTTTCCGCTATTTTTTGACATTGGATATGCTTCTACTCTGCGGGTCTGGTTCGAGTCTGCTCAGTCTTTCTTTCTGTTGCATCTTTACTGTTATACTCGGACCAGTACCCTTACTATGAACCTCGAAGAGGGTATCACCTCCCCAATATACCTATTCAGACCCTCGCTGCTAGTCGCAGCCTTTGGTGTTCAGGGGAGGTGCGCCTAAGGTAGTGACACCCGACCCGCTTGGCACTGTTCGGGTGGCTGGCCAGGACTGGGACGTTACAAACCGCCCCCCCCCCCCCCCCCCGCTCGGCTCGCTGGCCTAGCCAGCGAATCCTCCAGCCGGGCCGGGGCTGGTCATGCGGACCGGGTCGTGCCGCGCCCGGCCAGGCTGTGCCATGCCGCGCCTAGCCCGGCCGGGCTATGCCGTGCCCTGCTAGGCCGGGCCGCGCCCAGCCGGTCCGGGCCGCACCCCACCGGTCCAGACTCGAACCCGGTTCTGGCCGACCTAGGGGTGTTGGGCCGGGTTGGGTCGGGCCCAGACCCCCCACTTCGGCTATTTCCGGTCTTTTTCCCAAAACATGATCTATGAACCTCCGATTGATGCACCGTTAGTTGTGTAGAAATACTTGGATCGAGGCGGTCGTTTTGTTATATTACACTCGAGGTTTTGGAAATGTTTGGGTATGACCGGGTTGGTTCGAACCCAAAACCAACCGGGGACTTGGAGCGGAAATGGTTATAACATAAGGACCAGACATCCGTTTGACATGCCTTAAACTATGTTGAATTATTCTTAATGAGATGGTAATTTTATCTCATTTCGGTTGAGTTTTGGACCCAGTTGGAGTATGGTTGGGTTGGTTTAAGGTTAAAAACAAACAGGGCCCCTAGGATGGAAAAGCCAATAACTCTTAGACCGGGTGTCCGATTGAAGCACCGTCTGTCACGTTGGGTTTCTTTTGATGAGAAAAAAATTTGGGATACATCAACTCTAGTATTCTTGATAGTTTATGTATCAACTCTTTTGCTCAAGTAGCGGACCCTCCCGGAATAGAGCATGCTCTGTGCGGGAACCCTAGAGCTGGCTGCGACTACATCGACTACTGTACTGGAATCATCCGTGGGTTCAACAACGACGACTACCATACTGGAATTATCAATGGGTTCTATGATGATGACTACTGTTGTTGTATCCTATGTGGGTCTGGCAGTATTGACCTCTGTACTTGTATCCTATGTGGGTCCGGCAGAGTAGATGGTCTTGTATCATGTGTGGGTCCGATAGATTAGCCGGTCTTGTATCCTTTGTGGGTCCGACAGCTTAGATGAATCAGTGGCTACACCTGATCATCTCTATCGCAATACGAAGTTGAATAACTGTGTGAGCTTAGTCTTGAGTTCAACCTTTATCATCAATGTGATTGACTTGTTTTCATGTGTGTACTAGGTTGTGTTTTCCAGTGTGGACTGGGTTGTGCTTGGGCTCGAGAGTTGGAGCCATTTTTTAATTGATTACTTAGGTATATGTATGTCCATATACCTATGTAAAGTCGGTTGATACTTTGTGATTTTATCTTTCCTTTGTAGTTAAACCTTCGTGTATTCTGAGAGACCTTCGGGGGTATCGGGGTTCCTACTGAGTATCATATACTCACCCCTACACGGGCTATGCCCGCACTATATTGTGATGGATGTAGATGACAAACAACACTGATCGAGGTGGAGGCTTGTGAAACTGGATAGTACCCGGAGGGGGACCACCTTGCAGGACGTACACGGAATGGACGACCGGACCCAAGGAGCTATGGAGACTATATGTTCCCACCCTTCAGGTGGGATTTCCGAAGGACGACTCGGTGCAGCTATTTTACTTACTGCTGTTGTACTTACCTTTTCAGTTGTACTATACTTTCAGTTGGGTTTGTATACTGGCCCATTTACTTTTCAGCACTTACCTTGTACCCAGTTTTACTTAGGGCTAACTTCACTTGCGTACCTTGTTGTGTTTTTGTTGACGTTATAAAAATGCAATGCCTTCCCTCTTATTGGGATTTACGCCTTTGGTGTTAGTCGCCAGCCCCTGGCCTATGGAAGGAGGGCTTGGGGTAGTCATGGAATAGGCCCCGAGGACAGGTTGTGACATTGATAAATAAGTGGAACATAGAAAGAATGGAGTAATTCCAATGGTCAATCAAAGTAATCAGAATGATATCAAGGTGGTCATCATGGTTGTTACAAGTATGTGAATACATTAAGATGTTATCCACAAAGTCCCTGACAAAATAAACCAAATAGGGGTAGAACCCCCATTCATCAGATAGGTGAACAAGTTGGGTGCATTCATAAGACCGAACGACATAAAAAGGTGATAATACTTACCATACCTACTACAGAATGTTGTACGAGGTATGATTGACATGCTAACTCGCCAAAGATGATTACCTGTTCTCTGGTCGGTCCTATGGAAGAACCCAGATCCCCAGATCTAGTCAGATAGATCACTTATTCATGTTATTGGATATCAGTTCTTTATTATAATATGGTTGAACCTTCTATAATAAAAACATAAAAATAATTTTTCATCTGACTTGTTGTAAAAAATCACGGGAGCACCCATAGAGGATGTATTGGGTTGTATAAAACGATTGAAACTAAAACATCATACTACTTCTTGGGCTCCAAAAACTCTGTTGGGGCCATTATGAAGGGATGAATGGACACTAGAAATGCTCATAGAAGATCATAAATCATAAAATATACCTCTATCTTAAGAGGTAGGAAATAAAAATTGTTGGAAATGTTCTCCTTGAAATGATCCTCTACTGAAGGGACATATGTTTGTCATAATCCTCGATCCTCCATGAATATATTTTCAATCTGGGTTGTCACTCAGCCTATCCCATGATGCTCTTGTCCCTCCCTACCATCCTGTACATTCCACTCACCCTTTTTTGGTAACTACTACACTTTGGAGATGTAAACGATATCATGTGGGGATATAAGTCTTAAAAATCATGATATTGAACCAGCCAACCCATCCTAAGAATGTCATTGAATCTTGTTTTATAGAGAGCGAAAAATATTCCATAAGATTTGGTAAAATCCTACCTCAAGGGGGTCCCTACATTTGTGTATAACCTCTGACCATACCCCCAAATGTCTATCTAGGGATATTACATCACAGTAATATTGTATCTCATGCCCATTAAATTCCAAGCTAGATACAGATAAAAAAGGGTTTGAAGAACCTGTATCAAATAATACATATACTATTATAGATTCTACAAGAAAAATACATCTTACTGTGGAAGGTCCTACTACCTGATCCCCATGTATCAGCTATAATTCATTAAATTGACCTTATCCATAGACAAGTTAAACATATGGACTACCCTAAGCATAACTTATCTATTGGTCCTTATACTGATCAGGGGTCTGACCTCCACAAACCATTACCTCCTCCTCGACAAGTCATATTTGTGCTATTCTATCTCCTTGTTTAATGTAGCATAAAATAACCCACTCTTGAATGTGGAGATAGTGAAAATCCATTTCTACTCAATCAGGTGGAAATGTCCCATAGAAATGATGGATATGACCCATACGACCATAGTAATCAAATTCGATTGGGTCATTATCATAGTGAGGCTTCAGCTTCCCCTGTCATCCACACTGATGACACACATTGGAGCTATACAAAGGGAACTCTGATATTAATTAACCTTATAAGAAATATCTAGAGAATTCTTCCTTCCATGGGATGATCTACTGTCCAAACATGTCATAGGTACACTATACCGAGTACTATTGTCATCCTAAATTTATTCTCAGTGATAAGAGCATGTTTGACTAGGGTAGAAAAGGTATATAGGTGGAATTCATTCACCTGCATATAGATGGAATACTAGAGCCCATACTCTATACATAAAAAATAATAAATCTCTTCATTATCTAGAAAGTTTTCAAAGCACTGCAACTCTATGAAATGTGTTGATTACTCAATGAATGACATATAATCCTTATCAAGATATATGATCTCAATATATTTATCGTCTCTTACCATCTTATGAAGAAACTAATAATAAAAGGATGTCTGGAAATCAATCCATAACATAACCTACTGATGACCATGTAGGGTAATCACATCCCACTAGTGATTCACTAAATCGAAAATAATGTATATTGATAGAAAGGGCCTCTTCTCTATAAGTGTATCCAAGTGGTCAATGATAGATACGATTGACTCTATCTAATACTCATCATTCTATGGACCGCCATCCCTAGAGAATTAAGGGGTCTGCTGCAGCTAGAACTCGTGAGTCAGATCATCCATCATATATGCAACTCAACGAGCACCATTCCTATACTACATCGTAAATAAAAAAATATTATGATCATGGAAATCAATTCACAGATCAGGTAAAATAGGTGGCACCTCCAGTGGAACTCCTAGTAGTATGACTAGTGGAATAGGGCCCACTACGTCTAGAGGATGGTCTTTACCACCCTTCTGGTGTATAATATTAGCACTTCATGTAGGAATTGGTATAAAAATTCATAGAACACAACTCCAGACAAGATTTAAGCATATGGATAACATAACTAGAAGATACTGAATGTATGAAAACACACTACCCATTGAATTCTACCCCAACTAACCATTGGGAAAACCATGTATCAGTAAGTTCCCAAGTATAAGATTCACATATTTTTTCATTTAATTACGAGGATCAACACTTTACCATAAATAAACAGGACATGTAGGGAAAAGGATGTGAAACAACATCATTTTAGAAGTCATTTTTCTCATGATAATGTATATACATTCCCATTTAACCATTTACTATACATATTATCAACGAAAGTGACACCCTTTTGTTTGTTTCATAATAAATAGGAAAATAAATTACTCATCACAACACCTGAGGGCTCAAACACCTCATGAATTGAGACATAAAATCACTCAATTGAAACCAAGTGTTATACACGGAAAATCTATCTATCGTGGTATCACTCAACAATCACATTCATATCAAGAAACACAAGTTAGTGAGATGCGCCTATATGGAATGTAAATATTCATGACATAGGAATTACAGGTAACTAATATGATTCATATAATAATGATCATTTACCACATATCATCGAGCATAGGATGAAAGGAAATTATCAATTAGAGTACTGAGAATAACCACAAAACAACATCTTTGTTCCCTAGTGGTGAACTGTAATGGGAAAAAACATAGAAACATTTATAATTCTGGAAAATTGTATTTTAGCCTGAACATGTGTTCATGATGTCCACATATGGCTTATGAAAAAGTCATAAGCATTCATAAGTGTGTGACTATTGTATCCAAATAGTAAATCAAGAATGGAAACCCATATGATACCACGTTGTGACATCTCGGGCTTGGTTTCCCCTAAATAGGTTCCCCGAGCCTGGTGGGCCACATGAGATAATGTACATCTCACCAAACGCCAGAGGCTGCCAACTAACAGAAAGGGTCTAAGGTGTGTTTGTGGGGAGAATATATCCCCGTTACCAAAGTGTAAAACAATGTATAAATAAAAATGTGGTAAATAGAAGAAAATATAGACAATGGTAATAATAACTGGAATAATTGGTATAACATACAAGCATATATCAACTGACGATGATATGACATGTCTTTAAAAAACTGGAAAACATGGATACTAGAAAGTAGGCATAACATGTTGCACAAAAGTATAATGGAAATCAATAGAAATTCCCAAACATCCTGATCACCGACCCAGTCATCTTCTATAAGGCTCCATCCTAAGCTACAATCTACCATGTGTCCAAAGTCAAATACTTCCCCTATCAACACCTTTATTCATGTAATCTACTTTATGTACCAAATGGCTCCTGAAGAGGATGTGATATAAATTTCAATGGGCCACCACCAATGGTGTCTGTAACATACTTCATGTGTAATGGAAATGTGAAAGTGTGAAAGAGTGCATATATAATGTAAATCACGACAATGAAACAAAATATGCAAATACCTACTTCAGCCCTTGGCTGGCGTCTGAACATTACCAGTATATTAATTTATTATTATGAGTTAATAAATGAGTCACATGGTAACAATATTGATGTTTCCATGTTGTGACAAGGAAACCTATAATGAGTTTTAAGAATTATGTTTGAAGGATATATGCAAGGAAACATAGACCTCAAGGGTTGCCATCATAGTAATTACTGTGGAATGTATAATGGTAAGAGTAAAATTCTAGGAGAATATTCCAAGGAATTACACAATAATATTTATGCATAATCAATGTGATTATCCAAGGAATATTTCCTCTATGAAGAGACAAGGTCTTACATGATGTTACCATGGAACCAACTTGACAATACTAGATCAAAGGAGTGTATCTAAAGAATTATTTAATACTATGTGATGGATCCTACGATGTGATACTGGGAATCCAATAATAGACAATGATTGGGATCTAGGATCGTCTCAACCTCAACATGTTGTTTCTGTGAATCAGAATTTGGTTCCCAAGTGCTCATGACATTCCTTGATATGAATCCATGGTGATATAAAGTTAGTCAAATACTATTTTATTAATATTTAATATAACATTTCATTTGTTTTAAGTCTTTCCTATCAGTTTTCTGATAATTTCATGTAGCATGAAACTTTTTAATCATGTCGTAATTAATGAACAAGTCCATTTTGTTCAAACATTTCCAATAATTAGTGTCACGATGCCAAGTAGCATGAAACCTTTATTAGTTATGTTTAAAGCATATTCAATAATTGATGTTCATTAGATTACCTTCCATTGATGTGGTTTGGTGTTTTATGTACTCAAAACATATTAATAATTCACATTTAATATGGTCATGTCATATATTTAGTGTACTTGACAATTTCACTTTCCCAATTAATTATTAATTTGAAGCACTTACCTTATATGGGGCTAGTGGAAGTGACATGTTAAATTCCATTCACCATTACATGATAAAACAATAATTTATGATAAAGAGTCCTACCATTGGTGTTGTGAAGCACGGGCACATCTGAGCAATGACTCAACATGTCAAATAACTAAAAACTCAAATATGCAACATCATCCTACAAGGGATGTTAGTATTTTTGGGTGTAACCAACAAAAAATAATCACATATATGGAAATATAAAAATCATACAGTTTTATTTATTTAATCATGTCATATAAATTTAATAGATGACACACAGTGAAATCAGTGGGCCCAACATGACAATTCCAAAATCAATGATCTTTTTGGATCACTACTGAAAAAACAACATATACCCACGATTTTGGGAACCCTAGGCTGGAACAACGTCGGTATAGGGGTCATAGACTATACCCACAGTTTTGGGGAACCGTGGGCTGGAACGACGTCGGTATAGGGGTCACAGCCTATACCCACGGTTTTGGAGAACCGTGGGTATAGGGGTAGGGGGGTCAATGTGTGCCAAGTTGCTGTTCCAACGTCGCACACAACAGACCCCATGGTTTGAGAACCGTGGGGTATTTAAATTCCAAAAATGGGGTAGCGGGGATTTGAACCCGCATCCTCACAGAGCAGCTTAATACCGCGCCCCACCAAGTGACCAACTGGGCTAACAATTATGTTTCCTTATTTATATAATTTCATTTTATTATACTAATATAGCTGGTATGATCAAAAATAAAAGGGCACCGGGTTTCGAACCCACGCCTCCCATTTCCTGCAAAGTCAGAGCGACAAATAGAGCTAACTCGACCATTAATAAATCAATATACTTTTGTTTTAATATATTAATATAACTGATATAATCTAAAAATATGAATCCGCATGTTTTAGAACCATCGACCTGTATGAGGGAAAACACAGACCGACCACCTAACCTACATCCATTACTGGTTTATATATATACATTACTTTACTTATAATCATATTACAAATATATTTGAAAAATGTGTAGCCGCGGGATTTGATCCGGGTTTGACTCATGTAAACTAGCATTCTAAACCAACCAACCTACACTCTTTATACGATTTAATATTTCGTATCTGTATATTTATATTAGTCAAGATGGTTTTTTCACACAAAAAAATTTCCTCTCCCGCAAACTTTTTTGTTCCCGCCATAACTCGGGAACGATATACCGACGGTTTCGAAAAACCGTGGGTATAGGCCTTTGAAAAAAATTCCACCTATATGCACGGTTTTGAAAAACTGTTGGTATAGGCCTACAGAACAACACCTTTACCCACAGTTTTAGTAAAACCGTGGGTATAGGTCTTCAAAAAAACATATACCCACGGTTTTGTGCAGAACCGTCGGTATAGGTCCCGATACTATCCCTATACCCACGGTTTCCAAAACCGTGGGTATAGGGGGGGCCTATACCCACGGTTCTGCACAAAACCGTGGGTATAGACCCATTTTCCAGTAGTGTATGAGTTATTTACCACACACTTTAGGGTTGTTCAACACTACTCCTCTGATATCAGCCTATGTTTCACCATATAAAGTAGTAGATATGAGAAAAAGTAAAAAACTCTCACACCTTAATAACTAGGTCAGGAAAAATATAGGAGAAGAATTACTAATAATGACTCGAGTACATATAATTATGCATCAAACGTGATGAACATAAGCTCAATCAGATCCTAAAAAGAAGGATATATTTCAATCTCTAGATTAGGCCATTAATGTTCTCAAAAAGGGAAGAATAATAGTTAAATCCTATATAAACAAGGATTAAGTAGAAGGATGATGTTTAACATGATCATTAAGGAAAAAATAGTAAAATTGTCCCAAAATAAGATTATGCACAGTTCTTCTACACTGTTTGAAAAACCATGAACAACCCATGAATGGGTACCTGGGGAAAAAGGGAACTCGCATGGTTAGGTCAAACGGTTAGGTAAACTGTGCACCAACCATGTGGTAATTCTCTGTTCACAAATATGGTGCCCACACGATTTTGACTAACCGGTCCGCCTTTCTGAACAATTTCCTATAAACTGTGTGTCAGGCCTATTTTCCAAAAAAGGTGTGTTACAGGCTTCGAACAGTCCCCAGACACCCTTGGGACCTTTAATAACTCATACGAAATAACAAATATGTTGTAAATAAATACTTTGAATTAAATTTAAAGGAACCATACCTAAGTGAAAAATCTAGTTCTTACATACTGAATCCAGATGTGGTATAGTTCGGTAACGATATCTCTCACAATGATCAGATAGTGAAGATCTTGTACCTTATAAATAATGTTCTAAGTAATAGGATTACCAACCTAGTAAATGTTTTATGGTGAAAACATATGTTTTATGTGAAAACATTGGAATTGGAGGAAGTGTTGGGGGGGGGGAATACCTTTACCAATATATGTAAAATGAAATTTCAAGGGAGGAATTTCATAAGGGGGAAGAAGGTAGAAACCCAAAAAAAATTCAATGGAATTTCCCTTCTTATAATAATTTCATATATTACAAATCATATAAAATCTTTATGCTAACACAATGAGAATAATATAAATTAATATCGAGTTAAATAAAAATTATTTGTAGAAGTTATGGATCATATACATGTGAAATAATAACAAGACTATAGGAATAGTACTATTACCATAATGATTAGTAAACTGGCCAAAGGAATTGTAACCTCACTAAAGAAATTATATACAAAATATTTTCATCTTATAAATGTTAACATGATATAATTGTATCATCATATAAGTAAATATATTTTTTTAAAAAAATATTAATTATGTGTTCATATTTTTTGTATCACATAAATATTTAATTTATATTTTATAATAAATATAGTAAATTAAAAATAATTTTAATTTAATAAAATGTATTAATAAATTAATATTTTGTTTTATTATGATTATATGATAATTTTATGATTCTTTTATTAAATTTTCAATGTATTATAAAATCAGTTTCAATTTTAAATAAGATATTTTCCAAGTATATGATGATTTTAACTATAAATTAATCCTATAAAATTTGGAAAATTATTTTCATAAAATTGAGTTAGTTTTTCTATTCTAAAAATCAAAAAATGGTTATGGTGAATTTTTGGGATTTTTCAAAAATACATGATTTATTGGGGAATAATAAAATACAATAATTTTTTATAAAAGGTAAATTAATAAATTATGGAGTCATAGATGATGTATGGGTGATTTAATCCAAAAATCTAGAACTATACTTCATTATGTAAAAATATTTAGTGATAATTATAAAACAATACATAGTCATGATCCAAAATAATAAACTAATCAATAAAATAATGAGAAAATATCCCTCTCCCCCACTATAAATACTGACCATCACAAAAACATATCCCCACACATATCAATCATTGATAAAAGTAAAAATAATGAAAAATAATCTTCTTGGTACCCTCCCCCAAATTCTAGAGACCTTTGTCTCATCAATTGACCACACCATTTTCACTATAGAGGTTCTGAAGAAGAATGATTCAAGAGGTAAAATCCCCATTCTTTTCTTTTAATTTGTTTTCATGTTCATTTATTTTTATATTATCTAATAAAATCCCCTAATCCAAATTATATGATATGTTACATAATAGAAATATAATTTAGCAATATTTTACATACATAATAATCTAGCATTCACCCCTTTCTCCTCTCCCTTTTATTCTAAAAATTGAAACGTCATCAGTATGGTGTTATTTTTTCTCTTTCAAGGATGAAATGTTCTAATTTTTCATCACTAAATTCAATGTTGGTCATATAACCATTATAATTGTTGAATGAGTTTTTAGAAGGTATATTATATACCCTTTTAAGTTTTGTATCCAACATAAAAAAATTAACCTAATTTATTTTAAAAAACTAGTTTCATGTGATAAAAAACATCTGAAATTCTCCTAAAATTATTATCATTAACATTTATATATTGATACATCCAGATACCATATAACTAAATGATTAACAAAATAGTTTTAAATTATTTATATTCATTAATAATGTTTAATAATAATTTTGTTTATTTATTCCAATTTTAAATGAACGTTCATTTATGTATACGGGTGAATAGATCATGAAAACCAAGAAAATGAACACTCCATAAATACGAAATTAAACTCTATAACTCATTAAAACCCCATGAATGAACATAATAAATATATAATGAAACTAAGGAATCTATTAATGGTCAATAATTTTAAATTAATCAATTTAATTAAATTATCCATGATATTAATGTGAAGAAATCAGTCAGACATATGGTAAGGGGAATTCACAAAACCAAATATCATTCTTTGGGTTTTCTCTCATTAACTCCATTTTACATATGGATGTACCATTATATTAGTATAATAATAATTTCTTGGGTTCCTCCAATTAAATTTTTGATGATATACATGCTTACAATAAGTTTTTTTGAATTATTCAATGATTTTCCAAAATATCTATTATTTTTTAAAAACACATCTTTTACTTCTAATGTTATTATTTTTTCATTAGTAATGATTGATACCATGAACATTATTCACTTTTTATCTTTGGAACTACCATGATAATGAATGTATTCTCTTTATAATGAATCCTTTTCCTTTCCATTTATTATTCTATGTCCATGATTCACTTATATTATATGTGTAAATCATGACAATTTAAATGCTATTAGTTAACGAGTCCACCTAGAATTATATAGAACCTTAATGACCTTGGAAATGTGATGAATATCATGAGGTAAATCGAAATATTTGTGATCGTGATGATATTATTTTACACAGCTAGGTATGGGTTTTGACCACTATGACTGGATGATTCATTTTAATGCACTTCCACATTAATTTCGGGCATTAATCTAAGGTTTTCCCTCATGATTATGCTTATAATATTTTTATTAAATTATAATGATGATATTTATCGTCAACAATGTTTCATGTCTCTTATTCATCCAATTTCTGATATTTTAGTTCAACCCTTCTTTTGATATATATAATATGTTGAATACTAGTACTTAGTAGAACAAGATGGAGAATAAGAATCGCTGGAAGATGGAAATTAATAAATTTTTATGTTTAATTTTTTAAAACCTATGTATTGTATTAATTTTTCCCAAGACACAAAACCTTTAGATTCAGGGTTGGTAGTGCTTTCATGTTGTTCATATTTAAAATAATGTTATAGTTTTTGTCGAAAAATATGGGTCTCTATGTATATGTGATATCAAATTAATGAAGTGTAATTATGTTTAAAAAACCATATATATAATCTAAATCCCTCATCATATCCATATGTGAGAGGTGGTGATTGGAAATGAATTACATCATTTCGTGAGGCAATTGTCCACTATTCACATAGTCAATATTTTTATTTTTCTTATGATGTAAGGTGTGATAGATATTATTTTATTAAATAATGATAAAAAATTATCATTATACTATAGATAATTTTCATAAAATATATGAATTATTATTTCATAAAATAATTTGGTGATAGGAAGAGTAAAAAATTATGATCTTAGTTAAGGCTATTATCATTTATTAGAACACCCTCCATGGAATCTATTATTATAGACCAAAGTGTTGGACTTTTGGGAAGATAAATAAATATGGAACATTTAAAATGATTTTGGGTTGGAATTTTTTCATGGTCTGTTTAATATAAAGGGATTATGAAGTTTGAAAAATGAGGGAGGAGGTGTCCATTTATAATAGGTGAGTGGAAATTTTGTAAATTCCAAGAACTATTAAATATGGGAAGTCATTCTCACCAAAAGGCCCTCTAAAATTTATAATTAAACTGGTTTAGGTTTTATATGGTTAATCTAATCCCCTCAAAATTAATATTTTAAATATTTTAATCCTTAATAA
Organism: Viscum album; assembly: GCA_963277665.1. Lineage (NCBI taxonomy): Eukaryota > Viridiplantae > Streptophyta > Magnoliopsida > Santalales > Viscaceae > Viscum > Viscum album. The sequence goes on from OY728136.1 coordinate 966,806,493, forward strand.
AAATTATAATTTATTATTCAATTTTAGGTCATACCACAATTACTAGTTTTTTATTTTTTTTTACCTAGTTGGTTTAACCATTATGAATACAAATAAAGTGTCAGATTATAAAAGTTGGGACAAATGGTTCTAAATAATAAATAAAACTTATAATATTGAAAACATATTTTCATGGAATACTAATTTTAACACAAGGCCACATACCATACAACGTTTAACCATTCACAATGGTAATAATGTTTTTACTATTTGGTGTTAATATAAATATTATAAAAGGGCATGTCTTCCATGAGTCGACATTAGTTGGTATTTCAAAACTATATACCAATAAATTTGAAGAGGATTTGTTTTTTAGGAATAAAAAGTTATTTAATAAAATATTATTTATTACAGAAGAACATTAATTTTATTTAGACATAATTAATTTAGTTTACATTAAAAGCTTAAATAAAATGTTTTAAGTTGAATATATTATTTCATAACTACTCTATAATGTTTTATCTATCTGAAAAATTCAAGCTGATTAATAATTTAATCAATTTATATTAATTTTATCATTTCTTAAATCAGATATTTATTTCTATATTAATAAAATAATTATTATATCGTCGTGAATTGAAATTAATTATATAAATAGAAAAAATTTGGAAAAAATTACCCTGGTTAATTTAATCCCATTATTCTAAAAATAAAAAAAATAATCCTCCAAATCCTTATTTGTTCCGTAGGTGAAAACCTAATTGATATTTAAAGGAATGATGGTAACAATTAGGCTTTATACTTAAATAAATTACTATCTTCATAGATTTTATGGGAAAGTGACCTAAAGAAAATAAAAATAAAACATATAGAAATAATGTTCAAAATATTATTGTAAAATATAATTTCAAATATTATTTTTGGGTCATTTTAACCATTATCATTTTAGTTTAACACCCAGTAAAAATGTGTTATAGTTAACCAATATAGAATATCATTAATATTTCTCTATTAATTATAATGAAAATTTATGTTGAACTACTTATATGATATAAATTATTCTTATTACAAATATGGAATCTATTATACTAAAATCAATATTGAGAAGTGGGAAAATTCATAATAAAATAAAATCCCATGTCGTGAAAAAGTGGTTTTCAAGAAACAAATATTTTAAGAATGGGATGATTTTAAATTAACTATATGACTAGTAACCATAATTATATTAGTTTTAATTAATATATATATATATATATGTATATATATATTATATTTCATTTAAAATGATAATTTTTAATTTTATTATTAATTAATTAAAAATAAAATGTAATATTAACATGAAAATATATTCTGGAAAAATATGTTTTTAAACATAAAAATGAACTTATAATTGAATCCAACTTCAAGACTAATAGATTTTAATTATTAAGATTTCATATAAACAAATAATTCATATGTTAAATAAAATAAAATTTATGGAAAATTCGGCCTTTTAAATTTCAAAATTTAATAAAAATAAATGATATTTTTTAAAAAAACCTAATTTTTTACCAATAATTAAAAATTTAATATTTTTTAAAAAAACCCAATGTTTCATTATTTGTTTACTTTAATACTATTATTTGAAAAATTAATATCTTTTTATCAAATAAATTTTATAAATTTTCATTCTATTATTTATAATTCCTCCCACCAAAATAAATTAATATCTTCTTTGAAGAAAAGTTATTTTTTATGAATAAAATTACATTGATAAAAATAGATTTATTATTTACTAAGAATTTAGCAATAAATTAATATTATGTATAAAATTTAAATATACATACACATCTAATAAATTAATTAATACCATTCAATCTAACCAATCTTATCTCTATGTTTTTTAATAATAATTTCATATGTAATTTAAACATCATGTTGTGTTTCTAACATGCTATTGATCATGATTTTCATCTTTTAAAATCAAGAATTATTACAATGAAAAAGATATTTATTTCATTAATATTTCATCATTAAATAATTTGATCATTTTAAATTAATGAATTTCTTAAAATAATCTCTAAAATATCATCATAATAATCCATCTAAAAATTAATGTGGGTGGTATGATAATTCCATATCCAAAGTGAAGCATAACAACCCGAAAATTGTTTTGACATAATTTAAAAAATATATTTTATAAAATAATAAAAATATTCCTACATGATTTTTTTGAGACAAAATTTAAATTTAGTTAATTTTAATACTAATTTTTATGAAAACAATTATGTATTACTTTGAAAACATGTGGAAACATGAAAATAATGATTCTTTCTTAAATAGATACATGATGGAAAAAAATCAATTCATGTGTAATAATTTAATTGAATCATTCCATTCAAATATTTATAAAAAAAATAATAATTGAGTCACATTGAAAAGAATATACATTATTATTTATAATAATATCAAATCAATTATAATGGTATTATAAATAACAATTATTTAATTGTTATATATAAATAATTATTTAATTTTGTAGAACATTTATATAAGGGACCATATTGTTAAATTCATATCTCAATTTTTTTTCAAGGAATAGTGCTACTGAGATAGTGTTTGGATGTGTTATAGTGGATATGTATTTCATCCTAATCTTTTCAAACAATGATATAAAATATTTATATTTGAATATTCATTTCATGTCATAATGGTCCATGGAGGAATCATTTTGATTATATACCACGGGAAATATAGATTAATGAACCAGTTTTTCATAAGCGAACAATGCAATATCCCGCTATATTATAAAAACTATAATTATTATTAGTAAAGGTACAAAATTTAGAAATAAATATAACCTGAGAATTTTGTTTTTAGAACATTAAAATAAAATTTCTAAACCGAACGCTTTATATCATTGATCATAAACATTATTAATGGCACTACTCAGGGGTAGTTTATTAGGCATGAATCATTATTAAATCAATGAACATGGGCTCTGAGAGAATAAAATTGGAATAAGAAATTGATTTTTTGAATACACTTAATCATAAATATAATTTCCTTAATAGTCAATACTTATTCCTAAGGTTAAAATATTTGAATGGGTTGACTCCCCAAATCGTGGAAGTAGTCATGGATCACAAAAAAACAATCATAGTAGACAATGTCCCTTTTTGAACATGGTTTACTCACCATTCTTGTAATTTTTATCTAATGGTATATCCATCATCCCCAAATTCAATAGAGGGAGATATTGCACTCACAAATCACATAATTAACATCATACTAATATGGGCCACAAGGTTAAAATTAATTAATAAAATAATGAACATATGAATGTAAATAGGATTCGTAAACATTTCTCCATTACATAAAGAATGGAATTTAAATATGTTTCATAAAAAATCAATAATTTCATTATAACATGTCATATGCTAAATAAGTGTGTTTAATAGACATACCCCCTATAAAATTAATTGGTTCCATTTAGATTTCTTTAACTAATCATAAACCATGTAAATAATGTATAAGGATGATATGGTGGATCATATCCCCATCCATGCTTATGTAAAATCAAAGGAAATAATTATATATGGAAAATTAATTTAGTAGATCACCCAGAATACAACATGAAGAAAATATTATATCCACTAGGAACTAATTTATTTCAATTAGACACAAATAAAAATATATAGGAGAAGTTTTATTTCTAGATAGACTTGTGAACATGTAATAAAATCATTTAATTATTCGGTTCTCATGAATGAAGATATTCTATTCATTCCATTTATGTAAAAACGAATATTCATTGTACATTTTAAATAAAATGTAAAAAGAAAAATATTTGAAAATTGAAAATAACATTTATATGAAATAGTTTATTTAAAAAATTCAAACATTGGATTATGTTTTGTTAAAAAAATAATCTCATATATTTTTCATATTCATTAAAAAATTAGAAGACCTATAAATAATATAATTTTTTTATCCGAAGAGTTAAATTAAGAAGGAAATAGTTAAAAATATAAATTTGATATCAACCACATATATAAAGAAGAAAACCAAAGAAAATAAATCAATAAATATCCGTAAGAGATTAAAGCTCATGATTATATTCTGAGAGATAACATAATATTTCACCATTGAAAGTAAATCATAACCAACTGTGATAAATAAGCGGGTTGTATCGTAATACCATTATAAATTTGGATTCATTTGAATTGTATACCCCATTAGTGAATAAAATGAATTTAGAAATTATCTATAATTAAGTTATTTAAATTAGTGATATAAAAAATTAATGGGTATTATATATACCATGAAATGTAAATGGGTGTTGAATATGACATCTATCTCCCAGAAATAAAAGAGATTAACAAAACCCATTACCTCAGGTATCGAATTTTTTTGTACTGGTTCAATGCTCCTGGATAATAAATATAGAATTATTATAAATTTATTAGAATAAAATTTTCATACATTACATACAATATATTATTCACTTAAAACCTTTTATCACATGATTATTAAATTTTCATTGTTAAAACAATAATTTTAGGCAAAAATTTCTTTGTTCATCATTTTTGTTTGTGGTTGGTAGTTTGGGTCCATTTAAATTGAACAATGTTTTATTGTATCTAGTATTTTAATGAACATATAAATATCATATATATTCATTATATATATTTATTTTACATCTTTAAATTTATATTTTTAAAATTAATTACACCTTCCATGGAGATGGTAGGTTTTATGTTTGAAAGAATGTAGTTTTTATTCTCCCGTTCAGTCAAAAAAGGTAACAAATAAGTAAACATTAAAAAATAAATTATATAACATTTATATAATATATATTTATTAAATCTATCAATATTAACATATATGTCATAATAAAATAATTAATGAATCTCATTGCTTCATAGAGGAAGTGGTAATCATGAACATAGAAGTGATAATATCATTATCTTATGAATTGAGAGGAAATAAGGTAGATAATATATTATAGTTAACAGAGTATAAAAATTCAATAAATATCATAAATAATGATTAAATTCATAATTATCTTTAGTAAATAGAAGTGCTTTTGAAAAACAAATTGCAACGACTCGTGATTTCATAGTCGGCGGTAAACACTATCAATGGTTTCCACATTTTATAGAAGAGGATATGGATGTGTTCTATTACAATAACATAATAAAATATCACTATATTTGAGAAAATAATTCTATTATGTAATCATGTTTAAAGATCATTTTAATTGGGTGAATGAAGAAATAAAACAAAATTTTCAATTATGAAGGATACCAATTATTTGGACAAACTCATTAGGTTAGTTGAAAAATAATTTTTAAGAGGGTTTAATAATACATAAATGGAATATAATATGCTCTTATAAGACAAGGAATGTATTTTTTAGGTCTTTTATGAACAGAAATTTTTATATTGTGTTAATAGGATATAGGTGGGGATGGCCATTTATAATTGGGGGAGTGAACATGGTTTTGATTTTTATAATGAAAATTAAACAGCCATATTGTACTCATGCCACATGGATCCAAAAATTATCATTATAACACATTATAAAAGGTAAGGTATAATACTTATAATAAAATTAATATGTTACATTTTTTTAGATAATTTTTACAATTATTTTTTAGTTTAACACCTAGTAAACTCGTTTTAACATTAACCATGGTATTTTATTTTTACATTATTTTATATTCATTTAAGCTAAAAATTTTGATGGCATTATTATATAATATTAAATATTTAGATTAAAAATATTGAATCTCTTTTCCTAAATTCAAATATATTATGTGTTAGAGTATAATTAATCATTAATTAAATATATGTGACATAAAAACAGTTTTCCCAAGATTTTTTTTAATTATAAAACAACTAATATCATAATTCCATATAAAATTGATTCCAATGACATAGATTGGATAAATATATATATATATAAATTTATTTTAATTATAAATAAATATAAAAAAATACAAATTTAAATTCATTAAATAAAAATGATCCTTCTATTACCGTCAGGATTTTTTATTTATTTGAAAATGAATTTTTTTTCAGGAAAATACAATGTATTCACCACACGATAATTTTCAAAAAATTGATTCAATATTTAACATAAATATTTTAAAGTAATTTTTTTGAAGGTTGAAGTAATTAATTCTATTATTAGATAACATAGAGGAATAAAATTATTTTTTGAGAAAAATGTTTTCTTGATGACTTATAACACTTTACTAGAAATTAGTTACTTATTTGTTAATATATTTATATGATTAAAACCTTCATATGTAATTTTCTGAATCAATTATAATTCATACCTCCAAATTTAATATCTATTTTTAATTTTTTATAAATATAAATATAAATATAATATAATGGATCATAATTTTTTTGTGTTTCTAGTAATGCATTCTATCAAAGAATTAAAATATATTTGAAAGAATACATTATCATGTTGTGGAGGTTTTTCATTCAATCCCCTGTAAAATGAATTTAACCATGAAATTTATTTAACATTGATAAAAACAATGGTTGATAATTCTTTCTCAACATATCCTTAGTTTACAATGTGGATAAGTCAAGTTGGTTGTTTTACCAGAAAACATTGAACAATTGAATTTTCACGATACATAGATGATTTTATGTTTGATTGAGAATCTCCATAGGATGTTCTTAAAATACAATTTCATGATCAAATAGTTTTTCATCTATGTTTAGTACAAGGGAAGTATCATGTATGTACTTACATAGGATTGATAAATATAATGCATCGTTATCTTGAGAGATGATTGTTGGAATCATGAAGTGACAAACAACCATATTTACTTAATCATGAATATTTAAAGGTACAATACACCTATATAACAAGTTTTATTTCTTCTAGAATCTTCTAACTATACTCTATAGATAAATTCAATGGAAAAAAATTCTCACCTTCTTTAAACTATATACAACACAAATGATTTTCATCCTAACTTTTCAAACATCTCTTAAATTCTATGATTTGATTTAGATTGGTTATGAATTTATCTTCAATTTCCTTAGATATCTCACGTCCCAACAGACTAAATTATAAAACATTATCCCAAAATATTGAATTTATATAGATATTTTAATATATGGATTCATTAGGAGACATCAGAATACCTATGTGGAAGAAATTGCTGTATGAAAACTCAACTAGTTGAAGGTGTTGATCCAACCCTCCATTGAAATCCTTATAAATATGTCTCCTCATATCCACTAGGGTTATAATTGTTCAATCCAACTATGAATCCATTAATGAAAAATATATAATGATGAAACTCTGTTCTATATAATTATCTTTCTAAAGGGTTAAAAAACATTAAGATAATCCTCATATTTCAATCAGATATAATAGAATGTAGTACTCTATTAATCCTTACAATATCTTCAATATATATTATTGAAATAGGATCAAGATAAAAAAATTCTACGGTAGTGATGAAATGTGACAACTTCTAATGGTGATTGACTAAATCCCATATATATTTATTTCATTTAGATGTTTTGAAGTGTCTAATGAAAATATTTTTACTGTTGTTTTCCAATTTCCATTCTCGTATATGAAATGGTAATAACATCCCCTCATATTTTTTTTCACTCAACCACAAATTTCAAACATACTAAGAACCAAGATACTAATAGTGTAATATCACACCTCATGTAATCCCACTAGAAATACTCTTTCAAATCATTATACATCAATATACCTCTTATATAAATTTAGATTGATGAACATTCAGATTCTAGTAACAACTCCTTCATCATATTGTGTATTGTAGGGAAACATACTTATTTACAAAAATACCATTACATCATTAACTATCGTAAACTTATGAGAAATGATTCCATTCTTCTACATCACTATATATTATTTTTTTCTTATTTAAGATTCACATGTATTGATGAATGAAAACTTATTCGAGAAAGATATCAACTTACCTTATCCTTCATAGTTTCCTGATAAAACCAATGAAAAATCATATATATGAGATCTTTTCTGATCCACATCATATAGAAGTTAGTAACTCCATTTGGGATAAATGCTTGGACAACGTTTTTCACTTTCCTAGTATAGTAACAAATTGAGTAGTCATAATCATTAACTAGATAAAATTTTACACTTTTATTAATTTACAACTCATTTTGTATGAATATACAAATGAGTCAATTATTATCAGTATGTATATCAAAATTTTTTCATTAATGATAAATCATCCACATCATTAAAGAAACAATTACACATGCTAAATCCTTATCAATATTTTTGTAATTTTTATCATGAAAATTCAATTGTCCTAAGATATATGTTGTCACCATATGATTCTATATGAGAAAACATCCAAGTACCTTTTTCAATGAATCAAAATATAAAAAAAATCCTTATCTACTATAAGGTATGTAAGAACAGGTTCACATAATACCCTTCTTTTTTGTTATCCAAAATTTTTATTATATTCACCTATATAAAGGAACTTGGATCCATTTAAATCTAATATGGTGAGTTCATTAGATAGTATGTAAAGTTCACTAAAAGCTATAGATAATTTCATTCCAAAACCAAAATATCATAAATATGAATCATATTTATATGTATTTTCCAACTCTGAATAGCTTCAATCATTGACAGTTCCACTAATATAAACAACATTGACATTTTAATACAAAAAATCATACTTTTTTACAACAAATAACACATAATAAATACTTAATACATCTTATCCTTCCATAGTATAATAAACATAATCCTAAAATGTTCCTAATGGTCTTATTTTCTCATTGAATATATAATAATGTCATTTATAAATGATACAAAAAATTATTAAATGTAATATCTAATTACTCTATTCATTTAATCTACGTGTGTAGTGGGGGAATCAGTAACATAGAATGGAGTGGCTATATATTCATAATGACAAACATTGTATGGAAGTTGGTCTTAGGTATATCATTTCTATTAATACTCATTTGATGATATTAGGATGCATGTTAAATAATGAAAAAATATTGATACCCGAACAGTTCAATAAGAAAATAATAAATACATGGTAGAGGATACTTATTATTGATTTTGATCATTTTCAGTTTCTCATAATCAATGAATATTTCAATAAATACATATTCCTTTGTAACAAAACGAAAATTTAAAAATAATGGCGAAAAACGTGGATGAATTAGTCCCTTATCAAGATTCCCCTAGAGTTTCTTCTAAATTCAACCTATATAATCAAAAGAATATTATTTGGTGTCTTTAAATTATCTTTAGAACCGGGAATTACATATATTGAAAGCACATCATCATGAATCTATGAAGGTTTATTTATCTATTTTGTAAAGTTGTCAAAAAAACTATCAGACAATTAGTATGACATCAAAGATGAGTTTTTATCCAATAATCTAATATAAAAACCCCTTAATAATTGTAATAAATACTCATACAATTTATGTGTTTTCTATTATAAATTCATATTTATTATCACACTAATATATTATAAATGTTTGGTTTAGAATATGAATGATAACAAACCAAGAAAATTAATGGTTTATTTATATTGAGAAATCCAATTCATTTGTAATATAAGATAAAACAAAATAATAGGAAAAATAATTAGATTTTTTGAAATCCCATTCCCATACACATAAATTGAATAAGAATCATAGGTAAGTGGTGTGATCATCATACTGTTAGGGGTTCTCAATTAGAATTAAAAATCTAATCATTGGGGATATGAATTATCATTAAAAATACATTTCATGGAATACAATAACATATATAACTATTTTCACAAAATTTATTTCTATATTTGATCATACCTTTCACCACCAAAAAAAATATTATTCCCTGTAGAAAATGGTTGGCATGAATATCTAGAATCGTTGGTTAGAGTGACCAGTCCTGAAAAATAAATCACATGATGTATAAATCATGATGCCTTTTCATCAATATATGATATCATTGGTTTAATTTATGATATTCAAGGTACACATATATTAAATCCCTACATAATGTTTCATTAAGTGTTCTTGGATTTCAAAAATATCTCCCTTTGGAGTGTAAAACCATGAGTGTAACAAGGAATATTTTTGAAAACTGGGTTTCAATTAAGTCAAATATCAATGCTCCCTTTTTAGGGTTATTACACCTAATTACAATTTTTCCATAGCCACATCCTATTATAGTATCTTGAAAAGAATTATATTTATCGAAATCCACTCACTTTATCCTCCATATAAATTCTAAAATATTTTCCTTTACATAGATCTATTTATGGTTCTTACTAAGGTTTTCTCATTTTGGTTTTAATATTTAATTTAAACATACTTTAATAGTTACTATAGTTAAACACACTATTCAAATATTTATATCAAATTGTAATATATGAATTTTGATTATATAAAAAAAATCAATAATATATTTATTATTTTTAGTGAATTATTAATCTTGGATACATACACAACATGTTCACTAGTAAAAATTTTAATGTCCAACTAAGTTCTTCATATCAATCACCCTTCAAAGAAATATCAAACATTATATAATTATTCCTAAAATGGGTAAAAGAAACATAATAAAAGGTTATATTAGATTCCATATGAGCACATGACAACAATGTTAGATAACCAAGCCCTAAATATAAAAGATAATAATGTTTTGTTATGTAATAAATATTTTCATTTTACAAGAAATGAATCATAATGGAATCAAATCACATGATCGATGAGATAAAAAAATTTCATTAATCCAAATATTTGGGGAATCTAAACATTCATATAAATTAATTTAATTATTATTCAAATCCTTGTATAAATTATATGATAGTGTAATGGGTTCAATCCATAAATCATCATAGTATTCAATGTTCACTCCCAAGAATCTTATTCTGTAAAAAACTTGTTACTAGACTGAGTTCACATCCCATTCTACTCCAATGTTTCTCATTACATATCCATCATTACCATATTATATAGAGGTAGATATTGGTCTCACCTATTACATATTTATAATCATAAAAATTTGAGCCACAATATCACAAAATATTTATCATATCATTACCCATATAATATAAATCTTCTACAAAAAAAGATATCATAACATTACATATTGAATAAAATTGGATTTTATAAAAAAAATTATTCATTTCATTATTCCAGAACCCATGGAAACAATAGGTTCTATAAACATGAAAAATGAAAAAGAAATGGGTCCCAAAAAAATCCTCTCATCATTATCATAAACCATCAATATAATGGATAAGGATGGTATCATTTTTGGATAAAACATGACAATACTAATTAACATAAAATTATGTTTTCTTATCTAGGGATTGATTTTAAAATATCAAACTATATAGATCATGAGGAAAACTTTATTTACAATTTTATGTCACATATTTAAAATGAACATATTTTCTATATATTAATTAATACATTTTTATATAAATATTAATTTGGAAAATTTTAAGAATAATTAAATAATTTATCAGTTAAGATAGTGGGAAATGAATTTTGTTTTTTTCAAGTTAAAATTATGATTCATTCCAAATTTCTAATAAAAACTTGAAAGATTCATGTTTAGAAAATGAGACGATGATTTAATTTAAACATTTTTTTAAATGAAAAAATGTATAAAATTTTATATATAAAATCATATTATAATTTAAAAACATTTTTTAAAACCCTCCAATAAAACAAATACATTATAGAATAATGATTTTATATTGAATTGACAAATAAATTCATTTTTCCCAACAAAGTTATTATGATATCTTGAGAACATAAGGAGAGGAAAATCAATGGAAAAAAGATATGTTCTTGAAAGAAAAAAAGAAATTTAATTTCAATAGTTTCTTCAAATATAGTTTGTAATATTTCATAATTGTTACATATTCATTAACAACCAAGATAATCAAGGTGGTTGTAAGAGAACACACTTGACACATTTGTATCATTTGAAACACAATCCCTAGGAAATAATAATGAAAATTTATATATTAAATATCATGAAAAATTATATTAATTATATAATTTGAAAAAGGTATAACATACACACACTAAAATGAAACATGTAGTGAATATGGAATATGTATCTCAAAAATAAAAGAGAGACTGTAAATCCCTTCCCACAGGCCACGATATGATTTGTGATAGTAAATTAATATTTTATGATAAATATACATATATTATTAATATATTTATGTTCCATAATAATACATATAATATAATATATTATTTAAATATAACCATTTAAGACTTATTTATTATCAATTCTTTTTTCATCACTATTATGGGAAATAACAATGTTTTTCATCTATGTTTGGGTTCAATAGTGGTTGTACATGTATTGAGATTATATTTATATAATATATATTATATTAATGTTTACATAAATATCTTGTATATTAGTTATATAAATATTTAGATCATCCCATATTTATTATAGATAAAAAATAAGTTACATTGTTTATAATGTTAGAAGGTTGTATGTATGCATCAACGTCATTCCAATTTTCTTGATGGAGGGAATGTAAGAAATATATATGATATATCACCTCTAAATAATAATTTTTATTTCATTTATGTCATATATATTAATAAAATCTACCTTTATTAAAATCTACTCTAAAAATAAATAAATATCAAATCGCATCACATCATGAAGTTGGTAGTCCATATGTACGCACGAGGGACATTAAGTTCATTAAAGGGTTTGAAAGATATGAATTTAGATTAAATATTATAAATATGTAATTATTATATTATATAAAATTCAATCTATAAATATCTCCAACTGTGGAAGGTGGTGAATGAAAATTAATTACATCAGTTAGTGAGGTTGTGGTTTGCTATTCACACAATCAAGAGTTTTATTTACTATTTGACCTGACAAGGGATGGATGTAAGTTATTACACTAACATAATTATTTTTAAAATGGTATGTATTTATGATAAAATATCATTAAATTTGAATAATATTTTACGTAGTGGTAATAATAAATAAAATAAACATTCTTAACTTAGAATGACACAGGTTTTTCAAACAAAAACTCATGAGGTTATCATCCAATTCCTTTATTGGATGGGTTTATAATAAATATATAGCCTATAGGATTTTGAGATTGATATAAGAAAATTATTTTAATATTTAATGGAAAGAAAAAATACTTTAAGTGTGAGTGATGGAGAGATGAGAAGGGGTTCCCTTTAATTAGTTGGATAGAGGACATCCATGGAATTTTTTATATAAAATTTATATTTAGAGGTTTTACAAATTCTAAAAGGTTATTATATGAAAATTATAGATACTTTTATGATATTTGGTTGAAATATGTCCATCCAATATGAATTGGGCATTCATTTTTCCTATTTTAATTATAATATTTATATTTCAACCCCCAACAATCCCATTTTGACATTAACAGTGGTAATTAATTATTTTTATTTTTACTATTTATTTTGACACAAAATTATGTTGAAATTATAATATAATAATAACTAATCTTATTGAAATCACAAAATCCATTTATTCCAAACATTATTCAATGGATTTGAATAAATAAAATTAATATTAATCCCATAAAGGCGAGTAAATGAAAATTTATAAATGGTAATGTTTTTATAAGAATAAAATATTTTCCTATCAATTTTCATTATAAAAATCATTACAAACCCTACATTGGATTAATTATCATAAAATTTAAGCAATATTATATTTTTAAAAAATATTAATACAAAGTTGGGTTTAATTAACCAAAAAAATATAATAATAATAATTTTTTCACTCTTCATTAGAAAAAATAATATTTTATAAAAATAAAATAATTCACCCTATTCTAATTTGGAAATGTAATTTCCATGAATGAATTTATATTTTTTGAATAATAATTCTAAATTTTAGGAATTTTTTTTTATTTTCCCACAGAATAGAAGAATTGTTTTTAGAAAAATGAATTTTTAATGCATATAAACACTATACCTATAGTTATGTACTTATTTATCAAAATATTATGTTTATCTATGAAATCATACAAAAAATTAAAAATCTGGTTATTCATACTCATTACACCAGATTTAAGTGATACTTTATTAAATTCATTTTATATTTGTAATATTAATAGTAGATCTTTGATTTTTTACTCTCGATGTTGTGTGTAATGTATTTAATCAAAAATATTAAATATATTTTAGAATTATATTTCATCCATATCATTCGGTGGGTATATTGAGGTGTCTTCTGGGGCATTATTAGGGTCACCAAGACATGGTGGTTGGTGTGGTGAATTCCATGTTCGAGGTGAGGGATGTAAAATAAATTTTGGGTTATTTTTGTTGTGGTTAAGGCACTATATCTAGAAACAAATCTTTTCTTTAGTTTTGGATGACGTGTTCTCCTTGTTATTCACCAATATGAAACATCCAAAATCAAAATTTCTAAGTTATATCTTTGATCTAAGCATTGAGTCTTGGAGTTAATCCCATCTGAAATGGAGAAGATGACATCAACATTCCCATGATGCAATCCTTGGTGACGGTATATCAGAAGTGTACTAAACACACCTTGGTGATAGTTGTCTTCGGATGGCATATTCCATTATAAAATGACCATGGTGGAGGTTGTAGTGGTTTCCATGACAGAAGTCAGGTTTCTTTTAAAATTCCCTAAGTCATTGAAATTATTTATAGATATTATCTTTTTTAATGGGGAAACATGTGAATGATAAATAAGGTCTATTGAATGTGTTTTTTAATTTTATTCCCCCATCTAATCATTAATATGTACTTATCATCATGAATTTCATTGTTTCCTAATAAAATCGGATTAGCCTATGGAATGGTTGGGTTGTTGTCTCACACTGAGGGCCCATTTATGAATATTGCTGTTGGATATGTATATATTTTACCCCCATAGAACTCTATAATAAATGATGTAACTATTTTCACCCTTGGATCATTGAGTCATGTCTAGTGGATTGAGGTATGATATTCCCTCATAATTCACCCTTATATTTCATGTATCCAAAGAGTTTCCTATAGAATTACCCATTGTTTTAAATTTGAGATCTGAATATGTTTATTTATGCTGGATATTTTTTCCTCTCTATTACCACATAATATTTTTTGTGTTTTTTGGGTGGTGGTTGATCCAAGATCATTAATTCTTGTGTGGATAAAATTTTACTTCTAACTAATATCGAAAACTTAATTATTTTACTTTTTATGATTTATCATAATTTTATCATAATTTTATCATAATTTTTAATATTCAATGTGCGTATAATTACACATAATTAATATTACAATGGAATTAATGAAATGTTTTGGTTTGGTTCTGTCACGACCTGCCTTCACCAATATGAGAGAAGGGACAGTAGGTTTCCAGACCCTTCCTTCGTCAAGTTGAAATAGAGATAATGACCCCTGAGACTCACCTTCAATAGGTCCCGAAGTGGAAACTATCACCACGGGTATAGAATCACACATAATATAGAAGGCATTGCCATTTTTATTTATTAGGATCGAGAGATAAGATAGTAATTCCCAACAACACCAAAGGTGGAAGTACAAGTAACGCCAAAACTGACCATTCTTATATGCATGTTCCAAAATTAATGCTACAAAAGTACACGAAAACCCCAAAAAAAGTACCAATGAAAAGAATACATCAACAAAAACTATCCCAATGTATGAACTAATATGATCTTGCACGATCCCTAAAGTCCTCCTCGAAGCCTGAATGTAGTTTATATACATAGGGTGAGTATACAAGTATAATCAGTAGGGAAAACCTAAAGATCACATGCACAAGTGAGGAGGCATTCTAATGACATGTTAGAAAATAGATAACTGAAACCCCTAGAAAGGAAAACTGCCCACCCAAGCCTCACCAAGGCACAATCCCTAAATAACACAGGTCAAGTAATGTAATAGTAATAACATATCGACGTTTGGGTACCCCGCTCCACTTTCCCACTGGTTATTGAAGACATCATATGCATCGAACCTCTCCCGCCTTTCTAACTGCAGTCCCATTACCATACCCCACCAGCACACACCAAGGCCATCACCACACATCCCACCTGAAAATACCTAGGCCATATCTACCACATGTAACCACTCCCGTAAACACCTTGTCCAGAACTGCCACTGCCATGCTTGAAGACAGTTTGGCCTCATCCCAAAGACACTTGGGAAATATCATGCCTGCACACACCTGGGCCAACCACCACAACTACCTTTCCCAAATAATCATGGGCTATAATAGACCTTAGGACAACACATCATGCCCGAAGAGTCATGGAATATTTTGGAAAGGGAGCATAAAAGGTTCCAATAACCTGCCACTCATAAGAGTGTTGGGAAAAGCACCCTCCCCCGTGAAATGTGGGTGTTCAGCACAATGTGATCAACATGGGTGGGGCGCGAATACGAAACATAATAACTACTATTATATGTATAGGTAACAAGTACTAATCCAATACTAGGGGTTCCAAAACAATCCTATGCACAAACACCCTTGTTACTGTTCATTCGTTAAAAGGCACACCACTCCAGGACAAGTCACAACTCATTCCTAGAACCAATTCCCCATTGAAACCATTCTTGGTTTAATGTTAAAATGGTTATATTTAAGTAAATTTTTCACTACTGGGAAACTAACATGAATAAACACAAGCTGTGGGAAGGAATAACAGCCAAACAACACTTTTAAGTATTCAGACCCGGTCCTCTTATAATGTTACAACAAAGGGATCTGTGAAATACCTCAAAGTAATGGAACCAAACCATTCCTCAAGATACAGCCCCAAACGACCTCATTTCCACAACCAACAACCATAAAAAATAGAGGATCCCATCCCCATCCGTATCATCCCATAAGCATCAAGCAGAACAAACAATCATACCACCAAGACATAGCAAGGATGTTTCTAAAGCCAAGTCCATCATTAATTAAGTTTCTTCTTTATGTTGGTCAACCAGGGTGATCACACAAGGATTTTTTTTCACTGGGCAACCATTTAATTGGTCATGTTTACATGATTAACAAATTTTCGTGCTACTGTCATTCAATAACATGAATATCCAGAAAAACAGAGGTTCATTAGTATGTAAGAAAAGACCCCCAACGACCACGATTTTAAATGTACATAATCCTGTACAATTCACAACACATAATCAAGGATAAAATGTATAGTAGAAACCAAGATAACTCCCTACATTCTTTAAAGGTCCCTTTATTATCTTCTTTAAGGTTTGGTTTCATCCATACCCATAGTGACAATAGCATACCCACCCCACCTGATAGACAGTTAAGAGAGACGAAGGAAACAAAAACCCTACTTGGATTGATCAAGGATCGATGTTTTAACTATACGTTGCAAGAACTGGCGATGCGTGACTTGTAGAGGAGGAACTCCAGAGAGTCCATGGATGAGTATGGATGCTCCAGAACAGGCGCACTACATTCCTCGGGAAGGGGGTGGACTCCAAATGTACAAGGAAGGAAACCGGGAAATAATAAGAAGGATGAAATTCTAGCGTGATATAAAGATGAGATCTCATTGATATGAGATATTGAATTTTGAACGACATTAAAGAAGGATTGTGGTTTTCCATGCGGTTGGGTAGTTACACACGATGGAATTAATTTTAATTTAATAATTCCCATCAGAGTAGTGTCCATAATGGTTGTGCATTAAACATTTTTTTCTAAATAGAGGAAAAACGCGAAACAGGGGAAGAACTAGAAGGTACTGGGAAAGGGTGTGCCAGTAACAAAAAACAACATGTTTGGTAAGTTAAAGGTTTCCCAACATTGAGGAATTTTATATATCATTTATGGGTTTTAAGTGGATTTGAAAGGGGGTATTAAATCATTTTGACATCAAAAGATACATTGCAGGAGCGGAAAAAGTCAAAAACTTGAAAAAGAATGAAGAATGCTCAGTGAGGACAGAGAGCCATCATCACGGTGTCACCCTCACGGTTCCACCGTCACAGTGCCACCCACACGGTGCCAACTTCATAGTGCCACCCACACAGTGCCCCCATCAAGGTGCCGCCCACACGGTGCTAACGTCATGGTACCTCCTTCACGGTGGCACTGTCACAGTGTCGCCCACATGGTGCCACCGTCACGGTGCCACCATCACTGTGTAACCCTCACGGTGCCACCGTTTCGGTGTGAGACTGTGACCGGTTCCACCGTTTTGGTGGAAACTTTTTGTGGAACCATGTTTTGGCAAAGTACTGGACCAGGAGGGTCCCAACCGTTACATCAGATACCTATCAAACTATTTTCATCCTCAATAATTTAAACTAGACCAGAAGAAAAGAGGGGGGGGGGATCCGAACTACCACTTTCAAGATACCTCTCAAGAGTAAACCTCATCCATATTTCAAAAGACTATGGATAGAATACCGCTCAACTCCCCTGAATTAATCACACCAATAATCAAGGGCCATACCATCTAGACATAGGGGTTAGGGAGTTCCTTCCTCCATGTCAATTTACAATCCTCTTTGGGAGGAACTGATTTTCCCACATGAGTCTAATCTCATCCACCTTAATGCATCTTGGTTAGGGATCGAGTCCTCCCTTCCCCACAGTCAGGACTCCTCACATGCACATATAGAGAATAAGGGAATAGTCCATTACATAGTTAGCAAGGTAAACGCTTCATCACAAACTAGTACAATCAAAACAAAATAAAACTCAGAACAGCTCTGGGTATTGGGCGCACATCTGTGCTTCCCGTTCCCAGGTACTCTCTTAAATCCTTCCATGCCTCCATCACACATGAACCCGAGGGATGGTTCGTCCACGTAGAACCTTCTTCTCACGATCCTCGATCCTCGCAGGTATTTCTTCAAACGTTATGTCGTCCTAGATATCCTGGTTTCCCCATTCGAGGATGTGTGAATCACTATGTCGATACCGTCAGAGTTGAGACACATGGATGACATCATGCAGTCTCAGTAGTGGTAGTGGTAGTGTTAGCGGATAAGAAACCTCACCGACTCGACACAACACTTCGAATGGTCCGAAGAACCTGGGAGAAAGCTTACTTCCCCTGCCAAACCACTGTTTCCCACGCTGAGGGGAGACCTTCAAGAAGACGTGGTCCCCAACATAGAACTCCTACGGTCTCCTCCTATTATCGGCATATTACTTTTGCCAGTACCAGGCCGCCTTCATCCTCTACCGTATAAGCTGAACCTTCTCTATCATGCTCTGGACCGCCTCTAGGAAAAGAACAACTGCCTATCCGACCTTTGTCCGACACATGGGTGAGCGACACAGCCTCTCGTGCAATGATTTTAATAGAGCCATGCCAATGGTAGAGTGATGGATGTTTTTGTATGCAAACTCCACCAGAGGAAAGTGGCGTACCCATGATCCACAAAATTTCAACATACATGCTCGTAGCATATCCTCCATCGTCTGGACGGTGCGTTCTTTTTTCCCATTCGTCTAGGGGTGGAAAGCAGTGTTGAGGCACAACTGGGTGAAAAAAGCATGTTGCATTCCATTCTAGACCTATGAGGTAAAACAGGTATCCCGGTAGAATATTATGGACCTTGGAACCCCGTGCAACCACACGACCTCATCCATGTACCTCTGTGCTAGGGCACCCACCGTATCTGACTCCTTGATTTCCAGGAAGTGTGCTGATTTCGTTAGTAGGTCCACCACTACCCAGATAGCATCACAAACCCCTTGATGTCTGGGTAGTCCTATGACGAAATACATCGATCTATCTTCCCACATCCTCTCAAGGACATATAAAGGTTGTAACATACCTTCTGGGACGCGTTGTTCGACCGTCACCTACTAACACACAAGGAAATTTTCTACAAACATTCCTCTTCCCGCTTTACCCTGGGCCACCAAAACTGACCCCTCAAACCCCTGTACATCTTGTAAACTCTTGGGTGCACCGCTAGGGGTGATTTGTTAAACTCACCAAGAACTCTCTTGCACATTCCCAAAGGGAAAAACAACTTTACATGAAACATCAATCGATTCTTCTCGTCTTCTGGACACCTTTCTGGTGCATCGCTTTGGTTAACCCGATCACACGTCACTTCAGCCTCCAAGCCCCCCAACTGAGACTCTTCCACCTATTGCAACAGAGAGGACTACATCATCATCTGAAACTGATAGCCTCTACATCCCTCCATCCTCACATCCAGGTGCAGGGCAGCCAACTCCCCCATCACCTTCCAAGCATCTGCCGACTTTTAACTGCATCTTCTTGCGACTTCCTACTCAAGGCATCAACCACCACATTCCCATTTCCTAAGGTATAGAAGATATCGAAGTTGTAGTCTTAGAGGAACTCCATCCACATTCATCGCCGCTAATTCATGTCCCATTGGGAGAAGATATGCTTAATGCTCTTGTTATATGTGAAGAGCACGAAGCGCTCCCCGATGAGGTAATGCCTCCACAACTTTAGTGAGTACACGACCGCCACAAGATCTAGACCATGGGTGGCATATTTATTCTCATGGGGACGTAACTTCCTAGACCCATAAGAGATCACCCCTTGTTGTGGCATCAGCACACACTTGAGGCCTTGTCCGGAAGCATCACCGAACACCTCATATGCTACCCCTTCTTCTAGAAACCTTAGAATTGTGGCATTAACCAACTTCCCCTTTAGATAATTGAAGGCTACTTCACACTGCCCATTCCACACAAAAGCCTTGTCCTTCTTGGTCAATGCTATCAATGGTGCTGAAACTCGGGAGAAGTTGGGCATGAACCTCCTGTAGTAACCTTACAGACCTTGGAAACTACAAAATTATGCCACGTTATTGGGTGCTTCCCAAGAAACAACCTCCTCAACCTTCAATGGGTCCCCTCTATTCCCTACTCATACACAACGTGTCTAAAGAAGTGGACTTCTCCCATCCAGAACATTCACTTGGAAAATTTCCCATAGAGCTGGAGCTGTCAGATGACCTCTAAAACCATTCTTAGATGCTCAGTGTGATCCTCTTCTGGTCTCTAGTAGATCAAGATGTCATCAATAAACACAACTACGAATGAGTACATATATTTCTAGAAGATGAACTTCATGAGCCCCATGAAAACAGCTGGTGCGTTCGTAATGCCGAACGACAAGACTACAAACTCAAAGTGCCCATACCTACACCTGATGGTAGTCTTCGAGATATTACCCTCTTTCACCCTCAACTGGTGACATCCTGAATGTAGGTCAATCTTGCAGAACAATCCCACCCCTTTTAACTGGTCAAAGATATCATCTATCCTGGGGAGAGGGTAGCGATTCTTGACCGTTACCTGATTTAGTGTCCTGTAGTCTATGTACAGCCGCAGACCACAATCTATCTTCCTTGTGAACAAGATGAGGCACCCCATGGTGACACACTTGGTCGAACAAAACCCTTCTTCATCATATCGGTCAATCTGAATCTGCATCTCCCGCAACTTAGGAGGTGCCATCTGGTAGGAGCCATCAAAATCGGACGGGCACAAGCTTTCAAGTCTATCCCAAACACAACATCACGTCAAGGGGGTAGAGTCACCACCTCTTTAGGGAAGACATCCGTGAACTCATTGACTATCTCTGAGACTTCCTCCATCTCTGCATCTGCCGTCTCCACTAATAGTTCAGCTAACAAGGAATGGAGGGGCTCCACTCACCGGTTACATTCCTGGTAACCACGCTCACTGATGAATGTCACATGTCGGCCGCCCATGCTTGAAAACACGATACTTCCTCAGAGGAAGTCAATAACGGAGCATATATAGAATAACCAGTCAATGCCTAGGATGACATTGTAAGGATATATCTACAATAGTAGAAGATCTCTGGCTGACTGATGTGGTCCTATCATCAGTCTACACCCTCAGAAAACATAAAACAAGTCGGTCTAACCTCTGACTGGTGTACTCAACACCAGGGTCACTAGATATCTCTCAGCATTTAGACCCAGAACACAAGCCAGACTGGGGGCAAAAAAGGAATGTGAAGCTCCTGTATCGAACAATTCATATTAAAGAGTACTAAACAAGCTGATCGTACCTCGAACGACTTCTAGACCTACTGGAACTTATACCTCCATTGCATGTAACTGCCCTTGACCAGATCCCTTGCCCCTCGGTTGTCGGCCACCTCCCCGACCACACCTTGGTCGAGGTCCCTGAAGGGCGCCCTAAGGTTGGCCTCCTCCTGCAACGTCTGTCCTTAGTGGAGTGGGAGATTTCTGTCCCTACTGCTGCTGCTGAAAGGGCTAGGATAGAAACTGCCACGGCTGAGGCAGGTGTTGCATGGGCCCACCCCCACCGTATTGTACTCGGTCCGGACACTGATTTCAATGGTTACCACGACTACCACAGATGAAGCATCTCGGTCCTAGGCCCAAAAGGAAAGGAAGAGGACCAGGATATTAGAACTAGAACTGCTGAGACCTGCTCCCTACTGGTCGAAACCTAGAGGGCCTCGATGCTAGAGGCCTGCTGCTGACGACCTTCCCCTTCAATGAGCCCAACTAGATTCCCTCTCACAATACACCTCCCATCATGTGCATCCTTTCCACCACTTCATCCGCCTCTGTACCTCGATGTACGTCGGTAGTTTGAAGGGGGTAACCGCAAACTGAAGGGAAGGTTAGAGTGCCTCCTCTAAATGTCTCACCGGAGACTACACATCCAGAAAGAGGTCTAGAGAAAAGCGAAGGAGTTCCTTGAACCTGATCCCCAATTCCATCATTGACATGCCCCCTGCTGGAGGGAGAGTAGTTCCAGCCTCTTCTAAACCTTCATCATGGAAGAGAAGAATTCCTCCCGGATCTCCCTCTCAAAGTCAGTCCACATCACCTCATCCTCCCTCTTCTCCCCAAGATAAAGAATCCACCACTGACGTGCTTCTCCATGCATCTAGCTTACATCTACAGGAACCCATTACACTGTCAGAGCCCGGATCAAGCTGAAAGCTATCACCAGCTCCTCTATCCAGCTCTCTGTCTCCATGTAAGAGATTCTGCCCTCATACTTCCCGAGGGTATGCCACTGAAAGGCATGATGCGTCCTCTACCACTAATCATCCTCCTCCTCTCGGTCATCCCTATGTTGATCAGCCAAATCATCCTCCTGGTCCTTGATCGCCCGCACTACCCCTGGTCGTCGTCCGAGTTCCATAGCTGCAAGGTAAACATAGAATGCCTAATCCCAAGTAGTGTAGAAGATTGCTTTTAAATTTTCTTAGACTTCTTATTAATTTTAAATCCACATAATACCCATGAAACATAAGAACACAAGTCATTATGATGCATGAAACTTTCCTAGGGTCTCTACCCTACAATAAGTGTAGCCTCACATGGTCATTCTATAGGCATAGAGGCCTTCCATCAGATCAGAGGGGGCCCTAAAATCCCGTGTCCTATTCGGTCTTCCCAAGACTATTTCATGCACTAAGATTTTGCAACACTGTTTCCATACCATCCCATGCAATCCTCACTGTGCCTAACTTCAAACTCCATCCTATCTCCCAACCTCTAACCTCTGATACCATTCTGTCACGAACCACCATCAACATGATGAGATAAGGGATAACAGGTTGATAGACCCTTCCTTCTTCAAGTTGAAGGAGAGATAATGACCCTCGAGACCCGCCTTCAATAGGTCCCAGAGTGGGGACTAACACTAAGGGTATAAAATCACACATAAGATGGAAGGCATTACTCTTTTTATTTACAAGAAATGGGAGATAAGATAGTAATTCCCAATGACACCAAAGGTGGAATGACATGTAAATCCAAAACAAACCATTCTCATATGAATGTTCCAAATGCAACGAAACAAAAGTAAATGAAAACCCCAAAGGAAAGTACCAATGAAAAAAACACCCACAAAAACCATCCCAATGTACGAACTAATATGATCCTGCACGATCTCTAAAGTCCACTTGGAATCCTGAAAGTAGTTTTATAATCATAGGGTGAGCATACAAGTATACTCAGTAGGGAAAACCAAAAGGCCTCGTGCACAAGTGGGGAGGCATTCTAATGCCCTGTGCGAAAAGAGATAACCGAAACACCTAGCAAGGAAAACATCCCACCCAAGCCACACCAAGGCACATTTTCAAATAATACATGTAAATTAATGTAATAGTAATAACACATCGATGTTTGGGTACCCCGCACCACTTTTCCACTGGTTATTGAAGACATCCTATGCATCGAACCTCTCCTGCCATTCTCACTGCAGTCCCACTGCCATACCCCGCCCACACACACCTGAGCCATCACCAAACATCCCGCTCGCAAACACTAGGGATATATAAATCACACATAACCATGCTCATAAACACCTAGGCCAGAACAACCACTGCCATGCCAGAAGACTCCTGGGCCACATCCCGAAGACACTTGGGAAACATCCAATCCGCACACACCTGGTCCAACCATGACAACTACCCTGCTCGTAGATTCTTTTCCTATAATGGACGTCAGGCCATCACAGCCTGCCTAAAGAGTTTTGGGCTATTCAGTAAAGGGATCAGAAAAAGAGCCAATAACCAACCACTCATAGGAGTGTTGGAAAAAACATCCTCCCCCATGAAATGGGGGTGTTCAACACAAGGTTCTCAACATGGGTGGGGAAAAAATAAGAAACATAAGAACTAAAATTATATGTATAGGTAATAAGAACTCATCCCAACATAGGGGTTCCAAAACCAACCTATGAAAAAACACCCTCATTACTGTTCATTCATCAAAAGGCACAC
The DNA here is from genome assembly GCA_963277665.1 of Viscum album. Lineage (NCBI taxonomy): Eukaryota > Viridiplantae > Streptophyta > Magnoliopsida > Santalales > Viscaceae > Viscum > Viscum album. The sequence continues at coordinate 966,831,260 of OY728136.1, forward strand.
CACTCACAGCCAAGTGACAACTCATACCCAGAACCAATTCCCCATTGAACCCATTCTCGGTTTCATGTTCAGTGATTCCATTTAAGTAAATTATACAGTACTAGGAAAGTAACAAGCATAACCACAAGCTGTGGGAAAGAAATATATCCAAAAAATACTTTTAATCTTTCACACCTGGTCCTCCTATAAAATTACAACAAAGGGATCTATGAGATCCCACAAAGTACTAGAACCAAACCAAGACTCAAGATGAAACCCTACACGGTCTCAAATCCACATCCAAAAACCTTACAACAATAGAGGATCCCATTCTCATCCATATCACCCCATAAGCATCAAGAATAACAAATAAAAATACCTCCAAGACAGATCAAGGATGTTTCAAAACTCAAGAAAATCATTCATTGAGTTTTATCTTTATGTTTGGTTTACTGGGGTGATCACAAAAGGATTGTTGTTCACTGGGAATCCATTTAATCAGTCGATTTTACATGATTAACCAATTTTCATGCTACAGTCAATCAATCACATGAATATCAAAAAAAACAGAGGTTCATTAGTGCGCAAGAAAAGACACACAACAACCATGATTTTCAATGGACTGAAGCCTGTGCAATTCACAACAGATAATCAAGGATAAAGAGTATAGTAGAAACTGAGCACACCCCCTTCCTTTTTTAAAATTACCTTTATTATCTTCATTAAGGGTTGGTTTCATCTATCCTCGCAGTGACAATAGCATACCCACCCCGCATGATACACAGTTAAGAGAGACGAAGGAAAACAATCCTACTTGGATTGATCAAGGATCGACGTTTTAACTATGTACGCCTAGAACTATGGATGCCCGACTTGTAGGGGAAGAACTCCAAAAACTCTAAGGATGAGTTGGGAAGCTCGAGCATAGGCACACCACTTTCATCGGGAAGGGGGTGGACTCCAAATGTACAAGGAAGGAGACCTTCCAAGAAGAAGAAGGAAGAAATTCTAGTGTGATATAAAGATGAGATCTCGTTGTTATGGGATATAGAATTTAGAACAGCGTAAATATTGGATCTTGGTTTTCAACGTGGTTTGGAAGTTATGCACAATAGAATTAATTTTAATTTAATAATTCCCATCAGAGTGGTGGCCATTACAGTTGTGCGTTAAATAGTTTTCTCTAATCAGAGGAAAAACGCGGAACATGTGCAGAACTGGAAGGTACGGGGAAAGGTTGTGACACTGTTGAAAAACCACAGGATTGATAAGTTAAAGTTTGCCTAGATTTGAGGAATTTTAGATATCATTTATGGGTTTTAAATGGATTTGAAAGGGGGTTATTATATCATTTTTACATCAAAAGATACGTTGTGGGAGAGGAAAAAATTTGAGACTAGAAAAAGAACGAAGACCGCTCGGTGATGACACAGTGCCATCATCATGGTGTCACCCACACAGTGCCACCATCACAGTGCCACCCACACAGTGCCACCATCACAGTGCCACCGTCACGGTGTCACCCACAAGGTGCCAACATCATAGTGCCGCCCACATGGTGCCACCGTCATAGTGTCCCCCACAAGGTGCCACCGTCATGGTGTCGCCCACATGGTACCACTATCATAGTGCCACTATTTCGGTGTGAGACCATGACTGGTGCCACTATTTTGGTGGAACTGTTTGATGGAACTATGTTTTTGGAATATACTGGACTAGGAGGGTCCCAACCGTTACAGGGTCATAATGGTCACATGTTATTATTCTGTGTTAATGGTTGATCACTCGATTATAAATATATTATCCTATGTAATATTTTTAAAATTTAAAAAATGTTTTTAATGTTTTAAATAGATTATAAACAAAATTACATTAGTGATTAATGGATAATAATAAATAGGCATGTTTATTTTTTTATATTCTTTTTATAATCGATTCAATAGAAGATAAGATTTATTCATGTTTAAATAATGTTGAATATATGTATAGTTTATGTCATATATTTTGTATGGTTATAGTAAGTGATGAATTAATCAATTAATACATTTGATTAAACAAGTGGTTTTTAGATATACATAATGCTTTGGGTTAATGTTCTCCTATTTTCTAGTGAAGGATTGATTTTGTTGTTTTAGGGACATGATTTCCTCTTAACAGTTTGGTTTTTACTTGCATCCATGTTTGTTCTCTCATGATGTGATACTCAATATTTATCTTGATGTGAGCAAGATATAGTTGGTGTTTTGAAATACATGGTTGGGGATGCCTAGTTTTATAGTAGCATTATATAATTCCGATGGAATTATGGATATAAATATGCATAATGGTGTTGACGATAGTATCAAGATTGATTGAATAGGGAAAATATGGGATTTTATATTCCATGTTATAATGAAATATTGGATTATTTCATCATACTGAATCTATATTAATTTATATATTTATATGTTCTTTTCTTATACCTCCCCTTCCCGAAATTTTTTATCTAGTTATGTATGTTTTTTGAATCTTTCAGTATAGTTTACGATGAGTCCAAGTGATATATGAATTATTGAATCATAAAGAATGAATAAAAAGTTTATCTCATGGGGTTCTAGATTAATGTAATTATAAATAATGATAACTGTTATGGATCCACATTAGAGGGTTTATTATTCATAATGAGAAAGAAAAAATAATTTTTACTTTATGTAATAATTAAATGTTTAATGAATAAAAATAAATAAATGTAACTTCAAGTATTTGATTGTGAAAAGTATATCTAGACTCTAACATTAGTGGCCCAGGGTCTATGAGAATATTGATACCTTAGTGTCTAAGTCAATGTTATTTTCAATCATAATGTTGTATGAAATATTTATAATTTTATGATATGATATTTTATACAATATCCCACCCATTTTTGTGGTCTAACTAACAATAGTGTCTCAAAATGTAAATTTTCTTATCCTCTAGGTTGGTGAGGACTGAATGGATGAATACCCTATCTATATCCACTCTCTTGTCTTGGTAGTATGGTTCTGGTATGCATTGTAATTATCACTCAATAATATTTGTGTTGAGAGTTGTAATTATGTATGATGATTTTAAAAACAAGTATCTACATATATAGTATCGTAAGTATTGTTTTAGGTATATTACGTGGGGGCTCTGATTCATTGATTTAAAATACATGATGTTCATGTTTAATGGATCTTGAAAAATAATTGACTATTATATTTATATTTTTTTGATGATGATATTATGTAATAAATAGGTTTCATGATAATTTACAGTTTTCGATGTGTTTTTTTGCTGGGTAATTTTGAAAGAAAAAGATAGATCGAGATGTGCAATATTGGAAAGGTATGAAAACTAGTAGGAATTTATTAGTGGGGTACCTTCATTTGATATTACATTGTATATTTTTTCAATACTATTTTTATAATTTTTGAGATATCTGTAGTGAGTTTGGGAACATAGTAAACATGATTAATTGATGAGTAAACATCAATATATATCCTTTACTATGATTTCTATAACTTTTTCTTAATAAACTATGGGGAGGATAGTATATAGTATACTTATTATGCTATTGAATCACTTACGAATGTCGTTCATTTCACAAAGGATGATTTCATATAATAATTTATAACCCAAAAACACACATAATATAATGGCATAGTAATTTTGAATTGTGGGGTCAAACCCATGGGTACTACTATAATGTCAGCAGACAATCGAACAATACTCATGGAATGTTCCCCCAATTTCAATCTCTAGGTATGTGGTTTTACTAAAGATAGGTAGAGTTATTTTAATGAATATTATAATGGAATGGATTAGGGAATATTTTATAGCTCTTGATAAAAGATAATTGTATATTTTTGTTTTAACAATCATTTGGATTAGGCTGCAAAGTGGAGAAAACCCATAAATTTGTTTCGTCAACCCAATTGGATCTATGTATGCAGTAACTATCCATTGTTCATGTTATATCTAAAAAATGTGGTGCATTATTCTTGGATTCCCTATATAATTAATCATATGCTAATTCTCACAATCCATATAACTTACTATTAGGTTATGTTCATTCAAGATCATTTCACATGGTCAGGGTTGTGAAGAATAATTATTTTCATCCAAATTACTAACAATAGTGTTACCAAGTTTCAATATAATGATTAATTATTCATGGAAACATACTTACACACATCCACTAACCCTAGTTGGATTAGTCATGTATGGAGGTGGATATCAGGATAACGAAAATATTATATATTCTTTTCATAATTGAGAAACATTGTGGAAATAAAATGATTAGGATAATAAAATTAATAAAAATGATTAAAAAGATGAAATCAATATAAATCCAAACAAAAAAATATTTCATGATGAAAAATAAATAAAAATAATTCTCAAAACAACAAAATTAATATAAAATAAATAAATAACAACGAATGACGAAACATTGAGGAATAATGCAATCTCTGATGATGAATGGCGTGTGGGATCGAAATTGATGTTGGGATTGAAAATGGTATTTTGAAAAATGTATAAAGGGTCATGAATTATTACCAGTTCCCAAGAATTTATAAACCTTTTTAATGGAATAAAATAGATTTATTTTCAAATTAAAATGTGTAGAAATGAGAAAAAATTATTGAAGAAAAATAAGGAGAAAACAAAAGGATGTACAACTCTCTATTAAGAGAAGCATTCAGAATATTAGTAGGACCGATTAATACATGACATGTATATCATGCCCAATGGGTACTAAATTTTGTTTCTATGGTCCCAACATCTAAATTTCATGTATGTTAGATTCACTACATGTATGGAAGATCCAAATTTCCTATAGAGGAATGTTTTTGTTCCCTTGACTAGTTATGAATTTGAAACATTAACATCATGAAATCTCAATATGTCGTGTATTGAATTGAATATTTGTAGGATTATGAGATATGAAATTTGCACTACAAGTAATGATGATACACTACATGAGTTATACACTTTGTTTATGAGTTACTTGACATGTAATTCTTGTTTAGGGAACATTTTAATAAATTATTCCATGAAATCCAGAATTAATTATTCTTAAAAAAAGACAAATCCATGTTCACTATCAAATAAATTGTGAATAAAAATTAAATGAATAAATATTTAATGGATATATATATATCATATTATCAAAATCTTTGGCTCATGAAAATTTATTTTCCTTGAGAAAAATGAATAAAAATAGGGATTCCAAGAGAAAAAAATTTTAAAACATGAAAGATTCTATATAAAATAGAAAAAAAATTATTTTTAATAAGACAAACCAGTCCTCCATAATCATTTCTATAGGGAAATTTATTAGTGCTTCGTGGGTTATTTGTTTATCAAGATTATTTATTCATTAAATTGTATTTTCATTACATTATCTCAAATTATATACTAATTTTTTAAATCACCTAAAAATAAAATTTACCTCATCAATTAAGTTACAATGAAATTGTTGTTTTGCTCATATTCTAAATACCTTATTATGTCTATAAGGATTAATTAGTTTTAACTTCTCTACTTCATAAAGATAAATTAAAAAATCTATCATGAGGGATTCAGGAAAATGGTTTATATGGTTCTGAGGCTGAGGTGAGGTGGTTGAAAATGAAAAAAGAACCTCAAAAGGAGTGCTACCAATAACATATAATTAACGATAATTTATAATAGTTCAATTAAGTAACTTCTCCAAAATCAAATGGAGTCCATCGTCCATGAGCCTAAATTCAATCCATGAAAATATTGAGTATTAAAAAATAATATACCCAATTATATTCCATTTAATCTATTTCATTTTATTTTATTTTTAGAAAGACTTATTCAAGGTAGATATCACATCTAACCCCTAACAACAATTTATCCCCCATGGGATTCACTATTCCTAAAATTATTAATATTGACATTCCAAATAAAAAACCCAATGTTTTTTATATACTTTTTATGTTCATTTATATTTTCAAAGGAACATGTTAGACATAATATTTTCCAAATGCAATCATAGATCACACCGTATAACCATAGTTAAAATTCAATAGTACACCTCCTTAATAATAACATCTTATTTCCATTAGTATTGAAAATTCACATATACCTATTTAAAGGATAATCCCCAATAATACCGAGACCACTATATGAAGAAGTAATTAGATTGAAAGGGATATATCCTAAGCGTGTCAATCTTGGAAAATAAATACTAACGAAGAAAAAAAGTTTGTTTGGAATCATACAAACTATCATAAAAAATTTCTCAATAACATTATCAATATATATGATCATTCAAATACCCAATAAGATGTCATTGAACGTTATAATTGGATTTATTGTGCAAGTTGTTTCTTGAAAATTTTTCATCATAAATAAAATGAAACCATGGGTCACGAATCCTGTTAGGAATGGGTGTATACAAAAAATAAATTTAAATCACTCAAGGTATAATATCGAGTAATAATTCAATTAAAACAAATTATTAATTTTGAATTCTAATAAAAATACTATAATAAACAATAATTATAAGAATAATATCATGATTATAACACGTATTTCATCATTTTCCAACTCAAAATGTATTTAATTTAAATTTATTAAATATATTTCATATTTTAAGGCATTATTTGAAGGAAATATGACTGTTTGGTTGGTTAAAATAAGAAATAATTCAACTATATTAATAATAAATCATAATAAAGACTCCCCCATATAATATGAGATAAAGTATGAATAGTAATTTAATGATTCATGGAGGATATACATAATATACTGAATATAAAAATATTAAATTGTAATTTAAAATTGAATTTAGTGAATTAGTAGATCACTATGATGTGTGTTTTCTCAGGGGAATCATAGTGGAATATGATTTAAAATTGGGGAACATGCATAGTTTGTTTGAATGTAAAATCATACACAATATAAATCATAGGTATATATGGTTTAAAATGTATGAATGTAGTGGAATGTGAAGGTCAAAAAAGTGAATAGTAAGAAATAACAACTCCTATAAATATGGTTATTTGAGTACAATGAATTTAAGAGATGATCAAAGAAATAATATTACATAAAGTAAAATATGATCCTAAGAACATGACAGAAAATATAGAAATGAAACAGTGGGTTTCCTTTCATAATGTCTTATTAATAACATAATCAACCATATGGATTTATGGTCAAGTAAATTTGAGTTTAAATAATCACCATTCATAGAAGGGTTATTGTAATTTTTTTTATATATTCATTTATCCTTGATTTTTGGTTCTTTATTTTGAATATAGATACCTCCATATGGGAAAAAATAATGTCTAGGTAAAAAAATATCCATTCGAATTTCATTCTTCAAGGTATTATTTTTAATTTATAATTGAATAACTAAAAATTATCGCCATGAGTGAATATTTTATGTGTGACTTAGTTTTCATTTTTTTTTATTTTATTTTAAAATTATGTAATTATCACAGGCTTCCATGTTGATTTATTCTATATCATTTAATTAAATAATTAAAAACTAATTGCCTTTAGTAATATGCATGTTCAACATGTTTACAACCCAAAATGATCAGTTCTCTAATTCCACTTTTCGATGGAAGGCATTTACATAAACTAATTAGAATAGAGTAGTTCCAATGGGAAATTTGTAGGGTGTGTAATTTTCCCAGAGCGTGTTATCTAGTCTAAAACTAAAGTATTTTCTATTGGTATTTACCGGCTTCTCCATGATATTTATAATTTTATGTTAGACCTATGAACATTCCTACTTGATGGTGGGTAGGTGAAAGTACTAGGGTTATGTCGAATGACATAATTTACTCAAAATCTCATATCATCATTATTAGTGAAATTAGTTCCCCTATCACTAATGAGTATATAGGGGAATATGAATCTATAAATGACATTTTTCCTTAAAAATTTAATTGAATATTTTGATGATTCATTGGTAGTAGAGTTGTTTTCAACCAATTTTGATATATATATTAAATTTATAATAATATTTAAAATATTCCATGCTAATTAGAATATAATCCCATTATATCAATCCCCATTTCGTCAAAGTGTTTGACTTCCATGATGGTATTTTTCGGAATTTATTTTCATTTTCATAAAGTCACAATCCACAGGCATCAATCACATATAGGAATATATTTACATATGTCATGTTGAAGTACCGGCCAGAATAGCCCACTTCTATAGATTTTATCCATTTTACATTATGTTCCATAATACCCTCCTAGGGGTGAAATGTATGTCATTTTGAGAAAACAATTTTTCATCTACAGGGATGCAATAAAACATTAATCCATTACCAAAACACTTAAAAAGTAGCAGTTTATTGTAGAAGAAATATGGTTATTTAGAATGAATGTTTCATTCTATTTTGATTTTTAATGTCAGAGTAGAGTGATCCTATCAAGGTATATTCTACAACATCTAAAAACAGAGAATAATATTGTTCAATTATCTTGAATATGATTTCATTGGGAAAGTCATATTTGATGTATTCATTTTTGTTATCCTTGATATTGTGAAATAATGGTCTGGAAAAATTGTCTAAAATAATGTTCTTTATTACTCTAGTTCATTTGTTTATCAACTTATACTATTGGAGTAGAAGAATCAATCATATCAGATATGGTTTGGAATCATTTTTTTCAGTAAATAATTCAGTGTTTTTATGGGAAATCCAGACCTTGACTATAGATTGGAAAACATACTAGAGAATATCTCTTATTTTAAATATGAAAGATACGAGTTCATTTTCAGTCATCAAATGAATTACATGTGTTTTATTTAGGGTTGTAAATTCATAGTATGTGGGAAAAATATATTTCTTAATCAATTTCCAAGAATAGATCCAACTGTGAAGTAACTTTCATCATATATCAACATGAATCATTTATCCAAATGTGTTGAAATTTTGATATAAGTGGATACCTGATTTTTTTAGGGTATCTAATTCAAAATGAAACACTTCAGTGAACATGAAAATGGTGCATTTTATAATGATTCTGTTGAGGTATGAGATACTTAATCATTATTTTTAATGAAGATATAAAAAAATTAGGCATGACCCCAAAGGCTAATTATCACATTCATTATTGAAAGATCAATTCAGTATTTTATTACATTTTTGTTATCTGTATCAAGGTCAATACCTTGTTTTTAGATTTTATTTTTGAGGGATAAATCTCCTTGATCCATGATGTGACACTATTTCCCATTTAATATGAGTAATTTTTCTTCTCATTTTTGTAAGACAAGATCCAAATTATTGATGAAAACATTGACATATATTCATTCAGTGAATTCATCTACCTTATCATGTAATATAAATGTTATAAACTATTGAAACGTTTTTGGTGCATTACACATACCAAATGAAATACATAAATAGTTTTAGGTTTTAAAGGGTTAATTTATTTTTATTTTGGAGTGATAATCTATATTTACAACAACTTGTTTCTATATAGAATATCCATGTAGGAAATTATATAATTGGTACCCTACAATTCTCTCCATCATTTGATCAGTAAAGGATAGTGGGTAATTTTCATTTCTGATTACCAAAATTAGGTTATTATAATCAACTCATACTCTACATGTAGTGATGGTTCGAATAAAGATCAGCTAATCAATATCATTTTTCACAAAAGTTATTCCACCCTTATTTGAAGTGACATGTAACTGAATCTCCCAATTTTTTAGATATTGAATACTTTATTCAAACACCTATAATTTTTTTCCAATTTTTATTAACTACTTATTTCATTTATTGGGTGAGTGGATTCTGTTGTCGGTGTTTGGGTTCAACAATTTCTTCTAAAAAACATTTATGGTTGTATATTGGGAGGTTTATTCCCATATGGTTTTCCAATCACCATGCTATTGAGTTTTTTTTGTGACATTTTAAGACATCAGGTATTTTTCTTCATATTTTTGGGTCATCTCTATGATAATAATTTCTGAAAGTGTTTTTGTAGTCTCAAGGAATGAGTATATGGGTTTTCTCAATAATAATTTTACACCAATGATTATTCCTTAATGAAAAATGGTATTAATGTAGGAATAGTGTCCCTTGTCAATGTATGAATGAAATTTTTGTTCTCAAGATCACTGCATTATTATTTACCATGGGGAATGACCTCCCACTTAGCCTCAATGGACATAAAAATATCTACTCTATCAGTATTAATGATGAAATGATAGTCAAAATAATCATTACCTTATTTTTAAGCCTTTGTTAAGACGAACCCAACATGTTCTTCTCCATTTGGGAATATCAGTATTCGTTTGATAACTTTTATTCATACCATTGTAGAGGTTAAAATTTAAATCCCAAATAACTGGAACACCTCCATCTTCATTGATGAATAAAATTAGGTAATATTTAGGAAAGACCAAATCCATTACTATAATGGTATTAATAGTTAACCATTACATATTTAATTGAATTTCTATATATTTTATAGATTAAAAAATTATTGGACTATGATTATAGTCAATGATTTATTTTTGATTAATTACCGCTCTATGGGACATGTACACTAATATTATAATTTTTTATTCTATGACCCATGTTTTTTATAACACATTATTATTTTTTCAATATATTTTTTCAATTATTTTAACCGTTTTGGTATTTAACATTTAACACAACACTTAAGATATTTTATTTTATATAAATTAATTTTTTTTCCTTTTGTTATAAATAAAACCAAGTAAATAGTTCACTACATGAACAATAAACATTAGACTTCTCTACACAGAACATCAAGGTGAGCTTGAATTATACAAAACAATGTCTTTACTGAGTGGATTGTATAACATGAAATACCAAGGATTATTATATAGTAATATATATTTATAATATATTCATTTTATATAATTATATATAAAATATTAGTTAAATTAGTAGTTATGATTAACTAAATTAGTAAAATATGTGGTTTACAAAAAATATAAGACGAATTCCAAGGATACCAATTAATTATAAATGAATATAAAAAGTGATTGAATATAAAGGGAAATATAAATATTTTTATGGTCACAAACATATTATACCCTAACAAATTTAACTAATTACACTTAGTGAGTGACATAAAAGTAATATATATATTTTTTTATTTAATCAAAATGTTTTTTATTCATCCAATGGACTTGATAGACATAAGTTAATAACAATTCAAATTTTAGGCATTAAAACCTATACTTTTTTAAAGGTATTTTTATCACCTTTTAATGAAAACAGCATTTTAAATCCCATTTTTTGGTACTTTTTTCGATTTCATATTTCAAAATAAACATTATATTTATAATAAAAATAATAATATTCTGGTTAGGATACTTTTTTTTGAATTTTTCAATGAGGTTTCATTTTTAATGGATATTTGAAATACATGATTTTAATTCCAAAATGATTATTCATATAATTTATTTTTATGGATAAATTATATTATAAACTTGGTTAATTGTTTAATTACATAATATTTTTATAATTTATGACAATATAGATCATTGATATAAATTTAATGTTAATATTGGATATAAAAACATTACAATCTTTCGAATGTATTCATATTAAAAACCTGCTGTGTAGTCCCGTTAGAAAGATGAAATTTAAATTATTTTATTTCAAATATGTTATTTCAATTTTGAAAAAATTATTAAATATTCTTATTAATTATGATTTATAATTTCTAATAAGTTCACAATTGTTTTTTAGTAATATTATTTTCAAAGTTATTTAAAATTATTTATATTTCTTAAGGTAAATCCTTACATTACTAAGGACTAAACAATACATTTTTGACCCAAAATGTCTTATAAAATCACCCAAAAACCATTTTATGGACATTATTAGTCCATTAATATTATATTTGTGAGTTTGGTTGGTTTAGAATTAATTTTTCTAGGTAAAAATGTGGGTATAGAAAACGTGTTTCCAAAAATTCCACATGTGTAATTTCCCTTCCCTATAAAAGGACCCCAGCCCTCACACATTTTCAAACCTCTAAAACAACATTGTTTTAGAAAATATATTACAAATACACTTCAAAACATCCATAAATTCCTCCAATAATCGTTCCCTTTGGTATAATCCAATCTATGTAATTTTTTTAAGACAAATCAAAATTAGTTACCCTATTAAGAGGTAATGTCTTCTCTTAAGGTCCTTTATTTAATTATATTTATCCAACTGTACACTCAATTTATTAAATTATTATATAACAAACCATTATTCTCAATAAACTAGGATGTTTTTATTCTTTTATTTCTATATACAATTACACACACCTCCGTCTAAAGGGTAAAAACATACTCTTCAGGTTTACAACGAACTTACACCTCACAAATGATGATTGTTCAGTTTTCCTTAGAACCAATCATGGTGGAAATTATGATGGACACTCTATTTAAATATATTATATGTGTTTTTTTTCTTCTATATTACTTTAACAACTTCTATCTTTTTTATTTTCCATATTGTGTAAATATGATATTTTTTTTTTGAGATATTGAGGACTACCGACCCCTATAAATGATGTCATTTATTAATACATGGATTGTATTAAGGATGGGTTTAGTGAAATTATATAATATTTATAAAATTATTATTCTAATTTAATTATATTATATTAATATATATATATATATATTTGTTTTCTTGCATTCATTCAATACGACTACAAAAATTGATGCAACGTTCATGCATATGTACGACTTGTCGTTTCTAGGTACAATGTGTTCCATTTACTTCTCCTATATTATATAAACTATTATAATGTAAATATAATTTATATAAATGATATTTATATTATTTTTTACATTATGGAATCATGATATATTTTTAAGGACCAATGATATAAAAAATTCAAACACATGCGAAGAACAAAGAGTATATTATTCACAGTGAAACACTAACATAGGATTGTTAACAAAAGGTTAACATAAGGAAATAATAAAACCATACATGGTATTAGATATAAAATTTTGGTTTTGTAAAACATATATAATAAATTTATATTTTATATTCAGGTGTTTTGAAATAATACGATGAGATTTAAGATACAAGGTAATGGGATTTAATCTAACATTTTATTTATGGGAGAAACCATTTCTGTTCACCCATCATTCCTGTTATGGTGTATATAATTCCAATGATTTTTTAAGTATCTTATAAATAATTTTTTCAGTATTCACATATCCATTTAATGTTATTTCATTAATGGGGTTTATGTTTCAATAGTTACCAAATCAGTGGGATTGTTTTGTCTCAATTTCTCTTCTTTGAGACTCGCGTTTTGTTATGCACCTACATTCTATTTAAATGAGATAAAACTCCCATTTTACATGATATTATATGAATTTCATTCTATTAATGTTATTTTAAGCTTAATTTAATTTTATATTTTTACATGGAGAGTATTACCCCATGTTAAAAGTTATAATATTTCATTGAGACAATTTCATTTCTTTTCAAGATTGTTTATGTATATGATTCCTTTGATGAAATATTATGATTCATATATAAAAAAATTATAAAATTATTTTTCCTATGGTCATTAATGATTTGTTTGTATATTGTCACAATTTATTCCACTTATTATTACATAATATAGTTTATAATTAATTTTAAAAAGCCTGACATAACCTTCTCTTTGGTCGGAAATATGTTTTATTTTAAAATATTGTTTTCAAAAAAGGGTTTCTAGGATTATTACACTGTTATCCAATGGTAATTAAAAGAAAATTTTAAAACATTTCACTATTTACAATGTTTTCGAAGATGTTTTCTTATCACTTTCTGAATGATGAAATTTTCCAAACATTTTACCATTTAAATGGAAAGTTATTTTTACCTCATATGATATGTATATATTTATCCATTATAAATCCTTTAAAGATTTCATTTTAGGAATAAAGTTTAATTCATATGAATTTCTTGTAGAACAGATCATTTGTGATATGGTTTTCAAAAAAAATTCAAATTTCTTTTTTTTGTTTTCAATGAAAAATACATTCAAAATGATTCCAAGAATCATTTATAAGTTATCAAATTATTTTCAAAAAAATTAGTTTAAAAAATTATTGATGCTCCTTTTATAGGATTTGTCAAAAAAAAATTTTTAAAATTTGTTCAATATTATTTTATTAGTCTTCATGGACAAAAGTATTAAATTTTTTTCAATATCCTTTTTTATGTTTTCAATGTATAATATTTTTAAAATTATTTCAAGTTACATGTTTTCAAGGAATAATATTTTCAAATTGTTTTGAGGGGTATTTAATATTTTTCATGTAAAATGATTTTAAAAATGTTTTGAGGACTTCTTTATAGGTTTTCAATTTATTTTCAAATGAAATGGTTTTCAAAAGGTTTATGTTTTAATGATTTTTTTCAAAAATGAATTGATATTTTTTACACAAAATATTTTCAAAATATCCATGAATGTTATTTTACTTATAATAATACATCCTTTGATGTTACTAATGACCATCTATGAAATAATACAAGGGTTATAATCGTATTGTTTCTTTAGGTGTTTAGGTTTTTATGGAATAATTACTATTACACCTATTTCTCTTTCATGGGATATGTATTTTTGAAATGCGCATATTTTCATGGGTTATTCTTATGATGAAATGATAATGAGAGATTCATCATTTTTCAAATTTTATGTTATGATTACATGTTTATGATACATATTTTTTTAAAGTGTTTTTATATGTTGTTTTATGTATTCTAGATCATGTATGTATAATTTCACTCTATGATGGGTGGGTCTTAAATCTCCCAACAATGTGTTATGTAATGATTTAAATCTCATGATATATACAATTATGGTCTTTGGAATGATCTTTATATACTAAGATGGTCATGGGAGTGAACCAGGACTACCAAGATAGTATGAGGAGTGAACTCATGCTTCTAAGATGGCCATTGGAGTGATCCATTACTACCAATATGGAATGGGGAGTGAACCTATTTTACCAATATGGTCTTGGCAGCAATGCCTTGGATACTAAGGAAATCATATTTTATATGTTATTATCTCTTCCATAATTCCATTTTTATTCCTATGTTATGCTTTCATGGATTATGTTATGTATTTTTTTATGACTAATTTTTTATGAACATCTAATGTTTATTCCTTGATTCATTTATATGATCATTGATATGTAGGGTATGATATTCAATATTTATGATCATGTTCCAATACCATTATCCTTTGGATTATGCTTACTAATCTACCTTTCTTACCCTTACGAAGCATTTGAGATCACCCAGTTTTATGTTTCCTCATCTGGTTATAAAGATATGTAATATTATTAACATATCTAAGATGGTGATAGTCAAGAAGAACTAAGTGTGAGAAAATTTAGTTCACTTATGTATCAGTGTCTATGTATCCATGATAACAAATAAACTATGGTTGTACGGTCTTTCAGAATCTGTTTTTATTACATATTATGTATTATGAAATTGTTATGTAATGTTAATGTATGAAAGTCAAGGGTTGCTATAGATGGAATCATAGAAAAGGTTTAGTTAACCTTTAGAAACTGTGAAGATAAAACATTAGTGAGAACCTTAGATTTATTTATAAGGTTATTTCTATGGATGGCATTACATATAAGTGTAAGGATTATTTAATGTTTTGGAAAATGCCTTGGAACATTGGTATAGGACTGAGTGAGTGGTTTCCCAGAAATAAATCCACATATGGAACCTGAACATGGATGTGGATCTGTAATATATTTACCTAGGGGTCAAATGTAGAACATGATTTTTAGGGTCTAACATGGGGTAATCCAGTACACGATAATGTGCCTTTCTTCTTTAGGGAATCAAAAATTCTCTATGAACCATCATTAGGTATTTAAATATATGTTCAATATTAATAACCTAGGATTAACATATAGTGTAATATATTAAGTAATTTTTCATGATTGAGGAATACTATATATAATTTATTTTTTGAATATGTTTTTCAATGATATGATAAGTAATGCTCACTCTATGCTTTTTATTTTAATAAATAGAGGTAACCAGCGGAAAATGGATTAACATTGAATGTGATGGATGATTTTCTAAGGAGCAGTAAAGGTGGATGATCATTATACTAAGAGATATTAGGATTATTCCTAATCAGTTTTCATGGAACATGGTTAATAACATGTACATTAACCGACTATCTAATTCACTAAGGAAGAGAAAGAATGAGTTTTATGAGAGTTTGCATAATGTGGTACATGTAATGGTTACAATGCTGATGATGAAAAGACTATAGACTAAATGTGGAAGGAATGATGTATCAGTTAATATGATGATGTATCCATGCTAATGGGATAAGGATAATTTTGAGTAATAAATTATTTTGTGTACTTGGATTAAAGAAATGTGTTATATGATTGCTTAAATATATATGGATTGTTCAGTTTATGTTCTTCATTACTGTTTTCTAGGAGCAGATTGAATTGTTTTGATTGAATATAAATTTGATATAATGGATAGGTTATGTCCATGGAAAACACATTATTAAGGCAATGATTACCTTTAATATGATTTTTATGTGATGGTAATATTGCTTGGATAAATATATATTTGGGATATTAATAAGTATATTGTAAGGTACTAATTCCCTTTAAAGTAATTAATAACTTATAGGATGGCTCCGCATTCCCCCGATGCTCTCGGCACTCTCGTAACTCCACCTTCTTCCCCTTCCTCATAGGGGTTTTCCAGCTTCGTTGCTTTCTCCCAGTGCTCTCAACGCTTTTTTGGGCTTCACTTTCTCTAGGTCTTCTCCATTTTTTCTTTCGATGGTTCCTATTATCATCTCCCTATTTCTCCTCTCTCAACTTCACGATGGCCTTTCTCAGGTGCCTTTCTATTCTCTGTCCCATGTTCCACCACTCTTATCCAGGTCAGATCTGGAGTGGAGGGCACAATGAGGTTTTGGGATATTGTTTAGAGATTTAGGATCCTCTCGGTGCTTATTGTCTTCTTAATTCAGGGTTTTAGCCCTTGGTCTCCTTCTATGGTTTCATCCCATGGTCGGCATTTCCCAGTTTCTTCCTCGGGTTCCTATCCCATTCATTATTACTCACTCTCGGTGATTTAGGGTTGTCTTCTATTGGGGATTTTAGTTTTCCTATTGTTGTTTTATCCTTGGATGTGGTGTCGTCATATGGTGTTTGTTGTGTTGCGATGTGGAGGGTAGTGGTGATGGACTAGGTCTGAGGTCCCTCGGTCGGTGATGGTCTTTCCACTATCTCATCCTGCAAAAGCCCATTTTTTCTCTACTCTGGAGCCAGGCTTCATGCATTCTCTCTGAGGTGGAGATGTGTGACGGTGTACATGGTTCTTTAGGATGTCAGTTTGAGTGGGAGGTTTTGGGAGGCGATGGTGATGATGATCGTTCAACGGTGGCATGGAAATGGTGCTCTTGGTTATTTTTGGAGTGTCGGTGGAATGGTGGCTATAGCTCTTCGATGATGGGAGTCACTCAATGGCGACGATGATGGTTTGAAATCAAAGATTTCCAGTGGGTCTAGCCACCATGGTTGGTGGATGATGCATTGATGGTATTGACATAGGTGATGAGATGTTCATGATGATGAATAATGGTTATATGTGATCTGGTTTGTGATGTGTCGATGGTATTGGTTGTCAGTTCGATGTAGTTTGGTCCAACAACAGTAAATGGTTTTATGTATTTTGATTTCAAATTTTGAATTGGTTCTATTTTGGAGGCAATGTGGAAAGCTTTTGGTTGGTGCACATGGTGGTTTTATTTTGGTATGTTGTTTGAAATTATTTATGGAGAATGTGTCATTGAAAATGTGTAATTTTTGTATGGTTCACACTTACCCATAAAGTGGTTTTAATAATGGAATGGAAATAGTAAATTGCATATGTAATTAATAACTTTTTGACAAGACATTTATGTTATTATGGATTATGTTTTCAACTTCTTTGGTTAATGGAATATATCCAATAATATATAGAATAGGTATGAATTCATGTTATCCAAAATTATTTACAGTAATTCATTTTATTACCATGATTCATGAGAATATATTATTTGTATAATGACATGTTTTGAATTTGACAACCATGGGATGGATTTTGATATATAGGGGAATCAATGATAAGCTGATTTCAAGACACTATTTCTAATTTTTTCTATTTTCATCTTTGAGACAGGTTATATGGTTAACTATTCATGAAAAGGTTATGTTATACATCAGAGGAAGTATTTATGAACTGAGTTTCTGTTCCAAACCTTGGTTAAAATTCTATTTATTGATTAACGATATTTCAATGATGTCTATATTTTTTATTTTTGAATTATTCTAGTGTGGATTTAGAAAAGAAAATAATTTATATCGGGCCACAACCATTCATGTTCATCAAGGAGACAGGTAATGTTCCCATTATAGAAGGATGATGATTTCTTCACACCTACCATTATCCTACATGATGTCTTGGTTAATGTATAATTAATTTTGATGTCTAACTATTTATGATGAAATAATAGATATTAATGTTTAAAAAAAATTATTTTCATGAATTGTTATAGATAAAAAGATATACATTTAAATTTTTAGGATTCTTAAGATATGATAATAGTGTATTTTAACACTTGAGGCATCAATGTTAATTTCTCAATGCCCATTACACATTGTGATGTATAGAATAGAAATTGATAAATGTAGAACTAAAGAATAATTTTTTATAGAAACATATGAAGTAAGTATATTTCCATATATTATTGTTCAATAAAAGAATTAGTCTACATTAGGATAAAGGTCAATTGAAAATGATGGTCCTAATACAATAATTGGGTTGAACTGATGGCCTTTCAAATCATTACAACATTATGCATTTGAGACCCACAAATTCTATTTGACCATTCACATGTTTGTTATTTATGACCTTAATAACTCCCTATAAATAATTATTCTTTTATTCCATTTCAAATATTCACCCATAGCCTATTTCTTCATAACTATAATCCTACTTATATGTTACATTGGGTAACCATTATTGGTCCAACATTCCCTTTTACCCGATGTTTTAGTATTCATTTTTACAGTGTTGGTTTATATGAATGAAAATTTAATGTATTAAAACTTTGATAACCCATTACACTCTCTAGTACATAATATAGTTAAGGAAGTGTATTTATGAAACCTTAATATTACCCTCTATTTTGTCAAATATCAGAGTTCCTTCAAAATAATGTTTTCTGAATAGGATTTCTATAAAAATTCAAAAACTATCCTATGATAATTAAAATACATTTTTACCATTTTTTCAATTTTTCTATTTTTTTCAATGGAAACATATATTATCTATTCTAATAAGAAATTGTTCTATACATTTTACCATGATAAAGGAATATTGTTTCATCCTCATATGACATGTTGATATTTATATGTTTTCATCCATTTGACGATTTCTTCTCATGTTAAATTGTTAATTTTTTTGAAAATGTTTTTAAATGAGATTTTCAACGAAATAAAACTAATTTTTTTTCAATCCTCTTTTATAGGTTTTGAAGGAAATTTTTTTTTCAGAAAATAATGAATATTTACTTATAAGTGTTCGTGGAAAATTAATTTCAAAATGAGTTGAAGAGTCATTTATAAGTATGAAATTTATTTTCTATAAAAGGGTTTTTAAAATGATTCAATGATTCTTTATAATTTTTTAACGAAAAATACAATAAAAAATATTTTAGGTTATTTTTATATCTTTTCAAGGAAAAATGATTTGAAAATTTTCTCATGCTCCAATTATAAGAATATGAAAAAAAAATTATCTTCTTGAATATATGTTTTCAAGGAGAGATGATTTCAAAAAAATTTGAAGTCCTATTTCTA
The DNA here is from genome assembly GCA_963277665.1 of Viscum album. Taxonomy (NCBI): domain Eukaryota; kingdom Viridiplantae; phylum Streptophyta; class Magnoliopsida; order Santalales; family Viscaceae; genus Viscum; species Viscum album. The sequence goes on from OY728136.1 coordinate 966,851,144, forward strand.
ATTATTTAATGTATTTCAAAGGAAATTGTTATAAAAAAATTATGTATTAAGGAAAAATTTTCAATGACTAATGTATATTTTATTCAAATAATTTTTTCAAAATATAAATGCACGTTATATTCCTTCTAATATTACATCTGTTGATGTTACTCATGTACTTTTAGGAAATAATATATATATATTATTTGTCTTCCTTCCTGAATGGCATATGTTGTTATGTAATTATTCTTATGAACCCCATTACTCTTTCAAGGGTTATATGCTAAAGAAAAAACTTATTTTAATGGGTTAATCATATGAATAAATGGCAATGAAACATGTTTATTTTTATACATGTTATATTATGATTACATGTTTATGATAGACATTTCATTTCGTGGGTTAGGGTATGATTGTTTATGATTTTTTTGAACATGTATGTATCATTTTACAATGAGATGGTTGGGACCTGTATCTCCCTTGAAGAAATTTAGTAATGATTTAACCTCACGAAAATAAGGAATATTGTCTTTGGAATGATGATTGACTACTAAGATGGATTTGGGAGTGAAACATGACTACCAAAATTGTTTGAGGAATGAACTCATGCTTCTATGATGACCATGGGAGTGAACCATGACTACCAAGAAGGCATGTGTAACATCCTAGGTAAATAAAGAATATGAAATTTTCATATTTATTAATATTTGTGAATAAAATTTCAATATTACTTTAAAGGGGGTGCTATTTTTGATGGCGTACCCAACACACAACAACGAGTTTCTTTGAAATCTTACGTTGCACACTAATCATATAATAATTTTATTTTAAATGGTAGTTAATGCCTTTCAATTGTAATGGCGGGAATGAACATAACTAACTACAAAATGGTTATATATTCTTGTAAATTTTTTTTTCATTTATCCAATAAATGTTAGAGGCTTAAAATGCAAATGAATCCAATTTGAAGCATAAATCTTCTAATATTATTTAAAAGGTCGATTAACCTCCTTTTGATGGCAACCCATTTTTATATCTACTTTTTGACAATTTTATATGTTATATTTGAAAAAATAAAATCCTTATTTAGAGTCAAGACATAAAAATTTACTTTGTATAAATTTTTTTTATTTTTCCGATAAAGTTCATTTTTAATTAATAGGGAAAATGATGTATTTTAATTCAAAACCTCCTTTTAATCTAATTTATTTATATGGTCATATTGTCTTTTTAATATGTTTTAAAGTGTAACTAAAATATATTTTTTCCATTTAATCCAATGGTGGTAATTTTAATTAATTTCACTTTAAAATTGGACATAAACACATGTCACTCTTTTCATAGATATTATTTCTCCAAAACACGCTATTTGTGTTGAAAGTGTGAATTGATTATAAAATTAATTAATGAAACATTTATGTTTTTAATTTGGTAAAATTGATATAATTTTGGAATTTGTAATATCAAATATAGCTTTGGGTGAAGTTTTGGTATTTTTCTGACAAATGATCATTTTCAATGAATAGTGAAAAATGATGCATTTTAATTCAAAACTGCCTTTTCATCCAATTTATTTATATAGTTATATTGTCATTTTAATTGGTTTAAAGGTTTAATTTAATAATTTATTTATAATTTAATACAATTTTGGTCATTGGATGAAATTTTACTTTTAAATTGGATGTAAAAACAAATCAATCTTTTGATAGATTTTACTTCTTAAAAACTCGTCTTTGGTTTTGATAAAACGAGAATTACGTTAAATTAATTACTGAAATTTTGTTTCTTTGAATTTGATAAAATGGATTCCATATTAGGAATCATAAGGTCCAAATTATTTAATTAAGACTCTTTTGTTTTTGGAAATTATGATTAGTAACGACGGTAATTATCTTTAATTATCGTGTTTAATTAGTAATCTGGTAGTTAAGGGTAAACAAATAATATCATAAAAATATAAAATGAAACCAAAATGTGTCCTAATGATATTGGTGATGTCATGGACAGCTATGGGATTCCTTGTTCCAACTTGGGACCCCATGGAATCACCTTACTATGATAGTGACATTTTATCATATTTTTTTAAAAGAAAGGAAAATGTAACCAAAGTATGTATCATCTAAGTAAAACAATTTTAATTTTGTTTACATAAATTATGTCAATGACTATAAAAATTCATTGGGAAGATACAAATATATCCTACATGATGTTAATGTTTTTTATAATTTTTAGACATTATATAAATAAATTTATTTATGACACCGTGATGATGAAATGATTACCTCATTAATGAATGATTTAAATAAAATAACAAGATAAGGTAAAATCTAAAACCTACAATTGTAAAAAAACCTATCGTATGGGTGGATTTATAAACATTATCACCTTATCCTTGAAATATATAATTTTGGGACCTTTTATATCCAAAAATCCTTTTATAATAAAGTTACTTTTCAAGACTTTCCAAGAGTGCCCCTCTTCCCTCTTATAAAAGCCCCCACCTCTACCCCCTTACACACACCTCTCAATCCATTGGATCGACCAAAATCTTCTCATTTTATCTATCCACATCCCTATATTAATCCTAGAAGCCTTACCTTAGGAATAAATCTCTTCAAAAAACCCTTTTGGTTCAAACCAATGGGAGTTACCCGATTTAAAGGTAATGTCTTCTCTAATGTTCTTTTGTTTTATTTTGCTTCTACAACTCCTTAAAATCTTTTTATTACTTTATTTTTTAACAAAACCAATATATTAAATATAATAGGCTGTTTTTATGAGAAGGATTCGAGTTACAATTACACACACCTCCAGAAAATGGTTAAATAACATACAATTTGTGTCGATGATGAATTACTGCCTCACGAAACGATGATTGTTCAATCTTCTCCTACCATCTCTCATGGTGGCCATTATTATGGAACTATATTTATATATGATATATATTATATTTAATTCCTCTATATTATTCTTCATTTTACATTTAAAACATACCTTTATGCTTTTCATGTTGTGCAAATGCGATAATTTCATTTGAGTAAGTGTAGACTACCGCCCCCTCAGGTGATGTGACTCATTCACACAATACATGGAATGTATAAAGAATGAAATTAATGAACTTTTGAGACATATATAACATATGTATTATACTATAATTATAATAAATATATATACCTCATTTAGTTTTAATTCCATTAAAATGACAAAGAAATGAATGCAGCGTTCATGCGTACGTACGACCCACCGTCTCCATGAACGATGCATTTCATTTTTTTATCTCCAAATGTTATGGAATAGTATAAAATTAATATACACTGGATATATATGATATTTAAATCATTAATAGTTTTCTGGAGATTGTGTATTTATAACTACATGGACAATTCTTTTCAAACAAGTTCATTTTTGACTCATGTACCGAACATCGACAAAAACGTCTGATATGAACTCAAATAATTAATAAATTATTATAACATTATAATATTAGATATGAATTGAATAATAAAATTTAAATGAGGTCCTTAAGAAATTATTAATTTATCAATGTTTATTATTCAGTAATATAAATAAACGAACAAGACAAGTCAGACTTGAAGTAAGGGATCCTACCACTCTCTTTCTTTTTAAGTACTCTCCTTTATGTCAGTTATTTTAAGACCCTATTTATTATGTCGGTGGATGTTATTTTATATTTATCTTACTTTACTTTTTATATTAGTTTTATGATATACCCTATTTGATCTCATAAATCAATTTTTGGGAGTTATAAGTGGCGTCGTTAGGCTGCCGAAATATCATAAGGGATTTTGTATCTCAATTTGTGTTACCGTGAGATTCAGGCTACATTTGCCACTAATTGATTTTGTGTGTTGTATTTACTTCTCATGATTTTATTCTTTGAGTAAAATAATTTAATTTATGGGTATTAACATCTTCATTGTATTATTCATCTTTAATGGGGTGTACATTTTGAAAGTTACCCAAATCGGTAAGGGATCCTTTCACCCTCTTTTTAAAAGACATATTTTTGTTAGGTCTTTTAATATACATCTTCTTATGTTGGGATATGTTATTATATATCCTTATTGATTTAAATGTTATGTAAAAGTATTGAGATACCCTTCTTATCTCTCATCATCTCATTTTCAGAATTTTAAAGTGACGCTGGTTGGCTGTCGAATTTCTGTAGGGGAACTTCTTAACCCAATTTCACTTCTTTGGGTTAAACCTATACTTCTTGATTATCACGTGATATGAATATGTGTGGATGACTTCAGATTTTTGTACCCTGAGTATCCACTTATATTTGGTGTATTTATATTTTTCACACATAATTATGTCATTTCTTTATCCTTGCCTTAATGGTGTGATCCTTGATGGGGATTACAACTCAATTTTTTCTCATTGAGACATTTCATAATGATATTCAATTTTATTCTTTTATAAAGTGTATATATATCCCCTTTTAAAATTTATATCCATATTATGTCTCTACTAAAGTCATTTACATGTTTTAAAAATGGTCTACTTTCATGTGGCTTATAATTTAAATGTTCAAAATGGAAAATGACTCTTTTATTAAAGCATTGTTTTAAATGGTTTTACAGATTTATTCTTATAAACATTTATCATCCATGTAAATGTTTTAAAAATGCTTTTAAGGATTTATTTATAAGGACATGAATGTTTTAAAACCCTTTCAAATGATTCAAAGTTGTGTTTGACACTTTGATTCTAAAATCTCTTTTTAATCTATTCTTTAATATTTTCAAAGTATAAAGGTATATTTCTATCATTTAGTTTTAAAGATTTTATTAGATGTTTTTATTTATGATAATATCATGATGTGATCTCTTGTGATTGAAATGTGGAAATTTTATTTTTCTCTTATGTGTGTTTTAAGTGTTATGATTATGTTATGGTTCTTGTGAAATGTTTATGAAATCGGGTTGTTCCGTGATAAACTAAGGGTGGGTGAGCCCGAGATAGCTCTCTAATGCATTGGGTAACATGATGGAGTTAAATTCTAAGGTTTCCCTGAAGAGATTTAGGGAATATACTGTGATGGGTATTCCAAACGTATCCATGAGGGTTTCTCCCTACGTAAAAATGTTATGAATGCCTCAAGTTACCTTTATGTCTTATGACTTCGATGATTTATTCATAAAACTTATTATTTCATGAGGTATGTTAATGTGCTTATGTTGAAAGAGTAAAGTATGACTTCATTGATTCTTATATATGCATGGACTAATGTTTTCTTTTTGAATTTTTACATCCCTTACTGAGCATTTCATGCTCATCCCAAGTTATTGAAATGTTTTCCACAGGACTAAAAGATGAATTGGGTCAAGGATGGGATCAATGAAAGACATGCTACCTATGACATGGAACTATACATGTTTCTTTTTAAGAGTTTTTATTTTGTGAAAAAATGGAAATTGAGTAGGAGTATCTACTATGTAATCTTCTGAGATGTAGTAGTTATGTCCTAATTCTCTAAAACTCTAAACCCGAAAAGAACCTCAATGTGAATTATTCATTTAATTCATTATTATGTAATGTTTTAAGGCTGGGTCTTTATAGTTGGTATTAGAGGTCGGTTATGATAAATTTATAGGTTAGGGTATTCTTTAAGCATATGTGACATTACCATAATGGTTAGGATTTCAGAAAGAGTCATAGCTTTAGATAAAGTGAATGAGTTTAAGATAACATTAATAATTTTATCATATAATTATATTATGTTTCTAATGATATACTCACACTGAAATTTTCGGTTTTAGTAAATGGATGGATCTAGTAGGCACTAAAGTAACAGTGGATGTGCAGAAAACTGTGACGATTTTTTGAAAGAACAACTGAATGATATGGGAGCTACAATGAGAGCTCTTGTGGTTTGTCTCAACCAAATATCATGAGTCCTGATTGTACACATTAACCTTGGTGAGTTCTCTAATGCATCATGTATGAGATAACCAACTCGATGTGGAAGTTCAGGTAAAAACTATAAAGGTAACAATTAGGGTTTATATGATTCTTACTTTTGAGGTAATTATGGGTTACTATATGTTATGATGGAAAATGAAAGGCATGAGATAAACATGAGGTTAAATTAGGTTATGGTTATTTTTTATGATTTTATCTCTTTTTGGGGAATGTTTTAAGAATTATATAGTTTAGGAAAAAGGACAACACACAGACCGTGTGACAACCCGTTGCGTCAGACAAAGCTGAGGGAATCGAACCCACAACCATAGTGTGACTGGTATTTATCGCCTACCACCTGACTACGTGAAGTCCCTGGTTAGTATGAAAAATTATTTTTAGTTAGATGATTTTATGAATCAAGAATAAGTTGATTTTCGGTTATCTAGGAAATTATTGACCTATCATGTAGGATATATGATTAGGTTAATTACTTTTCAATATGAGACATTAAGAACAACTAATGTTATTTGAAGATAAATGTTAATATTTACCTTGGAAAACAATGTGATTAAATCCTTCAAAGATTTGGGTTTCAATCTTAGTTTGGTTTACTTTGAATAATTTTATGGACAATTGTTTATCGGATGGTCTTTGTTGAACTTTGGGTTTTGTTGGACAAATTTTGGAGATTAAGAATAGATTTTCTTTTTATAAAGGATTATCCTTTTTGGGTATTATCTGATCTCGTACTAACAATTTTGGTTTTGGTTATGGTTTAATGACATGGAAAATATATAGTTATCTTTTGTGTATTAGGATATTCTGTAGAAGTTGATAATAGTGCTCTTAATTTGAACAAGTCATCATAAATACTCGTCTTTTGGAGAAAAAAACAAGAGTTAGTGTAAGAAATCTAGTAAGAGACGAAAGTCTACACGACAAGTAAGTATGTTTACTTGTGATTTAGTTAATCTCATAAATAAATTTCTCAATGAAAATTAACTTAAAACTAAAATTTTTTCTGTTAACTTTTCCTACCGGGGAATCAAATACTATTTAACCCATCACAATTTTGTAATTTTCTTGGGGTTAACTTTCTTCTAATCATGTTTTCTATCACTCTCCATCAGAACATGAACCTTTGCTTTTTCTTACATATCCGTGTTTTTTTACATAGAATCCTTGTATGGGTTAACTCGGGTGACCTTTGTACTTCTCTATTGTTATTTTAAAGTGATAGTTTTACTGACTCTTGTTCCGATGTGGGACTTTCAATGAAGTTTTCGAGCCCAATTTTAAAATTGCGAGGACGCAATTCTCAAAAGGGGGGAAGGATGTAACATTCCATGTAAATAATGAATATGAAATTTTCATATTTATTAATATTTGTGAATAAAATATCAATATTACTTTAAATTTAATGCTATGTTGGATGACGTACCCAACACGCAACAATGAGTTTTTTTGAAATCATATGTTGCACCCTAATAATATAATAATATTATTTTAAATTGTAGATAACGCCTAGCCATTGTAATAGTGAGAATGAACATAACTAACTACAAAATTATTATATATGCTTTTCAAATATTTTTTCATTTATACAATAATTTTTAGAGGCTTAAAATGCAAATGAATTCAATTTTAAGTATAAATCTTCTAATATTCTTTAAAAGGTCAATTAACTGCCTTTTGATGGTGAACCCTTTTTAAATCCACTTTTTGACAATTTTATATGTTATTTTGACAAAATAAAATGATTATTTATTATCAAGACATCAAAATTTACTTTGTGTAATTTTTTTAATTTTTCCGATAAAGTTCATTTTTTTAAATGAATAGTGAAAATGTTGTATTTTAATTCAAATCCTCCTTTTAATATAGATTATTTATATGGTCATATTATCTATTTAATTCGTTTTAAAGTGTAATTAAAATAAATTTTTACCATTTAATCCAATGTTGGGCATTTGAATTAATTTCACTTTGAAATTGGACATAAACAAGTTTTATTCTTTTAATAGATATTGTTTCTAAAAAACACCCTATTTGTTTTGACTGTGGGAATTGATAATAAAATTAGTTAATGATAAATCTAGGTTTTTAATTTAATAAAATTGATATAATTTTTGAATTTGTAATATCAAATATATATTTGGGTGAATATTCAGTATTTTTCTGACAAATTTTCAATTTCAATGAATAGTGAAAAATACTGCATTTTAATTCAAAACTGCCATTTCATCCAATTTATTTGTATAGTTTTTTTTTCATTTTTATTAGTTTAAAGGTTTAATTTAATTATGTTTTTATCATTTAATACAAGTTTGGTCATTGAACATAATTTCACTTTTAAATTGGAAGAAAAACAAATCAATATTTTGATAGATTTTACTTCTTAAAAACCGGTCTTTGGGTTTGAAAATGGGAATTATTTTAAATTAATTACTGAAATTTCTGTGTTTGGAATTTGATAAAATGGATTCCATATTTGGAATCAGAAGGTCCAAATTATGAATGTAAGACTCTTGTTATTGGAAATTATAAATAGTAACCAGGGTAATTATCTTTAATTATCGTGTATAATTAGTAATCAGGTAGTTAAGGGTAAAAAAATAATATTATAAAAATATAAAATGATTTCAAAACGTATATTAATGCTATTGTTGGTGTGATGTACGACCATTGTATGCCTTGTGATAACCATGGGACCCCATGGAATCACTTTAATGTGATAGTGACCTTTTATCATATTTTTTTTAAAGAAAGGAAAATTTAACCAAAGTATGTATCACCTAAGTAAAACAATTTTAATTTTGTTTACATAAATTATCTCTTTGACTATAAAAATTAATTGGAAAGATAAAAATATTTTTTACATGATGGTAAATTTTTTATAATTTTTAGACATTATATAAATAAATTTATTTATTAACCCATGATGATGTAGTGATTACCTCATTAATGAACGATTTAAATAAAATGGGAAGATAATGTACAATCTAATACTTACACTTTTCAAAAACTAATTGGATGGGTGGATTTCGAACCCTTATCACCATATCCTTGAAATATATAATTGTGCGACCTTTTATATCTGAAAATCATTTTATAATAAAGTAACCTTTCATGACATTCCAAGAGTGACCCTCCTCCCCCATATAAAAGTCCGCCACCTCTACCCCCTTCCACACACCTCTCACCCCTTTGGCTCGACCAAAATCTACTCATTTTATCTCTCCACATTCCTATATTCATCATAGAATACTTACCTTAGGTATAAAGCTCTTCAAAAAACCCTTTTGGTTCAAACCAAAAGGAGTTACCCGATTTAAAGGTAATGTTTTCTCCTTTGTTCTTTTGTTTTATTTTGCTTCTCCAACTCCATAAACTCTTTTTATTACTTTCTTTTGTAACAAAACCAGTATATGAAATATACTAGGCTGTTTTTATGAGATTAATTAGAGCTACACTTACACACACCTCCGTATAATGGTTAAAGAACATACTGTTTTCGTGGATGGCGAATTACTGCCTCACGAAACGATGATTGTTCTACCGTCTCCTACCACCTTTCATGGTGGTCATTATGATGGAACTATATTCATATATGATATATATTATATTTATTTCCTCTATATTCTTCTATATTTTACATTTAAAACATACCTTTATGCTTTGCATGTTGTGAAAATGCGATAATTTCAATTGAGGAACTATTGACTACCGCCCCCTCAAGTGATGTGATTCGTTCATGCAAAGCATTGAATGTATAAAGAATGAAATTAATGAACTTATCCGACCTATATAACATATATATTATACTATAATTATAATATATATATATATATATATATATATAAGGCCCCAGCCTTAAACATTACCTAATCTTGAGTTATTTCAAGAAATACTCATTGAGGATCTTTTCAGGTTTAGAGTTTTAGATAATTAGATCATATATCATGCATTACATTCTACTTGTAAACAAGGTGGTTACATAAAAGACAATATTCACTCTTCTCATTAGAGGAAACATATTTTAAATAAAACATGGATTCTTTCTTGACACTTTCTTGACCCTATCACCACATCATGTACCTTTCCCTTGACCTATGAAAAACATTTCAAAAACTTGGGATGAGCATAAAAATCTCAGTAAGGGATATAAAAATACTGAATGAAAACATTAGTTCATGTATACATAAGAATAAATGATATCATAGTTTACTCACAAAACATAAGCACTTTAATCAGACCTCATGAAATCATAAGATTTATGAATAACTCATAGAAATCATAAGACATAAAGGTAACTTGAGGCATTCAAAACATTTTTATATAGGGATTAACCCTTGTGGTTACGTTTGGAATACCCATCACAGTATATTTCATAAATATATTAGGAGAAACATTCACGTTTACCTCCGTCACGTTACCCAATGCATTGGAGAGCTATATCGGGCTCACCCGCCCATAGTTTGTCATGGAACCACCCATCTTCATAAACAATGCCCAAGAACCATAACATTATCGTATCATATAAAACATGCATAAAGGAAACAAAACATTCCACATTTCAATCACAAGATATCAATACACCACATTTATCTAATAAAAACTCTATCAAAAACATTTTCAATACAAAAATAAATGAAATGTAATATGGGGTATTTTTTTCATTTTAAAAAAAAGTTCTGGCTTGTAGAGGAAGCTGAAACTCAAATAATGGTCACGGCGGCGGAGAAGTCATTGTCGCCGAATACGTAAGGAAAAACATTCCTTTTTTATTTTATTAAAATGCTTCGTATAAAAATATTCCTTTTGAATAAAAGTAAAAGTCAATGGGGATTATACACCTTATAAATGAAAGTTTTGTATAAAACAAATTATGCCTCAATGAAAGGAGATTGAGACGAAGTCCCTTACCTCGAATCCGACTTGACTCGACCATTATTTAATCTCCTGAGTAATAAACATGATTTAGTTTATACTTTCTTAAGAACCTTTTTCAATTTTATTATTCTATTATATCACTTATTACCATGTTATGAACACTTTGTAATTATTTAGGTTAATAACGGTCTTTTTTTCGATCATTGGTACTTGAGTAAAAAATAAACTCCTTAAAATTAAAAGTTGTTCATGTGGTAAAATATCCATTATATCCAGAATTATATTCAGGATGTAGATATCATTTATATAATATATATCCAGTATATAGATGCATTTAAAATATTACATAACATTAAGAGGTAAGAAATGAAATGCACCATTCATGGAGACGGTAAGCTGTTCGTACGCAAGGACACTACTTTCATTTCAATTTTGTATTTAATGGAATTAAATCATAATGATATAAAGGTAAATTATAATTAAAATATAATTTCATATATAATATTATTAACTCCATCCTTTACACATCCCACATATGGAATTAACGAATCAAATCACTTTGAGGGGGCGGTAGTCTGCACTTCCTAAAATGAAGATATCGTGTTTACCCATAATGGAAACCATAAAGGTATGTCATAAATGGAAATTACAGATGATTAAGGAAAATATAAAAATATTATATATCATATATAAATATAGTGACATCTTAATGGCCACCTTTGAAGGTGTTAAATGAATATTGAACAATCATCGTTTCGTGAGGCAGTAATTCTCCATCCACAGAAACAATATGTTCTTTAACCATTAGACGTATTTGTATGTAACTATAGCATGAATACTTTTCATAAAAACATCCTATTATATTTAATATACTGTTTATGTTTCAAAATAAAGGAATAAAAATAGTTTAGGGGGTTGGAGAAGCAAAATAAAACAAAATAACACAAGTGAAGACATTACCTCTAAATCAGGTAACTCATCTTCGTTTGATCCAAAAGGGTTTCTTGAGAAGATTTCTGCCGAAGGTGAGCCATCTAGGATTAATATAGGGATATTGGGAGATTATTTGAGTAGAGGTGGGATGAGCCAAAGATCTTGAGAAGTGTGAGAGATGGGTAGGAAGTGGGGACTTTTTATAAGGGAGAGGACGGGCTCTTTTGGAAATCTTGAAACTATTATTTTATTCCAAAATGAAATTCGGTTTCAAAAGCTCCAAAAATAATTAAAGTTGAAGATAAGCTGGTACATGCTCGAAATAAAATAATCCAATAATAAATTTAAAAGTTTTGGATATTATTATTAACATTATCTTCTTATTTATTTAAATCATTCATTAATGACGTAAACACGACATCATCATTGTGTCATAAATGTTTTTAATTGTTTTGATGTCTAAAAATTATAAAAAATTTACCATGATGTAGGAAATATTTGAAGATATATAATGAATATTTATAGTCAAAAATATAAGTTATATAACCCCATGTAATATTTGTTTTAGTAAAACAAAACATGTTTGTGACATTTTTATTTTTACTTTAAATAAAAGGTATTAATGTCATTATCTTACCCATTTGGCTCCATGGGGTCCCAAAAATTTACCCATGGATTGTTTTGGTGGGAAATGAATTATCCAATATGGTTAGGGATTGTGTCAAGAAATTTTTATATTTTTATAATATCGTTTTTATCTTAAATTACACTAATTACCTCTAATCGCGGTTAAAAAACTCAAAAGTTACTATTCACCAAAAAATATTTTAATCCATTTGACCCACATTTTACATAATAATGATAACCATGTATGTCGGATTTTTGAAATTCAATCCATAGAAGCGGTAAACTTTCATTTAAACAAAAAAATCAGTTTGTTTAACTACCACTTAGTGGTTTCACTATTCATCAAAAATTTAAGTTCTTCAAAAAAATACCAAAAATTCACCCTAAGCTATATTTGATATTATGAATTCAAAAATAATGTATATTTTTAAAAATTAAGAACATATAAGTTTCATTAATTAATTTTATAATTAATTCTTGTTGTCAAAATAAATATCGTGTTTTTTAGAAACAATATCTATCAAATGACTAACACTTGTTTATGTCCGATTTCAAAGTGAAATTAATTCCAATAACAACCATAGGATTAAATGGTAAGAATATATTATAATTTCCGATTAAAACCAATTAAAAAGACAATATATCCTTATAAATAAATTAGAGTTAAAGAGGTTTTGAATTAAAATACAACATTTTCACTATTCATTAAAAAATGAACGTTATCAGAAAAATACCAAAAATTTACACAAAGTAAGATTTTATGTCCCAATTCTAAATAAGAATTTTATTTGGTCTAATATAATGTATATGAGTGACCAAAAATATATTTAAATAGGGGTTTCCATCGAACACAACCACCCATTAAAGTAAAATTAATACTTAATTCAAAAAATATTAATAAATATGAAAATGTATTATTTTTTATTTACCAGGGATGTTACACCCTTCCCCACTTTTGGGAATTGCATCCTCCCAATTTATTCACTTAAATTAATGGGGTTATTCATCCCTCATAACATTCTCAGATTCTCATGTTGCCTCTTCAATCATGTGGTTTTTCCACAAAATCTTTATTTGATGAATCACCTTATTCCGCAATACATGCTCCATGTGGTCAAGAATCTGGACCGGTTGTTCCCCATAAGATAGATTCTCTTCTAGCTGAACTACCTTTGGACTCAAAACAAGATATGGATCTGGAATATACTTCCTTAACATTGAAACATGAAAGATATTGTGTACCTCAGATAAACTCGGAGGTAAAGCCACTCGATATACAACTAATCCAACTCTCTTCATAATTTCATCTGGTCCAATGAACTGTGGACTCAGCTTTCCTTTCTTAACAAATTTATATCACTATTTTCCATGGTGAAACTTTGAGAAAAACATGATCACCTACCTCAAAAGAGTGATCCTTCCTCCTTTTGTCCGCATAACTTTTCCGCCTACTCTTAGCTATTCTCATGTGTCACTGTATCAACTGAACTTTTTCTACCATATCTTGTACCAATTCTGGTCCCATAATCTTTTTTTCAGCTACTTCATCCCAAAAAGCTGGAGTTCGACAGCGCTTCCCATATAATTCCTCAAATGGTGCCATCTGTATTCTAGAATGAAAACTGGTATTATCAGAAAACTCAACAAAAAAAAGATGTTGGTCCTAACTTCCTTGATAATCCATCGAACAAGCACGTAACATATCCTCCAAATCCTGAATTGTTAATTCTGACTTCCCATCTGATTGAGGATGAAAATCTATACTGAAATTTAATTCAGTACCCAACGACTTCTGAAGGACTTTCCAAAAGTTAGAAGTAAACCTTGGATCATGATCAGATAACATGGAGAGGGGAGATCCCTGTAACCTGACAATCTCTTTATGATACAAACATGAAAGTAGATCTAGGGAAAAAGTTTATCATATAGCATGGAAATGAGCTGATTTAGTCAAGCAATCAATAATAACCTAGATTGCATTATTACCTCGAGGTGTCTTCGGAAATCCCACAACGAAGTCCATGAATATATTCTCCCATTTCTACTCTGGCACTGGTAAAGGCTGAAGCATCCCTTTTGGTAACTGCCACTCTGCATTAACCTGTTGACATGTCAAACACTTCACAGTAAAATCATAAATATCTCTTTTCATTCTGTCCCACCAGTAATACTCCTGAAGAACTCTATTCATCTTAGTACTGCCTGGATGAACTGAAAATGGAGAAATATGAGCTTCACATAACAACTCTCTCTTTAACTGTGAATCACAAGGCACACACAATCTCTTCCAAAATCTCAAAACACAATCATTATCAGTGTTGAATTTAGACAACTTACCCTTCTGAACCAGCTCTACCGTTTTCTGCAACTCACTGTCTTCCTTCTGTGCTTGCTTAATTCTGTCTGATAGAGAAGATTTCACTGATACCTGAAGCAAAACAGAAGGACATCCTGCACCAACATCTTCTATGACAAATTTCATCAAATCCTTAACCAAAGTATCATGTTCTAAATGTAACATGGTTAATGAAGCATTACTTTTTCGACTCCAAGCATTATCCACTTTATTTTATTTTCCCTGATGGTAATGAATTGTACAATCATAATCCTTGATTAATTCTATCCATCTCCTCTGTCTCATGTTCAATTCGTTATGAGTGAATATATACTTTAAACTTTTGTTATCAGTATATATTTCACACTTTACTCCATACAAATGATGCCTTTAAATTTTTAAAGCGAAAACAACAGCAGCTAATTCCAAATCATGTGTAGGGTAATTTACCTCATGAGTTTTCAATTGACGTGAAGCATAAGCAATTACCTAATCATTCTAAATTAGGAAACAACCAATTCCTTTTAATGAAGCATCACTGTAGAACACAAACTCACCATTCCTAGAAGGTAGTGCCCAAACTAGATAATTCACCAATCTTCTTTTCAATTCCCGAAAACAATCATCACATTCTTTTGTCTAGATGAACTTATAACCCTTCTGAGATAGCTTAGTCATTGGACTAGATAACCGTGAATATTTTTTTACAAAACTTCGGTAATAGCCTACCAAACCAAGAAAACTAAAAATCTCGGTTACATTTGTGGGTCTGGTCCATTCTTCAACAACCTTTGTTTTTGAAAGATCAACAGTTATTCCATCTTTAGAAGAAATGTGACCAAGGAAAGAAATTTGTTGCAACCAAAACTGACACTTGCTGAATTTCCCATACAATTTCTTTTCTTTTAAGGATTTCAAAATAACCCTTAACTAACTTTCATGATCCTCTTTACTTTTTGAAAACACCAAAATATCATCAATTAAAACAACCAAAAACTTATCCAAGAACTCATGGAAAATTCTATTCATAAAGTCAATGAATACAGAAAGTGCATTGGTTAGCCCAAAAGGCATAACTACAAATTCATAATAGCCATATCATGTACGAAATGCAGTCTTCGGAACATCTGCTTCATTTACCTTCAACTAATGGTACCCCGATCTCAAGTCAATCTTTGAAAAATACTGAGCCCCCTAGAGATGATCAAACAAATCATTGATATGAGGCAAATGATATTTGTTCTTAACAGTGATGTTATTAATGGCTCTATAATCAATGAAAAGTATCATTGAACCATCATTCTTTTTAACAAATAAGATAGGAGCACCCCATGGTGATGTTCTAGGTCAAATGAATATTTTCTCTAATAAATCTTGCAATTGCTCCCTCAACTCTAAAAGTTCTATTTGAACCATTTGATAAGGGGGTTTTGAAATTTTCTTAGCATCAAGAACTAAGTCAATAGTAAATTCAACTTCCCGATCTGGTATTATTCTAGGCACCTCATTAGGAAAAACGACAGGATACTCATTTACCACTGGCACACCATTAATATAAACAGTTTCATTGTTTTCAAAAATATGTGCAAGGTAACATTCATTTCCATCTATTACAAATTTCTTAGCCTCTTGATATGTTATCAACAGTAAGGGTTCATTCTTGTACACAAGCTGAAAGTCTTTATGAAACGAAACTTCTTTATCTCTACAATCAATCTTATCATGGTAAACATAGATCCAATCCATACCTAGGATAACGTCATACTCTACTAGAGGTAAAACAATAAGGTTTGTAAGTAGGTTCTTTCCACGGATACAGAAAGGAAGATTCTTATAAATTCGTTTTGCCTCAACATTTCCCCCAGGTGTTTTTACCAAAAGTTCAGGAGTCATTTCTTGAGATGGTATTCCCAATTTACTAGAAAATTTTTCAGAGATGAAAGAACGTGTAGACCCTGAATCATACAACACACTGGCATAATCTGAAAAAACAAACAAAGTACCTGATACCACTTCATTTGATGGATCAACATCTGCTGAAGTAGTTGCAAAATATTTCACCACACCTTTCTTCTTGTAGTCTGACTGCTTCACATCACTCGAGCACTTTTTCAGACACTAGATTTCATAATGACCCATTCCATTTCACTTGAAACATTTCACTAACTGTAAATCATATTTTGTCATACCATAACCCTGATCTTTTCCAGTGCAATGATGAGCCTTATGAACTATCTTACCACATCAGTAGCACTTTTTGGAATTCAAAAGACATTCCCCAACTTGCTTTTTACCACATGTAACCCAAACTGAAAACATAGTTTTCTTATCCTCAGAACTTTTTGAAGGATTCTTCCCTTTCTCCTACCACCTCGGTATCATCTACTGTTGGTTGTTATAGAACACTTGATCAATGGGAAACACAATTTCACCCTTCTCAGCACATCGAAAAATATTTTGATAACATTTGAACTCACAAGAAGCTAATGACATTAGATATTTTGGCTTTAATCCTGAGTAAAAATGATTGATTTTACTATCAAGGTCTCAGATAAAATTTGGAGCATACCTTGCCAATCGAGTGAACTTTTCTTCATAAGCATCCACTGAGTCGTCCTCTTGCGTCAATTCCAAGAATTATTTTTCCATCCTAAGTCGAACAAAATTAGGAAAATATTTCTAAAGAGACATACCTTTGAATTCATCCTAGTCAAGAGAATCAATCTCATCAGCGCCACAGATATTTTTAACCATCGACCACCACTGATCTGCTTCACCCTCCAAACAGTAAATAACAAGACTGACCTTTTGATTGATTGAACACCCCATGACATCGAAAATGTTCTCCAGTTCTTTAATCCACCCTTCATCTAGCATAGGGTAAGATGATCCTCTGAATGATGGGGGATGTTGCCTCATGAAATGTTCTACCACTAACACGTTCCTCTACGGTTGATCTGGCTGATCTCATGCATGGATACCACCAAAATTTATCGCTTGAGTCAACTGTACCATTACTGCAACAAAATGTTCAGTTCCAATTCCGACCATCTCAGGATGCTGATTTGGAAGGTCATTTCCTTCGGTATGTCTTCTAAGCACTACTTCCATGTTTCCTCTGCAGAAAACCATTCTGAAAAAACATGTCTTAGATGATGCTACATGGTAATCTTCAAATGATATACCATTTAAATTTGACCATTAAAAAATATTTTTGTATGATAATTTAATAGAATTCTAACTCTGAAAGTTATATAAATATACCTTTCATATCAACTATAAGGACCTAGCCTTAAACATTACTTAATGTTGAGATATTTCAAGAAATACACATTGAGGATCTTTTCAGCTTTAGAGTTTTAGAGATTTAGATCATATATCATGCATTACATTCCACTTAAAAACAAGGTGGTTAAATAAAAGACAATATTTACTCTTATCATTAATGGAAACATATTTTAAATAAAACATGGATTCTTTCTTGACAATTTCTTGACCATATAACCACATCATGTACCTTTCCCTTGACATGTGAAAAACATTTCAAAAACGTGGGATGAGCATAAAAAGCTCAGTAAGGGATATAAAAATACGGAATGAAAACATTAGATCAGGTATACATAAGAATTAATGAAATCATAGTTTAATCATAAAACATAAGCACTTTAATCAAACCTCATGAAATCATAATATTTATGAATAACTCATAGAAATCATAAGACATAAAGGTAACTTGAGGAATTCATAGCATTATTATGTAGGGAGTAACCCTCATGGTTACGTTTGGAATACCCATCACAGTATATTCCATAAATATCTTAGGAGAAACATTCACATTTACCTCTTTCATGTTACCCAATTCATTGGAGAGCTATATCAGGTTCACCTTCCCTTAGTTTATCACAAACCCACTCGTTTTCATAAACAATTCCCAAGAACCATAACATAATCGTATCACATAAAAAATGCATAAAGGAAACACAACATTCCACATTTCAATCACAAGATATCAATACACCACATTGATCTAATCAAAACATTATCCAAACCATATTCAATACCAAAATAAAATAAATGTAAAATGTGGTATTTATTTTTCATTTTAAAAAAAGTTCTGGCTTGTAGAGGAAGCTGAAACACAAATAATGGTCGCTGTGGCGGAGAAGTCGTAGTCACCGCATCTGTAAGACAAAAATTCCTTTTTTTTAGTAAAATTCTTCGTATAAAAAGATTCGTTTTGAATAAAAGTAAAAGTCAAAGGGGTTTAGACACTATATAAAATAAAGTTCTGAATAAAACAAAATATGCCTCAATGAAAGGAGATTGAGACGAAGTCCCATACCTCGTGTCCGACATGACCCGATCGTTATTTAATCTCATGAATAATAAACTTGAGTAAATTTATACTTTTTAAGAACCTTTTTAAAGTCCATTATTCCTTTTATATCACTTATTACCATGTTATGAACACTTTTTAATTAATTAGGTTAATAACGGTCATTTTGTCGATCATTGGTACTTGAGTCAAAAATAAACTCCTTAAAATTACAAGTTGTTCATGTGGTAAAATATCCATTATATCCATAATTTTATTCATTATGTGGATATCATATATATAATATATATTCAGTATATAAATGAATTTAAAATAGTACATAACATTTAGAGGTAAGAAATGAAATGCACCATTCATGGAGACGGTAAGCCGTACGTACGCATGAACGCTACTTTCATTTCTATTTCGTATTTAATGGAATGAAATCATAATGATATAAAGGTAAATTATAATTACAGTTTAATTTCATATATAATATAATTACCTCCATACCTTACACTTCCCACATATGGCATTAACGAATCAAATCACTTTGAGGGGGCGGTAGGCCGCACTTTCTAAAATGAAGATATCGTGTTTACCCATAATGGAAACCATAAAGGTATTCCATAAATGAAAATTAAAGAAGCTTAAGGAAAACATAAAAATATTATATATCATATATAAATATAGTGACATCTTAATGGCCACCTTTGAAGGTGTTAAAAAATTATTGAACAATCATCGTTTCGTGGGGCAGTAATTCTCCATCCATAGAAACAGTATGTTATTTAACAATTAAACGTAGGTGTGTGTAAGTGTAGATCGAATATATTTCATAACAACATCATATTATATTGAAGATACTTGTGTTGTTTCAAAATAAAGGAATAAAAATAGTTTAGGGGGTTGGAGAAGAAAAATAAAACAAAAGAACAGAAGTGAAGACATTACCTTTAAATCAGGTAACTCTTCTTCGTTTGAACGAAAAGGGTTTATTGATAAGATTTGTGTAACAGCCCGAGATTTTATGAAAAATATTCTTTTTAATTTTATTAATGTCTTGTGTTGTACGCTACACCAAAATGAGCTTGCACAACACGCATCTTTGACTTGCCTTGCATTACACGCAATCGCAACCTTCCTCTATAGCGTGCGTAGTACGCAATACCAAGTTTCACTAAACAATGATATGCTATATGAATAGTAATAACCACTTTTTAAATTTTAGAAAATTTATCTCTCAAAATGGACTTCATTTATGGATTCGGAGTATCGAATTTAACCTAAGGTGAAATTTTGGTACATTTCGGATAACTTTCATATTCTGATGAATAGTGAAAATTACTAAATTATAATTAAAAAACAACTTTTTTGATCGAAATAATTAATAGTGATAAATTATTAATTTGAGTAGTTTTAAAGTATATTTAGAATATATTTTTACAATTTAATACAATTTTTGTCATTGGATGTAATTTCACATTTAAACCAGACATAAACAAGTGTCAATCTTTTGATAGATATTGTTTCTTAAAAACACGCTATTTGTTTTAACAACGGGATTTAATTATAAAATTAATTAATGCAACTTCTATGTTATGAATTTGGTAAAATAGATTTCATTTTTGAATTTGGAATATGAAATATTTCTTAGGATGAAATTTTGGCATTGTTCTGAAAAACATCAATTTTTGATGAATAGTGAAACTACTAAGTGGTAGTTAAAAAAAACTGAATTTTTCATAAAACTTAATTTTACCGCTTCAGTGAATGGAATTTCAAAAATCCGAGAGACATGGTTGATGTCAGTGAGTAAAATGTGGTTCAATGAGATGAAAATAATTTTTGGTGAATAGTAACTTTTTACTTTTATTTACCACGGTTAAAAGTAAATAGGGTAATTAAGGGTAAAAATGATATTAATATTACCCTAACACATGCCATAATCCTATTGGACAAGTTTATCTTGACCAAAAACAACCTTAAGTGTAAACTATTATCATTTAGGCCCACTTGGATTAGATTAGGACATTTATTATTATTTAATTCAAAGAAGAGTTAAACGAGTTAAAATCAAAGTTTATTTACTAAAACATTTTTAATATAGGGTTATACATAAGATAAATTCGATTATAAATATTAATTATAAATCTAAAGAGATTTTCTACATGATGGTATTTTATTTGTAATTTTTAGACATCAAAGAATTTAATTTATTTATGACACAAAGATGATGCAGTAATTATCTTATTAATGAAATATTGACATAATTGATATTATAAATACACAAATAAATGTAATATGAGACTTTTTATGAATTACACTAATTTTCTAGGTTACTATGATATATTAGAGTTGATTTAATCAACTTGGTTCGAACATATAATTCTGTTATGAATTTCACAAAAATCATGTATCAAATATTTTCAAAATTGACACAAAATAGTTTTTAAATCAAATTTTATATTATTAATTGTTATTTTATTCCTAAAAATCTAAGGATCGGCCAAATGACTTAGATAAGGATATATGTATTAATAATATACAATTTGGGGTTCTTTTGGCATGTTATAGTATGTGTATTAACCATATAGTGAAAGAAAACAAAAAGACACGGTAAAAGTTAAATTATTTAACTTAGAGTTAAATCTAATTGATAAGGTTAAAATAATACCCTAAACTTGTCTAAATCCTATTGGATGATAGGATTTCGACCCATCCCCACTTTAGCTTCGAAATAAGACCCTTTGGAACCATTATAAACCGATTTTGACTTTAATATAAAATAATATTTTGAGATATTCCTAAGGTGCCCCTCTCCTCCCTTATAAAAGGACACCTCCTCCCCCTCCTCACACCAATTTGAGCACTCAAGCTCTGCCAACCCCTGAAAAAATCTCTTCTACACTTCCCTAGAAACATCCTAGAGGTTCTGGTCTTCCTCAAAGACCAAATTTAGTGCCCTAAGAGGAGGTCTCAAAGAGGCGCTTCAAAGAAGAGGTAATTACCTTTACCAATTCTTTCATCTTTATTTCTTCATGCACTTCTTCTTCTTAGGTTGTTTCATTATGAAGTAATAACATCAGTATCACTAATATACTGATATGTTATTATAAGTATGAAACAACCCTATTTCACCATCTATCAATCTTACGGAAAAAGAAATCATCGCGCGTGCGTACGTACAGAATACCGTCTCCACGCCGTGGTGTAATCTATTTTCCACCACCACCTTACATTGATGGGTATAATGGTGTAAAGAATAAATATACATAGATATTACAACATCATATTGATTCTGATATATTGTATAATCCACTCCAATTCAATTCAATAATTATGGAAATGATATCATCGCTCGTGCGTACGTACGGACTGCCGTCTCCACGACGCGATGAGATTCATTCTTAATGATTAACCATTCATGAATGATTATAAAGTATATATAATAAGTACTAATGAAATATATGACATAATAATGATACTGGATTTATTTATATATATAGATATGTATGTCATCTACTTACTTCCATTCAAGACAATAAGGAAAGAAAAAACAGCGTTCATGCGTACGTACGGACTACCGTCTCCATGAACGGTGTTTTTCATTTCATTTATGTATCTATTATATATATATATATACTGAATATATATGATATATAAATCATATTTTATATTATGGAAGTAATTAAATCATGATATAAGTTATAATAATGTCAAGAACAACAAGTCAAAACACCTACGATAAATGAAACGATTTTACCCAAAACGCTTCTTTAACATGGAATTTACAAAAGAACGGGTAATATAAAGTCATAAGTGAACCATATATCATATCATAACAATTAATATGATAATGTAATAAGTCAATGAAATTATTTAAATCATTATACAGGAGGTTCGGACACATACGAAGCAAATCAGACCTAGGGTAAGGGAAATATCACAATCTTATTTTTATCCGAGATTGTTTTTTCGTAAGTATTTACTGGGGTGTATTTTATCATCCACATACATATTTCATCAATATGTAATATTATTTCCATCCACCTACAATTTTTTAAATCCATTTTTACCCTTCGGTGAGTTTTTAGTAATATGTATGAAAGGAATCTTTTGTCGTTTTTCGTACGAGGAACTTTTTGACTTTTCCGACAAAAGTACGAAGAATGTTTTTTAACTTATACGGCATGAATGGATTTTTAAAACATTATTTCCAAGAAGCTTCCTTTACAAGTTTTCAAGTTTATTTTTAATCAACTTATTTTATTTTAAAGTTGTATTACATGTTATGAACGGAAAAATGTTTTTGAAGTAGAAAGGATATTTTCCTCAAGAATAGAGTTCAAGTATTTTATCAAAATTATTTTCCATCTAAGATAATAAAAGGGTTCTGTTTTTATACCTATTATTACATGGATTTGAATATGTTGTGATGGAAATATTTTTATGAATTCCTTAATCTTATATGAATTGTTTTATGATGTCATGTTTTTTAAGAATCCCATTTTTATTACGTGGATTACGCTATGATGTATGGTTTATGATTATGTGGTACACATAAGAAAGGATTCATTATAAGATGGGTGGGACCTATATCTCCATCCAATTCATTGGGTAAATATTTTATATCTCATGAGATAGATAGGGATGGAACGGTAGGTTATACCGGTTCAGTGAAACAGGACTGAAACGAGGGTTACTCGATTCAGAAAGGGACTTTGTCCACTAAGATAGTCTTGGAAATGAGTCTTGACTAACAAGAAATGATTCTCTATGATTATGTGTGAATGCCAAAAAGTTTCATGTTTTAAGTTATGATTATTGTGATTACATTTCACTACCATGATTTACCCCATGTTATGAAATTATGATCTCTTTTGCAGGTTAAGATTTCCAAAAGTTATGTGCTTATGATGTGATTGATATTTCTTTTGTTTACCCTTACTGAGCATTTGAGCTCACCCTTTTATGTTTTCTTTTCCACAGGATATAAAGAAAGGTTTTAGGTAAAAAAAAGGAAGATCTTTATGGGAGATTTTGAAGATCTTTCACCACGATTAGAAGATTATATTCCGAGTTTCAAAAGACAGTAAACTATTACGATCCTTGTGTGTGTGTTTTTTGTTATGTACTAAGTATTCCTCAAATGTAATGTAATGTCCATGTACGTTAATCTTCGGGTCTCTACATTTGGTATCAGAGGAAAGGTTTAGTCAACCTTTGGAAACTCGGATGCAAAAACGTTAGTGAGATCCCTAGAGTTATTTCTAAGGTATGTCTATGGATGTCCCTAAGGTTAAGTATGCGTATAGGTTATAGTACTAGGATTACGCTAACGATCATAGAATTAAACCTAAGGTGTTAGATATTTAAGGTACTCCCCCTTTATTATGTTGTTTTCCCTAGCATGATTTTTGCCTCTCACACTATTCTTTTTGGGTTTTAGAAAATGGCTGGAAACAAGATGATTCACAATAATGGAGGATATGATGGACAATGGAATGATATTCTTCATAATGAAATGGGATTTAGAAGTCCAAATGTCATTATTATGCCGAATCAGAAATCTCATAATATGATCAATAAAGTAAAATTTGGTAAGTTTCCTGACTCGGCTAATAAGAGAAAGATGGAGTTTCATGATGATCATCGAGGAAAGAAAGTTCAATTTCCCCTATGTAAATCATGTGGGAAGAGGCATCAAGGAGAATGTTTCAAAGGAACTGAAAGATGCTTTGGGTGTGGAAAAGAAGGACACAAAGCAAGTAAGTGCAAAGGAAAAGGTTCAGTTAACACCATGGATGAGGATAATGGTATTGCTACGACATCAACAATGGTTAAATGCTTTAAATGTGGAATGTACGGGCATTATGCAAACCAATTCCCTAAGGGAAAGTCTCATGAAGAGAATCAGTATGGTCGTATGGGAAGTATTTATGTTGATGATGATGAAGAAACTACAAATGATATGTGAGATGAAAGAAATGTTGAAGCTCAGTCAATGGTCTAAGAATGTAGTGGAATGATTACATGTTTATCATGTGTAATTTTGTATAAGTAATCTCATGGAATAAAGAGACATCTAAGGATTGTTACACTATTGACTTTCCTTGAGTTTTGAAAGTGTATGATTAATGTTACCAGTATCCATGGAAGTTTATTCAGATATTTTTGGGATGTAGATGATATGTGCATAATGAAGGGATAAGGAGAAAATTAAATGTTTGATAGTATTCATGAGCTCATGACTGATATAAGGAGAAGGTTATATTATGGTTTGAGTATATAGAGTTTTTGGATTTTGGTATGTGGAAAGTGTTAACTTTTAACAGTATTCATGTTTTCACTAAGGTTCAATGGGTATTCATTCTTCAAGAGAATACATGATTAAGGCCTTTGAATGTTTGGAATGTGACCAACAAGACATATCTTATGATATATGGGGATCAACGACAGTATTAAATCTCTGGTAATCATTTTCACTATGTTATGAAAGTGGACTGCAGTATTATGGATAAGCCTAAAGACTAGAATGGATTATGTTGGACATAAAGTAGTATTGTTTAAGGATAGAAGTTCTTTTTTCGATATTATTGATGGGATGTTATAGTTTTAGAAAAAGGACAACCTGCAGGACGGGCGACAGCCCATCGCGTCGGACAAGGCTATGGGAATTGAACCCACAACCGAAGTGCGACTGGCCTTTATCACCTACCACTGGCCTAAAGGAAGTCCCTGTTTAGTAGAAACTAGTTTTATTTTATTAAGCAGTACGATATATGAAGCATAAGTCCATTTTAGGAACCATATATGATTAATCTCACTATAGATCGACTTATGTATAAAATTTTTTCTATCCTTTTGTTTGAGACAGATGGAATGACCCGTCATTCTATCACATGATCTGCTAACACTTCACGAATAACAAATTCAACTTCATTTATTTAAGAGATGAAGTGGAAATTGTTCAAGGCACGAACAACAGTGAGATTGTACCAAAATGAAGTAAGTATTTATTCTAAGAAAATTTTCAACTTTAGGGAAATGATCTTGAAAACCAAAAATGTTGTCCTAGTGATCTTATACCTGATGAATCAGATGGTACCTTATAACATCGCAAATCTATGGATTTGTGATTACTGGATTTTCTATAGCCATGTTCGCTACCACTCTCCATCAGAACATGATGGTTAGATTTCTCTTCCATATCCATATTTTCACCTATGTGGAAACCTAGTGATTAGTTTATTTGGGTAATCGTTACATTTCATAATTTAGTTTTTAAAGCCATGTTTTGGTATTCTTTTTTACGTTGTGGGTTTCTATTAAAGAAACTTTCGAATAGTAAACCATTTATAACCCGACGAATTTCGAGGGCGAAATTCATTTTATGGGGGGTAGAATGTAACAGCCCGAGATTTTATGTAAAATATTCTTTTTAATTTTATTAATGTCTTGTGTTGTACGCTACACCAAAAGGATCTTGCAGAACACGCATCTTTGACTTGCCTTACATTACACGCAATCGCAACCTTCCTCGATAGCATGTGTAGTACGCAATTCCGAGTTTCACTAAACAACGATATGCTATATGAATAGTAATAACCACTTTTTAAATTTTAGAAAATTTAGCTCTCCAAATGGACTTCATTTATGGATTCGGAGTATCGAATTTAACCTAAGGTGAAATTTTGGTACATTTCGGATAACTTTCATATTCTGATGAATAGTGAAAATTACTAAATTATAATTAAAAAACAATTTTTTTAATCGAAATAATTAATAGTGATAAATTATTAATTTGAGTAGTTTTAAAGTATATTTAGAATATATTCTTACAATTTAATACAATTTTGGTCATTGGATGTAATTTCACATTTAAACCAGACATAAACAAGTGTCAATCTTTTGATAGATATTGTTTCTTAAAAACACGCTATTTGTTTTAACAACGGGATTTAATTATAAAATTAATTAATGCAACTTCTATGTTATGAATTTGGTAAAATAGATTTCATTTTTGAATTTGGAATATGAAATATAGCTTAGGATGAAATTTTGGCATTGTTCTGAAAAACATCAATTTTTGATGAATAGTGAAACTACTAAGTGGTAGTTAAAAAAAACTGAATTTTTCATAAAACATAATTTTACCGCTTCAGTGAATGGAATTTCAAAAATCCGAGAGACATGGTTGATGTCAGTAAGTAAAATTTGGTTCAATGAGATGAAAATAATTTTTGGTGAATAGTAACTTTTTACTTTTATTTACCACAGTTAAAAGTAAATAGGGTAATTAAGGGTAAAATTGATATTAATATTACCCTAACACATGCCCTAATCCTATTGGACAAGTTTATCTCGACCAAAAACAACCTTAAGTGTAAAATATTATCATTTAGGCCCACATGGATTAGATTAGGACATTTATTATTATTTAATTCAAAGAAGAGTTAAAAGAGTTAAAATCAAAGTTTATTTACTAAAACATTTTTAATATAGGGTTATACATAAGATAAATTCGATTATAAATATTCATTAGAAATCTAAAACGATTTCCTACATGATGGTATTTTATTTGTAATTTTTAGACATCAAAGAATTTAATTTATTTATGACACAAAGATGATGCAGTAATTATCTTATTAATGAAATATTGACATAATTGATATTATAAATACCAAAATAAATGTAATTTGAGACTTTTTATGAATTCCACTAATTTTCTAGGTTACTATGATATATTACTGTTGATTTAATCAACTTGTTTCGAACATATAATTCTGTTATGACTTTCACAAAAATCATGTATCAAATAGTGTCAAAATTGACACAAAATAGTTTTTAAATCAAATATTATATTATTAATTGTTATTTTATTCCAAAAAATCTAAGGTTCGGCCAAATGACTTATATAAGGATATATGTATTAATAATATACAATTTGGGGTTCGTTTGTGATGTTATAGTATGTGTATTAACCATATAGTGAAAGAAATCAAAAAGACACGGTAAAAGTTAAATTATTTAACTTAGAGTTAAATCTAATTGATAAGGTTAAAATAATACCCTAGACATGTCTAAATCCTATTGGATGATAGTATTTAGACCCATCCCCACTTTAGCTTCGAAATAAGACCCTTTGGAACCATTATAAACCGATTTTGACTTTAATATAAAATAATATTTTGGGATATTCCTAAGGTGCCCCTCTCCTCCCTTATAAAAGGACACCTCCTCCCCCTCCTCCTCACACCAATTTGAGCACTCAAGCTCGGCCAACACCTGCCAAAATCACTTCTACACTTCCCTAGAAACATCCTAGAGGTTCTGGTCTTCCTCAAAGACTAATTTTAGTTCCCTAAGAGGAGGTCTCAAAGAGGCGCTTCAATGAAGAGGTAATTACCTTTACCAATTCTTTCATCTTTATTTCTTATTACACTTCTTCTTATTAGGTTGTTTCATTATGAAGTAATAACATCAGTATCACTAATATACTGATATGTTATTATAAGTATGAAACAACCCTATTTCACCATATATCCATCTTACGGAAAAAGAAATCATCGCGCGTGCGTACGTACGGAATACCGTCTCCACACCGTGGTGTAATCTATTTTCCACCACCACCTTACATGGATGGGTATAATGGTGTAAAGAATAACTATACATAGTTATTACAACATCATATTGATTCTTATATATTGTATAATCCACTCCAATTCAATTCAATAATTATGGAAATTATATCATCGCTCGTGCGTACGTACGGACTACCGTCTCCACGACGCGATGAGATTCATTCTTAATGATTAACCATTCATGAATGATTATAAAGTATATATAATAAGTACTAATGAAATATATGACATAATAATGATACTGGATTTATGTATATATATATATATGTATGTCATCTACTTACTTCCATTCAAGACAATAAGGAAAGAAAAAACAGCGTTCATGCGTACGTACGGACTACCGTCTCCATGAACGGTGTTTTTAATTTCATTTATCTATCTATTATATATATATATATACTGAATATATATGATATATAAATCATATTTTATATTCTGGAAGTAATTAAATCATGATATAAGTAATAATAATGTCAATAACAACAAGTCAAAACACCTACGATAAATGAAACGATTTTACCCAAAATGTTTCTTTAACATGGAATTTACAAAAGAACGGGTAATATAAAGTCATAAGTGAACCATATATGATATCATAACAATGAATATGATTCTGTAATAAGTCAATGACATTATTTAAATCATTATACATGAGGTTCGGACACATACGAAGCAAATCGGACCTAAGGTAAGGGAAATATCACAATCTCATTTTTATCCGAGATTGTTTATTCGTAAGTATTTACTGGGGTGTATTTTATCATCCACATCCAAGTTTCATCAATATGTAATATTATTTCCATCCACCTACAATTGTTTAAATCCATTTTTACCCTTCGGTGAGTTTTTAGTAATATGTATGAAAGGAATCTTTTATCGTTTTTCGTACGAGGTACTTTTTGACTTTTTCGACAAAAGTACGAAGAATGTTTTTTTTAACTTATACGGCATGAATGGATTTTTAAAACATTATTTCCAAGAATATTCCTTTACAAGTTTTCAAGTTTATTTTTAATCAACTTCATTTTTTTTAATGTTTTATGACATGTTATGAAAGGAAAAATGTTTTTGAAGTAGAAAGGATATTTTCCTCAAGAATAGAGTTCAAGTATTTTATCAAAATTATTTTCCATCTAAGATAATAAAAGAGTTCTGTTTTATCCCTATTATTACATGGATTTGATTATGTTGTGATGGAAATATTTTTATGAATTCCTTAATCTTATATGAATTGTTTTATGATGTCATGTTTTTTAAGAATCCCATTTTTATAACGTGGATTACGCTATGATGTATGGTTTATGATTATGTGGTACACATAAGAAAGGATTCATTATAAGATGGGTGGGACCTATATCTCCCTCCAATGCATTGGGTAAAAATTTATATCTCATGAGATAGACCGGACTGGAACGGTAGGTTATACCGGTTCAGTGAAACAGGTCTGAAACGAGGGTTACTCAATTCAGAAAGGGACTTTGTCCACTAAGATAGTCTTGGCAATGAGTCTTGACTAACAAGAAATTATTCTCTATGATTATGTGTGAATGCCACAAAGTTTCATGTTTTAAGTTATGATTATTGTGATTACATTTCACTGCCATGATTTACACCATGTTATGAAATTATGATCTCTTTTGCAGGTTAAGATTTCCAAAATTTATGTGCTTATGATGTGATTGATATTTCTTTTGTTTACCCTTACTGAGCATTTGAGCTCACCCTTTTATGTTTTCTTTTCCCCAAGATATAAAGAAAGGTTTTAGGTAAAAAAAAGGAAGATCTTTATGGGAGATTTTGAAGATCTTTTACCACGATTAGAAGATTATATTCCGAGTTTCCAAAGACACTAAACTATTACGATCCTTGTGTGTGTGTTTTTTGTTATGTACTATGTATTCCGCAAATGTAATGTAATGTCCATGTACGTTAAGCTTCGGGTCTCTACAATTTGTGCATAAGGTCCGGCTTCTAGGATTAATAGAGGTATATTTGGAGCTTATTTGAGTAGAGGTTGGACGAGCCAAAGGGCATGAGAAGTGTGAGAGATGGGTAGGAAGTGGGGTCTTTTTATAATGGAGAGGAGGGGCTCTTTTGGAAATCTTGAAACTATTATTTTATTATAAAATGAAATTCGGTTTCAAAAGCTCAAAAAATATTTAAAGTCTAAGATAAGGTGGTCCATGCTCGAAATAAAATAATATAATAATAATTTGACAAGTGTTGGATATTATTTTAAACATTATATTCTTATTTATTTAAATCATTCATTAATGACGTAAACACTGCATCATCATTGTGTCATAAATAATTTTATTTTTTTTGATGTCTAAAATTATAAAAAATTTACCATGATGTAGGAAATATTTTTATATTTCTAATTAATATTTATAGTAAAATTTATAACTTATATAACCCCATGTAATATTAGTTTTAGTGAAACATTACATGTTTGTTATATTTTTATTTTTACGTTAAATAAAAGGTATTAATGTCATTATCTTACCAAAGTGGATCCATGGGGTCCCAAAAATTGACCCTTGGATTTTCTTTATCGGCCATGACTTATCCAATAAGGTTAGGACATGTGTAAAGTTATTTTTATATTTTTTTAATATCATTTTTATCTTAAATTACACTAACTACCTCTAATCACGGTTAACAAAACTCAAAAGTTACTATTCACCATAAAAAATTTTAATCCCTTTGAACCACATTTTACTTAATAATGATAACCATGTATGTAGTATTTTTGAACTTCAATCCATAGAAGCGGTAAACATTCATTTAAACGAAAAATTAGTTTGTTTAATTACCACTTAGTGGTTTCACTATTCATCATAAATTTAAGTTTTTAGAAAAATACCAAAAACTCACCCTAGGCTATATTTGATATTCCAAATTCAAAAATGATGTCTATTTTGAAAAATTTAAAAAAATATAAGTTTTATTAATTAATTTTAAAACTAATTACCGTTTTCAAAACAAATAGCGTGTTTTTAAGAAACAATATCTATCAAAAGACTAACACTTGTTTATGTCCAATTTCAAAGTGAAATGAATTCTAATGGCCACCATTGGATTAAATGGTAAAAATATATTCTAATTTCACTTTAAATCCAACTAGAAAGATAATATATCCTTATAAATAAATTATATTAAAAGAGGTTTTGAATTAAAATACAACATTTTCACTATTCATTAAAAAATTGAACACTATCAGAAAAATACCAAAAATTTACACAAAGTAAATTTTAATGTCCCGATTCTAAAGAATAATTTTATTTGGTCTAATAGAATGTATATGAGTGACCAAAAATATATTTAAAGAGGGTTCTCCATCAAACATTGCATCCCCATTAATGTAAAATTAATACTTAATTCAAAAAATATTAATAAATATGAAAATGTCTTATTCTTTATTTACCTGGGATGTTACAATATATCTTTTTTAGTTTTAATCCCATTAAATTGACAATGAAATGAATGTAGCCTTCATGGGTATGTACGACCTACCGTCTCCATGAACGATGCATTTCATTTTTTATCTCCAAAATGTTATGGAATAGTTTAAAATGAATATATACATGATATATATGATATTTAAATCATTAATAATATCTAGAGATGGTGTAATTATAACTACATGGACAATTATTTTCAAACAAGTTCAATTTTGACTCATGTACCGAACATCGACAAAAACGTCAGATATGAACTCACATAATTAACTAATTATTATAACATTATATTATGTGATATTAATTGAATAATATACATTAAAGGATGTTTTAAGAAATTATTAATTTTCCAAATTTTATTATTCAGGAATATAATGAAACGAACAAGACAAGTCGGACTTGAGGTAAGGGATCCTACCACTATCGTTCATTTTAAGTACTCTCTTTTATGTCACTTCTTTTAAGCTCATCTTTCTTATGTTGGGGGATGTTCTTTTATATTTCTATTAATGTAATTTTGATGTTAATTTTATTAGAGACACTATTTTATCTCATCAATCCATTTTTGGAAGTTTTAAGTGGCATTGTTAGGCTGCCAAAATTTCATAAGAGATTTTTTATCTCACTTTGTGTTCCCGTGAGATTCATGCAAAATTTGCCACTATTTCATTTTATGTGGTGTATGTTGTCCCCATGATTGTATTCCTTGTGTAATATACCTTAAATTATGGGTATTTACATCTTAATTGTATGATCCTTCTTTCATGGGATGTACATTTCGAAAGTTACCCTAATCAATAAGGGAACATTTCACCCTCCTCTTTTTAAACGACTTCTTTTTGTTAGGTCTTTTAATTTACATATTATTATGTTGGAATATTTTCTTATATATCCTTATTTCTATAAATTTTATGTAAAAGTGATCATATACCCTTCTTATCTCTCATCATCTCATTTTCATAATTTTAAAGTGATGTCGTTAGGCTGTCGAATTTCTGTTGGGGAACTTCTTAACCCAATTTCAATTATTTGGGTTAAACCTATACTTATTGATTATGCCATGATATTAATATGTGTGGATGAAATCTGATTGTTTTACAGTGAGTATCCACTTATATTTGTTGTATTTATATTTTTCAAACATAATTATGTTATTTCTATATCCTTGCTATAATGGCATGATCCATGATTGGGATTACATCTCAATTTATTCTCATTGAGACATTTCATAATGATATATACTTTTATTCTTTTATAAAGTGTATATACAGCCCCTTTGACATTCCATATCCATATTAGGTCTATACTAAAGTAATTTAAATGTTTAGAAAATGGTCTACATTCATGTGTCTTATAATTTAAATGTTCAAAATGGAAAAGGACTCTTTTATGAAAACATTGTTTTAAATGGTTTTAAAGATTTATTCTTTTAAATATTTATCATCCATTTCCTTGATTTAGAAATGATTTTATGGATTTATTTATATTGACATGATTGTTTTAAAACCCTTTCAAAATTTTCAAAGTGGTATGGGACACTTTGATTCTAAAATCACTTTTAAATGTGTTATTTTAATATTTTCAAAGAATAAATGGATATTGCTCTCAGAGAGTTTTAATGATTTTATTAGATATTTTTATTTATGATAATATCATGATGTGATCTCTTGTGATTGAAATGTGGAAATTTTATGTTTCTTTTATGCATGTTTTAAGTGATATTATAATGTTATGGTTCTTGGTCAATGTTTATGAAATCAGGTGGTTTCGTGATAAACTAAAGGCGGGTGAGCCCGAGATAGCTCTACAATGCATTGGGTAATGCAAAGGAGTTAAATTCTATGGTTTCCATGAAGTTATTTAACGAATATACTGTGATGGGTATTCCAAATGTAACCATGATGGTTTCTCCCTACGCAAGAAAGTAAAGAATTACTCATGTTATCTTTATGTCTTATGATTTCTATGAGTTATTCATAAAACTTATGATTACATGAGATATGTTAAAGTGATTATATTATAAGAGTAAATTATGATTTCATTGACTCTTATGTATACCTGGACTAATGTTTTCTTTTCGTATTTTTATATCTTTTACTGAGCTTTTTATGCTCATCCCATGTTTTTGAAATTTTTTCCACATGACTTAAAGATGAATTGGGTCAAGGATGAGATCAAAGAAAGACATGATATCTAAAAAATGGAACTATACATGTTTCTTTTTAAGAGTTTTTATTTTTTGAAAAAAATGGAAACTGAGTAGGAGTGTCTTCTTTGTAATCTTTTGAGATGTAATAATTATGTCCTAATTCTCTAAAACTCTAATCCTGAAAAGATAATCAATGTAAATTATTCATTTAATTCATTATTATGTAATGTTTTATCATCGGGTCCTTATAGTGAGAGGAGTAAACCTATAGCATGGAGATGGTCTTGGATGTGATGCCTTGGATACAGTGGAAATCATATTTTATATTCTAATGTGTCTGCCACAAATCAATGTTTTAATCCTATGTTATAATTCCATGGATTATGTTCTTTATTTTATTATGATTCATGTCTTATAAAACTCCAAGGATTATTCCATGATTCATATATATTATTTTTTATATGTTTCGTATGATATTATATTTTCATGATCTTGTTATCATACCCTTTTTCTCAGGATTATGATTATATATCTCCCTTTTTTCCATTAGTGAGAATTTTATCTCACCCCCTTTTATGTTTCATTCGTTAGGTTATCACGATATGTATTGTGTATGATGTGTCCATAAAGGGTTCTTGTGAAAATAAACCTAGTGTTAGATAAGGTATCTCACTTATGTATTAGTGTTTACGTTTCCATGTTTCAAAAGGCACTATAATAGTAAGGTCTTTAGGAGTCTATTTGTATAATGATTTATATATTCTGTATATGTTATGTAATGGTAATTTATGAAAAAATTGGATCATTATATTTATTATCTATGAAAGGATTTTTATGAACATCATATTTTATGATCATAATAACACACCCTAATGATTGTATTAAGATTTCATACAGTCATATATTTATATCCCTTATGTTTACCCTTATTGAGAATATGAGCTCACCCTTTCTCCGGTTTCCTTAAACTATTTAGGAATAAATGGTTAGGATGGGTATTCCTAAGTGGCCTATTATATTAGAATATCTACATGGGATATTTTGAAGATCATTCATGAAATATGAAAATTGTGATTATAATCACAATAAAAAATAAACTGTAGTGGTTTGAAGACATGATCTTATAAAATGTATTAAATATTCATTAAAAAAGATGAGATATTTATGTATGTACTTCCAATTAAATATAATTTTTATCAGATGGTTTTTTTGTAAATATATGGTGATTAATATAAAAACCAATTAGTGATATCCATATTGATATTCCTAGGTATATGGGCATGGATATGTCTAGGGATATCATTTAGGATATATTTAAGGATATTCTATGTTTTATAAAATATAAATGAATTTTTGTGAAATTTGGAGAATGTTTTTTCCATGAAATTTAATCCCTTTCTAGATACTGCATGTGGATATTCATTTGGAGCATAGGGACCTAGGTATAATAAATCAAAAAAAATATAAAATTGAAATTCACTCAATATGCATATAGTGTACTAAAATGGGAATTTTTTCACAGTTTTTTTTCACTCATTGTAGATATTAATAACAAATTAAAAAAATAATTACAAAAAATATTGAAGGATTTAAATAATTACCATAAATGATATAGACTTTCCCAATTTCGACGTAAATGGAAAATAAGGATTAATGATTTTGACATCCAATTAATTATTTTTCAAGATTATTTTGTGATTCCCAATTTTTTTCTCATGATATGATTCTTAGTTTTATTCAAAGGATAAAGCCCAATGGAACCCTATTAATGTTGAGTGTGATGTAAAATGCAATAATTTTCTTCTTGGTAAACCAAATTTTATGATAAAAAAATTAAAATATTATTAACATGAACTCCCACATTTTTTATTCTATGAATCATACTGAACATTGAAATGAGAGACATAATAAATAATGTATTTTAGTATTTCCAATGAGCTACCCACCTTTTAGTGGATATGTTGATCTATTAGATAATGATGAATGGACCAGTAAAAATGTAAAATTATATGTCACCATTTAGTGTACAGATAATTAAAAATTAATTTGTTTTTTTAACATTTATAAATAAATATAGATCTTTAGTTGGATATTATGAAGAACCTGAGGGAACAAGATTAAATTGAATCTACGGATAGGTAATATTTTAAAGGGATGTTCCTCATTAGATAATCCCCATGTATTCTATAAAAAATGATGGATAAATAATTCCATGAGCTCAAGAAAAAATATTGAACCTATAGGCACGTAGGAAGGAAATTTTACCTGACTTACATGGTATTCATATTGTTTAATCATCAGTATTGACTAAAAAATTTATAATTTATCCTAAAACCAAGTCTCTTAAATGAATTTTATTTACGAGACATTAGTCTTTTTCATGAATTGATTCATTTTTTACTTATTGTATACAAGTTATAATGTGAATGATAATCCAAAAAAACTTTTGAATAAAAAAGGGAAATGGTAAATCTTATTAAATATTAATGGATAAAGTGAATGATGATTCATAGCCCACACTTATCCTATCCTCCTTATTTTTGAATTTTAT
This sequence comes from Viscum album, assembly GCA_963277665.1. NCBI lineage: Eukaryota > Viridiplantae > Streptophyta > Magnoliopsida > Santalales > Viscaceae > Viscum > Viscum album. The sequence goes on from OY728136.1 coordinate 966,887,965, forward strand.
GTATAATTTTGAATGAATGAGTCACAAGTAAATAGTATTGTTCATGATTTAGAGAAATATCACGTGATTATATACCTTTACATGGATTCTAGAATAATGAAATCAAATTTGATATTTTATTGGTATAAGGAAGATAACATCTTTCACATGAAATTTTTCTTATATTAGATGATCTTATATAAATAATAAAGAGTGAATTAAAATTTTGATGTTTATATTTATCTACTAAATATTAACATAAGGGTTATGCATTATAGAATAGGTTTATGAGTTTTTGTTTGATCATTTGTATATAACATTAAAACCCATTCTATTGATATATGTGATTTGTGCTTATTATGCTTAATTATAAATTAGGATACAATTTTGGGAACAAAATTTTTTTGTTTTGTATATATGTTAAGGATAATGATATTAAAGTATGAACATAGTTAATAATTTGGTACAAATCATTAATGATATAGGTATACTTTAAGACTTCACTTATCATTAGTGTGGAGGAAATAATGGGATTTATTCTATCCCATTAAGATGTCACCACACTGCACTGATATCACTGATGATTTCTCTCTATATCCACTATCCATAGTTTACAGTAGTGAAGTGTTAAGGTTTCATGGAGTACCAATTCAATTTAATATGATTGGGATTTGAATTTTACCTTGATGTATTGGTGAATACTTCAGTAAGAACTTGATATAGAATTCAAATTTATAATTTTGCATCATCCTTAGATAGATGTTCCATATGAGAAAAACATTTGATTCCTAGAAGATATGTTCTGATATTTTTATATGGATTTCTATGGTTTTTGGGATCAAGACAACCTTTAGTTTTGTATTATATTTATACTATATTTCACTCAATAATTCTAATTTATTCTTATGAATAAAATTGTGGTTAGAAATAGAGAAATCCAATATACTGGAAGGATGTATTAAAAAAATCTATTTGGAACTATGAAAGATGATGGTATATAAGAGAAATTTGGAACACTTTGAAAAGATAAATGGATAAAAAATTATTATAGATATGTTATGCTTATAAAAATTGATGTGGTATATAATTTGATATCAGTAAGAAGGTATTTCAATGAATTTCTTTATGGAAGAAAGTAGGGTAACGTAATCCCATGGTGTATTTGCACCTTTAAAATACCAGATCATAATAGGAAATGAGAATATCATTTTTATCTTCTGATGGACCTATCTTTGATTTGCGATTTATTCAATGTACCTAACCTATGTAAGTATATACATGTTCAATAATGTGTTATTTAACTCATAGGTCATACCAGTGGAGCATGATCATTATTCTCTAGAGTAGTTGGTTGAAAATTACATCCCTTTTAGAAGGTTCTAGGAAATAGAGCAACACACACGGTCCATGATTTGTAAAAAACTAACTGTTTTTGGATGATATGTGGGAAAATGATCACATAATGAGGCATAAGTATCCATTTTTTAGAACTTGTGTGACAAATTTCATGGGAAAACATTATCTTAATGTCATTAGAATGTAAAACCATGATATTATTTTAAATATATTTTCCATTTAAATTATATCTTGTTGATATTTTGGGCTACACACAACACTATGTTTAGACTATGTTACAAAAAACACAATGTTTATCATGTATTATAAATAAGATAGGGATTATCTTCTATTAAATGCCACAATTTTTAACCTTATTTTACATTTAACAAGGTGTTTATCTTGTATTACACATAACAATGGGTTTACCTTGTGTTATATTAAACACCACGTTTAAATTAAATCTTCAATACTATTAAAATAATATATTTTAATATGATAATTGAAACCTATACATTAAAATGGTCCATATGAATAGTAATAACTTAAGTATGAAAATATATTTCCTACAATTTATATATAATAAAAAATTTGGAGAAAAATTAATTATCAATGAAAATAAAAACTATTTTATAGCTTTGGGAATCTTTTTCTCAAAAATTACTTTTATGTGCAAAAATATATTTTATCTAAAATAATTTAATTTTACTTGATTATTTTAATGGAATTCATAAAATATATATTAAATCACTCTTCTAACATTTGTAATATATGTTTTCTAGAAGCTATATATAAATAAATACAATTTTACACATAAAATGGTATTTTTTGAAAAATTAAAATTTTCACCGTTTTAATAAATATATTACAAAAGGTTTTTATCAATTTTATAAATTGGGTTTTAAAAATTATTTTCATTTTATTTATTCATCACAACAATATTATGTTAGGTAGATATTTTCAAAATTTTATATGAAGTTATTGTTTTATATGGGATTTGAAAGATTCTAATTTTATTACGAATTTTTATATATTTTAATGTATTAAAAAAAATCAAAAAAATTAAAATTTTTCTAATTGTATAATTATAGAAAAAAATTATATTAATACATTTTATTTCATTATAACTAATTTCCATTTTAACTTTGATATAGAAAAAATTAAATCTATTTAACATTTTCACATTGGAAAACTGCTTTCTCATCACTTCTACTGTATTAATATAAAATTAAATTTTACCAAATTTATCAAGGGTGTTTTGAAAAATTTATTACATATTTTTAATAAAATAATATTATATAATATTATAACTTTAAAATTTTATCATAATTAATAATAAAAAATGTAAAAATTATACAACAATGTTATGGTAAAAATTAGTTTACCAGAAGGATTAACTAAAAATTATAAGGGTAAAAAAATAATGAATCCAATTTAATGGAAATATTTTTCCAACAATATCTTCATTTTTAAATAATTTACAATTTTTAGAATTTTCATATGTGAAAATGTTGCAAAAAAATTTCCTTTTTAAAAATTAAAGGTGTTTTACCCGGCCCACATAAAAAATGATACCCCATATCCTATCCTTTTCACATATCCAAAACCACTTGTATCATCCATTAAATTTAAAACTAAATTCCTATATTCTATAAAGGAATCATATAATACTTAATTTATTCATAATTCATACCTCATAATACCTTTAGTTTGAACCAAAAGGTGTTTCATAGAGAAGTTGTAACATCCCTAATGGAGTATTTTGTTTAATTTTTTACTCCATATACATACAATTTTGTTAAAACATGTCAATATATTATTCCTTTTATAGTTAATATAATTATATATTATCATTTTAGTATAATATCCTAAATTCATGTCCATTTCCATCAAATATTTTGTGAAATCATTTATACTGTCTGCATCAAACTATCGAATCACACCCTAGTATCATTTATTTTCTATGACCACCTATCAAATATGGATATAATGAAAATTTTATTACTTATATATGATATTTATGATATAATAAAACTTCTGGATTCATTATATCACATTTTCCTTCTTACCTTTCATTTCATTGGAATATGATAACGTTGTTCATGTGTACGTAGAACAACCACCTCGTGAAGTGATCTGATTTGTCCATTAAATACATGGAAGGTAATAAGTGTATTTTTAATAAAAATATGTGAGAAATATGAAATAATAAATTAATATTTAATTTAAATATATTATTTAACTTAATTTCCTTTTGTCCATCTAGAAAATAGAATAATATTCCTATTTATGTACGACCTTCTATCTCCATAAATTGTAGATTTTTTTTCTATATGCACCGATTACGAATCACCAAAAATACATATATATTAAAAATTTATAAGATATATATATAATTTTTATTATTCTTTATATTATGTAACATTTAACAATTTAATAGGAACAAAAATAAAAAATCAACACATACCCAAAAAATAATACCGTTATTTCATGAAGAGTGACATTAACAGGGAATGTTTAATTAATCGAATATAATCATTATTAATTAAATAATATATATTAAAATATATATATGTATTATTAATTTTTAAATTTATACTAAACGTTTATTTATTATACATGATGATTGAATGTGTACCATGTTCTTCGAGACTTAAGAAAATGGATTTTCGTCTCAATATTATTTACTACAATACATGTTCCATATTCAAAAAATGATTATTTTTTATCAAGTGTATAAAGACCACGAATTTATTATTTCATGATTTTCTTAATGGAAATTTATATTTACAATTCCATTTGATTTATCACTTTCTTGGGGTTTTATGGTACCAAAGTTACCATATTGGTAATGGTTTTATGATACAATCTTACTATTTATCAATATTATTTATTTTTATTCATTTGATGATTAAATATTCTTCTGGATATATCTAGAAAGTAAATTAATTTATTACCCTCTAGTAATTCCAAGATATCAAATGGGATCCCATCATTTTCCTCTCTTTATGTGATCAATAGTTCAAGTGAATGTTTTGTAAGAAAACTAGCATTACCTCACTCTTCAAATGAAAATAAAATTGCTTCTAAAATAATGTTATCTGTAAATGTTTTAGAAAACGTTTTTTAAATCCTAAAAATTATTTATTAAGGATATTTTAACCCATGTGTAACTATTTGAAAACATATTTTGTAATTAATTATCATCATATTTTCCAAAAAAAGACATGTTGGCTTTTACTGAAAATTTGAAAGCAATATTTATTTTAGAAAGTAAGGTATGATTTTTATTTTCTACCTTTATATAAAAATAATTGTCTATAATCATGAATTATATATTTCAGTTCACATTAAATAGATATTATTTCAATGATGTTTTATAAATTATAGTGGCAAAAATAGATTTTAGGAGCAAAATGAATATTTTCCTTATGAAATGTTTTAAATGATTAATAGTGATTATTTTATAAGTTTCCATGTAGTTTTAAAGAAAAAATTTTGTGAAAAAATTAAATGTTTTAAAAAAATTTATTCCAAATTCGAAATTATATTCCTATGTAAATGTTCCATGTGAATATTTGAAATCATTTTCTATCTATAATAACACGCTTTGATGTTATATATTCTTTAATGTGGATAAGTCTCAATTATACCATCATAATTGTATCATTGTATGGTTATTTTCTAGGTTTTTTTATTTTTTATTACACCCCCCTATATTTCATCAGATATGATATGGTGAATTAATGAAAAATTTTATAAAACATATTTTCACAATGTGGGTTATGATGTTATGATATGATTTATGTTCAATGATACTGTGGATCAAATAAGTACGAGTTTCATTATAAGATTGATGAGACTTATATATCCATCCAATTAATTTGGTAATGATTTATATCCATGATATAACAATAGGAAACAATTTTATGGTCTTCACCCCCTATGTGAAAGGAGTGCATCGAAATACACTATTGGAAATAGGTGAATCTGGGTCCATAATAGGAAACTATTGATAAGTCCTAATCCACTGTGCCGATGGACATGGTAGTTAACAATGAAGTATGAAATGGTTTTGTAATATTTATATCGCTACCAATCTTTTTTTGAAATGAGATAATGTCAAAGGATTAAATATGAAGATTTGTAGAGCTTATGGGAAATGATTTTTTTTGAAATTATAATTTTTTATTCTATAACTACAGTTTATGATCTATTAATTGTTGGGTATGAACATCTAATGTTATGGTAATGTTCATAAACCCATATTGTTATTTTTTTTAAATTAATCATGGATTGATGATCACTACGTTTAATCATACTTAGAATCTTATCACACCCTTTATATGGATTTATTCCCTAGGTTATAAAGAATGTTTTAGTTGGGTTAAATCTATGTGGAGTAATATTTGGGAAAATCATTGTATATGTTTGGGATTTATCATGAAATTACAAGATTGTGTTTTCGGTATCTAAATAAAACTGTTGTTATCTACAAGCATGTTTTTATTAATAAAATTTAATATTTATCTATAATGATGTGATATATTTGTATAAAATATTGGTTCTCGATATATTAAATGAAACTCCATATTAAATGGTTTATTTTATAGGATTTGAGTTAAGTACCCTCAATCAACCTCTGAAGTGGGAAGTAGGGTGTGTCAGTTGAGATTCGTAAGACCATATATTTCATAAGTACCTGAGTAGAAATATGGGTTGAATCATATATAGGAAAGATAAATAAATATACTTTCCAGGTAGAAAAACACCTTTATGGTTTTGAATTATACTATGAGGATTAAAATTTAAAATTTTAGAAAAATTCCACTATGATGACCATTGTTTCCATTCCATGAGGGTGGAAATGACAATTCCACAAATGTGGTAGGCTATAAGTGCCCAATATCACCTCATATAGTACCCCCAATAGATCATACTTTTATTCATATTCAAGGAAATAATTCCTTGTTCTAAGAGGGTTTCATCTGACAATTACAATCTATACAGGGACCCCACGACCTACCTATATTCTGTATGAGCTGGACCAAATGATTAATATGCTTCACCCTATATCATTTTCTTATTAAGGCAGTCGTCCAGATGCTAGGTCTGGAAAATGTACATTTTATCAATCTTTGTGAATTTGAAAATGCCTATATTGAATTTGGAAAAGCTCGCGACCCATATTATTTATAATTCATGAATGTGTTTTTAGGACATGGTTACCTAGGAATAGAATAATTGGTATATTATCTGGAGTGAGTTTTATAAATTCTTTTAAGATTACATATTTCTATAAACACTGATTTTGGATCACGCTGTGGAGTTTATATACCTATAACATTGTGTTTTGTCTATGATTGAGTTTTCATATCTTTTAACTAAGATTTATTTATTAAATATATATATATATATATAGATGAGTTAAGGATATTGTGATAGGTTTGTGTATGGGCTTCTACGTTCCTGCAATGATAGTTCAAATTATTTCGAGTGAATACCATTTAATAAATATTAATGTATACCATAACCACATTTAATAAAATGAGATAATTTGACTATATAGGTTTTGGATTATCATCACCAGGATAAGGATTACATTTATCTAGTAGTTGGAAATGTCGCAATGACTATACACATAATGGAATTTGTAGTAAACAACCAAAACTGAATGTTATTTATAGTTTCACCAGTGTTTCAGGATGTTCTATAATAATACAAAATTTACTAAGGACAAAATTTATTTTTGATCTTTTTGAAATATGATGAATCATCAATTTTATTTCCCAAAATCCCCTCCAGATTATAATAACAGAGGGTACACACTGAAACATTTTTTGTTAAATGATTAGCATATCCAATTCAGGTGGTGAGTTAGAATTTAACTATCCAATATTTATATAGAGTTCCATGTGGTTATGGACTCTAATCATATAAATTGCAACACAACCAAAGAGGGTATACTCAGGGTAGTTTGGTTATGGCCTATAGCTGAGGGGTAGTGTGTTGAGAATTGTACATTTCAAGGAACTAATATATTATCATCTACATTATATTAAAATATATTTTTCATTTGAACTTTACATTGCATAATATTTATTTTCAAATTATTATATTTTGTTCCATGATATAGGGTGAATTTGTAGTGTAATAAATCACCACACACCTTTAAGGATCTAATCCAAGAGTATAAACTGATGTAATTAATTCCCTTTGGTATGAATGGTTAAATTTTTTATGGAGACTTATCATACTTGATATTATGGGTTTCAGAATCATACTCATCATGTACTTGTTTGGATCAAACAATACTCTTGTTTATTGTTTTCCTAATAGGGAGGTTTATCACAACACATGGGTGGAAAATCATATATTCATAATAGAACAGGGGTGTCCATTCTTGTAGATTTGAAATTGATAATCTTGGGATTGAGGATGGGTAGACTGAATTTATATTATTTTAATGAGATATCAGGCAAAGTTACATATTTATTTATCTCTTATAGTGGATTATATCAATTATATTTTCTCTCTTATATTTTCTAGACTACATCCCGAGGGAGAGCTAGAGTTAGAAATTTAGAAAAATTCAAGATAAGAACTAGTGTCAATACATCTTTTCGTGATGGAATATAAAAATCATTATGAACTAAATAATAAGCTAGATCATCTGGATGCTAAGGGTTTTTATGACCTTGTACTACATGAGGGGGGTTTAACTATCCTTATCACCAATATAGAATACAATTCTATAAGGGATTATTTTAATTACTTTAGTTTTTATTTAATTATGGTTAGGAACTTGTATAATTTACTACGTATATATTATTTTTTCAACTATTTCTATGGAGTGAGAATTTTCGCCACCATCAATTTAGGATAATGATATATTCGGGTGTGTGTTAGAGCATCAGTTTGGTCCTATGAATGTGCTTATATTGTTAATGGGTTTGATGATGCATGTTTTCTAACAATATTTGGATTCATTTATTATTTTCTTCATGGAATACATCTTGCTATAAGGAAATACTCAGCACAAACATTCCTGACTTCTTGATATCATTGTGATCACATAGAATGACCAAGAGTTTTATTCTATAGTCACTGAATGAACTAGTTGGATCAAAATAGGGCACTTTAAAGGACCAAAATTCTCTTAGAAAAGTGTATATATTTAACTAAATAAGGTGAGATTCCTAGTTTCCATGTATAATCCAAATGAAATTATAGAAAATTAGATTTTCAAGGGGTTATCTCGTACTATATGCTCATAATTCCATATTTCTCATGCCTTGATGTAACCATTATGATCTTAAGAAATATTAATATAAAATTTAAGTGTTATGAAGAATGTGATATATAATTTCCTTTCTTAAAATGTATAATGACATCAGTGCTGATCTAGATTCGTATAGAGATTGGTATTAAATATAATGACTTTTTTGATGCTTTAGGTATCATTCGATGATACATTCTGATGATGTAAGATAATGTTATGCAATTAAGGTCATGGATATTTATCAATTATGAGAATAATTATGAAATGCAAAATATCATGATGGAATGTTTGGTTCATGCCTTGCACTTTTTGAGGCCCTATAGATCCCTAGATTAGTTGTTGGTGTATACAGACCTTAAAATACTAAAATAAATATTTCTAAATTGATAAATAAATATCATATATATAATTAATTTTGTATAACTATAGTCATTTGATTTTGATCAAGTGTACATTCCTTGGACAATGCAATACAATTTTTGAGTCTCGATGATAGAAAATTTACAAACATGCAGTTAAGGAGGCCGGTAGTGAGTTGTATTCGATGGACTAGTTTTACGAGATGCATCTAGATTTGAAAGAATGTAATGGAAAACTTATCTAGATATAATTTGTTGTGACCTGTTCATTTTTGGATAGAGTGAAAATGAGGAATCTTTCAGATCTCATTGGTTTGATCAGATGTGAAATTTTTTATTAGGGACGGAATTCCTAGTTGCATCATTGAATGGGATGACATTATGCACATTAATGGAAATATCCCAGAAGATTCAATAATATAATAATTACTTATATAATTATCTAATTGGTCTTATTAATCATTAAATAATGTTGTAAACAATATGTATCATGACTTACGCCCCTAGTATTCATGGACAAGGATGAAAAGGGTTATAACTATATTCATTACTAAATTATGCACTATCCAGAAGGTGATGGTAGAAAACTAAGGGACATTAGGAATTTCACAATCATTTCATATTCCTTAGTGGAAATGAGTTGATTCCACTCTTCATTTTTTTTGGGTTTACTGTGATCCCCCCAATGTAATGATGTGGTATTTATTGTCATCAATAGGATAATGAATGTCCATCAATTTTTATCTATCACGGAAACAATTTCAATGTATTATCCTTGGAGTATAAATATTTGGGAGACCACAGGACTTCAGGGAGTAGAATGCATGATCATCATAGATAGGGATGATCATTTAACATAATGGTTTAATAAATTCTTATAGAAAGATCTTGGTTTAAATGTTGTTCTATGAAAAACCCATCACCAACTATTTTTTGATCAATATGAGCATGTGAATCTGATATTAGATGAAATTCTCAGAAAATGTTTCAATAATTTGGGATTTCATTTAGCGAATCATCAACTTCTTTTGGAAATTTTTTGAAACAACAACTTTAGGGAAACTATAAATATTGATATTTATGAGTCCCAATATGGTAGGAATTTTATTTTACAATTATTATAGTTAATGGAAAGAGGGGAAGTGCTACTGGGTCTTCATCTCTTACAAGAGACATCAGAGTATGCAAATCCTTTTAATAAGTGTATGTCTATAGCACAATGTTGGCAGAATTATTATTTTGATTATCTATTTCAACCTATAATTTTTGATTTTGGAGATATGATATTCTTAAATTATTTACCTAGAATATGTAATTGGAGGATTTCTATAAAAGGGACTTTGGTTCCCAGATTAGTTAGGCCTTTCGGCATAGTAAAGAGTGTTGGGTTTCTAACCTATCAGTTGGAAATATCTCAAAGTAATTGGTCCATGACTGATGTGTTCCATGTATCATAGCATCCCTTATAAAATTCAAACCAATCTCATATTTTTAACCTAAGGAAGTATATTTTATGTTAATACTTCTATTGAAGAGCATCATATTCATATTATTGATTGGGGCCCAAAATCTCTTTTATCTTGGTGGGTTACTAAAGTATGGATGATATGGTATTATGGCCATGTAGAGAATTGGAATGTTGAGTGATTAGAAGATATACATGCTCAGTGTTTGGAGATTTCCCCATATGATGATTTACCACACTCAAATGTGACATTATGGGGTGATTTTTATTTTAATTATGGGGTTACTTAAGATCCAAAAAAATTTCATGAAGAATGGATACTTTAAATTTTATCTTTAAACTGTATTATAATATATATTAATGTAAATATGAGACTAATATGAGTATTATGTATTTTGTAATGATTTTTTTGATCGCAGAGCTCTTGGTTTTGGATAAGGCCAACCAGATGCATAGTTGGTTAAACCTATTCAAATGAGGCTGCATTGATTGGATACACTATGTGGGGTTATTCATAGGATATGTTGAAGGGAACATACGTTTTGCATTATTATCTTCCAAATCTAAACATCAAGCATCACTCTTACTGTAAAATATGTAGTGTATTTTCATAGTTTCTTCATGGTTTAGAAAAACAATGTTGCCAATAGATTCAAAAATTAAAAATTGAGGAAATTCAAAATTTCCCCTACCTACTATTATTTTTATTCCCCCCATTTTCTTCTAATTTAATGTGTATATGTAACATACCAAGTAAGTAATGAATAATAGATATTCTTATCTATGTCTATTTATGAATTATATAGTGTTTCAAAGACATAAAATGAGAATAAATCCAATCTTAAGCATAGAATTCTCTAATATTTTTAAAAGATTTTTTTACCGCCTTTTGATGGCGAACCATTTTTAAATATATATTTTGACAATTTTATAAGCTTTATTTGTCAAAATTAACATATTATTTATTATTGGGACATTGAAATTTACTTTTTATTAATTTTTGGTATTTTTCTCACAATGTTCATTTTTTTAATAAATAGTGAAAAATTATGCGTTTTACATCAAAACTGCTATTTCATATAATTTAATTATATTGTTTGATTATATTTTTAATTGGTTTTAAAGTTCAATTATAATATATTTTTACCATTTAATCCAATGATGGTCATTGTAATTAATTTCACTTTGAAATTGGACTGAAACTAGTGTCAATCTTTTGATATATATTGTTTCATTAAAACATTGTAGTTGTTTTGAAAACATGAATTAATTATTAAATTAATTAATGAAACATATATGTTTTTAATTTTGCAAAATGGAAATCATTTTTTAATTTGGAATATCCGACCACGGACGCCCATGTTTTTACTATTTTCTCGGTCCCGTGACTTTGGGCAGAGTTGTGTTGGGTCCTAGTTTGAATTTTTGATGCTTTGATGTTTTTAGTTGGTCTCGGGCCTGTGCGCAGTCACCGCACTGCTAGCGGTCACCGCGTATTCCGTTAGGGTGGGTGCGCGGTCACCGCGCATTCAGTCTGATCATGCGTTCAGACCTGGTGAGTGTGCGATTTCCCACCTGATTAGATAAATAATAAAATTAGATGAATAAATCAAATGGACTAAAAAAACAATGATAAATAAAATTTTAGAATGACAAAACATTGTTAATGTTTAACCCATAATCAAAATAATATTATTGTGCAAATGATGATTTTTATTATTATTCAATTTGGTAATGTTTCTACTTTAATTAAATTTTTATAAATATAATTGTTATTTAAAATGAAATGTAATAAAAATTATCAATTTAATTATCATTTAGTTTTTTTATTAATTTTCTTTTCTTTGTTATTAATATTATTATTATCTTTTTGAAAATCATATTATTAATATTATTACTTTTTTTGTAACATTGATATTCTTATTATTATATATATATTTAAGACCCTAAAGCTACCCATTCCCGCAACACCTCTTAACCCTAGCCGCCATCCTTTCTTCTCCCCTCTCTCACGCGGCTCCCCTCCACCTTCCGATCTCGCCGATCTCGCGTTGCCCCTCCGCCTTCGTCCGCTCGACCACACTGCTGCAGTGCCTGCCTCCAGTGAAGACATCCTCACACTCCTTTTCACGGCAAGCCCTTGCTCTCGCTCACACGCAGTCCTCCTCCTGCGCCCCACCGGCGGCCCATGCCTCCAGACCTAAACTACGTCGCACACCCCTGCCTAATCTTGTAGTGTTCCCTCCCTATTGTCTAGGCCCCTCGCTGGCCTTGTCCTGCCGTTGCACGCACCCACGTCCTGCTAGCCGAGATTCCCCCACCTCCAGCAGCTTGCATGGACAGGGCACACCCCGACGACACCCATGGCCCGCCTGCAAGCACCACTTGCCCGATCCTCCAACAAGCTTCTACACCCACCGCGACATCCGGCTTCCCCGCCCTGGTCTGACCCTGCCGCACCTCTTCTATACCCTTACCTGTTTTGTCCAACCATCAGCTGAGCATGCCCTCTCCCTCCTTCCCTTTCCTTACAGCCGCCATCTGGCAAGCCTCCCAAATGTTTCCCCATCCATGTGTCCTCCGATGCTACCCTGCACCTAGCCGACGTTCATCATCCAGCCGCTGTTGGCCTTCCAGTGTGCCTCCTGCACCTCTCCTACATCAGATGTTCCCCGACAGCCCTTTGTACAACCTCCGGAGAGTCTTCAATGTGACTCCACCATTTGTCGGAGCAATTTTTGGACCTCACACGCATCTCTAGCTTGACGCGGCTCCGGCTTATTCATGTGTCCCCCCGCGGACCTGCTGTCCAGCCACACAATCCATACGTGACCTCCTTTGTCTTTCCCCGGTTGTCGCGCGGTGACCCGCAACCCCCCTTGCTGCACTCTTTGGTAGCCGCGGCGCGCCTCTTTCCAGGTTTTCAACATCATCCCTCCCCTTCATTGCTTCTTCCATCCCCCGTCGGTGTATTGTGAGCTCTTTTTCGGCCAATGATAGTCCCTGCTGGTGCGCGCCGCCCCTTTTCGATAGTCGTGCCCACGCTGGATGAGCATGTCTTCACGTCAAGGTTAGGTTTTCACTGTCCTTTCTTGAGTATTATGTAATTACCTTAAAGTGTTGTATTTAATTTAGTTTTGCAAATTTAGTCTTCCTTTTTTTAAATAATAATAATAATAATAATGATAATAATTAATTTTGTTTAATTAGATGGTGCGAATCATGTTTTAAAAACATGTCGAGCTGGTTATTTTACGTTGTTTATTCATTAGTATTATTTTTAGGTCCGCATTTGTGTGTTTTTAGATGTTTTGCGTTGTTGTAGTACATTGTCGAGGCTTTCCGTGATGTTGCGGTCGTCAGTAGGTTGTGTGTAATTGTGCGCGAGTGTGAGACGTGCCTCATCGTCGTAACCGGACTGCGAGTCAAGGTAGGTCCCCCATTACACTCACCTTTAAATTTAGAATTTATTAATTGCTTGATTCTTTGTTAATTTTAATGAATGATAAATAATATTAAATAATAAAATTCTAAATTATTATTTAGTGTGAAAAAATCCATTTATTTTATACCGAACACTTGGAACATTTTCATGATGGGCGGACACCCAGTTTTGAAAGAATGCCCATTTGGACTTTAAACATAATTCATGGAATTTCAGACGTACTTCTAGTTTTAAAGATAAATGATTTCTTCTGAACAAGTGTTTTGGGTTTTCTCGAGAAATGGAGATTTTCTTTAAAATTTGTGAACGCCCGTTTAGCACATTAATAAAATAAATTATTTTGGAAAACCCATTCAGGGGTGATCATTGGTGTGCGTTGATTGCATGAGTTTTATGTGATGTTTGTGCATTGTGACTGATTGATTTAAATTGTGGATGCACCCCTTTTTATTGTATGTGTTGACATGGGAACCTAACATAGTGAATGAACCTTCTGAGAACGATTACTGTACTAGTTTAGATTACACACTGGCTAGTGGCCCCATAGCAGGGGAATACTGAGTTATTGCTGCTATGGGGATTGGGCCCCTCAGTTAGGCCATGCAGGGCTATGCCGGGCGTTAGGGCGTTATGACGTCATCGAGTTAGGGCATGCCTTCAGGATGAGTCAGATGTATAATACGTTCTGTATTGTTCACGATCTCCTAGGTTCGACCCATGTTTCTTTTTGTGTTTGTTTATATGTGGTGGACGGTTGAGAGGTCTAGTTCGGTTGTTGACCCATGTGTGCCATTTTTTTATTACCCTTGGGGTGTGTTGTGTGTTACGTGTAGTATTTCTTTTTGGCTAATAACTATAGCTTGGTTTTCTACTTGGTCGCAACAATGTTTTAAAAATTCAATGCACCTGTTCCTTTCAAACATTAAAAATTGTTTTTAAATTAAAAGGGGCAATGGTCTGTTACTTGTCTTAGAAATGAAAGTGTGTGTGAAAACTAATATTTTATATAATTTAGTTCAAACCTGGAATTTGTAATTTCATTATTTAAAGGTTGTGCATTGGGAATATATATCGGGCTAGCCTAGTGAGTATTTTAGACTCACGCCTATAGTTCTTTTCTATTTATAGTGTGTGTGCAGGCTACAGCTTGGGTGCGTTCTCCTTGGGAGATGTTTGGCCGTGAGTTGGAGAGTGACCTGCGATGCCACACGGAGATAGTGGTTGTCTCTTTCAGTTAGTTTTATTTTCATTTGTTCTTGTTTAGTTACTTTGATCTGTTTATTTATTTTGCGTTGCTCTGTTTTTTCTCAGCTGCTTCATTTATTTATTTATTTGTTTTGGGCGAAATTGTTCCCACTTGCTCACTGTTGATGCCCTGGCGCTTGTCGCCAACCCGGGAGGATCGGGAACGCCTCTCGGGTCATGTCGTTGACCGGCTCTGGTGACCGGTTTAGGGTTGACCTGGGTTGGTTCATGACAAAATGGTATTAGAGGGAGGTTGACCCTTAGCGGACCTCTCTTTTCAGAGCGCCCTTTGTAATTTAGGATGTATGGTAGAAGGAGATTAGGACTGTCGGGGCTCAGGAGGTATGTTGCAGGTTTGTGCTTGATCACCACCGCCCGTGATGAGACCTGAGTTACCAGGGGTAGTCTGGGTTTTGAGTCTTTTTCCTTTGATTGTTATGGATTGAGGGATGATAATGAAGCCGAACTGGTTCATGTTGTGGCCTCACATGTGGTGGTGACCCATGTGGAGTCTAAATGTCCAGTTCAAGGTCCTTTTAGTGATATACCTTACCTGGGATCTGGCTCACCACCATGTTGCCGAGTTAGGCATACGCACTAGTTCCTCATTCCGGTGGTTTGTTGTTTTTTGTGTTTCATTTTGAAGTTGGTGGATGTGTGTGTGTGTTGAAAGTGAAAGTGATTTCGAAATGAAAAAAGGGGTTTCTTCCAAATTGTTTTAGAAATTAGAAAAGCGGGTTTTCAATGCGAAAGTGTATTGGTTTGGAAAAAGTTGGTATGTTTTTAGATTTAGTAAGGAGAAGAAGTGTTTAAACCTTGGAAATCCTTATGGAGGGTCACACATGCATGGGTATGTATGGAATGTGTGTTGGGGCACTTATTCACAGATGATGTGAGCGGGGTTGAAAAAATGCACGTGTGAAGGTTCATAAGGTGCCCTAGGTGATTTATTTTTAAAATTGTAAAGAAATAACAATTTTGGAAAAGTGGTTTCTCCTTGTGTTGTATATGTTTGGATTATGGGAATATTGCCCTTAGCTTGTGTTGTTTCTTTGATTGAGTTTTGTCTTGATGCCGGTTTCGATGGTGTTTTTCGTGTTGTCATGAGTATGCCGCCCAGAAAGCCTCCCAAAGTTGTCAATGAGTTATTCTCAATTCTCAGTTCCTTTTGTGTGTTTCTTTCTTATCGAGGTAGTTGAAGTCTATTAGAGGTAGTTGTATAGTTCTGAAAGATAGTGTGTCTTCAGGTTGTTGGGAACTCCCATGATAGTTAAGGTTCGTACCGCCCTAGAGTTATTTGACGGTTCAGTTTTGGACTAGTTAAGATGAATGGTCTCATCGTCGTTAGAGTTTAGAGTGTGATTAATGGTGGTCGACTTCCGTGAAGGTTTCCTACCAGGTAAGGAGTGCGGGCCGGTGGATCCTTCCTCCAAGAAACCATCCTTGTTGGTACCAGCCCCTAGTTCGTTGGACCGCTCTCTTGTGCGCCACCGGTATGGCCTATCCGGACATTCTATGTCGTCATGTTTCATCCCTTTGAAAATGTACGACCATCGTGGTTGTTGGAATCATCGAACGGAAGAAGGAGTTAGAAACCAGGAGATGAAAATGCCTGACTGTGAGGCAGGAGATGATTCAGCCATCAGGGCCCCAGCCACAGGTCTCGGGGTGAAGCTTGCGCACAGGCAGGCGTTGCCGAGGGTGTGTGGAACCTTGGTCCGAGTAATTATTTCAGCTTTAGAATGGAAATATCCAAAAATTTCCCCAGTTCTATTCTCATCGTAGTCGTAAGCTCATCCTTGTTGTGGTGTCATGATGAGCCTATTTCCCCACAATCCAAGTAGTCTTATCTATTATCAGTGTTGTTCTTAAGTTTTTTGGTCTCTCTGAATGGTGTGGGCCCGTGAATAAACAGACCTATTCTGTTTTTGAATTGGTCCTAGCTGTGTTCGATAGGGGAATGTTCGTTTCCTGAAGTTGATGGGAGGTGTTGAGTTAATTTCTCATCCTCAAGTTGCTGGACTGTTCCATATCAAAATTTTCATCAAGTCTCAGGTGTGTTGTTCGGTACGTGTTGGGAAAATGAATGAGTTTGGTTTGGGAGTTCCCGTGTTCCCCCCCGGGGGATGGTTTGTTCGGGTTTCAAGGATTTTTGTATTAGTAAATTCTTGTGGTGGGGAGAACTCTCTCATATTCTCCCCTCAATCTCGGGTAGTGGTTTTTCTTGATTTGGTTCGGTGTGATGTTTTATGGGAATGGTTACCCCGAAACTTTCGGTCCTCTATGACTTTGTCTGGGAATGAACGCAAGTTGTGCCAACTGTTTGCTTGATGACTTTCTGGGGGCAGAAATTGTCTGTGGTGGGGAGAATTGTCACACCCCGACCACGGACGCCCATGTTTTTACTATTTTCTCGGTCTCGTGACTTTGGGTAGAGTTGTGTTGGGTCCTGGTTTGAATTTTTGATGCTTTGATGTTTTTAGTTGGTCTCAGGCTAGTGCGCAGTCACCGCACTGCTAGCGGTCACCGCACATTCAGTCCGGGTGGGTGCGCGGTCACCGCTCATTCAGTCTGATCATGCGTTCAGACCTGGTGAGTGTGCGGTTGCCCACCTGATTAGATAAATAATAAAATTAGATGAATAAATCAAATGGACTGAAAAAAAACAATGATAAATATAATTTTAGAATGACAAAACATTGTTAATGTTTAACCCATAATCAAAATAATATTATTGTGCAGATGATGATTTTTATTATTATTCAATTTGGTAATATTTCTACTTTCATAAAATTGTTATAAATATAATTGTTATTTAAAATGAAATGTTAGAAAAAGTATCAATTTAATTATCACTTAGTTTTTTTAATAATTTCCTTTCATTGTTATTAATAATATTATTATCTTTTTGCAAATCATATTATTAATATTATTACTTTTTTTGTAACATTGATATTCGTATTATTATATATATATATATTTAAGACCCTAAAGCTACCCATTCCCGCAACCCCTCTTAACCCTAGCCGCCATCCTTTCTTCTCCCCTCTCTCACGCGGCTCCCCTCCGCCTGCCGATCTCGCCGATCTCGCGTTGCACCTCCGCCTTCGTCCGCTCGACCACCCTGCTGCAGCGCCTGCCTCCCATGAAGACATCCTCACCCTCCTTTTCACGGCAAGCCCTTGCTCCCGCTCACAGGCAGTCCTCCTCCGGTGCACCACCAGCGGCCCATCCCTCTAGACCTGAACTGCGTCACACGCCCCTGCCTAATCTTGTAGCATTCTCTCCCTACTGTCCAGGCCCCTCGATGGCCTTGTCCAGCCGTTGCACGCACCCACGTCCTGTTAGCCGACATGCCCCCACCTCCAGCAGCTCGCACGGACAGGGCACACCCCGGCGACACCCATGGCCCGCCTTCCAGCACCACTTGCCCGATCCTCCTACCGGCTTCTACACCCACCGCGACATCTGGCTTCCCCGCCCTGGTCTGACCTTGTCGCACCTCTTCTGTACCCTTACCTGTTTTGTCCAACCATCTGCTGATCATGCCTTCACCCTCCTTCCCCTTCCTTATAGCCGCCATCTGGCAAGACTCTCAAATGTTTCCCCATCAATGTGTCATCCGACGCTACCCTGCACCCAGCCGACTTTCATCATCCAGCCGCCGTTGGCCTTCCAGTGTGCCTCCTACACCTCTCCTACATCAGATGTGCCCCGACAGCCCTTTCCCCAACCTCCGGAGAGTCTTCGGTGTGACTCAACCTTTTGTCGGAGCACTTTTGGGACCTCACACGCATCTCTATCTTAACGCGCCTCCGGCTTATTCATGTGTCCCCCCGCGGACCTGCTGTCCAGCCACACAATCCCTACGTGACCTCCTTTGTCTTTACCCGGTTGTCGCGCGGTGACCCGCAAACCCCCTTTCTGCACTTTTTGGTGGCCACCGCATGCTTCTTTCTAGGTTTTCAACGTCATCCCTCACCTTCATTTCTTCTTCCATCCCTCGTCGGTGTATTGTGCTCTCTTTTTCAGCCAACGATAGTCCCTGCTGGTGCACGCCACCCCATTTCGATAGTTGTGCCCCCGCTGGTCGAGCATGTCTTCGCATCAAGGTGAGGTTTGCACTGTCCTTTCTTGAGTATTATGTAATTACATTAATGAGTTTTTTATTTAATTTAGTTGTTCAAATTTAGTCTTCCTTTTTTTAATTAATAATAATAATGATGATAATAATTAAGTTTGTTTAATTAGATGGTGTGAATCATGTTTTAAAAACATTTTGAGCTGGTTATTTTACGTTGTTTATTAGTTAGGATTATTTTTAGGTTCGCATTTGTGTGTTTTTAGATGTTTTGCGTTGTTACAGTGCATTGTCGAGGCTTTCCGTGATGTTGCGGTCATCAGCAGGTTGTGCGTAATTGTGCGCGAGTGTGAGACGTGCATCATCGTTGTAACCGGGCTGTGAGTCAAGGTAGGTCCCCCATTACACTCACCTTTAAATTTAGAATTTATTAATTTCTTGATTCTTTGTTAATTTTAATGAATGATAAATAATATTAGATAAAAAAATTCTAAAATATTATTTAGTGTGAAAAGAGCCCTTTATTTTATACGGAACACTTGGAACATTTTCTTGACGGGCGTACACCCAGTTTTGAAAGAATGCCCATTTGGCCTTTAAACATAATTCAGGGAATTTCAAACATACTTCTAGTTTTAAAGATAAATGATTTCTTCTGAACATGTGTTTTGGGTTTTCTCGAGAAATGGAGTTTTTCTTTAAAATTTGTGAAGGCCCGTTTGGCACTTTAATAAAATAAATTATTTTGGAAAACCCATTCAGGGGTGATCATTGGTGTGCATTGATTGCGTGAGTTGTATGTGATGTTTGTGTATCGTGGTTGATTGATTTAAATTGTGGATGTACCCCTTTTTATTGTATGTGTTGACATGGGAACCTGAAATAGTGAGTGAACCTTGTGAGAATGATTGTTGCACTATTTTAGATTACGCACTGGCTAGTGGCCCCATAGCAAGGGAATACTGAGTTATTACTGCTATGGGGATTGGGCCCCACGGTTAGGCCATGCAAGGCTATTCTGGGCGTTAGGGCGTTATGACGTCATCGAGTTAGGGCATGCCTTCAGGATGTGTCAGATGTATTGTACGTTCTGGATTGTTCACGATCTCCTAGGTTCGACCCATGTTTCTTTTTGTGTTTGTTTGTATGTGGTAGACAGTTGAGAGGTCTAGTTCGGTTGCTGACCCATCTGTGCCATTTTTTTATTGCCCTTGGTGTGTGTCGTGTGTTACGTGTAGTTTTTGTTTTTGGATAATAACTATAGCTTGGTTTTCTACTTGTTCGCAACAATGTTTTAAAAATGCAACGCACCTGTTCCTTTCAAACATTAAAAATTGTTTTTAAATTAAAAAGGGAAATGGTCTGTTACTTGTCTTAGAAATGAAAGTGTGTGTGAAAACTAATATTTTAGTTAATTTAGTTCAAACCTGGAATTTGTAATTTATTTATTTAAAGGTAGTGCATTGGGAATAGATATCGGACTAGCCTACTGAGTTTTTAGACTCACTCCTATAGTTCTTTTCTGTCTTCAGTGTGTGCGCAGGCTACAGCTTGGGTGCGTTTGCCTTGGGCGATGTTTTGTCGTGAGTTGTAGAGTGACCCGCGATGCCACACGGAGATAGTGGTTGTCTCTTTTGGTTAGTTTTATTTTATTTTGTTCTTGTTTAGTTACTTTGCTCTATTTATTTATTTTGCGCTGCTCTGTTTTGTCTCACTTGCTTTATTTATTTATTTATTTTTTTTGGGTGAAATCATTCCCACTTGCTCACTGTTGATGCCCTGGGGCTTGTCGCCAGCCCGGGAGGATTGGGAACGCCTCTCGGGTCATGTCGCGGATTGGCTCGGGTGACCAGTATAGGGTTGACCCGGGTTGGTTCGTGACAGCTTAGGGTGATTTTTTGGTATTTTTCTGAAAAACATCAATTTTTGATGAATAGTGAAACCACTAAGTGATAATTAAAAAACTGATTTTTCGTTTAAATGAAACTTTACCAATTTTTTGAATTGAATTCCAAAAATCCAATATACATGGTTTTCATTAGGAAGTAAAATGTGGTTCAATAGGATTAAAATATTTTTTTGGTGAATAGTAACCTTTACGTTTTATTAATCACGATTAAAGGTAATTAGTGTAATTTAAGGTAAAAAAAATGTTATAATAATATGAAATTGCATTGAAACTTGTCCTACCCTTATTGGATGTTTCATGGCCGACCAAAAAAATCCATGGGTCAACTTGGGGACCCCATGAAGCCACATTGGTATGAAAATGACAATAATAACTTTTTATTTAAAGTTAAAATAAAAATGTCAGAAACATATATTGTTTTACTAAAACAATTGTTACATGGGGCTATACATGTCATAATTTTGACTATAAATATTAATTGGAAAGATAAAACAATTTCCAACATCATAGTAACTTTTTTATAATTTTTAGACATTAAATAAATTAAATTATTTATAACACCATGATGATGCAGCGAGTACCTCATTATTTAACGATTTAAATAAAATGAAAAGATAATGTAAAATCTAAGACCTACACTTGTCAAAAACCTATTGGATGAGTATATTTAGAACTCTTATCACCATAACCTAGAAATATATAATTTTTTGACCTTTAATATCCGAACATCATTATATAATAAAGTAACATTTTATTACATTCCAAGAGCTCCCCTCCT
Organism: Viscum album; assembly: GCA_963277665.1. Classification (NCBI taxonomy): domain Eukaryota; kingdom Viridiplantae; phylum Streptophyta; class Magnoliopsida; order Santalales; family Viscaceae; genus Viscum; species Viscum album. Next base: position 966,909,843 of record OY728136.1, read on the forward strand.
CTCCACTTATAAAATGCCCCCACCTCTACCACCTTACCCACTCCTCTCAAGACTTTGGATCGGCCAAGATATGCTACTTTTATCTCTACACATCCCTCTCCTCATCCTAGAAGCCTTACTTTAGGTATGAAGCTCTTCAAGAAACCCTTTTGGTTCCAACCAAAGGGAGTTACCCGATTTAATGGTAATGTCTTCACGGGTGTTATTTTGTTTTATTTTGCTTCTCCAACCCCCTAAACTCTTTTTATTAATTTATTTTTTAACAAATCCTATATATTCAATATAAAAGTTTGTTTTTATATAGAAGGATTGGAGCTACACTTACACACACCTACATCTAATGGTTATAGAACATACTATTTCCATGGATGGATAATTTCTGCCTCACGAAACGATGATTGTTCAATATTCTTTTAACACCATCAAAGGTGACCATTAAGATGTAACTATATTTATATATGATATATAATATTTTTATCCTTTACTTAAGCTTCTGTATTGTTCATTTATGGCATACCTTTAAGGTTTCCATTATGGGTAAACCCGATATCTTCATTTTAAGAAGTGCGGACTACCACCCCCTCAAAGTGATTTGATTTGTTAATGCCATATGTGGGAAGTTTAAAGGATGAAGTTAATGGTATTACATATTATATTATACTATAATTCTAATATACATCTATATCATTATTATTTCATTCCATTAAATACGAAATATAAATGAATGTAGCGTTCATGCATACGTACGGCTTACCGTCTCCATGAACGGTGCATTTCATTTCTTACCTCTAAATGTTATGTAATATTATAAATACATGTATATAATCTATAAATATGATATATATGATATCTACATCATGAATATAATTTTGGATATAATGGATATTTTACCACATGAACAAATTGTAATTATAAGGAGTTTATTTTTGACTCAAGTATCAATGATCAACAAAACGACCGTTATTAACCTAAATAATTACAAAGTGTTCATAACATGGTAATAAGTGATATAAAAGGAATAATGAACATGAAAAAGGTTCTTAAGAAATTAGAAATTAACTCAAGTTTATTATTCAGGAGATTAAAGAGCGATCGAGTCAAGTTGGGCACGAGGTATGGGACTTCGTCTCAATCTCCTTTCATTGAGGCATATTTTGTTTTTTACAAAACTTTATTTTCTATGGTGTATAAACCCCTTTGAATTTTAGGGCTATTCAAAATGAATATTTTTTATACGAAGTGTTTTGCTAAACGACAAAACGAATGTTTTTTTGTCGTACTTATGCGGCGATAACGACTTCTCCGCCACTGTGACCATTATTTGAGTTTCAGCTTCATCTACAAGCCATAGCATGTTGTAAAATGAAAAATAGAAACCATGTTTTAATTCTCTTTTATTTTGGTATTGAAAATGTTTTTCATAACATTTTTATTATATCAATGTGTTGTATTGATATCTTATGATTGAAATATGGAAATGTTATGTTTCCTTTATGCATGTTTAATGTGATATGATTATGTTATGGTTCTTGGGCATTGTTATGAAGACGGGTGGTTTCGTGATAAACTAAGGGCGGGTGAGACCGATATAGCTCTCCAGTGCATTGGGTAACATGAAGCAGTTAAACGTTAAGGTTTATCCGAAGAGATTTAGGGAATATACTGTGATGGGTATTCCAAACGTAACCATGAGGGTTACACCCTACGTAAGAATGTTATGAATTCCTCAAGTTACCTTTTTATATTATGATTTCTATGGTTTATTCAAGATTTGATGAGGTATATTAAAATTATTATGTTTTACGAGTAAAGTATGATTTCATACATTGAATAATGTTTTCATTTCATAATTTTATATCCCTTACTGAGCTTTTTAAGCTCATCCCATGTTTTTGAAATGTTTTTCACAGGTCAAGGGAAAGGTACATGATGTGAGAATAGTGTCAAGGAAGTGTCAAGAAGGAATCCATGTTTTATTTTAAAAATGTTTTCGTTGATGGGAAAAATGAGTACTACCTTTTATGTAACCACTTTGTTTAAATGTGGAATGTAATGCATGATTTATGATCTAATTCTCTAAAACTCTAAACCTGAAAAGATCCTCAATGTGTATTCATGAAATAACTCATGATTAAGTAATGTTTAAGGCTGGGGCCTTATAGTTGACATCAGAGGCCAGTTTATATAACATTAGGAGTTAGAAGTCTATTAAATTATTATCCAAAAATATTTTTTTATGGTTAAATTGAAATGATATAGCATTTGAAGATTACCATGTTACTTCATATAAGACATGATTGTTCAGAATGGTTTTCCACAGAGGAAACAGGGAAGCAGTCCTGGGAAGGCATAAATAAGGAAATGAACTTCTGAATTAGCATCCTGAGATGGTTGGAATTGGAACTGAATAGTTTTTTTTGCAGTAATGGCGTAGTTTACTCAAGCGATAAATAGTGGTGGTATCCATGCACGAGAGTAGCCAGATCAATCGCAGAGGAACATGTCAGTGGTGGAACATTTCATGAGGCAAAATCCCCCATAATTCATAGGATCATCTGACCCTCTGTTAGCTGAAGGGTGGATTAACGAACTGGAGAAGATTTTCGATGTCATGGGGTGTTCAGACAATCAAAATGTTAATCTTTCTATTTACTGTTTGGAGAGTGAAGAAGATCAGTGGTGGTCGATGGTTAAAAATATCAGGGATGCTGATGAGATTGATGCTCTTTATTGGGATGAATTCAAAGGTATGTTTCTTGAGAAATATTTTCCTACGGCTGTTCAACTTACGATGGAAAAAAATTCATGGAATTGAGGTAAGAGGATGACTCAGTGGCTTCTTATGAAGAAAGGTTCACTCGATTGGCAAGGTATGCTCCAACATTTATCCGAGACCTTGATAGTAAAATCAATCATTTTTACTCAGGATTAAAGCCAAAATATCTACGGGAATTAGCTTTTAGTGATTTCAAAAGTTCTGAAAAGCTTGTACTATGTGCCGAGAAGGTGGAAATGGAGTTTATCGATGATCAAGTGTTTTAGAACAACCAACAAAAGAAGAGACCAAGGTGGTAGGATAAAGTAAAGAATTATTCAAAAAGGACTGATGGTAAGAAAAATAAGTTTCCAGCTTGTGATAAATGTGGTAAAAAGCATGCTGGGGAATGTCTTCTGAATTTTGGAAAGTGCTACCGATGTGTTAAGATGGGATATAAGGCTCGTGACTACACTGAAAAAAATCCGGGTGATGGTAAGACCATATTTTATTTATAGTTAGTGAAATGTTTCAAGTGCAATGAGATGGGTCATTATGCAAACGAGTGTCCGAAAAAGAGCTCAAGTGATGGGATGTAGTTAGACTACATGGAGAAAGGGGTGGTGAAATCCTTTTCAACTATTTCAGCAGATGATGGGCCATAAAATGAAGTGGTATCAGGTGCTTATTTTTGTTTTTTCAGATTATACCAGTGTGTTGTTTGATTCAGGGTCTACGCATTCTTTCATCTCTGAAAACATTTATAGTAAAATGGGAATACCATCTCAATAAATGACTCCTGAACATGTGGTAAAAACAGATGGGGGAAATGTTGAGGCAAAAAGAATTTATAAGAATCTTCCTATCCTTATCCATGGAATGATCCTACATGAAAACCTTATTGTTTTACCTCTAGTAGAGTTTGATGTTATCCTAGGTATGGACTAAATCTCTATTTACCTTGCTAAGATAGACTGTAGAGCTAAATAAGTTTCTTTTCAGAAAGACCTTCAGTTTATGTACACGAATGAACCCTTACTATTGATAACAAATCAAGAGGCTGAGAAACTTGTAAAAGATGGAAATGAATGTTACCTTGCACATATTGTTGAAAACAAAGTAACTGATCAGATTAATGATGTGCCAGTGGTAAATGAGTATCCTGATGTTTTTCCTGATGAGTTTCCTGGAATAATACCAGATCGGGAAGTTGAATTTACTATTGACTTAGTTCCTGATGTTAAGCCAATTTCAAAACCCCCTTATCGAATGGCTCAAATTGAACTTTTAGAGTTGAAGGAGCAATTGCAAGATTTATTAGAGAAAGGATTCATTCGACCTTGAACATCATCATGGGGTTCTCTTGTTTTATTTTTTTAAAAAAAGATGGTTCAATAAGACTTTGCATTGATTATAGAGCCTTGAATAAAATCACTATTAAGAAAAAATATCTTTTGCCTCATATCAATGATTTGTTTGATCAGCTCTAGGGAGCACATTATTTTTCAAAGATTGACCAGTGATCGGGGTACCATCAGTTGATGGTAAAGGAAGAAGATATTCCGAAGACCGTGTTTCGTACAAGATATGACCATTATGAATTTTTAGTAATTCCTTTTGGGCTAACCAATGCATCTACTGTATTCATAGACCTTATTCATAGAATTTTCCATGGGTTATTGGATAAGTTTGTTGTTGTTTTCCTTGATGATATTTTGGTGTTTTATAAAAGTAAAGAGAAGCATGAAAGACATTTAAGGGTTATTTTGAAAACCATAAAAGAAAATAAATTGTATGGGAAATTCAGAAAGTGTGAGTGTTGGTTGCAACAAATTTCTTTCCTTGGTCACATTGTTTCTAAAGATGGAATAACTGTTTATCCTGCAAAAACAAACGAAGTGGAAGAATGGACAAGACCCACAAATGTTACTGAGATTCATAGTTTTCTTGGTTTGGCAGGCTATTACCGAAGGTTTGTTAAAACATTTTCCCGGTTATCTAGTCCAATGACTAATATAACTCGGAAGGGTGTTATGTTTATCTGGAAAAAAGAATGTGATGATTGTTTTCAGGAACTAAATAGAATGATTGTTGAATGATCTAGTTTTTCCACTACCTACTATGAATGGGGAGTTTGTTATCTACAATGATGCTTCATTGAAAGGACTTGGTTGCATCCTAATGCAGAATGATCAGGTAATTTCTTATGTTTCACGTCAGTTGAAAACTCATGAGGTAAATTACCCTACACATGATTTGGAGTTAGCTGCTGTTGTTTTCGCTTTAAAATTTTGGGGGAATCATTTTTATGGAGTAAAGTGTGAAATATATACCGATCAAAAAAGTTTAAAGTATATATTCACTCAGAAAGAATTAAACATAAGACAGAGGAGATGGCTAGAATTAATCAAGGATTATGATTGTACAATTCATTACCATCTGGGAAAATCAAATAAAGTGGCTGATGATTTGAGTTGAAAAATTAATGCTTCACTAACAATGTTGTTTTTGGAACATGATCCTTTGGTTAAAGATTTGATGAAATTTGGAATAGAAGTTTTTGGTGCAGGATGTCCTTATGTTTTGTTTCAGGTATCAGTGAAATCTTCTCTATCAGACAGAATTAAGCAAGCACAGAAGCAAGACAGTGAGTTGTAGAAAAAGGTAGAGCTAGTTCAGAAGGGTAAGTTGCCTTAATTCAACATTGATAATGATTTTGTTTTGATATTTGGGTAGAGATTGTGTGTGCCTTGTGATTCATAGTTAAGTAGAGAATTGTTATGTGAAGCTCATAGTTCTCCGTTTTTAGTTCATCCTACCAGTACTAAGATGTATAGAGATCTTTGGGAGTATTACTGGTGGGATGGAATGAAAAGAGATATTGCTGATTTTACTGTAAAGTGTTTGACTTGTCAAAAGGATAAAGCAGAGCGGTAGTTACTGAAAGGGATGCTTCAACCTTTACCAGTGCTACAGTGGAAATGGGAGAATATATCCATGGACTTAATTGTGAGATTTCTGAAAACACCTCGAGGTAATAATGCAATCTGGGTTATTGTTGTTCGCTTGACTAAATCTGCTTATTTCCTTTCTACACGAGATACTTTTTCCCCAGGTCAACTTTCCCGTTTGTATCTGAAAGAGATAGTCAGGTTACATAGAGTTATCCTCTCCATTTTATCTGCCCGTAATCCCAGGTTCACTTCTAACTTTCAAAAAGGCATTCGGAAGTCGTTGGGTACTGAATTAAATTTCAGTACATCTTTTCATCCTCAATCCGATGGGCAGTCAGAACGAATGATTCAGACATTGGAGGATATGCTATGTGCTTGTTCGATGGATTAACAGGGATTTTGGGACCAACATCTTTCTTTGGTTGATTTTTCTTATAATAACTGTTTTCATTCCAATATACAGATGGCACCATTTGAGGCATTATATGGGAAGTGGTGTCAAACTCCATCTTTTTGGGATGAAGTAGGTGAAAAGAAGTTGATGGGACTGAAAATTGGTAGAAGAGTTGTCAGAAAAAGTTCAGTTGATACAAATACACATGAGAACAGCTCAGAGTAGGCAGAAGAGTTATGCAGACAACAGGAGGAAGGATCTCTTTTTTGAGGTAGGTGATCATGTTTTTCTAAATGTATTTCCATGGAAAAGTGTGATACGATTTGGTAAAAAAGTAAAGTTGAGTCCAAGGTTCATTGGACCGTATGAAATTTTAGAGAGAGTTGGATCAGTTACATACCGAGTGGCTTTACCTCCGAGCTTATCTCAATTACACAATGTTTTTCATGTTTCAATGTCAAGGAAGTACATGCCAGATCCATCCCATGTTTTGAGTCTAGAGGTAGTTCAGTTGGAAGAGAATCTATCTTATGAGGAACAACCGGTCCATATTCTTGACCACAGGGAGAAATTTTTGCGGAATAAGTTGATTCATCAAGTAAATGTTTTGTGGAAAAACCACATGAGTGAAGAGGCAACATGGGAATCTAAAAATTCCATGAGGGATAAATACCCCCACTTATTCGATAAGTAAATAAATTGCGGGGAAACAATTTTCTAAAGAGGGGAAGGATGTAACATCCCAAGTAAGTAATGAATAATAGATATTCTTATCTATGTATATTTAGGAATTAGATAGTGTTTTAAAGACTTAAAATGAGAATAAATCCATCCTTAATCATAGAATTATCTAATATTTTTAAAAGATTATTTTACCACCTTTTGATAGAGAACCATTAATATATATATATTGACAATTTTATAAGCTCTATTTGTCAAAATAAACTTATTATTTATTATTGGGACATTGAAATTTACTTTGGATTAATTTTTGGTATTTTTCTGACAATGTTCATTTTTTAAATAAATAGTGAAAAAAACTGCATTTTACATCAAAACTACTTTTTCATCTAAATTAATTATATGGTTAGATAAATTTTTTAATTTGTTTTAAAGTGCAATTAGAATATATTTTTACCATTTAATCCAATTCTGGTCATTGGAATTAATTTTACTTTGAAATTGGACTTAAACTAGTGTCAATCTTTTGATATATATTGTTTCATAAAAACACGCCAGTGGTTTTGACAATAGGAATTAATTATTAAATTTATTAAAGAAACTTTTATGTTTTGAATTTTGTAAAATAGACATCATTTATGAATTCAGAATATCAAATATATCTTAGGGTGAATTTTTGTTATTTTTCTGAAAAACATCAATTTTGTATGAATAGTGAAACCACTAAGTGGTAGTTAAAAAATAGATTTTTCGTTTAAATAAAACATTACCACTTCTGGGAATTGAATTTCAAAAATCCAATATACATGGTTGTCATTAGGAAGTAACATATGGTTCAATGGGATTAAAATAATTTTTTGGTGAATAGTAACTTTTAAGTTTTATTAATCACGATTAAAGGTAAATAGTGTAAATTTAGGTAAAAATAATATTATAATAATATGAAATTGCCTTGAAAAATTTCATACCCTTGTTGGATGTTTTATGGCCGGCCGAAACAGTCCATGGGTTAACTCGAGGACCCCATGGAGCCACTTGGGTAAGAAAATGACAATAATAACTTTTTATTTAATGTTAAAAAAAATGTCACAAACATATATTGGTTTACTAAAAAACATTTAACATGGGGCTATACAATTCATAATTTTGAATATAAATATTCATTGGAAAGATAAAAATATTTACTACATCATAGTATTTTTTTTAATTTTTATACATTAAATAAATTAAATTATTGATAACACCAATATGATGTAGCGAGTACCTCATTATTTAACGATTTAAATAAAATGAAAAGATAACGTAAAATATAAGACCTAAATTTGTCAAAAATATATTTTATGAGTATATATAGAACTATAATAACCTTATCCTCGAAATATATAATTGTGGGACCTTTAATATCCTAAAATCATTATATAATAAAGTAACATTTTATAACCTTCCAAGAGTGCCCCTTCTCTCCTCTTATAAAAGGCCCCCACCTCTACAACCTTACCCACACCTCTAAAGCCATTGGATCGGTCAATATCTGATAATTTTATCTCTCTAGATCCCTATCCTCATCCTAGAATCCTTACCTTAGGCAGGAAGCTCTTCAAGAAACCCTTTTGGTTCCAACCAAAGGGAGTTACTCGATTTAAAGGTAATGTCTTCACTTGTGTTCTTTTGTTTTATTTTTCTTCTCCAACCCCTTAAACTATTTTTATTACATTATTTTGTAAAAACAATAGTATATCAATATTATAGGATGTTGTTATAAGAAGGATTAGATCTACACTTACACTCACCTACATCTAATGGTTAAAGAACATACTATTTCCGTGGATGGTGATTTTCTTCCACACAAAACGATGATTGTTCATTATTCTTTTAACAACTTCAAAGGTGGAAATTATGATGTAACTATGTTTATATATGATATATAATATGTTTATTTTTTACTTAAGCATATGTATTTTTCATTTATGGAATACCTTTATGGTTTCCATTATGGGTAAACTCGATATCTTCATTTTAGGAAGTGCAGACTACCGCCCTCTCAAAGTGATTTGATTCATTAATGCCATATGTGGGATGTATAAAGGATGGAGTTAATGGTATTAAATATGATATTATAATGGAATTCTAATATACCTCTGTTTCATTATTATTTCATTCCATTAAATACGAAATGGAAATTAAAGTAGCGTTCATGCGTACGTACGATTTACCGTCTCCATGAACGGTGCATTTCATTTCTTACCTCTAAATGTTATGTAATATTATAAATAGATGTATATAATGGATATATATGATATATATGATATCCAAATCATGAATATAATTATAGATATAATGTATATTTTACCAGATGAACAACTTGTAATTATAAGGAGTTTATTTTTGAGTCAAGTATCAATGATCGACAAAATGACCGTTATTAACCTAATTGATTAAAAAGTGTTAATAACATGGTAATAAGTGATATAAAAGGAATAATGAACATGAAAAATGTTCTTAATCAATTAGAAATTTACTCAAGTTTATTATTCAGGAAATTAAAGAGTGATCGAGTCGAGTCAGACTAGAGGTAAGGGACTTCACCTCAATCTCGTTTCATTGAGGCATATTTTGTTTTATACACAACTTTATTTTATACGATGTATAAACCCCTTTGAATTTTACAGCTATTCAAAAAGAATTTTTTTATACGAAGCATTTTGATAAACGAAAAAAGGAATGTTTTTTTGTCATACGTATGCGGCGACAACGACTTCTCCGTCGCCGTGACCATAATTTGAGTTTCGACTTCCTCTACAAGCGATATATTTTATTTAAAATGAAAACTAAATAACATGTTTTAATTATATTTTATTTTGGTATTGAAATTGGTTTTCATAATATTTTTATTATATCAAGGTGTTGTATTGATATATTGTGACTAAAATGTGGAAATGCTATTTTTCTTTTATGCATGTTTTATGTGATATGATTATGTTATGGTTCATGGGAATTGTTATGAAGACGGGTGGTTCCATGATAAACTAATGGCAGTTGAGCCCGATATATCTCTCCAATGAATTGAGTAATGCGAAGAAGTTAAACATTAAGGTTTCTCCGAAGATATTAATGGAATATACTTTGATGGGTATTCCAAACGTAACCATGAGGGTTACTCCCTACGTAAGAATGTTATGAATGCCTCAAGATACCTTTATGTCATATGATTTCAATTGTTTATTCATGATTTGATGAGGTGTGTTAAAATGCTTATGTTTTATGAGTAAAGTATGATTTCATACATGGACTAATGTTTTCATTTCATACTTTTATATCCCTTGCTGAGCTTTTTATGCTCGTCCCATGTTTATGAAATGCATTTCACAGGTCAAGGGAATGGTACATGATGTGATGATAGTGTCAAGGAAGTGTCAAGAAATAATCCATGTTTTATTTTAAATATGTTTCCGTTGATGGGAAAAATGAGTACTACCTTTTATGTAACCACTTTGTTTAAATGTGGAATGTAATGCATGATTTATGATCTAATTCTCTAAAACTCTAAACCTGAAAAAGATCCTCAACGTGTATTCATGAAGGAACTCAAGATTAAGTAATGTTTAAGGCTGGGGCCTTATAGTATAACTACATACACCTTCAATAGATCCCCTTCTTCCATTCAGCCTATGCTTTTAGGTCCCTCCTCCACCTGATATCTAATTTCCTTTAATATTAAATCTATTGGATACCAAAAATTTATATATTCAATAATAATCATTTATTGACTCTATTATCCATCACAAATTAATACTACATCTAGGTGAGTAATTATTCAATATTTTTATGAAATATTTATATTTCATTCATTAGACCAATTCTAGCCCATGATAAAGGCTAAAAATTCATGTGGATAGTGTTACCCAACAAATGTATCTTTTCCAATGATTTTTTACAAACATATCTATATTTATATATGTTTTGTATTATCATGCATATAATAATATGTCTGATACACCATAGAATTAAAATTAATAAAATTATATAATATATATTTTCTTAGTGTAGTCCTAGAATCGTTAATATTATCATCAGATGATTTTTTCCCCAACATTGTCTATCCATTTGGGTGTGTTTCAATTAATAGACTTTGAACATTATGATTTAAAATTATTTGGAACCACTACCTATGGTGTGTTGAGTTGGACATTTTTATGAAATGTGATAATTATTAAACTAATGAAAAATGGATAGAGATGTGAATAGGACCCTATTTTTTTATTTTTATCAATTTTTATTTATTATATGAATCAGAAAAATTGACATAAAATATTATATAATAGATTTTCTAGGAAAATTTAATTGACTGTTACGTATGCCATTCCTTTGTTGATATGAGAGTTCAGATTTGGAATTCCATAGATTGACTCATCCTGTATAATAATTAGACATTCCAAAAAAATTAAGATATGTCTGTGGTGACACATGGTTACATTAATAGAATACCCTAAATGGGATCACAAGGAGGATTCATTTATATTACCCCATGAATTAAACCTTGTTCCCCAATCGGATTCCTTGGATGAGATTGGAGTGAAATGATACTATACAATCCAATTGGAAATACTAAGATCCATATGTGGTATACCATGAATGGACGTAGTAGGTTATGTATTAATACCATACTATGTTTGATTCAAGGGATCCTTGAATAGATATACATGAAAAAACTCCAATTTTGTTGAGATCTTATTGTATAACGGGAGAGAAACCTGGGGTCCATATATGGAATGTCGTTGGAGGGCCTGATTTACTAATTAAATAATTATGATGATGTATATATCAATTCAAAGAACATAATTGGATTTAGTATATTATTTAATTACATTATTGTTTTATTATACATCAACCCATTTTTTTATGAATTATGGAAACACTCATGATTATTCATGGAATCCATGGAAATACACCCCATGTTATGTATATGAGCATGTATCAAAAAAATTATACACAGATATATTATTGTGTATATGATATGTATATAAGTAATTATTTATACATATATATATATATGGTGATATTTATTCAGTGACATTCAAGTGTATTAAAAAGATGGTTTTACTATTCATGGGTCTTATGATGAAACTAGACCCATGTGGTTTATTTTTAAAATGTTATACATTGACTAATAGGTGGACATTGATAAATTTTTATAAATAGAAATTATATTTCGAGAATGGTTTGGTGGTTCCAAAAAACGTATATCTCACACAATGTTAAATCTTCATTAGGTACCCAAAAAGACATAATGGATTTAGGTAGGTACAATTGAACATATTTAGCTTGGGATGCATAATATTTTTAGTAGTTTAGATTTTATGAATAATGGAGTGAGAATATGTAGACTATTTTATTTCCAATATAATTTTTCATTTTTCCTTTTTGTATGAAATTCTGTATATTCTAGTTTCCAGTCATCCATGTATTCCTAACTTGAATAGAATACAGACCTGGAAAAAAATTATATTATATTTATTTTTCTTTTGAATATTCATTCTATCTTAGTGACTTAGGCATCTGCATTCATTTTAATTCGATTTCCACATTTTATTATGATTTTATAACTTTTTATACACATGTTCATGAGTGTATTTTCTACCCAATATAAAACTATTGATCATTGTAGATATTTTTAAGCCTTTGGAATATGGGGAGTCATGCTTGATGTTGTGTGGTCAATTGGGTTGGGTTACATTTTAGATAACCTGGAATTATACATTGCACTTTGTGAGAAGATATTTTTAATATTTACTAAAGCTTAATCATGAAATAATATGATTATATATCTATTATATAAATACTGTAAACATTTTCAGTTCAAGGAATGAGTTAATATGGGATGTATTTACTATTCATCTGATAATATATATCATGTCTGTCTGAAATGATCGAATTTTATGATTTGTTATCATATACGGATTTATTTAAATTTCATATTATTATTAGGTAATTTAATTTAAAACCAACAGTAATAGTGTATGTATATATTAATATTATAATGATTTTATAAATTAGTGTTTCTATTATTTTCCATGAAAGCACAAACCTAACTAGATAATATAAATTGGAAGTGTCAATGAATCAAATAAACCTATGGGTAACAACATTCCGTGTATAATTGAGGATGTTAAATAGGTCATCACTAGTGGATGATGTGTGGTAATAAAACTAATAACATTGATGGACACTCTCTGTGAATATTCTTGGGTTAATTAGCCTTTTCATTATAAAAAACATATAGTATTTAAATAGATGATTAAAACCCATGAACATGTTTAAAACTAATGTTTAATTGGTCTAAAATATGGTTCCATGATTTATATATCCTATGAATTATTTGCCATGATTACTTGATTACATGATTACTCACTTTGATTATTTTATCTGACATTACATTTTTTCTTACTTAATGGCCGGGCCTTAGAAAAATCATGTTAACAATGAATTTAGTGGAAAATGAAATAACCATTATCATTAGAAACAGTATAAAATGGGTTTGGAATCAAAAAATATTGTATCTAGTATCATAAAAAACTCTCAATTAATTAATAGGTACACGAATTATACCAATCATCTAAATTTCCAGAGGGTGGAACAACACACTATCAAACCTTTTATGTGGGAATTTCTATATTCCATAATTGGTTCTACTAATCCTATAATTTTGGTGGAATAAATCATTACAACTATAATATATTTTCAATTATCTAGTGGATATAAAAAACAAATGATTTCCTATTATTATATAATTTATTTGGACAAGCATAACAATATATTTTTATAATTAGGAATTTGATAAAAGAGATGGGAATTCATTCCATAAAATGTAAAGAGTTTAAAGATGTATTATTTAATATGTATTTCCCCCTGAACAATTCACATATTTATAGAAAGGTAATTGATAGAAAATATTCATATTAATTACTAATCTATTAGTATGTACATGGAAGTGTTCTCTATATTTTCATTCAATTTATCCAGTTTATTCATCCATCTTATAAGAAAAGGTATCCTATATTTCAGTGGTTGGAGACCAAGATTATAAATGGAGTTGGATATAAGTAAAATTTACACCTATAAAAAATAGAAAAGATTTCATAATCTATTAGAAGTGAAAATTTTATACTCTCACTGTTCTCATGGTTTTGGGGGACAAAAAAAGAAAGATGGAATTTATAAGAATTTAAAGTAATAAAACCCACTAATAGAATAAAATTAATCATAAATAATTTTTGTTTTTTTAAACATTAGGAAATTTCTTTTTGGGTCTTTGTCAATTTTGTATCTATGGAAAATAATGATATAGAGGAAAATAGTTTCTATTTGATGAGGATAGTGAAATAATTGAATGTAATGGTTAAAATGATCAACTTAATGTGCCACACTCACATCAATTATATAATAACAATTAGTATGGACATTACACTAATAAATTTATGTATATAATGGATAATGATGAATATTTGTGTTAGTTACCTATTAATTTAAGAGATATAAGGAAATACCATAGCATCAAACCTATTGTAGAGGGTCATGAGAATTAACTAGTCAAAGGTACAATTACAATATACACTGAAACCTGAAATGATTTATTGGATTTTATATATACCAAAACATTTATACTTGAATAATATTCAGAGGGTATCGTTTCACTACCTCCATGAATAATGACGAGTTCATAGTAAAATAATGTAATGGTTAATTAATAAATTAACATGACTCTATATCCTCTCTATGTGTTATTTCTTGTTGTACATCGTTGTAATATTGTGATTATATATCTATATTAATTTTTTGTGATTTTGGATATCATTCGGATATCTCTATTTACATCCCATATTAATTGCAAAGTAAGGGTAGACACATTGAATATTCTAGATAAACTTATCATCATAATTGTACTTGAGGATGAATATGAACATCCAATGGATGATAATTCCATTTAATGGTTCATACTTCCCAGACATGGAGAATATTTATCTATAATAGATAGAGAGATAGTCAACAAAAATTTTATAACTATTATTTGGGATTATGATGATGTATTTCCCTAATTTATTTTTAATCATCCACATAACTATTATTTAATATTTATAATAGAACTCATAAAAAATAGAGACATATTTTAAAACAAATATATTTAAAATTACCCCAATTGAGTTCTTGGAATTGGGGAAACAAATATAGGAGAATCTTGATAATGGGTTAATTGTAACTAATGGTCCCCAAAGAGAACACATTTTTTTATAATAATTAAGAGGGGTCAATGTGTCATTGAATTGACTATATACATCCTAATAAGATAATTATAAAAAAATTATCATTTAACCCATATAAACTATGTGTTTGTTCATCTATGTGGAGGTAATTAATTTTCCAGGATTAACCTCTAAATTGGATATTTTCATTTGAGGGACATTAATTAGGATGTACCCAATAAATCCTTCCTTATGAAGTGTGATCTCTATGCATTTTTTGTGATAAAATATTGAATTACCAAAGATCATAATAGTTTCATGGATTTAGTAAATAATGAATTTAGATATTACAGTGACCAATTTGTGGTAGTCTTCATAGATAATACTATTCTACATAAGAATGGAAAAGAAAAAAAATGCATACCATTTCAATGTTTTATTAAAGTCTATACAGAGAAGGGACGTTTTATTCCAAATTTTTTAAAGTGTAAATTCCTATTATTTAAATATTCCTGCACGGGTCATATAATATCAATAGAGGGTATATTAGTGGATCCATAAAATATAAAAGTTATTGTGTTGTGTCCCATACCGACCAGAGTAAAGGATATAAATATTTTTCCAATTTTGGTTCAATACTACTAATCCATTGTGAGATATTTAGTATGGCTATCCAATCAAAAAATAATGTTTAATTTGAAGGGAACAATGGTCCATTGAACATATGACTTTGGGGAAAATCTTATGGAGCTATGAAGATCTTTGGACAGTTCACACTCTCTAACACTACCATACAATATATAAGGGTGTGCGGTCTTTAGTGTTTCATTATATAGAGGATTAGGATTCATCCTTATGAATAATCATATGTTGATATATTATATCACATAAAAATTTGTAAAATGGAAATTTCAATTACATGAATAATAAAGTGGATTTAGAAGAAATATTTTTTTTCGTTAAATATATTGTTCCATTATCATTATGACTAATATTGTGACATGTAAAGAAGTCATAAAATTGTTATGTATATATTCATATAAAAATCAATAAATATTCACCAAATGATATTTTTCATGGTTAATAATGTTTATTTTTACCAATACACTATAAACCAATAAATGAGAAAAAAAAATTGATGAGATTTTATATCAGAAATACTATGCAGGTTTGTTGATGACAATGATTGAATGTGATCTAGTATTTGTGGACACCAAATGAATGATCTTGAAATCATGAGGAAAAGGGAAAGATTATATCTGTATCAAATGAATGTTCAACCATCCATATATGTGAGTATTAAGGAGGCACATATATATTATTTAATGAATATACTTGATTATGTTTAGCTTTTCAATCAAATTCGCATTCCTAACATTTCAATTTTTTATTAAATTGAACGTACAAAATTATCAATAAATGAATGAGGACTGTGTGTGATTGACTAATAAGATCATCAAGTGAGATGACTATGGATAACCACCCTATTCTTCTTGGAAATAAATTTTAACTTTTTATGACGCAATGATAGTCACATAACGAAATTTCCCCATATTTGGTATCAATATAATTGATCAATCACATTTACATACATATTTATTAAATATGATACATTTTTTTAAAAAATATCCTTCCATAATGTATTCAAAATTCCTTTTTAATGGATTAATTACTCATTTATCAAAATTCAAAAAAAGTAACTAAAATGATATAAAATTTCTATTTAAATGAATCAAATTATAGATACATGATATTAAGAGATAAAATGAACTAATAGATCATTACTATGAAGAGAAACTGGAACATGTGATAGTGGTAGAAGTGAATTTCTTATTGATTTTTCAAATTGAAGAGCATCAAGTTTTTAAAATGAATGATATGAATCTTAATTCTGAATCTCTATAATGTTGATGGTGCATATTCATAAAGAATAGTTAATTATTGGAGTAAATGAGAGAGGATAAAAATGTATGAATTTATTTAAAAACTAATATTATATGCAACTTTATATCCCCATCTTTAATAAATATAATACCTTACCAATATACGAATCACCAGCCTTTGAATAAGACGGAACCACCTAATTGGTGGAGTTTGAAGAATGAATAATGGTTACTAACAAAATTACTCTATCTATTACCATTCTATTCTAAAAGGAACTATTATAGTTATAATAATCTAAATCCAAACCAAAATGTGGACATTATATTTTCTTGAAGTCATTATCATTTTATTTTATTGAACCTAAATTTATTATCACATCTCATTGTTTTGAATTTTCATATTGAGGTAAAATAAATTTTCCCATAGAGTTATTTGATTAACAAGTATACTAAAATGGATAAAAATAGATAGATAACTGAAAAAATGTTCTATGTTTATTTTAGGAATCCCATGAGGAGTTATAAGTTCCCTTGCCTATGGAAACGTGGACAAAAGTTGATTGCATTAAAACAAAACATTTTGGTATTGATTATTATTGATCTATTTTTTTCAAATTAAATCACATTATACCATTCCCTATGATTAATATATTGGTGTTCTATATCAGAATAATTAATTTATCAATGGATATAGGTTCTCCTTGTGGAAAATTAGAATGTTGTGAAATAAAATTTTATTGTACCATCACCATGAAACATGTACCTCATTTACAAATTTGTGTATTTTTTTACTATATTAAAGATGTAGAAAATCATAAAGAGTTAGGAATTCATTTTAATTGAATGATTTTCTTGGGGTTCATATCAATGAAACTCCACCCAAAAATATATTTTCAATAATATCTTTAATTAAATTATTTGATTAACTCAAAACTTAAGGCCCAAATGGGTGATCAAAATATGTATTATTAATTTCCATTTATTTTTTATAGTTGATTAATTTACTATTTCATTTTATGATATTTTTTAGGAATATATAAGTATCTCTCCCAATATCCCCTATCAATCTGTGAGTTAATGTCTTAATTATAGTTCATTAATGTATGATTTTTATTTTACATGTCCATGTTGTGTATGAAATGACACCCCCAATATAATGAAATGATGATGACTATAGATTAATTGGAAAAAGGTGTTCAATATTAAATTATTTAAACATTAGGACCCTATTTTTTAAAATAAATTTTCTATCTTTAGTGAAAATAAATTTTGTTCCCACATATAGTTTTTTTATTTACTCGAATAGTCTATAAGACATCAGATTCTTAAGAATCACATTATACCATGGTATATAATATCTTAACAATTATATTGATTTATTTGAAAAAAGATTAAATAATTTTGTTGAATAATTTTAATTTTATTTATGAATCATGATATCATGGAATAGGTTGGTTTATTTAAATGAAAATTCCAACTATTTTTATGCTTTGAATTTCTAAAAATAATATGGATTTATTTTTTATTATTATCCTTTCAAAAATATATTATCCAACTATATATGTATCCTATTACATATTGTATTAAAATTTTAAATAATTTCCATTATGTATTGGTCATATTTCATTAGTGATCTTGGGACTAGTCAACTGTTATAAAATGTGTTCGAACATGTCAATTTTATGACTTTGCAATGTAACTTTTTATTTGATTGAGGAATTTTTTGATAAGACCACATCATTGAGACTATAAATTTCATTAATAATTATTTACAACAATGAAATATTTGATTAACTTATCAGTAATGGGACATATTACAAGCCAATATTTCCCATACCATCCCCCTCTTGGTGTTTTTTCGTTATATTTAAATGTTGATGTTTTTGTGTCAGGGAATTCATTGTGAATGTTATGCACTCCATTAATAATATATCAAGTGAGGGTTTTATTATTTTTTATTTTAGTGGATTATGATTCATCCATTGATCTTTTATTTCATTCTCCTAATGAAAAAATGAAAAAAAAATTATTTAGAGAAAATAAATTATGATTTTTCAGAATCAAATGTAAAAATTACCAGAATGATGATTTTATCATTAGGGGATATTTAGTGTATTTTATCATTTGTCTAAAAATAATATTCAAAAATTTAAAATACATAGATATTAAATTTAAAATGAAAATATTTAATATGTATAAAAAATTCATGGTGGTGTGAGTCATTCATTATGAAATCATTATTTGTGAACTTGCATTGATCTTGGGAACTATGTATTCTTAATTATTTTTAAAGGGTTATTATCATTACTATTTTCTTTTGATAATGCAAATTAAAGATATATTTATCCACCTTTTATATAATAATAATTAATATATCAATTCATTCCATCCTTTAACCAATAGTATTTTAAATTTTTGTCTAATTTCTTCATGATTTAATGTTATTTATTTATTCCAATGTCGAAATTATAGATATTTTACAGTCCCATTATAAATTTGCATATAGTCATGGTATGATAATAACACATCTTCACTATTTTATCATTATTGATGATTTAAAATAATTAATTGTGTAGAAATTCACAACATTTCATGTCTGATGAACAATAAACTCAGAAATTAGAATTGATTAAAGGAGTTGATCCATCATGTTCCAGGAAAAAATTTAATATGAGAAAAAAGTAATAAAATTTGGTTGAATTGTTCATTGAAAATAATGAAAATAAATTTATATTCTATGTGGAAGATGAAATATATGTTTTTATTTTATTATTATTTTTAATTTCAATGGAAATTAAATATTATTACCATTGTGTTTCTCTTGGAAATTTGTTGAGATTTAATATATGAGGAAATGAATAATTCAAATGTGGCTGTATTTGATTCCCATATTTTTCATGATAATATTTTTATATAATAATAATTAATTTCAATTTCATTAACTATTCAACCAATAAAATTAATTCATTTTTTATATTTTGGGTGACATATATTAATTGAAATACGTTTGATTAAAATGTATGGAAATGATTAGTTTGGAAGATTTATTTGACTTATAAAAAATAAGAATAATTGTTTACCCTTGATAAATTCCATTTTATTATATAATTGTTTTTTTTTATTTTTTTTTGACATAGGGTTTTAAGTAACCACAAAAGGTTAATCCAAACCATTCATGTTCTGCATAAGTGAAACTATTATGATTCAATAACTATGTTAGGGTAACTCTAAATTCATTAAGGTCATTTAATTTTTATACAATTTTTGTGTAAGGGTATGATATGATAAATTGATTTAAACCAATTGGTTAAATTTATCCTCTAGTGATTTAATTTCATCATATAGGTAAAAAAAATTAGTTACATAAAGCTAATGAAGGTTTTTTAAGGGTAATCGAAGGTTGTGTAAAGGATTATAGACCACCACAAAAACTCCATTTTGGTCACATCTACTCTATAGGAAAACCAATGAGTTATAATGGAGAGATTAGTGCCACTATAAGACCAAGCACAACCATATCATTGGCCAACTGTGTTTAATGAAAGCAACTATAGGAGAAACCAATGACTTAAATGTTTCCTTATAATGCTGGTGAAGCAATGTGGTAGGAAATAATGAAGATGGAAAATGTAATGTTGTATCATGGGTAGGATTTATTCTAGGGAGAATCCTAATATTGCAGGGAATAAAAAATAATGGAGAATAATCATGCGTCTATGTAAGAGATGACTATATTGCAACCAAGAATTACTATTTGGAGGAATTCCAATGTGATGATGATTATTACACAATATGAATAACCATGATATAGGGTTTGATACACAATAATTTTAAAATACCATTGTCTTCATAGTATCTACACATTAAAATTATATATATTATGTATTTTCCTCCATGTTGATAAATGTAATGATTCAAAAATTAGAATTGGAATATCCCAATCAAAATATAAAATTAGATACCTTCACCAGATTCAAAATAATGAATCCTTAGCTTATGAGAAATAAGATATATATATATTCAGATGAAGATATATAAAATGATTATTTCCAAACAAATATATGGGTTTTGGGCCTTATTTGAGAGATTGAGCATATGTAATAGGGTATTTCTATATATATATTTTTCTATAGTTTAGAATTAATTTTTTCCTAAAAATCACATATATTCTTTAAAGTAAAAATTATTTCTTTTTTATTTATCTCTCTCTAACATTCATTTTCTACAGTGAAATATACTACTCATGATAATGAGAATATTAATTAAGGAATATCTAGGGGAGGAATATGTGGTTGAACCCAATTCTATGTTTTTTTCTTCTTTGGGTTAATCTAATGATGATTTTTGGGGGTTTTAATAATTGTTTTGTTCATTAAAATGTTTACTCTATATTTGTTAACAATTATCACCCATATGAGAGTTTAATGATACATTTAATTTTATATTATTTTGTAAAATATATATTTACAACTAAGTTTGAATTTGGTTTTCTCACATAAAATAGAATGAGTTTGTTAAGTTGATTGAATAGTGAATGTTTAAGGATATCCATGAATGATTTTCATACGAAATTTTCTTTTTATAATTAACATGAATTTAATTTATTTTTCATAGAATTTACTTTATTATGAAAATATATTTATTCATGTTGCCTTTCCCATAATTTATTTTTAATGTAAAAAAAACTAATAATACAATAATTGAATAATGATAGTGTGTGATTGACTATGAAGCTCCTCAAGTTAGGTGACTTTGGTATGAAATTATGAAACACTTGGAAATTTATTATATAATTTTCACATCCCTATTACATGAACATTGGTCTCCTTGCTAAGGCCCAATTTCATGTCTCTCATCGTGTCGACTATATGTTGACACCAACCACCTATTTTAGTGACTTTAAATCAATAATATATGTTAATTGGGAAATATAAATATATGGTAATTGTATAAGAAATAAAAAATTGATAATTATTTTACCATTTTACCAAGACTCATCACCTTGAACTATGTGACTCATCCCCCAATGATTTCTATAATGGAACATTAATTTTTAACTCTTGATGAA
Source organism: Viscum album (assembly GCA_963277665.1). Classification (NCBI taxonomy): domain Eukaryota; kingdom Viridiplantae; phylum Streptophyta; class Magnoliopsida; order Santalales; family Viscaceae; genus Viscum; species Viscum album. The sequence continues at coordinate 966,931,815 of OY728136.1, forward strand.
CACACCTTTAGTTAAGACATCAATAAAATAATCTATATACACCCAATTACACCCTACCAGATATAATTTCTTCAACAAAGGGTGGTTTCCTATTCAAGGTTGCATTTAAAAAACTTTATTAGATACATATAAGACCACTATCTGTCGATGAATCATGACTATAAACTATGTGACATTTTCATATAAGCTGGTTCAAATTTATATGTGGATTTTTTCAATTGGATTCAGGTATGTCAATTAATGCTTGTTATATGTACTTTCAAACCTATAATATAATCTATACCATATAAAACTAGAATAATATCATGGTTTGTGGAGTTAAAAAATTAACCATAGCAATAATTAGGTCAATTTTGTGTGATCATATGCCATAGCCCCTGATTTTCTGACTAGAATAACAATAAAATTTCTTGGGTAATAAGAAAAAAGGATTAGCATTAAAACAACCCACATCTGGAAACCAGAGGAAAATTCAGGATTCAATACAATAATTTTTCCCGTTTTATAAATTTGTAAAATGATATAGTGAAAATGGAAATGTCATAATGCTTAAAGAGCTTAAAATATTTAATTAAAAAATAGTATCTATATCTATTATCACCATTATCCCAAAATCTTTTTGGATAAAATACATCTGCTTATCCTCCGATAGTCCTAGATCTACAACATTAAATTCTATATCATATGGTTCTAGTTTCCTATTAGTAAATATCAGTGTCATATCATATTGATTTAATGAATTTAAATGGATATATCATGTGGATAATGTATCATGGAAACCAATTATCTTCTATATTCCAACAATATGGCCCAACTTTTTCATCATCCATAAATTCAGATCATGGTTTCCCAATGTGAATTCTTATAGATAGTCATGATACACATTCATATATTTTAAAAAATATAAAAATTAATATATCCCTAGTCATGGATTCAGAACCATAAATATCGTCCCCATATCATTCAAATAACTTAAAACTTTATAAAATGTACATGATTAATTTTTTTTGTAAAATGATAAATATTATCTATTTACATTAGGTTCTTTTCCATATTTTACCATATAGATATAAATTATTTTTATTCCAAGAAACATTAATAGAAACATCATGCATCAATATAGGAACATTTTATTCCAGCATTTTGATTTACTATTCAGGTCATTTGTATCAATATGCATCCCTCTAATTTATATCATTTCATTTTCTATTCATAATGCTAGAAATACTACAACATTTTTTGTTTACGGTCCATAACTTCATGATATTACCAATCTATAGTCCATGAAAAATTTGGTTATACTAAACAGTTTTAAGGGCCAATGCGGTATTTCCCATTGCATAATTTTATCATTTCTTTATTTACCTAATGGATTTTGAATCATATGGATATGAAATATATAGGGAAATATATCTAGTGGTTTCCCAAAAATAAAATCCATAGATAATATAATCCCCCAAAATTTATATCGATGAATTATGAATTTCCATAATGATAATTAATTTCCAAATAGAATCCCCTAATGGTATGGTCTAATTCCAAAATCCCTCCCCATCCAACACACCCATCATGGAGGATTCTTAAGAGAAACATATAAGTCCTCTTCATTATGAGAAGTGGTTAGTGAAAAAATATATCTTTTTCTCTATCTCTATTTTCAAGGATATTATAGTGAAATATTTCTTTTAAATTTATCTAATGACCATCCCCATCCAATATTTTTCCTTCTATATTATTTTGTTTTTAATTGAATTTTTTAACTTCATCCACTCCCCTATACTAAAGTATAGTCTTAACAGCATTGGCATTACCCTCCCATACATCATAATATTTTTGTAGGGTGAACTGGAAACATAAAATTTTTCCTAGCCAGTCCCCCCAATATAATGAGTTCCTTTATAAGCTGATGAATCATTCTATCCCATCCTATTATATCTTATCTGATAAAATCCGGTTATTTGAGTTATATGATTTTTCACCTTCTTTCATTTAGTAAGTGTAACATACATGATCAAATAATATAAAGACCCAAAATCATCATACATATATAATAATAATATATGAATATTAATTACATAATATAATGATCCATTCCAAAATCGAGTAGGTTTAGTTCCTTAGGAAACTTCGTAAAATAAATAACTAGTTCATTGATGTAATGAACCTTTTCTCACTATGTTATTCATAACTAGAACCCTTCTTTGTCATATCATATATAATAACATTCATCATTACTATGGAAAGGAAATATATAAATTGGTGATGATTCGTTGTATAAGGAAAAGGGATATAACAACATATTGTCCGTATAAGGGAACGAGAATAAGAGAATATACTTTAAGAAACTTACCCTATATATCAAAGATTATAAACATGAGTCATTGAAAAAATCTTGTCAGTTCATAATAAATGATTAATAATGAAATCAATTTCCATGAACCATCAGATCATAGTATTGGAGTAATTCATATATTATGTTAATACACATAAAATAGAATATAATCTATTTAGTATTACAATCATTCTTCCAATTCAATAATTGTAGAATGGGTTCACTTCAAAAATCATCCTAGCAGTCGTGGTTCACTCCTAATACTATTATAGTGGAAAATGTATCCTACTAAACTAGGTTCACTCACCATTCCATTCGTCTTAATCTCACAAGATATAAATATTTACCTAATGCATTAGAGGATGATATGTATCCCACACATTTCATTTTATTATGTAATTATCATTCCATGGTTATTACATAACCACGATCATTGGTTATAATATCACCACCATCACATATTAAAAACCATACATAATTATGACACATGGTCATAAAACATTCATCATATAATAAAATTTAAAAATAAATAGGTCTCATATCATTTTATCTTATCATAACGAATTGAAAATAAATGTTATTTATAAACATGTCATTATTTTATTGTCCCATAACCAATGAATGTTTTTACATATTTCACTAAGAACATATAATTATAAAAAAAATATCTAGACAAATAATAAGGTCTGGATACTTGGATAATAAATATATTAATTCATAAATTAAATCATAGGAATCTTCATAGATTGAAAATATCTTTGAAAGATCATATAGGATATTTTCTTGGGGGAAATAACATTTTTCTATCGAAAATTATTAATAAAAAATAAATTCTCACAAATAAATTTCAAAAAAAATTATTTTTAAATAATATTTCAATCATATAATATAATAAATATAACAAAAATGTATTATCATGATGGAAAATTTCATTTATACTTTACACATTTAATTAAATATTAAATTCAAATTTTTTGGTAATGTAAAATGTACCCCATTCAGAAATAAATAAGAATATTCATTGAAAACTAATTTTCAAAAATACATATATGGGTAAAAATAATTTAAAAAATTTATGAAGGATTGTAAAAACATTATTTAATCCATTTACTTAAAATATATACATAAAAAAATTATTCTATTCTATAGAGGGAAAGAAAATATTTTTCCCTTAAAAAGTGTTCTAAATTTCTAATTTCAAAAAAGGTTGAAAATGAATGGAAAACTTTTATTTTCCTGATATGGCCATAGGATATACAAATAAATTATTTTATTTAAATATAGATCATAATGTTTTATCATTATAAGTATAATCATAAACAACGCTAATAAACATTATAATTGTAGCATAAAAATTTATTTTCTTTTGTAATGTTTAAATCATAAAACTCATGAATGAAATAATAATATTTGGATACTTATATAGAAATAATTCCTTGGAAAAAATTATAAAATATATTCAATGTATTATATACACCATATAAAATAAAAATATTATGATTATGGAATGTCTACCAAAAAACTAAAAGTGAGATGGAAATCTAATACCGTAAGTACAAACATTTATTATACACATTCATACATCATGTATAAAAATTATTTTTTTATTATAAATAAATTACAAAACAATAATATTTTATATCATATTATATAGTTTTTTCCTAAAGTCTTTTATTACCTACTTATCAATAATTTCATGATAAGATTGTTTTGTGACTAATATCCGCTTTGTTATTAATGTATATTTTGATATTATATTTTTAGTCATTTTAAATTGACCATTGTTCCATAATCTATATAAATTTAGACATTAAATAAAAAATATATATTTTCATCGCATATTTATTTTTATTAATCCATTAATATTAGATTTTTAAAAAGAATAACATCGTTCACGGAGATGATAGGTCATACAAACCGATGAATTATGTTTGAATTTTATCAATGAATGAAATGTAAAAAAGGAAAATAATATTTTAACTTTACAGAGTCGTTAGTATTTCATATATATAACATATATGTGATAAATACATCATCATGAATTCCATTTTACTGTAAATTAAAAATGAATCAATTCACTTTCTGAGGTGGTTATCTGGTATAAACCTGAGATGTGTTATCTCATTCTCATTGAATAGAAATTAAGAAGTTAAATATGATATTAAAACTATATATTTATAATTATATTAAAAATAAAATATTTTTTAAATATAAATAAATCATTATATCCATCTTTGACAGGTTATGATAACATATTAACTATATATTTTTTCCATGAAGTAGTCTATTGTAGAAATGATCAATTATTTAATTTATGATTTGATGAAGAAGGATATAGGAGTATATAACTAAATTAGAATAATAAAATTTTATTATATGGTATTTTCACATGTTATTATATTAGAATAGTGTTCGAGTATTTAATGAAAGTGGATGTGGAAGTAAAATAAAAATTTCCAGTTAACAACATTATCTCTTCTTAAGAAAATCTCCTTACGATTACAAAAGAATCCATATTAGGATATTTTAAAAATACCAATATTGAATGTATCATGTTATGTAGGAATTATTGTAATTATTTAGCCTGGTCTATTTGGGGAAAAGGGGTTTTATTTGTAACTAGGAGACGAGAGGTGGTTTGAATTTAATAGTGGGATAGAATACATTCCTAGAAATATTGAAATGAAAAACATTTAAACACATATTGAATATAAAAAAAGGATACCATAATTGATCATTATAAAAAAAATATGGGATAATGGATAAATATACCCATCCAATGGGATTTTGAAAATTTCATAGGTTATTATACACTTTATATGTTATAGTCTAACCCATTGTAAACATGTTTTAACTTTAACCATGATAATTAATTTTTATTACTTTTAATTTCATTTAGAGAATAAAATAAGTAAAAATTATTATATTATATTTATTTTTCTGATTACAAAAGCATTATTATTTTTTTTTCAAATTACACCCACGTTGGTGGAAAATCATTATTAAAAAAAACCAACAGACGTGACAAAAAACCGGTTTTCAAAATAATTTTTTTCGTAATTATAGAATGTTTTAACAACAAAATTCAACATAAATTGTGTTCCAATGAAAATAAGTTGTTTAATTATAACACATCTAAATATATTTAACTATTAAATAATTGTAAAAAACTGTTATCCTTTTATATTCTACAGATAAAATAAGGGATTTTGAAAAAATAGTATTTTTTAATGTACCATGAAAAAGTAATATTTTTATAATATTAATATATATACATAACCATATGATAAATTATCAATAATGACTCAAAAATTAATAAAATATTTTAAAAATAATTTTTTTAGATATCAAAATTATATTTTAATTTTTAACAAAATGAAATAAAAATAATTTTATTGATAAAAAAGTATATTCAATGTATATAAAGAAAATAATAAATAGAATTTATTTATGTATAAATATATTTTATTTTATTAAAATCATTATAATTAATTTTAGAAATAATTTTATTCCTATCTAAACTGAAAATGTTACTGTCTAGGATATGAATTTTCTTTTTGAAATAAAAATTTTAAAATAATTTCATGGTTCGTTAAAACATAGTGTTTCTTATATTGAATGATTTTAAAGAAATTAAATTATTTAAAATAAAATTTCATAAAAACTCACAGTGCTACATTATACCAACAATAATACAAATTTTTCCATTGAAATTCATCACTTAGATAAAATAACATGAGCGAAATTTTACATCATAATATCTTAAGGTTGAAAAAAAGATTCTTCAAATTTGTGGTTTCCTAAAAAATTATCGACCTTGTTAGTGGTATTATTTCATAAAACAATATATCAACTATCTAGAATATCCATCAATATCTCCACTTAATAATGATATTACACTTTTGGTAAAATTTCTATGTTTATTATGATTGATGTGTATTGTATATACTTTATCTAGATAGATACATGGGACACGTCATTAATTTTATAGAGGATTAGTGGAATCACAAAAAGATAATAAACCTTCATAATATATAAATAATATCACAAGGGAAAACATATTTATGGGAAAATGTACTTTCGTCATAAATCTTAAAACCTTCTTCCATGGAAAAATTCTCCAAAACACATTTTCACCAACTCTAAATTCTTGATCACAAATAATTATTATCATAACAATATTAATAAAAAATTTGTGCTTCCATTATATGTTACTAAAGGGATCTAATATTCTCTACCATTTCTACCACTACCTCATGTCTCAGTTTCATTCTTCCTCCAACATCATCCTAGTATGATATACTTATATAATTGTTTCTATAGAGGGCTTGATAAGGATTCAAATAAATGGTTGAGTAAAAATTATAATTATATGAAAACAAGGCTAGATAAATGTGATAATGAAAAAAAAATTAAAATCCAAGAAAATTTTTACCTAATCCTATAGGATTTGAATTGTACTCTCAATCTGTGTATCTATCTATGGAGGATATGAACTTTTGAAACATAGTTATTTATCAATGGTCTATTGAATACATCTCTATAACATCAAGGTAAACCTCATATCCTAACCACATAAAATATAACATGGTTATACATCAAGCCTTACCTCATTATTATGGTATATCATGGAAATGTAATCTAGAAAAAAATATTCTTTGATAATGAATAAGTTTATAGAATTTATAATGTGATCAACTACAACCCATATGAAATTATTCACTTTATATTTTTTTGGGAGACCAATGAAAAATATGTGATGATTTTTTCCGATTTACATTCTATTATGGGTAATTGTTGTAACATCATTATAGTATTTTCTATCTCCACCTTGTCTTTTTGAGATAATAAGAATCTATATAGAAACTCTATAATATCTATCTTTATTTCATCAGACTATAAGTACACTTTAATTTCAATATGTGTCATTCTACATCAAGGATAAATAGTTAATGGGGAACTATGAGATTCCTCTAATATCTATTTCCACAAATCCTGTATCGAATGAACACATACAAGTTTCCCGAACATTATCATTCCATCGCATGGAAGTTTAGACTCGAAAAAATTTCTATCATTCTTCAACTGATATACATCATCATTATATTGATCATTAATCTTTAATTTGATGTAGAGTGAACAGTTTCTAATAAAAGATAAGTCCCCACTTTTTCCTTGATTTCATTGTCCATAATTTTCAAATAAAATAATATTGTTTTTTATGATCATCATCAATGAAAATATAGGACAATATATTCGAAATGAATCATTTTATACCATTCTCACTTAAAAAGTATAGTAATGTGTTATATTGTCATAATATTTAATCTAATCCAACTATATTACTTTGAGAATATTCATTACCTTCTACATGAAAACATAATTTAATGTTTTATTATCAATATATATGTCACAATTTTTTCATCAATGACAATTCTTATATATCATTAATGATAAAATTTCCATCACTAACAAAAAATAATGATTTGATTAATTTTTCCTATGAAGAATCAATTTTATGGACGAATAAGATATAAAAAAGTAAATATGTTTTATAATTACTCCTAATACCTTCTTTGATAAATCATTATAGATTTTAAACAATTCTTTAAACCAGTTTAATTAATGAATATTTTTATTGGGTAATATCATTTTTATATCTTTGAAAATTTCCTCGCACTCATACATCCAATGGAAGTTGTCTCCCATATAGGTTTTCATTGAATGTGGATTGAATAGTCATGAGAAATTATCAAAATAATACAGATAATATCTATAAAAACAAAGAAAAATTTGAATCTTAGTTTCCAATATTGGACTAGGCTATTTCCCAATTAGATCCTTCCTTGATGGATCAACTTATATACAATCACTTGTGATTATAATACCAAAAAATGAAAAATTTATAATAAAAAATCACACCTTTTATAATTTTATATAGTTTATCAATCTTTAGGGTCTTTAGTATAATTACCATGTTATCTTCATGCATTTATTTTCTCCTAAAATATATTAGAATATAATATATAAATTATACCATAAACTAATCAATGTAATCTATTAAACACTATTCCCTATGTCCATTATGATTGTTGTGTAATTAGTAATATTGGATGTAATTACTATTTAGTCATAGGGTCCATAAATTATATTGAACTATACTATGGGATTATCATCCTGCTTGATCCTCAATGTACAATATCCAAAACGATGTTCAATCTTGAAGAACTATGGAGCTCTACATGATTGATCTAAAATATCATCTACACATTGTAGATTATAATTTTTCTTGATTTTAATTCATTTCTTAGTAATTAATGTATACTCAAATCCATAAATATTTCTTATTAATAATTAAAATTGGTGGACCCCAAGCGAACACACATGGATGAATGAATCCCTTGTCATGATTCTTATATAGATTCTTTTCATTTCCATTAACTCAATTGAGGACATTCTACATGGAGTCTTTGAAATAGTTGTAAGGATGAGTATGATTTCTATCTAGAATTGAAATTAAATTATTAGTGGGAAACTATTTAGTTTTTTCTATAAGTCATCAATATTCTCCTGCACAATATGAATATCACCTATGTTGAGTTTATCCTCATTTATATGAGATAAAAACCCATTTTAATGGGAATCTAGACCCTTATAATGGATTTTGCGTCAATCAAAAGATCATGAAAACCATTGCATTGATAAATAAGCACAGTTTAGTTTGGAATATAAAATGTGGCATCCTTTCATTAGAAATCTATATAAGGTTTATGTAGAGAAATTAAATCCTTGCATAATGAAACATTAATTTCAACCATTGAGGGAAAAAGAGGTTTGGAGGATGCAAATTCCAAAAAACATCAACTAGATATGAATCACATTCATGAAAAGAAATCATCATTAAAATTGATCTTTTCACTAATAAATTTTCATTTAATAATAAAATAAAATAATAAACATTCTTAACTACATTTCATGATAAATGTGAATTTATATAAAAAATAAAAAATAATATAATTCCATATTTGAATAAACCTACAACCAACCAAAGATCATTTTTTTATCTTTAATCCATTAGTAAAACCAAAATATTCCACATAACTTCATTGATCTAATTGATTAATCACTCATATGGTGTCTAAAACATTTCACATTATTTTCAATAAATTTCATTGTAGGTTTTTCGTAGGTCATTCATGGTCATTATTCAAATCCATAAGGATAGAGATTAATGAGTTTTTAAATTTACATAGTATAAACCCTAGGAGCATAAAACCTTGCATATAGTAAGACATATTTTAAAAAATATGGTGATGTTTGAGTACAGATAAATACACCCATTTCAAGTTGTTACACTATTCGAAACATTTCCGTAGACATATCCACTTGTAAAGTCAGGAAATGGATTTAATTACATGGAATCCACTCACTCTACCCTTCATAAAAATTATAATATATTTTCATATATATATATATATATATTTATAAAATCTTCCTAATGATTTTCACTGATGTTTTCTCATCCACATTTTTAAAAGTTAACAAACACATAATTGGATATCAAAGGTAAAGCCCCACACATAAAACAATATATATTTCAATTTAATAAATGAATATTAGTTATATAAATAATAGAACATTTCCCAAATCATATAGGTTTAGTTCCATTGGAATATTTGATCAATAATAAACTGGTTTATAGTTGAACTACATCAACTCTCACAATGCATTTCATAACTAGAACACAAATTAGACATATCATACATAATTCCTTTCCGTATATCCCATAGATAAAAAACCTAACAATGGGTGATCTTGAAATCACATTACGAGAATACATGGTAGATATCAATAATAATGTTAGAATAAGTGTATGATAATGAGATAATATAATTTGAAAAACATACACTACATATCAAAGAAAAAAAATGAGTCACAGTTTAAATATTGGTAGATCACAAGACAAGAATAAAAATGGAATTGAAAAAATGAACCATGGGAGGATAATATAGACATAAGAAATTGATTTTTATAATAAATACAAGTATAGAATATCATTTTCGTCATACTTAAGGGTTACATCTAACACCATAATAGAGTAATTTATTTAATCAATAGAATAACATAGTCGTCAATTTTCACTCCCAATAATATCATAGTGGACAATGTCCCTTAATGAAGTAGGTTCACTCACCATTTGATTCATGTATTACTCATGATATATCAATAACAACCGAATTAATTTATGGGTGATATAGGTTCCACCCATATTTTTTTATAACAAAACCACCCAACCTATTTTATAACATAACCACAATACATGGTTATAATGTAACCACAATAACATATTTAATATCATAAATAATTGTACTACAAAATCAAAAAATATACATCATATCTGATACAATGAAACAAAATGTGTCATGACCCATCCCCTGAGGCCCAAGCCGTGACTAACACAAGCCCACCTCTCGAAGGCACGAGGGTTGGTGACTAGCACTGAATGCCTCAAAAAACATTTGGGAGGCATTTTCATGGATACCTTTATGCACTCATACACCCAACCAAGTCCCATATCACAAATGGGAAATATAATTCTAATTAGAAACTGAGTACAAGTACAGTTGAAAGTAAAGGGGAAAGAATACAAGACCAAATGAAATGAAAAAAATAGTGAAAATGGACAAAAAATCCTGAGGTCGTCTGCTAAATATCCTACTGGATGAATAGGTAAATCTCTTCACTGCGATCTCCAAAACAACCGTCACCACTGTCCACCATCAGGTCCAAGCTCCCCGAGTCTCAGTCAATGCTTCATGTCATCTGCACAAGACACAACAAGGTGTGGGTGACACCCGTGATGGGGGGAGTATAACGATACCTAGTAGGGAAACTAAGACCCCCAATGGTGTCCTAGAATTCCATAATGGAAAAACCACATTGCATAGTATCAGTCCCAAGCACATTGAAAACACATCTCACATAAGGTATATTCTAGGGTTGTAATAGTAGCATCACCCGTCACACTGTTGACCACCTTGGCTGATGGAGATATATTTCTCTATCGAGTACAATGGGTATACCAGGTCACACATAGAGGCATCCCACTAACGATGAACTACATAGGTACTCCTCCCCATCGCGTACCGTGGGTCTTCCATGCCACACAAAGCCACTCCCCACCATGGCCTACTGAGGTACACCTCGTGTCGAGTACCATGGGTCTGCCAAGTCACATAGAGGTTCTACCCATCGTGGGTCTACTAAGTCACAAAAAGGTGCTTCCCCATGGGCCATCAAGTCATACAGAGTCAAAAATTTACTAACTTTGGGTCTCATAAAATGGCAGGGTTCAGTACGTAGTACGCATGGGGTCACCGTTGCTCAAGACATCAGTCGTATCTTAACCAGAACTGAGTCTCACAATGAAGTAACCCAATGATCTATCATGTCATTATGGTTCCATCTCAACAGGAGGCATGTAACCCAGATGCCCAGTCTACTAGTAATATTCTTTTTAGTGTCAATGGATTAGTTATATTCAGGTACAATCCAACCCAGCTGAAATCCAACATTCATTGAAATTTGTGCGGAGTATCTCAAAAGTACCTCCTCATCCAAAGGGTTCTGGTGCCACCTATGGTTCATAAAATGAACGTCCAGTATAGAAGTTATACCCAATTAAACGTAATTGGGATGAAATGGGTCTGGGTCCGGTCCGACCTAGTCAGACAGACACGACCTAACATGGGTTTGATCCTACCAGGTCGAGTCGTCTTGCTTGGCATAGGCTGGCCTGGGACGGTTGGTTCCATACAATCTCACTAGCTGGGCGTCTGGCTCACATGGCTAGCTTGTTCGGTTCAGCCCACCAAGATCACTCCACCTTGTGGTTGTGGGCCGGATCCATTCTCCCTGGATGCAGTATAGCCACGTACAGAACCTACTCACATTGCCTCTAGACCTGTTCGTGCCTTCCACATCATCCTGCTCGATGGGTTGACTCGTCCATGAAACACCACAGTGGAACCACAGAACTCCAACATGTCATGACCCATCATGTCAATGACTTATTCTCTGCCCATGCGTGCCTAATCCTTTTCCACGAACCATCGTGGTTGTAGATTCCACCATCGAGGCATGCTGCCAGGGCCCACCTCCTCCAGTGTAGCAGCCCATCATGGACACGGCTTCCGCTGCCTAGGGGCACCACTAGGGCGCTCCTCCTCCAGCGCCGTAGCTCTTCGTGGTCGCGGCTTCCACCACCCAGGTGCGCCGCTGGGCCATGCCTCATCCTACAGCTACTGGCTAGGCTGACATCCCATCTCTTCACAGTTGGGCACATAGCTTGTACCACGTCATGCCACCATAACATCCAATCGTCCAAAAAATACTCCACGAAAATCGATAACAGGTTAAAGGGGAGACATTAGGAATAAAACCTCTACGAAGTATTCGTATGAATGTAATTCAGAAGAGGACAGAGTGTACATGTCTGATGGTGTTCGTTGGCACTTTTCATCTCCCATCAATTCCCCCATCATCTTTTGCTTGATCATATTCTTAATTGGTGTGTATAGTCATCAGTGTTTCGTCATAACTTCCTACCCTAGCAATCCCAAAACCATAGATTGAGCTCAGATTAAATATTTGTGAGGATTGGATCAATAAATTCCAAAATTAATGAGGTTCATTAATGATTATAATTAATAAACCTATTTAATTCTCTCAAAGGTGAAGTTACACATTCTTTTAAGTTCCCCAAATGGTGTGGTTATAAAAAAAGATTCAAGTCATTTAATGGCCTAACGTTGCACAGCGGTCCTACAATCTTTGGTCCAGCGGTTGGAAAACAAGAAAAATAAAATAATGTTCAGTTATTTTATTATAATTTTTTTAAATTCCATGAAATTAGAATTTTCATCCGACCCGTGTCGATCAAAGTTATACTTCAATTAAGAAAATACTGGCACTACAGATTCAATAGTTCCCTCATGTTATTAATCCTAGAACCTATTAAGAAGATAGAAGACGTCACATTCATGTTTACAGATCATAGCTGAAATGAAGTTCAAAATGTCATTCTAGTCTCTATGGTCCATGGAAACACTTACCATCAATTTTCACAGAATCAAAATAATGCCAAATAAATTTTTCAATAAAATTATACGGAATTTATGAGTCTTTACATTCTCCCCACCACAGCGCTTTTCATCCACGAATGTTACAACAAAACTAAGGGAACAAATGTGGATACTAAGCACGTATCTGAGCCTCCCTCCACCATGTGCTCTACAGGAGATTCATGTTCGGCCAAAAAACTCACACTAGAGAAATCTACAACCCAAGAAGGACATGCTCCGGTCGATACTCTATCTCCACAGAGATCTCTAAAAATGTTTCCCCATCCTTAATGTCTAGCTCACCTTAGTAGATAAAATTTTATGGATCATTCACGTACCTCTTCATCTGAAACACATAGAAAACGTTATGCACCTACTGCATCTGGGGGGTAGGATCTAGATGGTACAACACCTTTCCTACTCTACATTGGATATGGAAATGTCTGATAAACCTCATAGATATCTTTCTACCCCATCCAAACCTCTACAATCCTTGCCGGGGTGAGACCTGCATGAATACACGGTCTCCCTCCTCATACTCCATGGGTCACTGTCTCCTGTCAGTATAAAAATTCAACCATCTCTATGCAGTCTTCATCCTCTCCTGGATGATCTTCACATTCTCTATGGTAGTCTGTACCAACTACGGACCCATTAGTGCGGACTCCCCATGGTCTGTATAGCATAGTGTTGATCTGCACGGTCACATTTACAAGGCCTTAAATAGAGCCATGCCGAGGGAGGAGTGATATCTATTTTTGTAAGAAAAATCCACTAGTTGTAGGTGGTCCTCCCAACTACAGCCAAAATCAAGGAAAAAAGCACAAAGCATGTCCTCGAGTGTCTGTATGGTTCACTCTGTCTGACCATCTATTTGAGGATGAAAGGCTATGATCAAATGTAGCTGAGTCTCGAATGCCTCTGGAAATTCCTTCCACAAGAGGGATGTAAAACAAGTGTCCCGATCTATGATGATCGTCTATGGAACCCCATGATGTCGTAAAATCTCTTGTATGTAGAGGCGTCCCAAGATCTCTACTAATCCCTACTCTCATATGGGTAGGAAGTGGACCAACTTGGTGAATCCATTAATGATCACCTAGATGGAATCGTGGCCCCTAGACGTACGTGGACTAACTATCATGAAGTCCATGGATATACCATACACTTTTATTTTATCACCTCATCTGGATGAGCTAAGCATACAGGTACCAAATGCATGGCCTTAACTTCCTGTCAAATGAGGAATCATGATATAAACTATGCCACTGCTATCTTCATCAATGGCCACATGTACTAATCCTAGAGGTCTTGGTACATCTTCCCCACTCTAGGATGTACTGTTAAAGGAGATGTGTGTAATTCCTTCTACACCTCCTCTGGTAGCATCACCAGGACCATGGTGCATCCTCTGAATATGATGATGTGCTCCTCAACTTCATAAAATATTTTATGAGACTGTCTTGAAGTTATCTGAGCATGTCGGGCCTCACAGTCAACATCCGCAACCTGATCCACCCAAAATAATTGAAGGAGTGGGGGAGTGATAGTCATAGACTGGAGGTAAGAATCTCCATTTCTATCCATAAAGGATATCTACGACCCGAATACCTACTCTATCACCTCACTTAGCAACTATAGTCAAGACCTCTGGATGACTGCATCTACTAATACATTCCCTTACCCATGAGTGTAGAATATCTCAAAGTCATTATCCTATATGAACTCCAGACATCACCACAATCTCAGGTTCAGTTCTTTATGTGAGAATATATACCTCATACTATTGTGATAGGAGGAAAGAATAAAACTTTAGACCATCATGAGGTGCCACCAAATCTTCAGTGAAAAGACCACTGCTGCTAACTACAGGTCATGTGTAGCATAGTTCTTCTTGTGTTGTCTCAACATCCGTGTGTCATAGGTGATCACCACTCACTCCTGCATCAGGAAACAACCTAGTCTGGTCCCTAAAGCGTCGCAATAGACAATATACCTAACACCCTCTTATGGTAGCCTCAAGATGGATGCAGTATTTATTATCCTCCTTTGATATTAGAAACTCTGTTGGCACTTCCCCATCAACAATAAAGGATTCCCCTTCTTTTTCAAAGCATACAAGGGTTTCCTTATCATTTAGAATTCAGAAAAAAAAAATCCGATAGTACCTAGCCAATCCCAAGAAACTCTACACATCGGTCACACTCTTTGGTGGCTCCCCTGAAAGTACTATATCTATTTTCGCCAGATCCACTACAACTATAGATTTTGAGATAATGTGATGGAAGAAGTGGAAATCCCATGTCCAGAACTAGAACTTCGAGAGAATGCCAAAATTCTTGTGCCCTCAAAGTGTATTCAGAACTATCTGCAGGTGCGTTGAAAGCTCCACCTCTAACACTAAGTACACCTAGATATCATCAATGAGGACTACCACAAAACGATCGAGGTAAGGCTATAAGGTCATGTTCATGAGCCCCATAAACACTTCTAGAGAAATGGTCATGCTAAAGGGAATCATGAAGAAATCATAATGGTTATACCGACATCTTAAGGTGGTATTTGGTACCTAATCATCTCGTTCCCTGAGCTGATGATTACATGATCGGAGGCCTATCATCGAAAACTACCATGCTTCATTTAGCTGGTCGAAGAGAACATAGATCCTAGGAAGAGGATACATGTTCTTCATGGTCACATGGTTCCAGAACAGATAGTCCACACAAAGCCTCACACTCCCCTCGTCCTTCATGGAAAACAAAATCAGTGCTGCCCAAGGTGAAATAATAGGCTATACGAACAACTTCCTTTGTTTGTCTTCCAACTATACCCTCCACCCACGAAGCTCCCCTGGATGCATCCTATATACTGGTATTAATATCAGTGTCATCCCATGGTACATGTCGATGTAAAAGTCTACCTCTCTATGAAAAATTAGTCCCACAACATAATTATGGAAGGCATCAACATTCTGGTCTACCACTACATGATAGCTCAGGATCCTCTCATCTACTACACCTAGGGTGAGGCTAGCCAACTGATGAGTGATTGGTTGCACCCTCCACTGTGATATCCCATCCTATGATATAGAGTTTTTATCCTCATCGGTGAAAGAGAAACTGATCACATCCTCACGGACACAGCACACATTGTGCCTAAAAGAGTCGATCTGAGAATTGATTGTGGATAGACAATCCTTACACAGGATGACGCCGTAAGGCCTCGATGCAGCTACTAGGATATTCTAGCAGAAGCTCTCACCTCATAAAGTGAGCTCAAATTACCATAACTGGTATGTAATAGTCGAATTCACTTTTTTAGGAGTCACTAAATGTAAGGATATGGCGGAAGGATCCATCAGAATCTATGAGCTCCGAACAAGTATTGTGGAAATGAATGAGTGATTAGAACCAGTGTATATAAGAACTTCAGTTAGGGTAGAATAGACACATATTGTACCTCTAATGATCATTGGAGTGTCGTGGTCATAGGCCTCTACCGTCTAGAGCTATGTCCGCCCCTATCCACCTTCTCCCTATGGTCAGGGTGGACCACCAGAGAGTGGTGGTGGTAGAACCTCAAATCATCGTCCACCACCTGCTGCCTGACCGGCTCCTCTGCAACGTCCGCTGCCCTGCAGGCCTCTACGCTCGATCCTCAGTTGATTCCTTGGGGTCCCTTGACCATCTTCTGGCCATCTCCATGGTGTTTCGGGAAGTCCTGTGCCATGTGTCTCTACCCCCTGACCGTAAAGAGAACCCATGCCCCCTGTCTTTCTCCCCCTATCCTAGGATCCTCGCACTGTTGACCCCGAGTCCTGGGGTAGGACTTAGAAAAACATGGCCCACTTGGGCTCACACATCTGTTGTATGCTTCCTACCAAAACTCTGCCACCTGGGGTCTATTGGTGTCTCTAGCTATGGGTGTCTACAATATCAAGAAGCTCTCCATCCAAAGGGATCACTCCAGCACCCTGTCCTTGGTAGTGATGTTGAGAGAGACTACAGAATCCTGATTACATCACCCAAGTCCCTACTCAAATGCTTCAAACCAGACGAAAGGGTCCTAAACCATATCTATGGAGTTGCAATAGAGTTCAGTAAATATCACTGAGTACTGGGCCACTATCATGTTTCCCTGCTATAGGTGAGGCATCTTCTGAATGCTCACAGAGCACAATGTCACAGGAAAAAACACACCCCATAAATGTCTTTCGATGTCAACCCAAGTGAGGGGTGCCTAATCATGAGTTTGGATAATCAATCTCCACCATCTCCAAGTGAATCTATATAGAAGGCTCCACACCATGATTTCCATAGGGTGAAATGGTGTCATCACCAAGAAGAAGATGCATGTCACAGTCTCTAGCCAGTCCTCAGTGACCTAAGAATTTGTCTCCCCCTTGAACTTGCGAGGTCTCTGTCTCTGAAACTCAAGTATGGAAATGAGCCTATGAATGTCCTCTAATGGAACCTCTAGAATTAGATTCTGACCATCGGGTGTTGGTAGCACTAGTGCACCATCTAGTGGGGACATCTCATACATTGGTCCCGGAATGGATGCCTCATCGCTAGGCAGGCTGTCCTCACGACCACATATTAGGATCCTAGCTGGTCGTCCATGTGGATTAATCCTAAGGTAGATCAATATGTAAAACAGTTATAACATTATATGGGGTGATATTACTCTTATTCAAAATCACAAGACACTTATGCAACCCGTGTTTTCATGTATTGAGCCAAACAGTATAATTCAATGTCCACGTGTACGGATACTTTGGTCCCAACCCAACAATGGACTCCACAAATTAGAAATTTGAACTCGCAATATTTAACAAATGATTGTCCAAGGAAAAACATAGACTCACGGTCATTATGGGTGAACCGACTTCCCTCTGATACCACATTATCAATTACAATTCCCCCGAGGCTCGTTCCAGGGCCACCCCAAACCTCACTCCCAAAGGATAGGGGCAAGAAACCACCATAGAAGACATAAACCTCCAAGTTGGATGCATTTTACAGGATACCAATATTCACACACAGTCCCAACCAAGATCCCACTCACAAAGGGAAATATCATACCACTGAGAAACTGGGTACAAGTACATCTGATAGTAAAGGTCCTATAATACAAGAACAATTGAAATGGAAAAACTAAAAAAAGGGGAAAAACTTTAAAGGATTTATTACATGGATCCTACCTAAAGGGTATGTATAACTTTTCACTAAGGTTGTCCACGTCAACCATCACCTCTGTCCACCATCTGGTCTAGGCTCCCCAAGACTCAATCAATGCTTCTCGTCATCTGCACATGACACAATGACATTCTGAAAAAGCCTGTGCATGGGTGACTATAAAAATATCCAATAGGGAACCTAATACCTCAGATGATATAATAGAATTATACAAAGGAAAAACCATATAGCATAATCTCAATCACAAGAACAAAGAAAAGACAACTGACACCAGGTGTATTCTAGGGTAGTAATAGTAGGATAACCAGTCAAATTGTCGAAAACCGTTGCTGCTGGAGAACTCCTCGTCTATCGTGTAAAGTGGTCCTTCCGGGTTACACAGAGCCACTTCCCACTAACCATGAACTTCTTAGGTAATCCTCCCCATCACGTACTGCGGGTCTGTCAGTTCATATAGATCCTATCCCCACCGTGGCATGGCAAAATACTTCTCCTGTCGAGTATTGTGAGGTTTCCATGTCACAAAGAGGTGTACTCCACTGTGGGCCTACCAAGTCACATAAAGGTGCTTCCCACTGGGTCTTCCAATCACATAGAGTTGAAAATCAGCAGTCATCAGGTCTCAAATAGTTCAATGGTTCCGTGCGTTGGGTGCATGTGAGAATCAAACCTCAAGACATAGTTCGTATATCAACTAGAAGAAAATATAACAAATAAGTAACATGATGACTTGTCGTGTCTTAGTGGCTCCAACACAAAGGTAGCACGACAACCAGATTCTCGGTCTGTATGTTATAGGTATTTTAGTTCTGAGGGCCCAGTTGGATTTGTGTATGATCCTATCCAGATAAACTCCAACCATCTCTGAAATTCACAAGGAGTATTTCAAAAGGACTGCCTCTTGCTTAGAATTCTAGTTCCATAGATGGTTCATCAAACATACATCCAATTTAAGAGTTAGGCCCAATTAAAAATAATTGGGCTGAAATGGGTCCGGGTACGGTCTTACTTGGTAGGCACGACGCCACACAACCAGCGTCTGACCTTACCTGGTCGAACCATCCCCCCTGGGCCCAGACTATTCCAGTTGGGTCCAAACTAGCCCACTCGGTCATGGGTCCGGCCCGCTGGACCTGGGTGCTCAACATGTTAGGTCGACATGTTCGGTTTGGAACACCTTGTGGTGAAGCCCACCAGGATCATCCCATCCCAAGGTTGTGATCTAGCTCCGTTCTCCCTGGACATAGCATAGCTATGTTCAGAACCTTCTCACGTGGCTAGTGGACCTGGTCGTGCCTTCCGCCTCAACCCACTCGGCAGGTTGACTCCTCCACGTGGTGCCACATTGGCACCACTGAGCTCCAGTGTGTCATGGCCCATTGATGTCACGACATCTTCACTATTGAGGCGTTCCTCATCCAGCTCTATGGCAAATCGTGGCCACGACTTTCGCCACCCAGGGTTGTCACTGGGGTGCACCTCCTCCGGTGTGGAGGCCCATTGTGGTCACACATTCCACTGCACAGGCGTGACACTAGGGCGCACCTCCTCCAGCGCCTCAACACGTCGTGGCTGCAACTTCCGCATCCCAAATGCGATGTCGGGGCGGGCCTCCTCCAGAGTCGCAGCATGTCATGGTTGTGGCTTCCACCGCCCAGGCGCGACGTTGGGGCACACCTCCTCTTGCGTCTTCTGGCTAGGTCGGCGGCCCATCTATTCTCCATTGGGCATGTCGCCGGTACCTCTGCGTGCCTCCATAACTTTTGTTCATCCAACAAATACGCAACCAAAACGGAAAAAAGTGGAAGGTCCAGGACTTGTTCGTTATGCCCTCTCCATCCGCATTAGAATTATAACATGGGATGGTTTATGTAAAAGTAAAAAAACCCATATATAATACCCCTTAATATACCCCCACATTTTAAGAACAAAACTAGGATCAAATCTTTGGAAGGTTGATATGTGTTCCCCATAATAAACAAGACTGGGGTAAAGGGGATAAATATTGCATAGATCCCCCTACCATGTATTCATTAGATGGTGTTGTAGAAGAGGAAAGAGTTTATACATATAAAGGTGTTCATCGGCGCTTGTCGTCGCCCGTTGACTCCCCCTACGTCCTTCGCTCGATCACATTCTTCATCGAATGGAAAAGTCAATGGTGCTTAAACAAAGCTTCCTCTCGTAGCTCTCCCAAAACCCAAGAACAATCTCAGTTTAAATAGAGGGGAGGAGAAAATCGACACACCACCCAATTAATGAGGTTCATTAATGTGTAAAATTAATAAACCTAAGTAATTCTCTCAATGGTGCGATTACACATTTTTTTAATTTCCCCCAACAACGCGGTTACAAAAAAGAGTCAATCCATTAAATGTTTTGACATTGCACAGCAGTCCCACCACCATTTTTCCAACGGTTGCAAAAAGAAAAGAAAAATAAAATAATATTAAGTTATTTTATTATTTTTTTGTAAATTCCAAGAAATTATCTTTTTCGTCGGACCATTGTCAGTCAATGTTAAGCATCCCATAAAATAATCTCAGCGCTACGGATTCAATGGTGCCCACATATTTTTAATCAGAGCACCAGTTCAAAAGATAAAAAATTCCGCACACATTTTTTACTGAAAGTACCTTATAAAAGTTAAAAATTTTGTTCCAGGATCTCTAGGCCTCAAAAACATGTTCCCTCAATTTTTGCAGACTCGAAATAATACCATATAATTTAAAAAAAAATTATATATAATTTCATAGTCTTTAAAAAATGTGTTTCAAAAACATTATATCATATCCTAACCCAAGGAAAAAAATCAAATTCATAAAAATTTTATCAATTATTTATTGAATAACCCATGAAAAATATATTGGGATTCATAAACAACATTTCCCCATAATCATAAAAATCCAGAGAAATAACAAGGATTTGATCCTTGGATTAAATCATCGGTAATTCTTAAGTGGCGTAAAATTATTTCATCTTATATGGAATTTTTTTTTATTATTTGTGAAAAATTTCATGAGGAAAATTACCTTTTCACTTAAAAAATATAAATTTTAAAACAAAATTTTAATAAAAACATTAGGATAATCCTTTTCATTGAAAATAATATTTGAACATATTAATTGAAGCATTAATACAATGATTACTCATGATGGTGGGAAATAGTGTTCATGTAGTACATGTTAAAATAAAGATTATTTTCCCAATTCATTAATTGACCAAAGTACATAATTTAGAAAAATAAAAGAAAATTATTCTAAAAATATTATTTAAACATTAAAACAATGACAATAGTGTACATTAAAACAATCTCTAATGTATATTAAAAATCCTGTTTATATCCTTTCAAAAAAATTGATATGTAAGTAAAAATACTTTCGAACGAAGTGAAAAATACATGCCATTTTCATTTAAAAATGTATTTTGAAAACATGAGAAACTAAATAGATTTAAATGAAATGAAAATGGAAATTTATATCAAATGAATAGATGATATGAAATTTCTTTTGTTTCATGACCGATATGTCAAAATATTTCATAATCATAAGCATAATTATAAAAAATCGGGATAAATAATAAGATTATAAAAAAAACTACTAACACTTTGGTAATGATTGAATCATAATCCCAATGAAAGAATAGAAATTATATTGATATGTATAAACCAAAATTTTCTGATATGAATAATAAAATACATTCATGGATTGTATATATACCACAAAAAATCAACAGTTTGGTAACATGGAACGTGTCCCATGAAAATCAAAGTGAGACTATCATCTCTTAGCATAATTCCCAATTTCCTTCATATGTGTTCCGACCTCTTGTATAATTTATATATTTTTAGTATTCATATATTAAAAATGATACTAATACATATCATACAAAAATTCACTTATATAAAACATTTCACTATATGTTTATTAAAAATTCCGTGTTAAAATATTGTTTCTTGTATTAACTGAATTATTTTATATATATGTTTCAAATTTTTAATTGAGGTCCATTTAAATTGATCATAGTTCCATCATTTCAAGAATGGTAACTATGAAATAAATATCATATATATTCTGGTAATTATTAATTAGGATAAACCCTTATTTTTGGATATATTAAATGAATTACATTATTCATAGAGATGATAGGCTGAAAATATGCATGAACAATGTTTCCATTTTCTCAATAGAGTGGAAAGAATAAGTTAAAAAACATAGAACCTCTCTAAAAAAATAATATATTCATATATGTAACATATACACATTAAATTTAGTTGTATTACATTATATTTAATGTAAATGAAAAAAAACCACATTTCATTGTGAGGTTATATTACGTCATACACACAAGGAAGTTATCATATTCTCATGGAATGTAATGTTATATGGTAAATATGATATTATATTCACATATGTATAAGAATATTTTTAATATCATATATATATATATATATATATTAAATCCTCCATTATATCCACATGTGAGAGTAAGTGATGGGAAATTAATTACATCAGTTTACGAGGCAGTAGTCTACCATACAGACGTTAGATGATTTCTTATACAATTTTATGGAACATGATACAGATCTATGTTTTCCATTTAACATAATTACCCATTATTATATATTATATAGTAATTTTATTTGTCATCCTAGATTAAGGGTTTTTTTATTTCTAAGAATAAATAAATTATAGATCGTGGTAATAAACATTACCTCTTTTATGGACATCTTGCTCATATTTACCTCAAAATAATTCATCTGAGATTTACATAATAAAAATAAGTCTTCTATGATGTGTATATAGAATTTTGGAATTTTTTTGATTAGTTAATGTTAGACCTAAATGGTTTGGGGATTGTACAGAAGAGAGGAGTGTGGGAGCCCATTTATATGTATTAGAGATGACATAGTTAGAATTTTTTAAATGTAAAAAGTGTACCGAAATTTCAAACATGAAACATGGATAAAAAGGGATCATTTTCGAATCATAAATTTGATAATTTTGAAATATGGCCATCCAATGGTATTTGGTAAATTTTTAAGTCATTTTACCCCTTCTCAATTCCTATTAACCCATAGTATACTCGTTTTGACATTAACTATGTTGTAAAATTTCTCAAGATTTTAATATTTAGTTTGAAAATAAAATATGTTGAAATTATTGAATAATATTAATTCTTATTTGAAAATATATAATCAATTTTCATTGAATTGGGGAAATTTAATTTTAAAATAAACACTTAGACATGATAGAAAAAATATTTTCGAAAGACTGAATTTTTATATGTTACACAATTTTTAATATCATAAGTCAAATGTATTTAGTTCCAATGATGTATATATTAATTATAATATAATAATTAGTATAATTTTATTTTTAAATCATTTAATCCAAGATTTAATTTTGTATATTTATTAAATGAAAACTTATACAACATTCATAATGATTGAATCATAATCCCCCAAAAATAAAATAAGATGATATGGATAAGTATAACCCTAAATTAGTTGATATGAATCATAGATTACATTCATGGGTAGTATATATACCACACAAAATTAAAAGGTTGTTATTATGAAATGTGTCCCTTGAAAATAAAAGTGAGACAAAAATCACTTAGCATTATTCTCAACATCCTTCATACGCAATCCAACCACATTTATAATTAATATATTTTTATTATACATATATAAAAAAATAGATATATGTATGATAAGAAATATGATTTCCCTAAAAATATTACTACATTATTATTATCAATTCTATTTAAAAATAATGTTTCGTGTAATAAATTCATTATATTACATATATATTTTGAATTTTTATTTTATGTCCCATTACATTGATCATAGTTCCATCATATCTAGAATTATAATTGTGACATAAATAAAATATATATTCTGGACATTTGTAATTAGGATAAACCCTTATATTTAGATTTATTAAATGAATTACACCATTCATTGAGATGATGGGCTGAAAATATGCATGAAAAGTGTTTCCATTTTCCCAATGGAATGAACAAAAATGTAACATATCACCTTTATAAATAAAAAATAATTTCATTTTTATCACATATATAAATAAAATTTAGCTATATTACCTTCTATTTGATGCCTATGAGATGAATATAATATATATATATATTTCATAAATCCAAAATTATATCAACCCGTGAGAGGTGGTGATGGAATATTAATTACATTGGTTTTTGAGGAAGTAGTCTACCGTACACATGTTAGACGATTTATTATAAAATTTTACCGGAGAATATCAAATTTCAGGTGCCTTAATTAATTTAATAACACATAATTATAAATTATATAATTATTTAATTAGGTTATATTATATTAGGTGTATTTTTTTTATTTTTTAGAATAAATATAATAAAAAAATTGTTACAGAACATTACCTTTTCTTCAGACATCTTCCTCAGATTTACCCAAAAATAATTCATCAGATATTTAAATAATAAAATTAATTTGTCTAGGATGTGTGGAGAGAAAATAGGAACATATTTTTATAGGAAATTTTTTATCCAAAGTGTTTTTTAATATTAGAGAATTGAGGAGAGTTGGATCCCTCTTATATTTGGTAGAGATGACATAGTTAGAATTTTAGAAAAGGAAAAAGTGTACCCATATTTTAAATAGTAATTAATGATAAATAATTATTATTTTCCAACAATAAATTAGATAAAGTTGAAATATGGGCGTCAAATGGTAGTTGGGAATTATTTATTTCATTTTACCCAGTCTAAATTTCTTTTATTCCTCGGTATACTCATTTATAACTTAACCATATTATTTAATTTTTCATGATTTTAATATTTAGTATGAAAATTTTTTGTTTGATCATATTTTATAATATTAATTATTATTGAAAAAAATATAATCAATTTTTCGAAATTAAATTCATTGAATTGGTGAAATTATATTTTAACATAAACCCACAAACCTGAAATCGATTCTATTCTCTAAAAAGTGAATTTTTATAGGTAACAAAAAATTAATATCATGAGGAAAAATTAATTTCTATTAAATGACATTAATAGTTACAATAATATTATTATTAAAATAACATTATTTTAAAATAATTTATATTCAATATTTAAAATTGTAAATTTATTATATTAAAATCTAGTTTTAAATAAAAATCATAATTTTTCACAATTTGGAAAAAAGATGTTCCCAAGAAAATAAAAAAACTCACTCTAAGATAATTTTGACAATTTTGGAAAAATAAATATATTTTTTTCAAATAAATATTATAAAATTTTCATAAATTAATTTTATTATTATTGAAAAAAATAATTCAAATTAATTTTTGGCTGAAAATAATTTTTGAATATTAAAGTTACATTAATAAAAATTAAGTAAATATTTATAAACATGTTCTATTTAACTAATAATTTTATACATAATTTCATGGATGTGTTTATTCCTTTTTATACAACCAAATTTATAATCTAATTTATAAATTTCTAGATTAAATAATAATATTAAGAGGATATCATGATTCATTAGCATATGGTGTTTCATGTAATTCATGTTTTCAAATAAATTGATATGACAAAATTTTATATATTTACTAAAAATAGTATTGTTACATAGATATTATATATTTCTCCATAGATTATAATTATTAATATGGCCTAATTTTTGTCTTCTCAATATGGTGTTATAATATGCGTTCAATATTAATAACATAATATGTTAGACAATATAATGTCATCCATATTGCATGACCTAAAATTTCTATTTCATTGTTTATTGGCCAAGAAGATAGCCACAATATTAAATTTTTATCTCGGACCACCACCTTGAAAGACTATGTGTAGAATGATAAAAATCTAAAAAAATGTGTATTAATTTTTAGACACCTTTTCCAATACCATAAAAAATAAAAATATATTTATCACCCGCACCAAGGATCCTTGGTAGACTCAAATTGACCTCTAGAGTTCAATAATTGGTGACAATTTTCTACCCCTACCCCATCCATATTTTAGTAATGTATATGTGATATTTCATTCTTGTGTTTTTTTATGATGATTCCCTACCATAATTCATGTCAACTTTGATTTTGTTCTCAAATAGATCACTCATGAATTTATCTCTACGTCTAAAATGCATGATCCAAATTTAAAGAAAAAAATCGTGTCCAAGTATCATGATAATAATCATTATGAACCCATACATGCGATTATTTTTCATGAAATTTGGCCCCCAATGCACATTAGGTTTAATTCAATTGAAACATTTTGTAGGATACTACCTCAAGCCGCTGTATCCTTGTTGCATGATGTTAAACTTTTATAGCCTTGATTATGGACGAACAATCATAAAAGGCAGAAGACATTAATAATTCTTACATGAATGTTAAAGGAATTTCCCATTAACAATTAAATGTGACCTTAAACCATTTCCCCACATTGGTTTGAGATGTATGACAATAAACTAAGAAAAACTGTATATCATCAATCACCACCTTAGAGAACAGTCTTATACCATTCTTATGTCTATCAAAAAGGTTGAATATGAATTTTTCCACTAAATTTCATGCATTATATATGTTTGGAATATTCCAATGATATGATTGACATATAGTACTATAGTCCTATTTGTGTTTGACATATTCCTATACATCCTTATCTTCTACATACGCACATTGTGTTCCTTGATTTTCATCTATATCCACATTCATGTCCAAATGAGACCTAATATAATGACACCACAAAAATACAATGTCTCTCCACTTATTAATAGTACATAACCTTATGGAACTATCATAATCCCCACCATATGGACTCCCATATAGAAAAAACACAATACCGCAATGTCCCACCTCACATATGGGATAAACATTCTTAAGAAGAAATCTTTAGAAGTATGATAAATCATTGTAGGTTTCCAAAGATTTCATACATCATCCACACCATATCATCCACATTCATATATATTTTTAAACTATTTCAATCAAAAGTTCACTAATTTAATTTTACAATTTCTTATGAATATTTCAAAAAATAGTTTTGGATCCTGGTGTATAATGCACATTTTCATGTCCATCAAACACATTGAATTTCACTAACAAAATTCCCCATGTTCATGGGTCTCAAACCAAGTTCAATATAGTATTTTTATATTGAAAAATAATAATAATATAAACCATATAATTATTATTTTTTGTCCAAAAATGATTAACAACCTTATTAAAGAAACATTTTGATGTGATCTAGGTGGTGATGGGGGTATCAAAGGTGTATTAGAAAAAGAGTATGTGATCCGAGGATATATCCATGTGGTATAAAATCCACCATCTATCCAATGAGAGAACACATTCTATCTTATACCTATCTAATATGGTTGTACGCCTGATTGGATACCTAGTGGTCTAGTGAGAAATTGTTACCTTTATTTTGGGTTTAGGAAAGTTCAATTCAACCCTTTTCCCCTTTCTCTATAAATTACTTTTTTTAAAAAAATCGATTCCATGAAATAAATAATAAATCTACAAACTCCCCTTTGTTGTAATGAATGTCCACAATTTATTTTTTGTTTATCATTGCAACATAATCAATTCAACTTATGAATTATTTTTAATTATTCATCTCCATTATTTATTCAATTTTATTGATTCCTTTTTAGTTTTCATCATCTGTCGATAATATATATTTTTTTGTTTTTTGGCTTGATTGTTCTCTCCAATTTTTTTGCACTTTGAAGGTCGATACCAAATGATTGGATCCCATTATGCTTTAATGATGAGTTATATATATTTTTACCATTAATTATTTCAGTCATATTGTGTTTTTTATTTTGTGATCATGATAATCCATTGATTTCATGATCTATAAAATAGATATGTTTTAGTATCCCTTAGTATTTTTTTTGAAACACCCATTGATATAGAAATTTTTTAGATTGTGTCATAAAGTAAGTAATGTTATTAAATTAGATGGATGGAATCTTCCTTTTTAATATTTTAATAGTTTAATTGGATTATGGTTGATAATGGTAATATTGTATATAATCATGGAATGTGGGTTTAGTAAGATATAGCGTCAGAAATATTTGCTTATATAAATATGACAATATTATAATAAAATTTTTCATGACCCCAATATTTTATTATCTACATAAAAAAGCAAAATTTATTTTCATTTAAATATCCGAATGATGTCCCATTGGAATTCCTACAAATAATGAATACTTTGGATTGCCTTGGAAAATTCCTCTGAATCCATATAAATTGTCATGGTGTGTCATTCCATAAATGATAAATGGATCCCACAAAGGGAATAATTTTAATATTTTGAGTCATTAATTTCATGGATTCAATGATGTCCAAACATATGGAATTCTCTTGTTGAGAAAGTAGATTTTACTTAGATTAAAAATCATTAATTCCCTGTGGGGTGGGGGTCCCCAGTTGATTCAAGAAATGCCATCACTAATTAAATGAAATTGAATAAATTCATGGATTTATATGGAATAACATTGTGTAATATCATGTTATCTTTAACATGTTAAAATTATGGAAACTATACATTTTTTAAATAATTAGATTTCATCGATAGCTTGTGTTACACACTATACTGAGTTTAAAAGAACCATGATATGTCATTATAACATTATTATTTAATGTGATATTTATGACCTACAAAATAAATTCTTGGAAATGGAATGGAACAAATAATTTTTGAAATTTATAACGTTTAGATATATATAAAATTAAATATGTTGGTATCAATAGTTTATGAATTAAAATAATCATTTTAAAGAAGAAAAATTGTTTATAATAAAAAATATTACACTCACAATGTTTTTTATACTGATACATGTAAATAATAACTGTTGATTAATTATTTTTACTACATTCAGATATTATCATATCAATAAATTGTTATATCATTCATATGATATTTTTTTTCTAACCGTGCGATAAGAATAAATATAGTTTTATTTTTTAAAAATGGTTTATTAAAAAATATAGTTCTATCAAATTTTGTAGGGGTATTTGAAATATTTTTGTTTCTACTTCTACAAAAATTAATTTAAGAAAAATGTTTATTTTATAATAAAAATTTTAAAATTATAATATATATATTTTTTCAATTTTCCAAAAATATAAATTTTTCTATTAATAGTAATAAATATTTTTTTAACGTGGATTTTTCATTTAAAAATATTTGATGGATAATATTTTTTATAGATAATATATATTAGTTTATTTCAGTTATTTTATTGTATTACTAATTAATAAAATTGGGAAAATTTCAATTTTGAGACATAATATAAAACCATGTTAAACTTGGGGAAATAAACCTTTGTGAAACAACGGTATCATCACAATTGGGGTTTTAATTATAAATTAAATTATACAAATTATATGAATATAATTTGATTAAATTAATTATATATTAGGATAAATTCAAATTAGTATTTTGTAATATTGACAAACTAATTTTTATTTTGAATGAATATGAAACAAATTAATAAATAATTGCCATAATTTATGATATAAAGGGGTTTTTAGTGTTACAAGTATTGCTGTTAAAATTAAATTACCTTAGAAAAAGATATTTCATTGGGATAATTAGTTTTAATATTTAGAATAATTTTTTATTATTCATCTAATATGTATAATTTTTTATCCTTAATTGATGAATTATCTAGGTAAATAAGAAAAACAAATTACAATAGGGGAAATAAACACGTAAAAGTAAGTAAATATACAGGATAAAGGTATAACCTTTATGAAACTTGATTATTTTATTGTTGGAGGTATTAATCAACCAAAACTTCTATTAATTCTATGTTTTAATAATTTTGGATGAAATTGTGATTATGGTGACTTCCCATTATTTAATATTTTGGGTTATTTTAAAATAACTCACTCATACTCTTTTATAAAAGGGTACCCCACCCCACACTTCATCACATATCTCAAGCCAATTATCTTAAAAAACATCCAAAATAACTCCAAAAAAATATTTTACACATTATAAAATTTATTTTCTCCTAAAAAGAAAAATCATATAGACCACTATAATATACCTAATGGAGGTTCCTCTAGTATTAGATAAATATCTTCACCAATATCATTCAATTTTGTAATTTATTTTATCACATTAAATTATGTCTCAACAAACCCAATCTAATAACACCACTATCTACTATATAAATATATAATATTATAATTTTGACACAATATTTATCCATATCATTCTCTATTAAATGGTAAAAAATCCATTACTCATGTGTAAGGTGGACAACTGCCTCACGAACCGATGTAATGGGTTTTTCATCACCGAATCACATGGATAGTCAAAATGATGTAAAGAATTAATATATATCTATATATACATAATAAATATAACATGATATTAATTATTTAATAATAATATATAAAACAATTTTTTACACATTAACACGTTAAGAAAATTTTATCATCACTCAAGTGTATGTATAACCTATAATCTTCATAAAGTGTTGTGATTCATTTTCCATTAACAAAATTTAAAAGTAATTATAAAAATATAACTAATAAATAAAAATTATATATATAACATTAATATCATTCTATAGGTTACATAAAAATATAATATGAAAAACAATAGGATCATTTGTGATGAATCATGCATAAGAAAACAATGTTGTTAACACAAAAAACCATTGTAATAATGTTATATTATTAATGAAAGGATGATAAGTTGTTATAAAAAGACAATATATTAAATTATAATCCAGAATTTGGTTGCAGTATAAAGAAAATAAATGTTTAAATCAATTATAAAGGACTATAAACAATGTTTAACTAATGTGAAATGTTAGGTAAGGATCATAATCTCCAATTCCATTCAATGAGATATATTTTAATGTTATACACCTAATTAAATTTATATAAAGTTTTTAAATCCACTATTATATAATGTTTCATGAATCTTTAAACATAATAGAACTTTATGATTCTATTATAATTATTTTACAACATGTTATAATACAATAATTTAACCATGGTTAATGTGTTTTAGAACAAAAATTTTTATTATTGTGTTAAATTTATTATTCATTGTCATTGATAATATAAGATTATTAGTCTAATGTGATATAATTATTTTATGTTTTATTTATACTTTTTAATGGGGATCTAATTTAAAAAAAATATAAATTATTATTTTTTAATTATCATTGGAATGAAATTATCATTGTCAGATATATCTTCTCCCTTGACAATCCATTCAGTCATATTTATTATTATACACAAATTCCTTTTTATGTGGTGTATATAAATAAATATTTACTTATATTAAATGACTTATCATTTACTCATAATGAATAAGGATTTGATTCATGTATATAATTTCATGTGGTTACAATTTAATTGATAAGAAATATGTAATAATTTATTTTTCAATCTCACTTTCTTTTGTGATTGATATTTTTATTTAATGAATATTATCATTTCTCACTCATAATATCCAATTATTTCATTATCAAATGGATTTTTAAGGTGATATAATAATTTCATTCAAATTTTCTTTTATTATGAATATTATTTATGAAATGGGAATTATTAAATAAAAATCAATTTTATTCCACATTTAATAATCTATATTTTTCATCAGTTTCCATGTTTTCAAAAATTATTTTAATATATTAATTTTATGTAAAAAAATTATTTAATTAAGAAATTAATTTTCTCCATAAATTTCTAGAATGTATATATAGAATATTTATACAATTTTCCCAAAGTTTCAAATTTTTTACATTCATAATAAAAAGTAAAGATGGAATTGTACGATCTATATATAAACATACGAAATACTCAGCACAAAAAATGTTTTAAAAAATTTTACTTCATAAACATGTATTCAATTTTCTTACAAGGAAAACCATTTTTTGAAATATTATTATAACCTTTTATTATTTTACTTCAATTAACAACATTATTTTAAAACACATGAATTTATCTCAAAATATATATTATTTATCAATGATTTTGTGGTGGTAAACATTCTCTTAAAACATTCACATTCACTTTATCATTTGATATTACATTTTACATAAATATACGTATTCATTATCATGTATATGATTGTTTTTTAAATAGTATATATATATATAGTTTTTTTACATTGATATTTATTTGGTTTATTGGATAATCCTTACAAAATCAATATCATTTACAAAAAATAGATATTTATTGATAATGTATATTTTTTTCCTAAAATAAATTGTCCATTAAATGTTTGTAAATTATTGAACATTAAGTTATATATGTGCCATGAATTATACATCCCTTCGATATCTCGATAGGTATACCTTATCATTGATTAAGAAGTCTCATTTACTGGTCTTGATGGTATATATATCAATATATATTACATAATTTATATTAATATAATGCACTTACTTCATTGAAAATTTAGTTATTATTATCCATAAGAATACTATATTAATATAATATATGGATTATCTTCAAGATCATGTGATTATTTTGTTCATAATTTTATCAATATTTAACCCTTATATTTTACTCATTGAGATCACGTTATATATTAAATTATATGTCTTTTCTATTATTAGTCTTCCTATACAGTTTGTGAATTATTTATTCATTATTTATTCCACTTATATTTCCCTAAATATTAATTAGTTATCTCCTTAATTTTCTTTCACTTCTCGATGAAATGAAGATGAAATATTTGAATTAGTTGAAAGATGATAAATAATTACATTAACTACATCATATTCTTTTAAAAAAATTCCATTTATTTCTTAAAGTATAATATATTTAAACTACACTACAAAAAAATTCATTCGTTTGGAATGAAATTTCTTATGTATTATTCAAATTTAAAAGAAGTTAACACAGATTCAAAGATACTAGAGTTTTAAACTTTATAGGTTGTTTCATATAATGATTACTTGATACCTTTGGAACTAGATTTTGAAAAACATATATTTGGAAACCTAACCATCTGGTAAAATTTAATAATTGTAATGTTTTTGAATAAAATAATATTTTATTAAGGAATGGATTTTTGGTTTTCCCATTAGATTGCATGCTTATCTAGATACTACCAGTGGATGTTTGCACATGCATAGTTTGAAGTAGGTGTAACAAATCCAAAAAGTTTCTCTGGGATTTGAAGTGCTTTTCATATGATAAATTGCAATAAGGGGTTTTAGATAGAAGATTTTACAATTATAGGGGATTTTATTTGTCTTAATTCATATTTTCTCTTTGAAAAAATATTATTAATTAGGTAACAGGACATATGAAATACTATGATACTTCATTGTGATATGGGGAAAACATAAAGTATCTTTAGATGGTATTTATATAGTTTATCGTATGTTTAAAGGCATAGATACCCATTTTGAGAGATTGTATGATGAGAATATATCATTATTTAGTTAGTATTGATAAATCATTTATTAAAATACACCACTTGGGTTTAATATATATTTAAGTAAAAAATTATTTGAATAATAATAATTTTATTTTCTGTCAATTTAATTTAAATTTCATTAATAACCATTACATTTAATATGATCATTTATGTTAATGTATGTTTTGTAGTTCCTTAAAACGTGCATTCTAAATTTAAGAATCACTATTTCCAAGAAGTTTCCATTGGATTTGTTTATGGAACTATAAGCTTCCATCAGTAACATATCCAAAGAGGACCTAACTTCCAAAGGTAATAATTCTCTATGTTTTGAACTTTATGATACTTAAGAACATGCATTGGTCGAGAGGATGGGAGGTCGGACTCATCACACCCTTTTTGGGGGGAATTATGGTCTACTCTATGACTCTCTTTGTAAAATTAAAATGTGTTTTCATGAATCCATATTAATTTACCAAGTATATCATAAGTATCCCTTGGAATTTACACTCACTTATTTAACAGAAATTCTTCTAATCATTGTTATGATGATACTGGTTTTTAAGCCACTCAGTGGGGAACTCTGGAATTTATTGTCATCTAGGGAGATGTAAGATTGTTTTAATCTTGGTATTGTACTCATAAAATTATCTACCTACGTATCCTTGTGAATGGAATCAGCACCCTTTTAGTTCAGTTCCAATTAATAGGACACATCATACCTTTTATGGTCATGTTATAAGGATATCTATGTGGATGGTGCTTAGTAGAAACTTAGTGTGGGACTTTTGATGAAGCATCCCAAGGAACTTTGGAAAGGATATAGGTTTCCAAGTAGGATCAGATCCTATTGGGAATATGGACCAAAGAGAAAAGGGTTGATTTGAAGTGTTGGGATTGTACATCAAGGAGGCTTCCTACGTATCCCATATGGATGGGAATCAAAGCCCATGTAGTTCGATGTGTCTCATAAGAGAGTATAGTCCTTTTAGAGAGATGATTTTGGGCTTACATCCTGAAAAATAGATGCCTTGATGATTTGAGTATTGAATTTTAGGGATTATTTTTTTATGGAGGATGCCAAAATTAAAGGAATTAAGTTAGGATTAATGATGAGGATATCCAGTGAGCTCGGTCCCTGAAAGATCCTCATATGTATCCTGGTTTGAATAGGAATTAGAGTCCCCGTAGTTCCTTCGTATGAGTGTTTGTTCATATGTTGTAATCATCATGTATCTCTAATACCATGTCAGTCATGCTCGGTTTGAGAAATAAGAGGATGTGAAAGATTCAAAAATTACACTTCACACTTTTCCTCCTCCGATGATGGGAGAGGGCACATTAACCATGGAAGAGGGTGATGCGACAAGCCTTACCTCTATTATATTTACATTGTACAAGGGTCCAATGTAAGGAATAATGAGTTAAGGTGAGGGGATTATACTATGATGGCTTCCCTGTATGAGTTTTGTTGGGGTTTACTCCTAAATAGGATTCCCATTTGAGGTTTGGTTGGGGCTTACTCCTATAGAGGATTCCCATTTGGAATTTGTTGGGGCTTACTCATAAAAAGGATGACCGTTTGGAGTTTAACTTGGTAAAGAAGTTAGGTAATGAGGTTTGGGGAGTTTCTTGAGGATATTATAAACAAAAGGTACTCGAGGAATCTATAAGAAGAGTCCATACTCATAACATGTGAAAGAAATAAAGAGGAGTAATTCAACTCAAGGAACATCATTGATAATTATGGAGTGTCTTAGATCATAGTATTATAAGGTTGGAAGTATGGCCGCATAATGGGATCAATGGGAAATGTCATCGACAAGATCTGAAAGGTTCGTGGTGTGACTACCCATTATACATAGGGGTCAGTGAAGGAAGCGAAGGGACCGACCCAAAAGGCCGGGACCGCAGTGCCGCACTGACCCCGAGCAGGGGTGTGTGGGGCGCATCCCCCCACTGTATGGACTAGTGGTGTCCCGTAGGTGATTTGAAAATATGCCTTGCATTTGTGTTTTGCGTAGCTCCCCTGGGTAGGTAATTCGTGCAGGTGTTGTGCGTAGGTACTCAGCGTATGAGCGCCGCGCAAGAGCACCGTGCAGATGCTCCACACAAAAGCGCCACGCAACTTCTCTGTGCAACTCCATATACTCTATACCATGATGGGAATTTGATCCACTTTTTTCCTTTTAATTCTCTCTTCTATCATGTTTTAGAGAGCAACCTGAGAAAAATTGTTGGATCTTGGTGAAATAGCTACGCAATGGGAGCTTTGAGACTTTGTCCAACTATTTATGTCATTCAAATGGGAAGCCCAAGGGTCCTATTTATAGGAAAAGAGCGGACCTGGTCTAAGGAAGTTTTTATACAGAGTTCCTCTTCATAGGTCCTCTGCGTAGGGGTGTATAAATTATTCCTCTACATAGGTGCTCCAAATAGATCCCACGCATAGGTCCCTTTGTGAAATTTTATCCGTCTTCTGAGTGCCATACCATTTGATTCATAAGACTATTTGTGCTCTGTGACCTGTCAAATCAAAGGGCATGAGTAGATCTACACATCTGGATATAGTAAATACACCAAGTCTTCTCTAATGAAACTTGGAAATTGAATTTCATGTGTTTAAACCTTTTTATAATTGATCTTGGAAATCAACTGCCTACTCGTGGATAGGGAAATCAGTCCACATTATCCATTGTTATGGAGTAGTATTTTGTAAGATAGAAATATTGCCTGTATATTCTTCTTTCGTAGTGAAAACATCTTTACTCATACTTTACATTTTCTTCTGTGTGAGAATCATGTCTTCACTCTACGAAAATATGCATGGAACACATTTTAAGGTGTCTACAATGTAATAACTATAAATAAATATTATATGGTTTCTTTGGAAAAAAAATTCTTTATAGATAACCATAGTTGTTAAAAATCAATTTGATGATTAATATCATTTTTGGGGATATTCATCATATTTATGGGAAGGATATAGGAATGAAATAAATTTTTTTTTTGAAAAAGAATAAACCACTTCTCGGGAGACAACTATTCATATATGCCCATGTTATTGAGATTAAACCCATAACTAAAGGGAGATAAGGGAACAATGCCTACCACTAACCTCTATTATATCCTAGGTTGTTGACATTTTTTTCATTTAAATGTTTCAAAGGATAAATCGTCAATTGATTTTTTGAATCAGGTTTTATAATCAGTTTTTTTACATTGAGATTATTAATAATATTTCAAAAAAATTGGGTTGAAATATAGATAAAAATTAGTTTAAAGGTAATGGGTTACTTGGGATGAATGAAATTATGTTTTTGGGATGTATAAAAAAAGTCATGAGGTCACCAAGGAGGTGGAAGAAATATTCAAAATTGATAATATTGTGGTTAATTGGTTTGTAGGGTAATTAGATATAGAATAATCTATAATTTAACATTAATATAAAATTTCACATCAAATCTATTATTTTAACATAAGAAGGTTTAGTAATGTTTATTATTATAATACACAATGGAAAATGTGGATTTTTTTAAAGGTTGGGGCTGAAGCTTGGTTTTTATTAATAAATCAAAGCAAAGACCTTTTTAACTAGGTAGAGGGAGTCCCATTACATAGCTCGAAGGCCATGTGGGCTTGTATCCCATTACACAGCCCATAGTCACACATTTTTATCCCAAATCCCTATTCTGTGAATAGTAACCTGGCTGCTACAGTACCGCACAGTACCGCCGCCGCTACAGTGCCTTGTCGCCCCAACAGTACCCGCTGATCAATAGTACGGCCGCTGCTACAGTATCACTACCGTACTGCTAGGGTACCTGTGCCCAATGGGTTTTGAACCCCCATTTTCATGTAGTATTACAGGGTGCTTACCACTAAGCCAAACCCCAACTAAAATGGAAACTGTGGATGTTTTGGTTAATATTTAAATATTTTGTTAGATATTATTATTATGTTATGAATATTATGATATGAAAATTTTTAATTTTAGCACATCCAAAACAACAATAATTCATATTAGATATTCATTTATTAAAGAAATAAATTAACACTAGATTTATCAAATAACAACCAAAAGATTAAATAGATCATTGTAATAACCCAGAATTCCCTAGGAGTTTCCTTTGTGAAAATCTAGTGGTTGTAGTGTTCGAACAGATCATTGTGGTGTGGTCCAGGATTTTGAAATAAAATAAAAAGTTCCACCAAACAGTGGCACCATTATGATGGCACAAGTTATGGTGGAACTGGTTATGGTGGGACCATCACGGTGACACCATCACTGTCAAATCATCATGGTCAAACCCTCAAAGTAGCACCATTATGGTCACAAAATCATGGTCGCACCGTCACGGTCTCACAATCATGGTCGCACCGTCACAGTCACACCGTCCCCATCACGCCATCATGGTTTCACTATTACAGTGTCTCACAATATTGTGTCACACCCCCTTGCCCAGTTATCCATGTTTTCACAGTATCTCCTATGTTACATGCTTTTATCCATTTAAAATTAATCAATCTTCTCAAAACCATCTCCTGGTCTATCCCCACCATTTTCGAGGGGATTTATTAAATATCAATTAATTTAATCATGTGAAACCTCCCAGCCACATGGTCAAACCACGATCCATATTATAGGCAATTCAAAATGGTCTCCCAGATTTTAGGATCTAGCCTCTTCTTATTCCTATATGTTTTCTTAAATATTCCATTTCATTTATCTTGATTATCTAATAGATATCCACCCAAGATGATTCATGCACCCATGATATAGCCCCTCCTGCTTTTCCTTCTTGGAGATCTTCCTTTATGTCATGCCATCCCCAGTTCTAAGTGTGAGAAGGAACTTTGATCATTGATCATTTAAGTAGGAATTTTTATTTTCTTCTCTTAATTGTGGATCATGTGGGGTGGTTCTATTAATGGATCCCTATAAAAAATTTCTTCATACTCTTCTTGAAACAATATATAAAAAATAATTTAATATGATCAAAATATAACTCATGTAATTAAAATAATGGGTAGCGTATGGTTTGATGTTGGTTGCCTGTTTTATTTTTTTGTTATCATTGATTTCACGTATGGTAGTTGTTGTTTTATTACATATGAGAATCATTACTATTGGTGGTATTTTCTTGTGCACTGGTGTTCGGTTTCGTTGTGATGTTTTGATGTACATATATAACATGAAGTTGGATTAATCACATAAAATCAGTTAAATAAAAGGACTTTCCAAAATCAAACATGTTCCGTGATCACCCTGGTTATATAAAAATTGAAATTAAAAAACCATTGTTGGTTAAATTTTAACATTCTATGTTTAATGGTTGTGGTTATGTGATGTGTTTTTTGGTCTTGGTTCTGTGGGACTGATATGTGGGGTGATACATGGGGGTGTATTGGCGTTTGAGTCTGAGAGATTGATTGATTTTAGAATGAATAAACTTATAGTCAGTGGGGTTTTCCTTTGTCTATTGGTGTCTTAGATTTAGAGATTGATTAATTTTAGAATGGATGATCTCGTAAGTATCTGGACATCTTTTCTTTTGTGTTGGGATCCTGAAGGGATGTCGAATATTGGGACTATGGGGTGATTAGGAACCCATTATGCAGTGGGACTACAATGGGGAATTTTTTGGGCAGTATGTATATAGTTTAATGTTTCATGGGAAGGAATGGGCGGTATTGCTTTAATGAATAATAGTTGGCAATAGTTGAATGGGGATGAGTAGTGGGACTGCATGTCTAGTTTTGTGTTGTTGTGTAGTTGGACAGGAGTTTGGTTTTGTTCAATTCAGGGTTTGGTTATTGTTTTTAGTTTCCCATGGTGATAGAATAAATTAAGGTGATTCCCCTTTAATAGATAAATCTATATTGAACAGAAAGGTGGTTGGGATTATCCTTGTCCATGGTTGTTGTATGGTTTTGCATGAAGGTGTAGCAAGAAGTGTCAGTATGGGCTTGTCTTCAATTATTATGAATCTTGTGGTTTAGGGATGAGTGTTATATTACAAATATATATATATATATATATATATTGTTTTTCCTTTTTATTTCTATAGACAACACCCTTGTTGAGAACTATGTGTCGGACATCTCCATTTAATTGGGGAGAGTGTCTATCCTGACATCCTAGTGGGAAGATGGATGGGTGGTTACTGATTTCCTTCCTTGCACCATCTTCAAGATCTCACCACTTGTGTGTATCATGGTAGGATGTAATGGCTTGAGGATTACCATAGTCCATGATTCTTCAACAAAATGATTGTTTTGGATGAGAGGCTCTTGTTTTTTTGAGCCAGGTATGTTTTCCCATGTATCTTCGTGATGAGTTCTAGGTGTCTTTGAGAATGGTGGTGGTTGTTCAGGCCAAGGTGTTGTCAGGTGTGGTGGTTCTTGTTCTGGCCTTGCTATTTGCGGGCATGGCTATTTGAGTTTGAGGCCCAAGTGTCTGGGGTTAAGTTGTGGTTGTGGTACATCATGTTGGAATACTAGCAGCCCCATGAATTCAAATCATTTAAAATTAATAGTTAACTGGTGGGAAAGTTTAGTGTGGGGTATCCAAAAGTCGATGTGCATATATTATTACAATACTTGACTTGTGCTACTTGGGTGATTTTTCCTTAGTGAGGTTGGGCTGGTTATTATTTCCTTGGTAGGTGCTTGAGGTTCTACTATTTTCTCAAATTGGAATTAGTATATCCCCTCACTTGTACACGAGTAGCTTTAGTTTCCCTACTGAGTATATTTTTATGATTACCCAACATATATAAAACAATCATCCGGATTCTATAAGGTCTTGGAAAATTTTTTAGGACATTATAAACTCAGGCGTTAGGATAAATTTTTTTTATTTGTTTTCTTTCCTTTGGTATGTTATTTCAGAGTTTTCCATATACCATGTATCCTTTTTCGTTTTGAACATGCATGTGGGAATGGATTACTAGCTTTAACATTACCTTTAGTCATTGGTGTTGCTGGATTTTCCATATTATCTCCAGAAAATTTTAAAAAAGGCAATTCCTTCTATATTTTTGATATTCAATACACTTGATGCTAGTCACCACTCTGCGGCCTATTGATGGTGAGACTCAGGGGTTATTATCTATCCTTCATCTTGAATAAGGATGGTAATGATTGAATGGTATCAGAGGTGATGGTTGAGAGAAGGGATGGAGTTCAGGGTTAGGGATAGTGAGGATTGCATTGGATTGTACAAAAATATTGTCGGGAAATCCTTGTGTGAGAAATATGCAAGGGAATACCGGAAAAGGACACAAGATTTGAGGGCCCCCATGATCCGCAAGAAGGACTCTCGACCTACTGAACGACCAGGTGAGGCTGAACTGATTGTAGGGTAGAGACCCTTGGAATGGTATATGCATCATAATGACCTATGTTCTTATGTGTCTTAGGTTTTTTGGGAAGTAAAATAAAGAAAATGTTCAAAAAAAATTAAAAGGACATTTCCACCCTACTCACGCTCAGGAGTTTCTTGTTTGATTTTTCCACTATAGAATGCATGAATCATCAACAAGTTGTATGAGGAATTGATGCCTAGTAGGTTGATCTAGAGGATCTGTGGAGTGCTGATCAAGTGGAGGAGGATGACCTGTGGCAGAAGACCCATTGTGCCTTCCAGGGGAAGACTCCAGAAAAGTACGAGTAAATCTTCTCAGACCTAAAGATTGAGAGCTGGCACGAGAAGCGGATGATATATTTTCGAATTATTTGGGCTCTCACAGAGATCTAGGTCACTCTTCATGTGATTCAAATGAATGGAGTGGCACATTAGTGTGAGAAGATTTACCTCAGGGAGAAGAAGGATTCTGAGGTTTTGTGGGATGACTTTGAGAGGGAGTTCCGGGTGGAAATATTATCTTCTGCAATGATGGGCACGAAGAGGTGTGAGGTGCTCTCGCACCATCAAGGGAGTATATGGTTAAGGGAGTTGTATATTGAGTTCAAGTATTTCATTTTTTTTCTTTTCTCCATATCTCTTTACATATGTGGAGTAACAAGAAACATGCTTAGAGGAGGAACTCTAACCTTCCATTCATTAAGTTGTTACTGTCTTTACTCTAGTGACATACATAGAAGTTCAGAAGAAGGTCAATGTAGTGGAGAGTATGCACACACTCGGAGGTGTTCCAAGAGAGAGGAGTCTAATGATTTCATCAAAGGGAATGGAAATCAAGAGCAGGTCTTCAACATATCGGCCTTCCATGTTTCAGCATGTGGGGACAATACTAGAAAACTGGAATATAGCCACGGATTTACATAAAACATGGATATAGGGTAATATTTTGAAGGCTATAGCCAGAACATCATACAAACCACTATTATATGTTTTGTTTTCATTAATATAGCCATGGTTTGGCTAAACATTGGATTTAGGTTCATTTTTCTTGGGCTATACCCACAGTTTGTGTAACACCATTTCTATAAGGTCTTTTTCCAAGGTCTATAGCCACAGTTTTGGTAGACTGTGGCAACATGGACTTTTTTCAAGGGATATAGCCACAGTTTTGGTAAAATAATGACTATAGAGTATTTTTTCCTGGTATATAGCCACACTCTTTGTAAAACCTTGTCTATAGTTTATTTTTTACATTTTATATAGCCACAATTCCTCAATACCATGGCTATAGATCTCTAACCATTGCGCGGGAAAAACACTAAACTGTTAAAAAATGGAGGGAAGGTTTATTTCCCCATTTTATATGCTATATCCAAGGGTTAGAATAGTATATAGAACAATATATATATTAATATACCCAGTGTTGTCTTTGGTATAGTTGAAAGGTGGCTGGTGCAGATAACTGAGGTAAAAAGATCGAATCTGGTTGATAACACATTATTTTCTCACAACAACCACAATTTACAGGGACTATAACCACTATTTCAAACCACAACTATAGCCATGTTGCATTGGTGGACTACTGTGGCAATATCCCTACTACCATAGTGGACAGCTATCAGGGCTATATCCATAGTTTGGAAAATAGTGTCAATATGGAATTATCCACAGTTTTAAACTATGTCTATATCCCAATAAGACCATGGAGATATGTTTTAGCTATATCCACACCAATAGGTTCCACAACCAGCTTGAACCGTAGCTATAGATTTTATGCATACTTTTTACCCCTATTGATAGAGTTTTGGGCCATGGTTGTTGCCATATTTTTCAGTAGTGAGAGTATGCCTCAGTAGTTCTAGTTCTGATCTTCAGGTCCTTGTCCTATTCCCAGGTGCCTAGGATCGATGTTCATTATTTAGGAAGCTGTGGGAATCTTCATAACCATTTCCCTATCTGAGTGTAGTACAGTGGGGTGGGATGGTTTTGTTCACAGCTCAGCAGTAGTAGTTTCCAGCCTGGCCCTTCCAGCAGCAGGGGCAGTGAGCTCCCACTCCACCGAGGGTAGACGGTGCTGGAGGAGGGAAACCTCTAGGAGCTCCTCAAGGACCACAATGAGGGTGTGGTCTGTGAGGGGGTCAAAAACTGAGGGCAAAAGGAGTTGGGCATTGGAAGTTTCACATGACAGATGTAGTAGTTCCAGTGGGGCCATAATTTCTTCAAGGCACAATCATCTTGTTTAGCACTCTTGTATGATCTTTGTTTGATTCGTGAGATTTTCACTCCTTTGTGTCACCCATTCTATCCCATTCCTTATGCCTAGATATATAAATACTTTTCATTCCTCTAGTGTTGGTTACACCAGTTGGAAGTTAGACCAAACTCTTTTCTATTTGTTGGGGATGTAGACTGATGTTGGGGCCACATCAGCCCAGTGGGGATCTTCTTCTGCTAAAAATGAAACCATACAATGTCATCCTAGGAATCGACTGGCTTTTTTATGTTCACTTTATTAACTACTTAATCTATAGAAGGGTCTTCATCTCAAATATGGGCTGCCTGCATGTAGATTTCATTGGAAAGGTGAGCTTCCAGGACATCAAATGGCTTGAAGAGCCCCTTCTTTCTT
This sequence comes from Viscum album, assembly GCA_963277665.1. Lineage (NCBI taxonomy): Eukaryota > Viridiplantae > Streptophyta > Magnoliopsida > Santalales > Viscaceae > Viscum > Viscum album. The sequence goes on from OY728136.1 coordinate 966,975,871, forward strand.
TGTTAACCGATCAATCAGTGGAATCAATAGACTCCGAGATGGAGTATTTTTTGGGGGTTTTTAGGGAGTTCTTGAACATATTCCTTGAAGAGGATGTGACTATACCCCCTCAAAGTCATTTTGAGTTGATGATAGACTTAAAAATGGTTCCCATATAATTCCTATGGCTCCGTATCAGATGACACCTATTTGTTTGTAGGAGTTGTGGATTCAGGTTGATGGCCTGATGAAGAAGGGTTTTATCCGCCCAAGTGTGTCACCTTGGGGTGATCCATTCTTGTTCACAATGAAGGTATATGGTGGTCTCAGGTTATGCATAGCTAACTAGAGACTGAATCAGGTAACATTCAATAACTATTACCCCCTCCTGAGGGTCGATGACCTTTTTGACCAGTTGAAGGGAGAAGGTTGGATCTCATTGATCGACCAATGATCGGGATATCACCAGTTGAGGGTAAAGGAGGGTGACATCTTGAAAACTAAATTTAGGTGAATTTATGGGAACATTGAGTTCATTGTCATGTCATTCGGCATTACAGACACACCTACTGTGTTCATGGGACTCATGTACTTCATTTTCCATGAGTACATGGACTGGGTTGTGGTCTTGTTCATCAACAATAAAATGATCTACTCATGATCATCGGAGGATCATGATAATCATCTGAGGATAGTTTTTGAAGTCCTATAACACCAATATCTCGACGAGATGACATCAATGTGCATGTTCTGGACCTGAGAGGTGCACTTCATTGGGAATGTGGTGTCCTAGCATGGAATACCTATGGACCTGTTGATGTTCGAGGTAGTTTGTCTTGAGAATCTCCTAAGAATGTGGTAGAGGTTCCCAGTTTCCTATGTCTTTAATGTTACTACATAAAATTCATTCCCAAATTCTCTCGAGTTACAGCTCCATTGATTCCTTTGACCTGAAAGGACTAGGGTTTTGTATAGAGGGGCTAGTGCACGATAGCTTTTAGTTATCTGAATTGGAATCTGGTTAGTTCCCCGAGGTTGAGGTTTACAGAGGAAGGGGTAATGCTTTATGTGTTTTGTGATTCTTCTACTCAAGGCATGGGGATGCTGCTGATGTATTAGTGAGGAGTAATCTCTTATGGGACTAGGAAGTAATGTCCCCATGAGAGTAACTATGCCACCTAGGACATGGAACATACAAAGGTCTTGTTCGAGTTGATGTTGTGGTGGAATTACCTCATCAGGGAATGGTTTGTGGTCTTCACAGACCCAAGATCATGAGGAATATATTCTCTCAACAAGACCTGAACATGTAGAAGTGGAGGTGGACAGAGTTCTATTAGGAATAATACATCTATATCTCCTACACCTCATGAAAGGGGAACATGGTGCCCAATGCCTTGAGTAGGATGTCAGAAAAGGTTATACTTTTGGAGTCTTCATATGCTTCGAAGTTAATGGAGGAGTTTGATTCATTACATCTGGGATTGAGAGTGGAGGATAGTAGTGGTTTTCTGTTTCATATGATAGTGCAATATTCATTGGTATGGTTGCTGGAGGAGTCTTAGTGGGGAGACTAATCGGTAGAAATGATTCATGATCGTGTCAGCCAGAGAGAGGCACTAGAGGAATGGATTGAGGATAGTTATAATTAGATTATTTTTTGTGGGAATCTTCTTATCCCAGTGGGGATGCATGAGGGAGTTCTTAGTGAGTTCCATAAATCACCCATGGTTGTACATCCAAGAGTCTCCATAATGTACCAGGTTTTAAGAGGTCTGTTTTGGTGGCCAGAGTGAAGCGAGAAGTGGAAATGATTTTGGTAATGTTCCTAGTGTTTCTGTTGGTGAAGGCTAAACAATGTGTTCTAGTCAGTTTGATGTAGCCCATAGACATTCCCAAGTGGAAGTGGGATAACGTCTCGATGGATTTTTTCAAAAGAGTACCAAGGGATGAGGGAGTATAGGATTTAATCTAGGTAGTGGTGGATCGATTGACATAATCACCTCACTTATTATCTATTATGGTGTTTTGAACCGTTGATTTCTTAGCACAAATGTATATAGGTGATGTGGTATGGCTCCATGGTGTTCCAAAATCCATCATTTCAGATCGGGATCCATGCTTAAATTTATGAGTCTGAGGGGACTACATAGTTCTTTTGGCACCCAACTATGCCATTGAACAGCTTTCCACCATCAAATGGGTGGGTAGACAGAGAAGACTATCCAGACATTGGAGGATATTTTATGAGTATGTGTTCTGGACTTTGGAAGATCATGGTTATGTCACTTACCCATGGTGGAGTATTCCAACAGTAATAACTATCACTCAACCATTGGCATGTCACTGTTCTAATCCTTGTATGGAAGAACATGCTCTTCATCCATGTGCTGGGAAAAGGTTGGGAAGGTATGTGTTCTTGGAATAGAGGTGGTGCCGAGCATGAAGAAGAAGGTTCATCTTGTGCGTGAATGGATGAAGGGAACTCAGGAAATACATATGTCATATATTGATCATATGAGGATATACAAGGAGTTCGATGATGGGGACAACGTATTCTAAAATTTATACCCACATCGTGGACAAAATAGCATTGGCATGAGTTAAAAGCTTTATAAAAGGTTCATCGTACCCTTCATTGTGATGGGACAAGTTGGTGAGGTGGTGTACCAGCTAGCATTTCCACTATGGTTGGAGAGGATCCACAACATCATCCCTATCTCTCAGTTCTATTGGTATCTACACGATGTCTCCCTTTTACAAGAATAGGGAGAGTTAGATATCATGGATGATGGGACGTTTGTGGAGTGACCATGAAGAATCAATGACCATGAGAAGAAGGTGCTACATGGATGACCATTATCTTGGTTTTTGTGCTCTAGAGGTAGGGTGGCCTTGAGGAGAGTACATGGGAGAGAGAGGGGGAAATTCATGCCAAATACCCAGAGATGGTTTGAGTTTTTCCCATATTATTTTATTTTTTGCCTTGTTTGTGGTGGATTTTGATAGTGTTTCCAATTTTATGAGTTGTTTCCCTTTTTCACAAAATGTGTGTGAATTATGGATTTTTGGAAACTAGGAACCTGATCCCAACTCAAGAAGCATTAATGAGGTTATGATTAAACTCATACATGCATGTTAGTGACTCCCAAAGTGGATAATATCATGATAACAAAATGTATCTCCATGATCCATGTTTCTTGACAGTGTGACCTTTGGTGTTTGTGTGTTTTCATGGTGCAGTGGAGCCTTAGTGTCTCCCCAGTTGTTCAGGGGATAGATTTCAAAGATGCGTTCCTTGATGTTGAGGTTTCCCCTATATTTTTCAATTCAGTGTAGTTTATCCCTTGGAGGTATCTTAAGAGGTTGTTGTTCAAACTCTCTATCTTCTAGTTTGGTTTTGGATTCTCAGGGAAAAGAATAGTTTGAGAGGTATTTGATGTAATGACCCGAATTTACATTGGAATTTATTTTTTGAAAATAATGTGGTCATAGTGTTTGAAGGGATCAAAGTGGATTTCTCTAGGTGTTTTCCAAAAAAATCAGATCCAGCAAATGGTTTCATAAAAATTAATGCATCGTTATGATGACACCGTCATGGTCGCACCATCACGATGTACCATCACGGTTGCACCATCACAGTTGCACTATCACAATATCACCATCATGGTTTCATGGTGACGTTTTCACCATCATAGTCTCACCATTATGGTTGCATAATCAATGTGGCACTGTTTATGGTGTCTCCCCAAATGGTGTAACACACCATTGCCCAATTTTTTTAGTTTTTATATCTTCAACCATGTTACATTTTTTTCTGTTTAATGTTAATCTTTCATGTCAGAACTTTTTTCTGGTCTATCTATACCATTTCTGGGGGAATTATTATTTCTCAATTAATTATAACGTTTGTAACTGGCCAGATGCATTGTCAAATCATGATCTTAAATTTATGTACTTCAAAATGTTATCCCAAATTTTAGGATATGGAATCTTCTTAAGGAAATATAATATCTTCATTATTTTTTTCATTTCACTTGATGCACCTAGAGACTTCCTCCCAAGACGAGCCATGTGCCCATGCTGGAGCACTTCCTTCTCGACCTTCATGGAGTTCATCCAACATGTCATGCCATCCCATGTTCTTGGCGTGAGAAGGAACATTGATCTTTGATCATCCATGTTGGGTCTTTTTTCTTCATCTCTTAATTGTGAATCATGTATAGTGGGCATATTAATGGGTCCTATTAAGGAACAACTATATAATGATCTTGAAACAATAATTATGCAATATTTTAATATGATAAGAGGATAAGTGGCATGAATAAAACAATTGGCAGGTTATGGTTTGATGTTGTTCACTGGTTTTATTTTTATGTTATCTTTGATTTCTCTTATAGTTGTTGAGGCTGTATTCCTTCAAAAAATAAAGACTCTTGGTAGTAATTTCTTCTAAATAGGCGTTTAGTTTCATTGGGAAGTTTTGATGCCCATTTGTAACATGAAATATGAATAATCACATTCCCTCAGTTAAATAAATGGATTCCCCAATATCGAACTTATTTTGTGATCTCCCCAATCATATTAAACTGGAAAATAAATAACCCTTTTTAGATAAATTTGGACATGAATGGTTTGATTGTTGTGGTTATTTAACGTGTTATCTGGTCTCGGATTTTTGGGCCTTGAATGTGGGGTGGTACCGGGGGTGTTGGTGTTTTAGTCCGAGATATTGATTGATTGAAGAATGGATAAACATATAGGCAGTAGTAATTTCCATTTTGTGTTGGTGTCCAATTCAAATTGATTGATTTATGGAGGAATATATGAACTTGTAGGCAGTTGGACTGCCTTTTAGTTGTGTTTTGGTCGCAATGTGACGTTGATCAGTGGGATTGTTGTGTCTTTACAAACTCCTTAGGTACTAGGACTGTAATGGGAAATTTTTGAGGCAATGGGGATGAAATATTTGGTTTTGAGTGAATGGATGTGTGGTATTAAATTGTGAAATCATAGTTGCTTGTAGTTGAATGGGATTGTTCAGTGAGACATTAAGTCCTGTATTTTGTTGTTGTGCAGTGGGACTGTAGTTTAGTTTTGTTTGTGGCTCGATGTTGTAACATTTTATAGTTTCCTGGTAGTGAAATAATAATTTAATATGATTCCCCTTAAATGAATAAATGGAAAGTAAACAAAAATGGGGTTGTTTTTATGATTTGAAGTGGTTGTTGTGCGGTGGTTCATATAGGGGTAGCAAGCGGTGCTCATATAGTCTTTTTTCCTATTTATGTGACACTAAAAGATTGTGGATGTGTGTTTGATTACCAAAATAAATATATATAAATATATTGTAGTTCATTGTGATTTATATATTGCCCATCCTTGTGGGGCACTATGTTCCGAACACCTCCATTTCATGGTGGTGGGTGTCATTCCAAACATCCCAGTGGGTGGTTGGATGGATGGTTACTTATTTTCTTCCTCATACCCTCTTTAGGATGCCACTGTTCAGGAGTATCTAGGCCGACAATAATGGCATGAGGATTACCATTGTCCAAGATTCATCAGGTAATGTTTTTTTGGATGATGGGATCAGGTGTTTTTGGGATAGGTATGTTTTCCCTAGTATCATCAAGATTAGGCCCAGGTGTCTATGGGTGTGGCGGTGGTTATTCCGGCCGAAGGGTCTTTAGGAATGGCGGTGGTTTTTCTCGCTCAAATGTATATGAGAGTGGTTGTCTATGGTTTGAGGACCAATTGTGTGTGGTAGGTTGCAGAAGTGGGACTGTGTGTGGCAAGAGTGTTAGTGTTAAGACATTAGATCATTAAGAATGAGCAGTTAACCGGTGGGAAAGTGGCGTGCAAGGTACCCAAATGTTGACATGCTTATATTAATACTTTATTGACTTGTGTTACATGGGTGAGTGTTCCTTTGTGAGGATGGGATCATTAATATTTCATTTGTATGTGCTTGAGGTCCTACAAATTTCTCATTGGGGAATTAGTATGTCCCCTCACTTGTGCATGAGTGTCTTTAGTTTCCCTACTTATTATACGTGTATGGTCACACTTCATATATAAAACAACTTTTTAGGTTTCCAGAAGGACATCAAGGACTGTGATGGAATTTACAAGATTTGGCGTCAGGATAGTTGTTGTTTCTTCTTAGTTTCATTTCTTTTGTGCCTTATTTGGGAGTTTTTTCCATACCTTGTATCAGTTTTACTTTTGAACATGCATGTGGGAATGGATTCATGAATTTACATATTCTTATAGTCCCTGGTGTTTCTGCTATTTATCATCTTATCTCCCAATATTGTTTTAAAAGAAGGTTAATGCCTTCATTATGTTTGGGATTCTATAACCATAGTGCTAGTCGACACTCTGAGGCCTACTGAAGGTGGGACTCGATGGGTCATTATCTCTCTTTCATCATGAAGAAGGTGGGTCATGACATTCATTTAAAAAATATACATAAAGTATATTTTCAATTTTTTTAAAACATGATTGTAATTTAATACCACATCTATTATGGAAAGGATAAGGAAATAAAAAATAACCAATTACATTCATTTCTGAAGAATGGATGGTCTCTACATCGATCATATGTTATATGGTATTGTGGTTGTTATCCTTCACCCAAAAAGGTATCATATTACTCCCTATTTGACCAAGGGTTGTGGTTTTCTACTAGATGTCTATATTTTCACTTCCCAATTAGTTTTTTATTCTGGGAAAACAATTTATATGTTTTTTTAGATAAACTTTGTACATCACATTCTTTCTTGTCATGAAGATGTTTTATTAACCCTTAATTTGATTTAGGAATCCAAAAAAAGGATATAATATTCATAACCAAAATATGTTTTTGTGTGATAATTTATTTTAAGGAGTTATAATCTAATACTCTATGATTTAAAAATATTATCCACTTTAAATAAATTTTATTTCAATTATATCTTGTGTTACACATAAAAATATGCTAAACCTGAACAATGGTATACTACTAAAATTTTATTATTTAATGTGGCCATTATAACCAATGTATTGAATTTTTTGATTTGAATATGACTACATAATTTATGAGAATTATATGTTTTACACATGAATAAAATTAATTAATTCTTTATCAACTAATTAGAAATGAAAGAAAAAATAATTTGAAATAAAATTAATTGTTTTATGAAAAACAGATTTTTTGGGTCCAATGTATTTTTAAATTTAAAAAGTAAATTTATTTCAAATATTGATTTATTTTAATGAAATTTATTCAATATATATTCAATAATTGTTTATCTTTAAACTAATATATTTTCTTTTAAAGGGATAAGAATGAATCCAATTTTATTCTTAAAATGTGTATTTCTTTAAAAACTGTTTCGGTCAGGTTTTGAAAATTTATTTTTAAATAAATATTTATGATATTTGGATATATTATTTAAAATTGGAAGTTAATTTATGAAATAATCATGTTAAATACATCCTATATATATTTAATTATAAATTACCAAATAGTATATTTATTTAATTAATAGTGAAAATTTTGAATTTTTGTTGAAAACATCGATTTCATTTAAAACAATTAAATAATTCCATTTTTTATCTAATTGTATTAAAATAATTATTTCAATTATATTATTATTAATTAAAATATCATTTTTGGAATCAATTATATGTTGAAATATAATATAAAAATGTTTCATAAATAAATAAATGTTTCTTATGAAAACTACATTTTCATAGTGATTATGGGTTTAAATATAATCTAAATAGTACATTTTTTGAATGTGAATTGATAAATTGGATTCTATATTTTGAGTAATTTTAATTATAATTAGTTAATATATTCAAATTATTTTTCTATCATAATGAATTGTAGATATTGTAAAAATTAATTATTGGAGTTAATGATGAAAAAAGTTTTTTGTGTGTTTCATGTTTTTATGATAAAATCATTTTTCCATAAACATTGTATTTTTATTGATAATATTTTAATTAATATTTATAGTCATTGAGTAAAACATTATCTAAAAATTAAAATTTATTTTTATAATTTAAGGATAATTTAACTAGGATAATAAAAAACTAATATTTGTAGTGAAAATGATAAATATAAAAGTATGTAATCATAAATGATAAAGAAACGATATATATAAAACATGTTTTTTAGAAGGTGGTTTCTCAAAAAAGCACATTACCATATATAAATTGTTTATAAATTTTGGTGGAACATGGGCCTATTATGACTTACGGTTATTAAATAGTGTTTAATATGAATAAAAATTCTACACATCCTAAATTACAAAAGGCACCATCTTTCATCAAATATTCACACCTCTAAATCCATTTATCGTAACCATACAACAAAACAATAACTCCCCATTTGGTTTACTAATGTAATATATATTATGTAGTTTTAAAATTTCCAATCATAGTATCATAAAAAGATTATTTTAATGGGGTTTCTCTAAGAGATGATAATCTTCTTCGCCCATCTCTTTCCTTTTTTCTTTGTCTTATTTCACTTTACATGATGTCTTATGTACAAAATAAAACCCAATATCACATATAAAGTTTAAAATTTGTTATAATGGAATTATATTAAAGGAATCAAATATTTAATTACTGAATAGTTTAGTGGTAATTGTAAAGAAGATATATACATTAAATCCCCATTTCAAATAAAAACATAAAATACAAAAATATTTTTTTGGGGAATTTCATTATATCCATAAATTTATCACTACCTATTAATCAATAAATAAGTCCTCAGATTATGATGAAAATAAATCATTAGAATGGGATATGATTAGATTTTAAGAAAGTTCTAGTATATTGCCGAATCTTTTAAAAAATAATGAATAATCAATATAAATGTTAAAAAACTAGAACACATTCCATTTAATAATTAACAAGGTAGTAAAATTATAAGAATATTGTTGGTAAAATAATTCAATATAAATAATCTATTGAGTTTACAAATTTAACATGGATATTTTAGCTACCTGAATATTCACATGGAATTTCAATAAATGAATTAATATTGGTTTAATTCATAATGCGAGAAATCAAAATCATAACACTTAGGATTGTATGAAGAAATATAATACCATCATGGCTTGTTCCAAGACATCAAATACTAGTGAGGATTATTCCAAGACATCTGTATAAATGTTTAATATAATAAAAAAACCATATCTACTTTGTCTCATATGACACAATCAAACATCAAGGGGATATATGAGGCCACTATCATCACATTCAATGCCTGGTGCATTTCTAATATGAAAGGGTTAAATGTTAATGAATATAAATATATATATTTATGAATAAAAATTTGTAAATTTTTAACATTTCCAACCAGTATACATAATCTTAAACCCTTTAGATAAAAATAATGTATGTTAATAAAAAGCTATATTCTCAATTAAACTGATCTTAAATCATCTAGTTATAGAATAAATGTTATTTTAATATTACATATAAATAGTGTATCAAAATTAAAATTAATAGTTTATGTCATTATAGAATATAAGTAACACAAAAAATTTGTATAAAAATAATATTTCAAAATTTATATTTTTCATTTTGAAAACAACCATTTAAAACTATAATTTCACAAAACATTTTTAAAATAAATATATTTAAAAAATGCCTTGAAAAAAAAAGAATTTGTTCCTTAAAAAATAAATTTTCATGAAGGAATAAAATATCATACATCCAGAGTAGATTAAAGAAAATATTACTTATGAATTTTTTAGGGAAAAGAAAAATGGGTATTTTTTGAAAAATAAAAAGAACATTCATATAAAAAAAATTAATTAGTAATCATGGGTACAATTTTATTTGGAATTTTTTTTAAAATGTGTAAAAAAATGAATTCTATTATAAATCATGTGTATATATGAAATAGAATTTCCCACTCATGAGAAATAAAGCCATTTTTATTAAAAATAGTTTCATAATTATATTAATTACCAAAGAGTGTAAACAGTTCTATTAAATAAAAATTTTAATACCTAACGAGAGTGTACGAAATTAAATTGATTTTCATGATAGAAATTTCAAATAATTCCCCCATGGTAGACTTAAACTAAAACAATCATGCCTAATGATGACATTCTGAAAGAAAATATTACCACCGTGGTAATATTTGTATCATAAGCCCCAAGAATGGAATAACAATAAATATCATTAATATAAATTAATTAATTGTATAAAATTAATAAATGTTTTTCTTTTGATCACGTAATATAAATAAGTGGTGAAAATAGAATATTTCTCGTGTAAGAAAAAGTGATATGAGAAAATCTTACCTTGATCATGACTTGTCACGTACATTCATCATCTTTCTAAATAATGATATTTTGATAATTATTTAATTTCGCAATTAAATTTTTTATTTTTTTTACTTTTCATTTAAATTAAATAATTACCATGTTATATGTAATTACTTAGTAAATTAATTGTATGTCGAATTTTTAGAAAATATTTGGTTTATGTGTCCAAAATTACTTTGGCTCGTTTACTATGTTCAAAGAGTCTATTATATAAAATATTCCAGACTACTAATTCTGGAATTATTATCACACTTACACATCAACTATTCTTAGAAATTCAATCATGAAATATGGTTATGAAAATCGAAATATGTAACAATCATTGAAACCATAGACCATACTTATGAATCAGTAACATTTCCATTTTAATTATCATTAAAGAAAGAAGATAAGTAATATTTTAAATTTTATGTATGACCATAACATCATATATATATATAACATACTATTTCTTAAATATTTTAATCATTACCATCCATGAGGTGTGGTGGTTGAAAGACAATCACATCTTATAATGAAGGAAATAGTCTACAAATTCATGAGGAAAGTTATCATTTTTCATTGAAATAAAGAGAATGATATATTATGGTTTATAATGATAACTATGTAATTTAAATCACAATAACCTTATTAATATGAAATTTATTCATTAAGTTTATTCATATCACATTGCATGTAATGTTCTAGTGTACAACGAATCTCATCTCTTCAGAAGGAGGTATTCCACCATACACATTAGTGAAGATGTCATATCCCATACATAATGTAAACAAAAAATAATTATAAATGATATAATGAATAAATAGGAATATTTGTGTTACAAATAACATATATATATATATATATTCTTTATAACCATAATAAAAACTATTCTTAAACGGTGGTAATGGATAACGAATTGCATCGGTTTGTGAGGTGGTGGTACTCTCCACACATGAATGATGATTTAGAAACCAATATGTTGGATGTGGGGATGGTTGTAGGTAATTGACTTAAAATAAAAGAAACGTATTATATAGAATACAGTTAGGTTGTTATATCAAAATTGATTAATATTAATTGAATGCAGTGGAGAAAAAAATAAAATACAAACATTGGCAAAAGAATGTTTCCTATTAATGGGTATCATCCTTACGATATAATAATTTCATTACATGACTTGATTTCATCCAAAATAATGGACTACACGATAGTATGCTATAATTTGGGAGGTTATTTGGGAAGTTATTTTCCTTATAATAGTGAATTATGTTGTGAAAATTAGTGGATAGGTCATGTACTTTTAAAACTGAGGTGAGTAAAACACTTGTAATCTTGGAAATAAAAATGAGTACCCATGTTTTTTACATTCCAAAAGGATCCAAAATAGAGTATTATTGACTCATATAAATTAATGTGCATAAATATTTCCAAAAATAATAATTTATATTAGTTTTTAGGTCAATTTAACAATTAAATCTTTAGTTTAATGACTCACCAAATTTGTTAGTTCATTATTCACAAGAAATAAATTTCACTAGTTTTTATATTAATTTTGGAAAAAATACATTTGATCTTAATAAATAATATAAATATTTATTATTTCCAATATTTAACACATTTATCAAAATTCAATTAAGAACAATAAAACTTAATTTAAAAATAATACCACCTACATGATTAAGGAGCAAATTTTTTAATGAGAAATGTTCAAAAGAATACAATATTTTTATATCGAAATTCAATATGAAAATGATTCAATTTACCTAAAAATATTAATTCATATAAAATTGAATTAATTCTATATTTAAACTAAATACAAATTTAAATAAATATTATAAATAATTTAGCTGAATAGGTTGTTTTCAATTAAAAATCATTATTTTTTACTATTCATCAAAAAATTAATCATCATTGAAAAATCCAAAACATACACTATATGATAATTTTGGATACGAGGATATAATAAATTAAATTTATTTTTACAATATTAGTTAAATAAACTGTTATGATATATTATAAAATATGTGCATAAACAAAGACTTAGCCATCAATTATTAAAAAATAGTGTTTTCAGAAAAACCTCTTTTTCTTTCCAATAGTATTATTTTTATATATAATACATACATATACATTTGTTTTTGAAAACTATATAATTTTCAAAATTTATGAAGTACTATTAGAACCCTCTAATTAAACTTAAATTCTATATTGGTAAAGTTCAAATAATAAAATTTTAATAGTGTATCATGTTTTATTAAATCCTGACAATGCATGCATTACATGATTTAAAATATTATTAATATATTTAAAATAAATGTATCATAATGTCTCAGGATATTATATTCTATCATATACATGGTGTCTTGTGTCATATGTTCTATCAAATATGATTTTCATATTTTAAAATCTCAGGGTGTAACATTCCACCCACGTAAATAATATTTTTCTTTGAAACGTTATCTTAGTCTTAGTAATCAGAGGCATATAGATTGAAAATACCTTTTATAGAAACAGACATCATAAAAAAGGTAAATTTAAAATCTTATTTATTAGGGAGAAAATGATGTGTGATAGTCATCTAGAATAATCACAAAATAATGTTTCTATGTAGAAGAACATAAGTAGAAAATGAAAGCCTATACATGGAAGATAATTCTAATATCCAAGGATAAATATTGGGTGATAAAGATCATTGATCATAATAAATTGGTCAAATTAGAAAAGGCTAACAAACCCATAATTTTAAATTTATTCTCTATTAATGGAAGATTTTATTCCTCATAAATTATGGTACATGAATAATAATTTATTTCCAATATCCTCCCATGGTAAAGATGATTTATTTTTCTATCTATGAATATAAATAAATATACATAGAAGATAAATTTGTTTTTCATAAACAAAATTATTCATTGATTTTACATCAATATTTTTCCAAAAAACCACATACTCTATGAAATGTGCATCCAAAAATAATTTTTATACATAAAGTAATAAAATTCACTTTTAATGGATCGTAAGATCAATATGAACGTGATATGCTATTTCATCGATCTGTGTTTATTATTATTAAAAAATAATCAATACAAAGTTTCCAATATGAATAAATATTAAAATATAAATGTAATAATTTAATCTCTAAAACCTCTTATAACTTTCCACTCAAAATATTTCATAAAATATTGAGCACAAAACCCTTCAAGAATATTAACATCCAAAAATTTCTAAATAAGTATAAAAATTGTGAAAAATGAAATTATCATTAATATCCAAAATAACCTAAATTGGATCTTAATTTTCACATATCAAACATTTGAAATCTTTCATCCTGTATTCTGTTGAAACATGGTAATAACATGAATTACCAAAAAACCTTTGTGAAAGCATGCATTCATCCTTATTCAATAAGTGAAAACCTAGTTATAGGATAAATATATTAATTTAAAAAATTCTAGAAAATCTATAAATTTTAAGATAAACCACTTTTTCATCAAATAAATAATTAGTTCAATGTTTTTTAGAACAATCCTTTTTTACTTTATCCATACCAATCATAATTTATACCAATGTAATTCTCTGACCATTAAAAACATACTGAGTGTCATATTTCTATCAGTCATGTGTTTTCTATGAATTTACACATTCCATGTAATCATTTCTCTTGGTCATATATATAGTTCTATGCATATATTCTATTAATTAATAAACATTAGTGTAGTAAAATCCTTATAAATTTCTATAATTTCATTAATATAATAATTTGAAAAAAATATTTCATGGATCCAAATACATATTCATAATAATCATTCAACAATTTTTATGGTGATATAATTATCATGACCTTGACCCACTACCACCTTATGATATATTTTCCATTGGAACCTAGGGAATACATTTGTGTTGTTCCCCATCCCATTATAGTTGAATAATTTCATATTGGTCAATTCTTTCTTTCCTTTGAATTCAGGATAAGGCTACCCTTTTTCTCTACACATAAGGAAATTCCATGTTCCTTTTGAGCATGTACCTTGGAGTTTCCAACCACATGTATCACATGTTTGAAAATTATCCTTTCCCATCATCAAATTAATTTTTTTTCTCTTTTATCGTCTTCTTGTATTGCTTCCCTTCAAATTCATAAGACAAGTATAATTCATTCTCAATCCTGATAGCACATGATATAATTTCTTTATATGATATGAATATTTAAGAGGATAGTATCATTCAAGGAATGTTTTTGTACCATCAAATAAATGATCAATATTTCTATTTGTAATAATTAAATAGTATATAACATACCTCATTAAACATATAATGTGGGAATTGAGTAGAACACCATTTTACCTCTTCATTCTAGAATAGACTTATGAAATTGCTTTCCATATCCTCTCATTCCTAAAGACGAAATTATTTTTCAAATTTTATTAGATTGATATCATTTTACTGCATGCTTTATATTAATTTATTATGTATTGTGTATTTAATAAATCACCACCATTGATATGAATCTTATAAGATTTTATAAAATACCAAGAAAATGTTATTCCTTTCACTACTACCCATAGTGATAAATATATTCTTTGAGGATCATATCCATTTCATAGCTAAAAATGAATTTTTAGTCCCATTTAATGATGTAGGTTGAAAATGTATGAAGAGGATTATCATTGTCACACCACGTGCAAGATTAGTAGTATTCTCCATATGATAATGTTTATGATTCAAAACATGGTTCAATGTCCTGGATATGATTATAATTTGATCAGTTCTATCTATATATACATATCTATCTTCATTTTCATTAAAATGATGAAAACAAGATCATAAATTGCATTAATATATATGGTTACAATTAATTGAATTTAGATTCATTTCTAAATAATGGAATACACTAGACTAGATCATATCATCATTAAAAAAATTATAATATAAAAACTATATATTTTTTTAACATAAATAAAATAATTTTTTATTATCTAATCTTGCTAGAGAAAATAATTTCAATTTTTTTGTATGAATTTCAATTGTTTTAATCATCCCAAATTATCAATTAGAGCTAATATGAATCAATTATGGATTTATGATGTATTTTGAGCCAAATTGCGAAAAGTGCCTAATTCTGTATTTTTGACAGATTTTTCAATCAACAGTATTTTAGTCATTTCATGAAAAATATAAATCCAAACTGAGTGAATATTTTTTTTATTCCTTATATTATTTTCTTCTAATTTTTCTTCTCGACAAGGGTTTATTTGGACATCAAAGTGCGTTAAAAATTATGAAATTGATGATTTTTTTCTGGAAGACAACGTAGACCCCACCACGTAACAGAAGTCCATCTCAGCCTATAAAACTCCAATTTTGGTGATTCCAATAGAATAAAAAAAACAAATATGTTCGGATCATGAATTAATTGGTGGGATATTTTATGTCCTTAAGGTAACCATTGGGTGTTATACTTTTGAAAGAAGTTTCCTAAATACTTCATCCAGGAAAAGAAACACCCAATCAAAAATTCATAACTCCCACACCAGATGACCAAATGTGATGAAATGTTGAGGATAGATGGCCATGATAATTATGAACAACGTTCATGAAGGGTGTAATGTTTGATGAGATCAATTTTTTTGACTACAACATGTCATCGTTTGGGGGACTAATTCTACCAATAAAAGGAGGGGAGCTCCTTCCTCTCAAATCACCCAATTCTCCATCACATTCCTTCAAGGACCTAAGTAAGAGATCTCCACCGAGGAATTCCAATAGAAAATATTCCCAATTTCTTTTAATTTATTTATTATCTTTATTATTGTTTTATTTTTCAATTGTAATTTAGATTTCTAATATATTTATTCATTGTTTTTATTTTTGTGTCCACCCATCCACCTTATTTTATTCTCATCTTACCATTGTGAACTATAATACTCAAATCACGAGTAACTAATCCGAGGAATATCTTGAAGGGGTAATCAGGTTCTTAAACCAAAGACCACGTTTCTAATATTTTTTATGTTAATTGTAATGATAATTTATAGTGGGTGTAATCCTCATTGTGGATGTCTAAAGTTTAACTTCTTAATCAACAACCATTTTATCCTATTGAGGAGGTGTATGGAGGGCGTGCTTGGTGATCACTAAGTGGATTTATAATTAATAACCGAGGTGGAATAAGGTGTGAACACATATGATTGAGTGTGTTAACTATTAATAGTTGAAGTTAGTTAATGAAGGTTGTCCCTGAATGTTCTCTTAGAAGATCGTCCTTTCTTCACTAATTCCATTGTCTTTAACATTTCATATTAATTTGAATTGAATATTTTCATTTATTTTATTTTCATA
This sequence comes from Viscum album, assembly GCA_963277665.1. NCBI lineage: Eukaryota > Viridiplantae > Streptophyta > Magnoliopsida > Santalales > Viscaceae > Viscum > Viscum album. The sequence continues at coordinate 966,992,511 of OY728136.1, forward strand.
AATTCAATTCCATTCATAAAATAAATAAAAACAAAAAAATTAAGTAGTTAAGGTTAATTATAATAAGTGAGTGAACAATATAAAAAAGATCTTCATAGGAGATGACCCAGGTCATCCACTGTTGTTCACTAAGAAAATAAAATTTCCTTTTCCATTCCCTATGATAGGAAGGCATCAAATCTCCAAATAAATATAATTGTTTATTTGGGTATATGATTATTTTAAAATCCTTCACATTGTTCAGTAATGAAATTGTGAATTGACCTAAAACTATCAACTGGGAGTGTCAAAATAGTTTCATAGTATGGCCATTGTCAAACCCCAAGTGACAATCATGTAATGTCTGTTGCACACTATTATGAGTTATTAACAATAATTACCTCTATTTTAGAATCATTTCAACTAGGAATATATAATCATGTATTTAGTTTCTTAAAAAAAGAATAATAATATATTATTTACCAAAACAAAATAATTTTCTTCAATACATATCCTTAAAGACTATAATAAGGTAATGATCTGTAGTCTATGTATCCTTAAATGTAGTTCCACATGTTTCTAATAATCTTCCACTAATACCAATTTTATTATCACAAAAAAATTATCCTAGATCCAATGAATACATTACTATATTGTCATAATAAATAATTAATTTCATCTCCATTGAACGAATAGTTTAGCAGACTTCATAAACTTGATACATACTTTAAATTCACTTTAAATTATTAAACATAATTAAATATAGAATTAAATTCCTAATTTACATTATTATAGTTGGTATATCCCTCCATATCAATCAAAAAATAGTTCCTCGTATCCTTGGGTAAATAAAACATATGAAAAAGGTGAGCTCAGATTCTCAGTAAGGGTAAGAATATTGTGTAAGCTATCAATAAGTACAAAATAATCAATATGGAAATAGAAATAACTAAAAAAATTTAACATTGATCAAAAAAATGATCATAATATGCAATGAATTTGATATGATCAAATAATTCCATAAAAATAATCAGATGATGTTGAAACATGACTGTGGAAATTCTAACTAATCAAATAATCTAATGGAATATCAATAACTGAATTCAAACTGATAGAACTCCAAATTCATGACATCTAATTTCAACATTCTAGTATTTTTCCAAGACATCTAGTACCATCAATGCATGTGGCATGTCATCAAATACCTCAGAGGAATGTGCCAATACAACTATACACATCAGTAATGCCTTTCCAAATTATTATCTAGTTTGTTTCATGAGACCTACCAATTGATCGAGGCTAAATAATGGGCCCCACCCATCACATAAAGAGGTTAATGAGTTTCTCATATAAAAGGGATAAATCAAAATCATTATATCTAATCATATTCCATATTTAACAATTAAAATGTTAATACATACCCCAATCAATAAACATAACTATAACCCATTATGAATAAAAAATTTACTAGTTGTAAAATAGTACATACTAAATAAAAATTAATAATAAATCATACAAATAATGATTAAGTATTTTATTGATACAATATATCCCCAGTGGATCAGAGGTAAATTAAATGAGTGATGTCATTAATGAATTTAAATAAAATAAAAATTTAAATAAAATATATCAATAAGGAAAATATCCTTCTAATTTTGAAAATAACATTTATAAAATAAAATCATAAATAATATTATGAAATAAAATTTCACTGAAAATAATATTTTAATATTATAAATGGATATTTAAAACATTGATGGTTCATGAAGGAATAATATTTCATACATTTCATGTCATTTAGAATAATAATTTCCTTCACATTTTTCACAAAAAACAAACATGAATTATTTTGAAATGAAAATGAATATTCCATTGAAAAATCATTGATAATTGAAATAATTGGTAAAAATTATTTAATAAATATTTTTAAAAAATGTTAGAAAGTTTATACCACATTTATAGAAAACATAGGTTTTAATGAAGACAAATTTCTATCCGAAGGGATGAGTAATATGAGATTTTTTCTGAAATAATTTTTTATATATTTTAACAGATAATGTGTTGGAGAATTATACTATTAAATGAGAAATATCATGGCCAAATTATAATAAAATATATTTATTTAATGATAGTAATATCAAAACATTCCTCCAAGGGATACATCAAGAAAAACAATCATGAATAATGATTCGATTGTGGAACATATTTTTTTTCATATTTACTAACTACTGTATCATAAGACTTAAGAAAAATATAAAATTAAATGTATTTAAAAATATCATAAATATAATATATTTAATTTTGCAACAAACAAAAAGATCAGTATATTCACAAAATAAGTGAAATAACAGGACAATGAGGGGCCTGTCACATGGATGTAAAAGTAATATAAAAAACCATTACCTAATGTCAAAATCGTCACATATGTTATTTATAATCCAAAATAATATAAATATGTTGATTTTTTTTACATTATAAAAAAACTTTTGTTTTATTATTCCATTAATTTATCTTATCACCATTATATGTATGATTTCTCATTCAATTAATTTAATGTCGATTGATTCTATGATATTTTTATTATGTGTGAAAAATGAATATGGTAGTTTGATAATGGTCATAAATGTTATTATTAAGAAAATAAATAACGCCGTAATAAAGGAAATGGTAGGCTGTAACTACTCATGAGTAAGATTTCAATTTTTAATGAATCGTTATGGGAGTAAGGTATGTAATATAGTGTTGTTAAATAAATAAAAAAATATCATATATATATATATATATAAATATAGGATATATTATTTCATAAAAAATTCAAATACCTGCCATTCTTGTGGTCTGGTTAGGTAAAGAGAGTCACATCGCATCGTGAAGTCGGTAGTCCGCACGTACATGAGCAAAATTATAATTCATATTTTTAGAAATAAAATGATATATTATCATTCGGATTGATAAATATGACATTAATATAACAATAATTTTATTTATATAAATTGTATTAAATAACATTATCTTGATAATATTCCATGTAATGTGATAGTGAAAAACAAATCACAACGCATCACGAGGAGATAGTTCATTGTACACACAAGCAACATAGTCATATCCCATAATGAATGGAATGTGAAGATGTTATATATTATATACTTAGTTTTTTGGTGTAATTATCTTATAAAATCCATATATAAACTTTATATACATCATTATACCAGACCATGGGATGTATTAATCGAAAAATGAATTACATTTCTTTGTGATGCGCGAGTCTTCCATACATGTGATTGTGGATATTATAAACAATATGATGAAAATGGGGTTGATTTTTAGTCATTATATTAACGTAAAAATATATATTAATATTTAAAATCATATTTTTATTATATAATAATGGTTCGATAATAAAGGATGGAGGTTGAGGATTAAATAAAACAAAAATTCTCATTTAAGAACATTACAAAATCTTAAGGTATCCCCCATTTGATTAAACAAAAGTCTTCCTTTCATGATATTCTTCCAAAAAATAAGGAATATAATGTGATATTTTAGATGTTTTAATGTTATTCTGGATGTTATTTTTTATCCAAAAGGGATTTATGGCTTGAATAAAAGAGTATATGGTGCATCCTTTTAAAAATAATGTTAGTGGCACACATGGTATTTTGTAAAATAAATAATTATACCCATGTTTTTCACAATAAAAAGGGTCATAAATGGTGTATTTCAAATAGAAAGATAATATAGGGTATAAATATCTAAATTTATTTGATTTTAGGCACGTTTTTAGTTTAATTTAACCACTATCATTTTAGTTTAACAGCCGGTAAAAGCATTTTTTCATAATAGTATTAAATAATTTTTAAATATTTCAATATTAATTTTGAAAAAAATTAAAATGATATTATTATATAATATAAATTATAATTATTCCAAATATTTAATCAAATTTTCAAAATTCAATACACATTAGTGGGAAATTTTAATATAAAATTAATTCGACCAATAGGATGAGAAACTAGGGTTTTCAAAGAGAAAATGTTGAAATGTTTACATAGTTTTCATATCAATATTCATTATGAAAATGATTATTAAAACCTAAAATTGATTAATTAATATAAATTTTACATAACATTACCTTAAAATCTATTCAAAATATAATTTATCATTATAAATATGTATAAAAGTTACTTTTCAATTATTGTTTAGTATTATTCAATATTCATCAAAAAATTAAACATTGTAGAAACATCTAAAAAATTAACAATATGAAAATGTTGATATTAATATTTCAATAATTAAGATTATTTTTTAGATAATTTTTCAAAAATTGGTAAAAAAATATTAATTATTTTTATTGTTAAATGCATGATTAATCCATCTCTTATCAAAAAATAATTTTTTTTAAAAAATAATTCATTTTATTTCAAATTATTATAATTTTATCTCTACTGAATAGATATTAATTTTATTTATGTTTGGATCATATAATTTTCATTTTTTTTGGAACTATTCATACCTCCCAATGTAATGGATAGTTTCTAATAGTTATGTTTGAATAATATTTTTTTAATATACAATGTTTTTTCATTCAAACATGGTGTTATATGCATTGAATGAAATAAAACAGATTGAATTTATGTAAAAATATCTATTTATATTATAATGTCTCAAGATATTATATTCCCTTCTATTATTGGTGTAACATTTCATACATTCTATGGAATATGGTGACCATAATTTAATATTGGGAGGTGTTACGTCATAAACATTACAATATTATATCACTAGTATCTTCAATATACTGATATATTATTATGTTTATGGGTTAATATTTTTCACCAATTCTCTATCCAATGGGATACATGCTAATTGCCTATGTGTATAGTGGTCTATAGCCTAATTAAGTGATTATATTTTTTTACCATCACAGACACAAATGGATCATCATACTGATGAATATAATGTATACATAGGTTACATTTGAAGTTACAATAATTTTGTAAATTTATTATATCATCTATTTCATTACCTTTTAACCCATTGTGAAAATTATTTCATCACTCATGCTTTTGTACAACCTAATATATCCATGAAGTGATGTGATTGATTTTCTATGTAAGACACTTTATAATTGTTCTAAAAATCACGAAATTATAAAATATAGTACTTTTGATGTTAATAATATTCTATATATGATGTAAATAGATCATATTTACAATAACATGAAAATCTACACCAACAAATTCATTAAAAGATAATGTATTTAAAACCCACAATAATGGTAGTAGTGAATTATTATTAACTACCAGGTGATATTATATTATCAGATGATCATATATGAAATTATAAATACTAGTACTCACCTGTGCTATTGCACAACATATTTGATTACTTGTTTTTATTTTAATAAGTGATTAGTATTTATAAAATTTGAGAAGAAATAGTAATATTGAATAAATTTTAATTAGAATGTAATGGTGTCGGATAATGTAATAGGAGTGCATAGAATATGAAGACACCATTCAAATAGTTGACAATGAAAAATAATATATTACAAGTATATAGATTCTTAAATTTGGTGGAAGAATTGAATCTGTTTTCCATTTCGATCACAATAACTGTAATGAGGGAACTAAAAAAAATATTTAAAGATAAGTTAGGGATAAGAAATGGTTTGTAATAATGAAAATTACAATTGTGAACAAAAATGTAATAATAAAATATTGAACGAATGGGCTGTTTTGGGACACTTCCATGCATCGTTTTGGTGGCCAGTACTTGCGATCACCCACTGCCAACCATGCCGAAACCACAACCCATATCCCATATTAATGGGAAGCTTATCTAGAATAAAACCATTTTAATAAATTGTAAAACACATTTATTCAATTAGAAATTCAGAAAAATTTTATTTAATCAGTTCATAAAAATGTCAAGTGCGATAAGAATTTTTCTATTAGTTTTCTTTAATGGAACAAAAAATAGTGGAGTGCATCAACCAAGGAGTTGATTACCTCAATAGTCTCTGAAATGTCCATTACAATGATCCTTAAATCACATATTTGATAATAAAGACATTATACCTTCAAACTAAATGTCTTTTAGAGAAACCTGCACAATTAATGGGAAATTCCTCGAATATACATTAAAGAGAAAGGTGGAAACCATCAAATACATTGAAAACAAAGAAAAAAACAGGAACCTAGATATTTTTTCAAACATCTAACAATAGTATGATTCAATCTTCAACAACCGTGTGATGTTATATCTAGTTTTTTCTAGCCCATAAAACATGAAAAAAAAAATTTAGGATATAAATTATCTAAAAGAAATAAAATTAAAATAAAGGGACAATATTTTTTGGGTTTATAAGCCCAAACATGTCTTGTAGTTAACTTTTCAATAATTGGATAGTTATTTCGGGTCATCCCTAGTCCATTAGTGGGTGTAGTCTTCAGAGTAGGAATCACTAAATCTAGGTATGCACCCCCTTCAAATGCACTAAAAATCTGATAAACTAAAGAATAATAGTTCAAAACACCAATATATCCTATAATTAAATTTCACATGGTCAAATCAGAACCCCAAAAAATAAACCCATTAGTGTGTCTCCCTAAATGCAGTTCCTATTTTACCTATTAACAATGAATTTTTCATGGGATTGATAAATTTGACATACTATAATCATGCCATACAACCAGAAAACTATTTGACATGATAAAACATTATTTTGAAACAATTGTTTGATAAGAAATGGTAAAACATAACAACAGACAGAGATGAAAATATATGAATCAGGTTTGGCTTAGGCATGTTTGGAATTCCAAGAAGCTTGATAGAGGCCCACCTCTCAACCGGACCACATGCAGGGTTTATCACATTCATGTTCATGTATCGGTCAATGTCAGTCAAGAATCATGGGGTCGCAATCTCCCATATGAGATGGTTGATGTCATCTTCCACCTCAATGATCAAAATTAAAGATACATTTAGGTGAAAATATAACTAAAATAACCTGAAAATTTTTAAACTCAGGTGAAACCATGGATGAAGAATTAATTTTTTCATACAGAATTAAATAAAGGATGCCTATGTATTGAATGTAAGATGGTAACTTGCATGTGGGTTGGGGAGGAGGGGTACATAACACATGTTCTATTATCTTTAAATATGGACTTCATTAATACATAATCAGCAATTGAGTGCACCAAAAAAGGAGATATTTACCTACATAGTCTATCAATGGACCATTGTAGAGATACGTAAATCTAATCATGGATAACAACGACACAAAAACTGAACATTTAATGAATTTTAGAGAAACCTACACATTAAATCAGAAATGTAATGTATACACTATAAAGAGGTCGGTGGAAACTATAAAATACATTAAAAAAAAAGTAAAAAAATGAACCTGGATGTCTGTTTCTACTTCCATAAATAGTACGATTTGATCTACAACATGTGCATGAGGTGTTGTCTAGCTGTTTTCCAAACCAAAAAACTGAAAAAATGCTATTAAATAGTAAAATAACACCTTATGTGTGTCAGTAATACTCGAGGGGGCCACATATGTCAATTAATGTTCTTCACTGAGACATGCATTGTTAAACAAAGATTCAATTTGACAAACTAAGTCATTAAATATTCTCTCTTGAATAGTAAAGATCACAGTTTCAGTGTACTACCGAATCATACAAATTAAAATTGTAAGAAGTTAAGGTATGAAATAGAATGATGAAATTATAGACAATGTATAATAAAATGTTTATTGTTTATTTGGAACTATATATAATGCAATTGAACTGAAAATCTTAATATTCAGGTGATGTAGTAATCCAGTAAAATCATTAAGTCATTGTAACTATTTTATGTGACTTTTCATTTAATATAATGAAATATGTTTGAATATTTATATGAAATCATTAATATATTTTCCCACATAAGTGACATCCATTAGAAATTAGTGAACATAACATACTCACTGGAAAGAGATCAACTATGGGTTTACTAGATCATGGAAAATAGTACAAAATAATTAAAAACATGTTTTGAAGACATCATAAGGAGACCCCAGATGCGTCTTCTAAACAAACATGTCCCTCGAAGAGAAGATATAGCCAGGAATTAAAGTACATATGTCATATTTTAATGAAGATAGATATCCTACCATGGATAGATAATCCTAGAGAAAATATCATCCGAGGAGACCAGAGGTTTTACATTTATCCACAGGATGTTGGGCTAGAGGTCTTATTTTAGTTTTTCCTTCAACAAACCTAAAACCACAATCCAAAAGTCAGTCTGAATGTTGTTGAATTTCAATGAACAAATGACAAATGAAAATAAAATTACAAGAGTATCATCTACATTACACAAAATTAATCAAACAGAAAAGTGAGTGTCTTGAATTAGCATATTGAATTCAGAAAAATTCATGCACAAATTACCTGTAAGCATATGATGGTCGAAAAAAGGTTAACTTCCCAATTTTACGACACAATACCTGCATTCACTACCAATTCATATTGCTTTATTCACAACTACTAGTAAAATAATTAGATAACAATGAAACAACACAGTAATATTTTAATGATGAGTAGAATGGAAAAAATCTCATTAAATGTGTACATCCACCTTACAAACCGTCCATAAATATGGAAAAATAAATATAGATCATAACACCTAGTTTTTAATTACATCTACCATGAGTAACACAAACTAAAAAATCCGTATTAAAATGTCTACCATAAAAAACATCCACCATTTTCCTATTCCATAATGAGTATTGTCCTACATAATGGGAAAATATCGACCAACAAAAACTGATAAAAAACATTTTTCAAGAAGACCACCCATCATGTCATGAAAATCATCCAACATGTCATGAAAACCATATAGCATGAAAAGCATGCTGCATGAAAATCTTCCAGCATGAAAAATTTATAATCAACCTACAGATAATTCATACTAAAATTTCCTCTATGAGAAATTCCAAATACAAAAATCGACAGAACTCTATTTATTTCACATAAGGTTTGAAAAAAATAAATGAAAACCAATGAAATAACCAATAAGTATTACTACCAAGATAGTGTAGCAGAATGTCCTAGTTTTCTATATCAATTTTTTGGTTCAAAGTTCCCTTCACACGCCTTTCTTATTGAGTACAATGAGTAATTGTACCTAAACTGTCTCGACTAATATGCAGAACATGTTGCGTCTCATCCTCTATATGAAATTCAAGTGAAAGGGTTTTCTATGTTGAGAATATATTTTGATGAATTTAAAGATACTTTTTTAATTTGAAATCAGTGATGAACATACCTAACTGTTAACAGTTCCCAGTAACAGATTTAAAGAATTGTATGTCACGTATATTAAATACATTTATACCCTATGTTAATCATTCGTGCATTTTTACAAAAAAATGAAATAAGTTAGTATTCACTTAAGATGATTGTTACATACCTGAGTAGATAACATATTAAGGGTACAAGCATCAAACCTTGTGGCAATTGTTTATCATGATGAAGAAGACCTAACAGTTTGATGCTCCTATTATGCTAGGTTGGAAGGAAAATTATAGTAAAATTACTTATGAATGTTATTTAAGAAAATTAAAAATAAAATGAAGCACATTGTACCTTGATATATCCAATTCCACTACTAACTTGTGAATACCCACTACTTTGAGTACCCCGTAGAGTATAATATATTAAAAAGGTACAATTTTGTAATTTTATGTTATCTTTTGAAAAGAAAATAACCAATACTTTAATAGGTGATTGTGTTCAAATCTTTCAATGAAGCCTCTAATATAGATTTAATTATCAATGATAAATAGTACACTATAGTTGTTTTGTTCAAATGAATGATGACTATTTTGAATATTGTAATTGGTTTCATCCATTGATAGTAGCACATTTATTTATTTGAAATTGTTCAATTGTGGTGGAAAACCATACTCATCGTCGTCCTATATTATGAATGATAATTAGTTTTAAGAAAATATTTTCGAAAATTATTGAGGTCATACAAGAATTTTTTTGTACCTATATCATGGATGTTCTCAACTCTTCAGCTCTTTTTTGTAAGAATTGGATGACATGTTTGTCAAATAAAACAACTGGACATGAGTCTGTGCTATCAATAACCATTAGATATACTCTGAATCTATTCCATTAAATATTGGGGTTACATGGTATGTTATATTATGTAATTTTCATTAATAACATGATAACAACATAGTGACAATATGTAATTTCAAAAATAATAAATAGGAAACTAGGGAGAAGTGAAGTTAAGAGATAATTTTTAATTGTTGCACTAAATTTTTTCTTCTAAAACATGTACATTATTCTTCTGAAAGTTAAATGAATTAAAAAACCAACTGAGAGTACTTTCAATTTTTAGTATTGTAGTTACAATTATGCAATGTGTAGGCTGCTGTAGAGTGAGTGAATAATAATAATCTCAATAGTACCGCAATGAGGTGAAGAGTTTATAATACACCTTATTAAATTTCTAAAAATAATAACAATTTAATTACCTCGACATAGATTTTTGAAATCATATATTGTATTCTTCTTAATCCAATAAATGACTAATGTATAGGGGTTTTTAATAGTTAGTAGTGGGCTATGTTATTGTGATGTTATTACCAACCCATACTGGGTCTTTTTAAAATCAAATTCATCAAAATAATTAATAAGAAAAATTGGGAATTAATATTAGGATTCACAGAGATTAAAATTTTAAATATAGACAAAAAATAGTACATAAAATGTTACCTGCTTCTAAAATTGTCTACTTTTGGAATATAAATATTGTAATGCTTTTTCATTGCATTCCTAGTAGTTGTGACAATAACAGATGGTGAACGGATTATGAAACAATGAAATCATAATTGGAGAGTTAGGTGTTCATGAAACATATTTTATGAAATAATTACAAACTACAAAAGTATCTAATGTAGATAGAAACCATACTTCTCAACCGCTTCATCCGAATGAGTCGTAATATCAAAATGGTAGATGACTCTTTGTTATTTTTCTTTTATTCCGTCATTTCATTTACAAACTCACCCAATAAAATACAGGTTAGTTGCAAACCTATGTATGAAAATAATGTAATGAAATGAATACATATAAATCAATTTCAATCACATAATGTAAATTTATAGAAACATTGATTTGTCATCCTCTAGAGTAATCTATATCCTACAGTAGGAAGGACCCATAGATTTAACTATTTAGTGTTTCATAGTAGTCCAATTATTTCTATAAGATATATGACAGAAATAGACATAATTTTAATATAATAAGAATGAATTATAAAATACTAAAATGCTTAATTTATTAAACATTTATACACAGAACTATAACATGATGTTGGTAGTAGAACGTATATATTAAATGATCTTCTAGAACCTTTATTTGAATAATATCATCGTATAGAGAAAAATCAAATCTGAAAATAATATTTTTTGTATCACATGGATGAACAAACATCGTAGATGTGAACATTAGTCTATAGGCATGTTTATATCCCATGTAACTGCAAAGATTTGTTGTTATTTAGATGTTTTTTATAATATAACAGAGCCCTTCATGCAAGACATCTATGTCCTTAGAGATCAGCTGGTGGGTAGTGATCGTACACTGAATTTCAATTCCCTTGACATAGAATGTAATAAGGTAGGACATTAGATTAAAAAATTTTGTCATGTAGGACATAGAGAAAAAATATATATGTTGACAGATGAAAAAATCAAAACCAGAAAATAAAATGGAAGAAAGTGGCAGTAATCATGTATTGTATGCTGACATCTTTATTAGTAAGTATTAGATCTATAGAAACAACAATATTAGAGTAGTGTGGCGATAGATTGCTCCACATGATTAAAACACAAACCGCTATCCTGAGGCCAACGAGCCCATACCTGATTTGTAAGGGCTCCTGCATGGAATCCATGAGACCCAGGTTCAAAACCGGGTGGAGGTGAATTTCTGGGTGTACAGTAGCAGTAATTTTTGTTATTTTAGCATCTAGAACTATTCAACTAATTTGGGCCTTCAGGACACCGATTTGGGACTATGGGTCTCAAGGGCCCTCAGGTGATCAAAGGCCTTTGGGTCACAGGGCCTTCGCGCCACAAAGCCCATGGATTAGCCCAGTTCACACATAACAAGCCCCAGAAAAGGATCAGAGCAACAAGAGTAGCATCTACTAGAAGCCGAGCTAACAGGATTGGATGATTGAGAGTGTATGGAAGCTTCCATCGGGACCAGGAACCATGCAGCTTTGTACGGGGCAATGATAGTCGATCAACAATGTAGGGTGGGGAGCTAGGTGATCAATGGATCAGAATCTGGGGAGGGGTAGTTTTAGTGGTTGGGCCAATGGGTCATGTAATAGACATGGTATGCCTCTGGGCCTTTGGGTCATGTAATTCGGGTCAGTCAGACCTGGTGCCTTGGACCTACGGGTCATGTATGGGTCCCCCTTCGACCACTAAAAGGGGGATTATCCATAATGAAATAAAAAAGAAGGACTTTGGGAAATTGGGGCTATCTTGGGTGTTTTATCATCCTTGGGGGAAATATCATTCAATGAGGTTATTGATCATGAAATTTTTTGTTCAATCTGTACAAATTTAATTAGTGTTGAAAAAATGAATATATCAAGCAGTTTCACACTTCTGGAAGTACACATTTCAAACTCAAAGAGCTATATAAATTTTGACACGTTATTTAAAATGGTTACACATACTGGTTATCAAATACTACCTTGTACACAATATATTGTGTGTAATGAGTTAATGTGTTATTCTTATCATCAACAACAATTTTTAAACCACATGATGAGGTGACCCAAGAAACCGCAACATATAGTAGCCCATGAGAGAAAACAGGTTTGCATAGATATAACCCAAGAGAAGAAAATTATTGACCTTAAATTTTATTAATAGTCATTCCATAAGAAACTGTTAAAGGATATTGTCTGCTCTGTAATTTGATAGTCCATCTAATGTAAGATTGTGTCAAAGATAGTCCTGGGATGAATGTCGAATACCCTGATTGACAACTAGTCAAAACTTTTGCTCCGATGACATGATCACCAACTTGTGTGACTAGAAAACATGTTTTGTTACATAAACCAACTTATTGATCTATATTTATTATTAACACAATGTGGACACCAATCTTTAGATAAATTTTTTGGGTAGGAAAACCGGAGACGTTTATACAATTTAACATCTTAGAGGTGTATCTGTTTTCGTCCCTATGAGAATCCAATCATGCATTGTAGACTAAATCAGAGATAAATTATACATTCTTTTCATAGTATTTTAGAGACATCATGTAATTATTTACTTCTTGAACGACATCATTTGTTGGATCTAGAATGGAATTCTCTTCTATATATGATACATCACAATAGTTCTCAATGAAATCACGATATGTATGGTCCATTATGGAAACCATTGGATTTGTAGTGTAGTGAAGAATATATGCAGATGGAATTTGAAAGAGCACTTCACCGTCATTAGGTTCACCAACTCGACCTTCACCAATAACCAATGTCTATCTAGAAAATTGATGGATCTCGTTTGAATCAATGGTGGTTGTTGAGAAAAGGAATCTCATTTTCTTTGTTATACATAATACTCAACAGTGCGTCCAAAGATACGATGACTAAATACTAGAAAATATAATGTCATTTAAGTTACCACCTGGTATTACTGGTAATATTTTTTTTGAAATATCCACCCAATACAACTATAAGACCACTGAATGGTAAATTCATAGCATTTACAATTTTTATTATCATTATATCTCTGAGAGTATGGTCTAGAGCCTAAATGAAGTACTTAAGAACCATTGAAGCCTCATCCAAAATAATAATCTTGGTAGAATGTATAATTTCTACTACTTCACATCATTAATGAATATTGAAAATAGACTTCTCAGTAATAAAGATTGGAATACGAAATTATGAATGTGAAGTGTCTCCACCTGGAAGCAACAAGGATGAAATTCCACTCGAAGTGATCGCAAGAAAAATTGGTACCTTAGACCAAAGAAATGAGGTTAGGATTTTCCATATAAATTTTTTACATATACCTAAATATCCATGAATGAAGAAGAATACACTAGTATTTGTAGATAGAGAAGACAAAATGACATCCATCACCTCAATCTGTTAATTGGTAAGCAGTCTGTAATGTTCTGTACTCATTTAATAGTAATTATCTATTGTGATGTAGTTTTTCTACATCTAAATGATTCATATTACTTTTAATTATTGAATCTGGAACTGGCATGGGAGGATAAAATCGATGAGGTGTTCCAATGCTCTATAATATCTGATCTATTTGAGGTAGATTATATTAATGTATCTGATGTTCTGTGAGTGTCAAATCTAGTAAAATTAAAAACATGGTCTTAGAGTAGTATAAAAACTACCTGTATCAAATCTAATGATTTATACTAACTAAAGGATACATTCATATCGATGGAAAAATAACTAAATGATAGCACAAACTACACGTAAACAAGAAAACAACCTGTAAGTATTATTTAATACACTAATTTAACTGAATTGTTAAGTTAATTATATCTAACGTAATTTCTGAATAGTATAATAAAGATGACAAAATAAAAATCAGTTATATGTTAGTGGTTTGAAAATATATGCTGAAAAACAAATTCATAACATTCATTTGTTGCCTATGTCTTTGGCCATAAAAATTTCTTCAGCTAGAATGTGACAAGTTTGTTTCCAAAAAATGTCTGGACAAGAAATGTTATTGTAAAACAACATGATTGCAAATAACCTAGGTAAAAAATGTCCCATTCCCCAAGTTGAAACCACCTTTATAGCTTCAATAAATTCGGTGTCATCTGCTAGTAGTCCCAATGCATTACAGGTCTCTCTAAATTTTCAATGAGTAATAGAGTTCACTGTTTTGATATATTCATAGTATGTTTCACCTTTGATTATTGTTAGATGTATCTGCTAGTAAAATAGATCTCCAGTTGTTGGAGGAACCTACTATATCATACCAATAGAAAATACCTTCCTTCAACGATGCCATTTCTTGTCATTTGAGTGGTAAAAAAGTTTAGTTGTGAATTCTGAAAAAGATAGTGCTCTAGCTTACGGGCACATTGTATTTACTGGAAACGAAGATGTGAACATTATATAATTAATGTTACAGTGATTTAAGACATCTACAATATTATTTGTGTCGTTGTAGGTTACAGAATATTGTCTTGGTAAATGGAAACCTAACCTCTCAACTGGTGATATCTATAATGTATATCATAACAAAATATCCTCCAAGATGCCTCACAAAGAAGATATGTACCAAAAATCATAGTACATATTTATTTTATCTACATTGTTATCCAAGAACTAACTGTTGTTGCTCTCATAAAGTGATGATATTACATGATAATTTCCTTTGTCAATATACATAAAAAGATATTTGATGGAAGACGATTGATTGCAGACTTCAAAATTAAGATGATCATGAGACTTTAATAGCAAAACAAGATTTTATGGTACTACAAAGAGATTATAAAAAGGGATTAGGTTTTTTAGAACTGTTATTTATTCATTCCATATGTGATACAAATAGTAACCATCATCATCAATAGTGGTATTCCCAATAAATTTCATTGGAATTTTTTTTAACAATTTCCATTTCTCATACTGGGAAAAGTACAGTAGGCATCACCGCAAGGGCGGTGGATCATAAAATTTTTAAGAGCTCCATGTAGTCTTGGGAAGTTACAATTATTTGGAATTTTAGCAAATACAATCTTGTTTACATCTATTGGAGTGTGAAATTTATTTCCATGAATGAGAAATAGATGGATGTGCACATGAGGCAATCCACATTTATGAAACTTGACTATTCGAACAACTGAATGGAAGGATAAAAGATTGATAGTTAATAGAAGATGAAAATTTAAAAAAAAATGAAATGATATTATGGTAATGTAAATAAAATAATAGTAACATGCCTGTAACTTAAAATACCATCTCTAAAATCAATAATTAGATGATCAAATTTAATATTGAAAAATCATGATAATATGTGATGGAAGTCTAGTGGATAGAGGTTGCAATTTCTAATAAATCGAGTTATTTCAGGCCACATTAGGTTAAATTTAAGTGTTAAAAACAAATCTAGATACCCGAACCAATTACATATTGACATACCATCTTGGTAATTCATGATAATATACCTCGGTCCACCCATAAAAGAAAAAGGTAATACGATACTCTTCCTGCATGATGTCCCATGATGGTCACCTTGAAGTAATACATCTTGTAACCCATTTTAATGTTCATCCCTCGGTTTCTTTTGATTGAAATGAAGGAATGATAGTCTCTGAGGCTCAATCATTTTATAAGCATCAACTGTGAACTGATGTAGTAATCATCTAGAATATAGTAAGATCAAGGCATCATTATCATGGAATTGTAAGTGGAATTCGATGTACTCCCTCACTGTTACCATACTGAGTGTAGTACTTGTAGTGAATTGAGTAGAACAATGAAACAGGTGGTCACAATACCCATCCTGACTACCTGTGAAAATCAAAGGATACTAAAACCGAAGATACAGTTGTTGCAGCTCATCAATTCATTGTAAATCTCCACTTTTGGATTTAATGATGATGTCCCGTTCATGGATGAGATCCTCAATATCACCAAAAATTAGAATTTAAATTTCATAAGTATTTAGATGTTTATATGTCATAGAATGTATCTATCTTCTTTTATGGAGTCATATCTTTAATGTTGTAACATTCTTATGGTAATGAAAATCCCTTGAATTTATAAATTCATGAGCAAATGCAGTGTTCTCATGAAGAATTTTTTGTAGGTTCTGGACAGTATTATAGTTAATAATATATTTTTGATTTCTCTCATCATAGCTAGAGTAGTTATTAATGTTAATATAAATTGGTTAAGAGTTAGTTAAATTTGAAGAAAGAATAGATTATAAAGGATACCTCATTTTGGGAATGTAAAATTTGAATTGTAAATACGGATGTGGTCTTGGAATAATCAGGCATCAGCAGAAGTTCGATCAAACACCAGCAGTCTTAAGTATTCATGACATTCTGGTAGTAAGTCCAATGTAACCTTTCTCATTGAATAGCATAGAGAAAATCGTTTGTTTTTCTATTTTTAAATTTCTTATTTCTCTCAGCAAACCACAAAAAAAATATTGACAATGTTGAAAGATGTTATATGTCTCTCCAATATCATAATAACCTGATTGAACAAAATTTCATTGTAGAAAATGATAATAAAAAGTGGCACTCAACAACAGAGCCAATGATTTATTATTAAAGAACTGTTAATGAATTTATAGTAAGTACACAAACTCATGTTCTTAGCAGTGTTCTTTTCAAGTTACTCTGCTTCAGCAGAAAGCGGTATGTAATTTTAAACTGGATGATGTAATAAATAACTCAGTAATGATTGAATTGAAACATGTACATTTCATTACCTCTAAAGTTTTCTGCACCATTTATGTCAGTAGTTATGTTTTTTTGAACCTCTGATGTATTTATTCTAGATTCTTTTCAAATAAATGATTGTTGTCCAGAACTAAAAACCAGTAATAGTTAAAAAAATAACATCTATGTAGAATGTACAATGGTATATATATGTGTGTGTGTCAACGTGTAGTGTTCATCATACATACACAAGATAATGAATTGTAGTTCCTATTAGAAGAATGAGTTATGTAGAATTTGTTTGCATATGACAACATAAGAAGTATAAAAGAAATCAATTTTATGGTAATGTCTATAAATAGTAGTCGTTATTACTGCTTCGAGGTATCAGGTGATGAATTTGGTTGAGTATTTTCTTCGGCCATTAAAGCTACACAAATCGATGAATAAAATGTCATTAGGGGAATACATATGTTATATGACATACAGTATTTTCATCTAATAAAGAAGTTATGATTATTATGGAAAGTTATAGGAGATTCTATCAAGATAGTTGGTATTTGTTTTCTTTTTTTTGATCCTCCAGATCATGTTGACGTAGCCGCAGATGGTTTTGGAACTGTTCACAATAATGAACATAATTATTAATAATCTATGTTATTGTGAAATATAGTGTGTTTTACAATGGTTTATAAATGTAAATTTAAACAGACTTAACCCTTATTAAATAGTGATGATAATGGCATGTCTTTGACTTCATTTATTAACTTTTTTGTTGGTAGAAGTTCATTTTTTGGGTTTCCAGATAGTCTACCAGATTCCACATAAGAATTTGCAGTGGATGTCACCACTGTATATTTGGAAACTTCCTATACTGTATATAAAACTATATTGTAAATAACTAAAATAATTTTTAGTCATGACATTATAAAGAAGACCATATTTATGTCATTCTCTCATCAGTAGTCTGAGTCATATCCTTGCTTATGTACATTTAGATGGTAAATACATGTTTGTATTTGACCAAGCAGACAACTTCCCAGGCTCTGTAATAAAAGTAAGTTAGAATGAATGATTATGGTTATTATGTAATGTACTATGAAACATCGCTAATTTTCTATAGGTTAATGATATCAAAACTAAACAGTTATACATAGAGAAGATAATGGAATGCATATGACTCAATGTGGGATGCCACCTACATGTACTAATTTACTCGACTGAGTACCTCAATGGTTGGCAGATGACATAGAATATACTCAAGTACTTGTCGGCACTGATCATGTTGCATGTGTAATGAGTAAAACCACTGAACATAGGATAGTTAAAAGAACAGAACACATTCAAGGTTACTTAATAGAAAACTCACAAACTATGTGTCTTTACATTATAAGTAGACTCCTTTTCACCCTTGAATCTTTAGAGTTCAACTGAGCAGACAACTCACAAACTGTCTCCATTGAATCATTGCAATACAAGTTTGTATTTGACCGAGTGGACAACTGTTCAGGCTCTATAATAAAAGTAATTTAGTATGAATGATTTTGGTTAGTATGAAATGTACTATGAAACCTCATAAATATGCTGTAGGTTAATGCAAACGAAACTAACCATTTATAAATAGAGGTGATAATGGAATGTTTGTGACTCCACATGTGATGCCACCTAGTGATACTGATTTACTCAACTGAGTACCAGAATGGTTGGTAGATGACATAAAATAGCCTCAAGTACTTGTCGTCACTAATCATATTTCAAGTTTAATGAGTGAAACTACTGAATAGAGGATAGTAAAAAGAATAGATCATTTTCAAGGGTACTTAATAGACAAGTCACAAACGATCTGTCATTCCTTCATTAGTTGTCTCTATTGCATCCTTTCATCTTTAGAGTTTGACGGACAATTCATGTTTTCTATATTTTTTTTATAACTTATAGTGATGGTGTGCAGTGAGAGAATATAATTCATAATAGACATAAATGTTACAGAATTTTACATAATAATCAAAAAGACGAATCATGATTTAACAAAAAATTGTAGACATTTATGTTTCATGTATTATATTTAAAATCAGACGACCAGATATGCAGGTGGATATCTTCATGGATAATGGAATTGAAATTGAATAAAGCATTAAAGAAAATCAAACAGAAGATTATATGGGATTTTTTATTTTGGGAAGTTTGTATTGTCAATTTCAAAAACTAAATATGCAGTTTGATATCATCATGCTTAGCTGAAATGAAATTGGAATAAGTTTTATGGAAAATCATACGAGAAACCATCGTAGAAGTATACATTGTAGAAAAAGTAAAAGAATATTAATAAAATAGAAACAGAACACTAATAGTTATTGAATTGAATTGATACCATATATGCGGTTTATAGGATTTAGTTATTAAATTACAATGATCTGTTAATACCTGTGGTGCGTAGATGATGCGGGTGGGAATACAAATATTTGGAAGGCAATAGAGAAGGGAAGGATACTTCCTTTGAAATTGGGAACCTATTACACAAGTGAATACCATCCTACAATTACAAAACTGGTGGGTGGGGGGGGGGTTGGGGGTTAACGTATGGACTTCCATTTCATTCAATTATCATATATGGAATGTAATCAAATAGTACCGAAGGGAAAGAGGTTTTTTTAAGAACACATGGACGTAGTGGTAAATGGTTGAAAGGAAATCTCGAAACGATTAAGAACCTTTAATGTTCAAGTGCACGTTTCAAATGGATCGAGGAATATGCAGCAACTGGTGGAAAGAAGAAGATGGAGTGCCAAGACATCACTCTTAGAGAAAGCATCAAGGTAGATGAAGACCGCTTTGAGAGTATGCAGGAACACTATGTTGGGAATATTTTTGAGATGACCATGACCGGGAAATGTAGAGAACGTCAACACTGCATCTGAAACGTGAAGTAGCTGGTCGGAGTGGAAATTCATGGAAATTGAAGTCGAATTCGAGAGGCATTAGTTGGATAGAAATGGTTGGTAGAGCTCGATGGCGAGGACAAAAGTAGAGGCAGTACAAGGGATCGGTAGGTCAAGACCTGCACCTCTCTTAGTAGGAACAATTTTAGGGGGCGTGACGTGGAGCTACAGAGGATTGGAGCACACCAAAAAATAGACATGGAAGTTTATAGTAGATACACATGGTAGTTAGAAAGTCGTGATTAGTATATATAGTAGATGAGTACCATTATACCATAAATTAATATCAAGTATAAAATCGTTATATAAGATGATATATAATGTTAATCTAAATGGAATCATGAGGTAATGAACTATGCCAAAATTTCCCTTTATTGAGGAACATTTTAATGTTATGAACATATTTCCTTTTATATATGGTATTTAATACCCATTATATAAGTTATATCATGAATTCTTCATAATTCATCATATTTTATGTTTCAATTAAAATTCTTTTATCCAGGTTAATTTTACATGATAGTTACCGAGTTATTTGTGTTTCGAAACTAGAACTCATTCATTGGGGTATATTACTTTTCATTTGCCTTTGATTTTTTATGATTATGTTTATAATTGAATTTTATTATTTTATGTTTTTTATTCACTTGTTTAATGTTTAATTAAAATTGATAAACTATTTTAATTCTTGTATTATTAAATAATTTGATTCTATAATCTTTCTAATAAAATCCATCTTAATTTAAACTTGACTATAAAAATCTTATCGTTATTAACATATTCACTTTTATATAGTGTATATACTACCCCTTTGAAATATTAAAACTGAATATATATTTACTCAGGATGATTAATGTTTTAATTCATGTCAATTTATTCATGGATTTATAATTAAAAAGTTACCATGTAGGTAAGAATCAATTTTACGATCTCGCTTTCATTTGGGATTTATTTTATATTCAATGATTTTTTTCATTTCATTTATATGTTATAATCACCAATCATTTTTGTAATGGTTGGATACCTAAGTAGTTTTTTAAATTTATTATATAACATCTTATACATTATTATTTATTTAACATAATACTTTGTAAAATAAGAACTAAGTTTGTTTCATTTTTAATTTGATATATTTTTCTTCCATATCCATGTATTGAAAACTTATTTTTCAAAAGTACATTTATTTACTTAAAATAATTAATAAAGAATTTTTATGTTATCCTAGAATATTTAACAATTTTTAAGGTATTAATTCTTCTATTTTCTAAAACAATCATTTACAACAATATTTATAAAATTTAAAAATGAAATGATTTTTAACGTATATTGTGATAAATGACTTCCCTTCCACATTAACCAATTTTTAAAACCCTAAATCAAGTATTGGTTTCAATGGTTTTATTAATTATGTCTTTTTATGAAATATTAGTATATTAATTCTCTTCCATTCCAATTATTCTTAAAAAATACATGTATTTATCTCAAAATAATTGTTATCTCTAATTTATTTTTTGGTATTTATGATTATCATGAAACATTCACGTTAATGTTATCAGTGGACATTATATTTCCCTTATATATCCATATTCATTATCTTGAATATGACTGTTTCGTAAACCATATATCTTTTATACATAAACTATTAAATTTTATAGTTAATTTATTGACTAGGTAAATGTTATTAAATATGTGTTCATTACTAAATACAGTTATGTTTTTATTAGGAAAACTATTCAGGAAATAAAATGATAATTCAATATGTGATTATTTATTTATACAATAAGTGGTTGGTGGACCCAAGAATTATATAGCACCTAAATGCATCGGCTAATCTCATGATACACATGATTAAGTTATTAATAAATCGTTTTCTAGTGTATACCTACCGATCAATTAAATTGTCTTGGTGAAATATATTGATGGTATAGATATCATGATACCTTTGATCATGACATAAAATATTAAGGATGTTTTAATGAGAATTTATTTAATATTTTTTATAATATAACTAAATTGATATTATATATGGATTATCTTAAAAAAGATTTTATTATTTATATAAGATCATTTGATCATTATTTATTCATTCAATATTAATTGGAATTCTCATGTAATTGATTAAAATACAATATTTTCCCTATTATTGACCTTGAATATACATTATTAATTATTTATTAATTCTAGATTCCATATAAGGTAACCTTTATAAGGAATTTGATATCAAGCTTATTTTCACCTTTTATAGGATATGAAGAATAAATATTAAAATAGTTAATGTCTGTGTAATATTAATATTAACTATATTGTAATTTTTAATTTCAGATGTAATGTGATATTCATGTATGTATCATGTTTTGAAGGACAAAAAAACTATTATGTATTTTAGTGATTAATGGGTTGTATTTTATGCCAATGTAATAAGGTAACCATTGATTCTAGGCCCCAGAAGTTGGGTTGTTTATAGGACGAGCTCTTTGGATTCATCATGATACCTATTTGAGATGAATTCTACTAGTAAAATCCATAGATTAAAATTTACATGTGCTTGTAAATGTCAATGATAGGTACATGAGTTTAGAATATAAATACTAATTTTTTTTGGAATTACTAGAAAATCATTCCCATTTGATTTTTGTGGATTCCCTTAGGATACAAAATTATCTTATAATTTTTTGGTGCATCTTGGAACTAAAATAATAAGTGAAATATCTACCATGTTCAAAACTCAATAAAATACTATGTAGGTTATGTTAGGAATTTTTCTCCCCTTGAGATATTTTTATTAACTATGTTATATTTATTTTATAACATATTATCATTACTATTATTTGTGTTTTTTTAACAGTATTATTCCATATAAAAATATACTAGTTTTTCATTAGTCATTGTTGGTTGTTGACAACATAGTTGACACATATCCTATTTGGGCCACCAATTGTTACCGTGACAAATTTCATATATTTATGTCTAAATAAGAAAATGGGACCCATTTTTGACACCTTAGTATATGACTATGTAAGAGGTAGGAGGTAAGAGATATGATATAGTTTGAAATATACAAGATTTTTATTTTATTTAACTCATTTTCCATATTCATAATTTTGATATTGTTGTACCAGAAATGAATCATCTATATTACATATATTTTATTTATTAATAAATATTATGATATTTAATGGGGTGAGATTTTTTATTTTTCACAAATGAATTATATTTATTGATGGGGTTTTATATGATATTTTCAATTTTTTCACAATGCGAATCTCTGACCATATGGAATAGTCTAAGTAATATACCACTTATAAAATGACATTGTTAGAGAGAATTAGTTGGTTTATGGTGGGGTTTTAATAATACTATGAGGCACACCATATCAGGGAACAAGTTATATGGAATCTAGGTTGGTCTTTAATAATGGTATTATGAGAGTCATTCATTTATTCATATTATTTTCGAATTGCACACATGATTCTATTATTTTATAATATATTTCTAATGTTCTCATGTTTTGGAATTTCCGACCAACATATGGGGGGGTGGGGAACTGAGGCAAATAATAATGGAAACTATTATTCTGCCTTTGTCCTTTTTAAAAAGAATGATTTCCACCTGGAGTGGTAGATTTGTGGGGGATTATTTTGATTCATGGGATTTTTTATATTTTTCAATATATAGAATGGATGTGTGTTTGTTCACTCATAGATTTGAGAACATATTTTTTCTATATAATAATTATATTTCATGTTATTGATAGGTATCTAGGATTCATATATTTTGCTTTTTTTATTAATGTATTATATCTTCTATTGACTTATATCTACCCTTGGATTTATATTATTGAGAAGGCTGGTTTATTAATATGTCAACAACCATTTATATGGTTTTATCAACAAATAAATATATTCTAGAAATATACTTTAAAAATCATGGAGTAACCCATTGTAAACATTTATTAGTTTTTAATGAAGCATATAATTTTTTCCATTACAACATCTCAATGGAAACCTATCTATATAATTTCTTATTTTTGTACAATAATATATGTTGAATGGTTGAAACAAGTTATTATCATGAATAATTACATGTCATAAAATTTTGAATCCCATGGAACAATTATAAATGGAATTGGATAGCGAATGATGTCTTTATAACTAAATGGTTTCACTATATAGAACATATCTCTAAATGACTAATGAATTTGAATTGTGGCGTATTCATTATTAATAAATATTTTCATTAGATAATTATGCTTCCAATGATGGAAAAATTTGAGTTTCCTCTTATAAAATGTGATTGAAAATTAATATAATTTACCTTTGATTTTTGTATACAAATAATTAAGGGAACAATGAAATAATAGAGGTATAAATCAATATATACATGATATCTAACTTGGATTAAATTAGATGATTATGTTGGTTAAATAAAAACATCATTTGTAACATAATAATTTTTCCCAAATATCTTTTTAATTATATGTTATTTAACCATTATTAGGGTTATGAGACTATACCGTGAAACATAATAGTGTGAACCATATGTATGGTTAAAAAAGTTTTATTCATTTGGGATAACGGTATGAAGCCATGAGTTGTAGTAGGATCTTGGGTCATGATATCCTATTTTGACCATGTGGTAATGTTATTGACCCTGTTTATTGTCATGATGGGATAAATATAGTGTGTGGGTTGTGAAACCATTCAGGTTTTCATCTTGTTATGTATTTAAGTGAGATCCATATTTTTATTGGTTAATATAGACATGTTAGGTTATGTGTGATCACGGGACATATATGGGGTCTGGGATGAATACCTATAATGTAGTGTAACATGGGTGTATGATATATAGGGAAGGATATATTGAAACATATATGAAACCCTTATTATTAGTGAGCCGACATAGATATATTATTGAGGGTGACCCAAGAGAGGGGTTAATCATCCCTTATATATGGTTGGATGAATAAAGAGTTAATCGATTCACGGTCTTCTTGTATTGGTCAATGGAATGTATAATTGATTATGTGGTATAAAAAATATATATTCCTTGGGGTTTTTTTGGAGAATATCACTTAGTGTTATTTCCCACATAACATTAAAGATATTTCTGGAAGGAAATATCATTGAGATTATGAGGCAGTTATCCCCTGGCAGTGTTTCAATGACATTGTCGCCAATAATATTAGTTGGGTAGAAAGTAGTTTAGTGAAGTGTGGTGAAATACAATTGGTTGAAAAAATATAAATGGATATACTGATAATATTTTAGTTTATGATTGTATATTTCATTATAATTCATCAAATATAGATGTTACTTTTAGTGAGATGTTTTGGAAATCGAATGTGGTTCCCTAAGGGTAACAACAACCTCATAATGGTTTGATGAAATATTTTTATTTACATCATATTATGGTTACTGAAGAACATTGAGTGCTAGTTCATGATATTTTAGGGATAATATTAGAGTGTAGTATCTATGGGATACTAAACCTTGTGATATTTAAATGAATTATATTATGTAGTGACTGTGTTTAGATTCTATTGTTGTATAAAGCATGAGTGAGTAGTGTTCATAGAGGGAGTTTTGTACTAGACTTATTATTGGTTTGCTATGTGAGATTATCTAGGTATTATATGACATAAGGAATTTTTAGTAATTTTTTTGAAATGGTAACCTTGGTGTTTGATACCTCTATATTTCATTAAAATTGAATCTGAAATCAGTTATGTAAGGGGTGTGGTGCTACTATCTGATGTAAACAGATGGATCAGGAGTGAGTTCTAACTATATTATATCTAGTTGAGGTGGTGCACATTTTATACACATGAGTTATTAATTTTTTTTTGAACCATGACTTTTATAGGTTCATGTTGAATCATGTGTGTATTAGATGAGCTAGAAGGATATGATAGAAGTAGTTTCAAGATTATTTTGGTTTCACAGTGTCATTGTATATAATTATAGAACCATAATGGTTCTAATCAGATATCTACTATCATAATGTGGTGACCAGGGAATTTCATTTTTTGTACATAGACCGTCAAGGAATAGATGTGAATTGAAGTCTATACTCTGAGATGGTGGTGTTTTTGTGAAGGATCATGGTTTTGTGGAATATTCAATCCTTGTTAATCATAAAATATTTTTAAGGGGTAATACATGTGTGTGAACATGACACAAAAGTAACTAGCACATGTTTGTTAATAGATAACCCTTCAAAATTTACATTGTGGAGAGGATTATGAAGAGTCTAGTAGTGGGAAGTGCACCAATGGATGTTTGGTTGGATTGGCCGTCATCCTAAATGGGGTTTTGGAAAATTCCACCAATGAAGTTATTATTTTTAAAAGATGAGTAGTGTCTAAGGTATCTTTTCTTCTACAAATAATAGAGCATGGAGGCCCCATCCAATAATTGTTTTCCACAAAAAATGAGAAATAGTAATTTGATATTGTGTATTTTTCTATAGGTGAAAATAAGGACATTCCTTGGACAGGGTCATCAAAAAGATCATGAATTGATTAACCCTTGTGCCATGGGGTCCCTTATGTGGTGAGAGTAGTTGTAGGTCTGGTGAAAATCATAATTCAGGATACATGGATGGATTGTAGTAGTAAATTAAACATTTATTTTAGATGATGTGTGATTATTTACATCATATAAATACATTCAAGAGATAGTATGGAGGTGACTTTGATTAGCAGGGAATCGATTCTCATTATAAGGCATAATGACGAGCCTATCTAATTTCCACCCGAAATTTTTAATTTCATTAATGTTAAAGGGTGGAATTCAGTGAGTATTTTTTTTTTTAATTTTTTGGAATATCCCTCGAGTATACATGATCATGATCTTGTTTTTTGGTGAGGCATTGATGGGTTCAGTGATAATTCAAAACAGTCATCTACTATGCGTTCAGCTATTATTTTTACATGATAATTATCTTCATGGGTGGAAAAACACTCAATACGTCTTGTGTTCCACTTCTGTGATTATATAGTTTTGAACTAGGAATACATTGAACATCCATCATTATGGAATTACTGAGTGTGGGGATTGTAAAATTATCATATTATAAACCACATGACTTTGTAATTCATATTAAAATCATGGAAAGAATATTGTTTTACCAGTTACATTTTTTTTATTATGGGTATTCCTATGGGGAAAGAACATTTGATTAAATATTTCCATTTTGATATATGTTCTATGGTAAAGAACATAGGACCCCATAACACCATTAGAGGGGAGGGGTGAATCAAGGTGTCTTATTTTTTTAAAGATTGATGGATCTTGTCCCAACATTGGTTGGAACATATTAAACCTATTTGATTAGAATGAGCAGGATGCAGACTATCATATTCAAAGGGCCAACACAACAATTTTACTTTGTTCCCCACTAAGGGATAGTCTAAATATAATATGGTAACAATGTGTGGGTTATTCCTAAATACACATAACTCACTATTTTAAGAGTAAAAATTTGTAGTCATAGTCACCGTGTTCTATAATCACTGCCTTTACAATATTGTATAGAGAGCTCACTGTGTCCCTCAGAACACTTATGTTGACCCCGCCTTACTGAAAACCTTGGGAGGAAGACACACATAATTTATGGAAATGTATCTCCCTTCATTCTCATGAATGTATGCATCCTAGACTACAAGTATATGCTCTGTTTATGTCCTACTTATATTCGTAGATGTGATCCACTTTTCTACTCACTAATAGTTAGAAAACTATTCCACTACAAACATATCGACTCACTCCACAAACTACACTCCACCTCGTAGCATGTGTTTTTTAGTAGATCGCCACTTCTGGCACCTCATCAGCATACCACCTCTGCAAATTTCCTCCACGTACCACTTCCGCATACCATTCCCAAATACCACTTCCACTTACTGAGTCCACGTAATTCCTTTGCTTATATGGAATTTATTCTTCCATGTACTTCAACTTCCATGTACTGCCTCTTCTGTGTACCAGTCTTCACAAACACAACTTCCTTCATGGAATTTTATTCATATAAAACTCTTCTGACATCATAAATTTATGTAAGTTTTTTTAATGAAAATATGTCTCAATTTTGATGTAATTACAAGTACTTATATAGGAAAATAGATCTAAAAATCTTGCTATCAAATTTAATTCAAATCATCAATGTGGTACATCCTTCAATGCATATAATGATCCTCCCATGAACTGTTATTCTCATCACAGTCTGCACACTAACATATCTCCTTTGCGGTGGTCGATCTCTTCTGTGAACAAATCACTTCACAGCTCCAAAAATCTCTACCTCACTTCAATAAATGACAATCAATCCCATGAACTTCAAGGATTACATATACCATTTCCCTCCCATGAACAACAATCCTTCCCACAATCAATTTTACTGTAAGAACACTATTCATGAGAACTACTTGATCAAACCAATGTGGATTTACAACAAACACAAACCATAATCAAGTTCTAGGAAACTACGTTTTTGGGTCAAATAATCTATACCTTTGGTTTTTTATAAATATGTAGATAAATTCAACTAACCAAAAAGAAATATAAAAACCAGATTCCCAAGAAACAAATCATTCAACACACTATGTCTATCTATGAAAATCTCTTTGTAGAAAACACGAGGAGCATGAATTGGGTTCTTGTGTAATGGAATTATTAATGATTTGAATTATTCACATCATATATGCATTATATGGTTTTTTTCAAAAAACATGACACAACATTATCCGTCCTCCATTTTCATGCAACAAAAAATCAATATATTTCTCTTTCGTAGAAACCTTCGTACCATTGAATTTCTCTATTCTCCCCCATTACAAATAAAACCAAATACTAGTAGTTGGACATAGTGGAGCACTGAAAACCCTCCCTTGGAATGTATCCCTACCATAAATTGAAATCAGATTCTGAAATAGATTAAATTAGTAAACATAATTGGGAATAGGGGGATTCATGAAACATTTATATGGTTGAGGAGGTGGATGCAAACCAATATTCAATTGATGCATCTCGAACACATGTACTAACAATGGATTTTTCAATATGTCATCTGCACGCTCATTAGTTCCAGCATGATCCATTTTAATAATGGGTTGTTCATTCCTTTACGAGATAAATTAATATATTATTTTAGTGTGTTACGCATGGAAATGTTGAACATTATTCTTCATAAGATCGATCACACTTTTTTATCATTGTGAATCACCATAGGGTGTTTTACCTAATATCTAATATTAGTCGGTTGTTTCTTCATCCTCAACAGGTGAGTGAAATTCTTGGTAGAGGAGATATTCTCATCTTCGGTAGTATAATGAGAAATTATTTTCTGTTACATACCCAACCATCCCACACATTAATTGTTAATAATTAATGTTCCCCCACTTTTGGACATCCTATCCACCACATCTCTTGTTGGATCCTTGGTATTTATAAAATAATAATTTTTCATATATATTAATAATTATGAATAAGATATTATTTCCTCAAAGGGGGTAATTTTTCTGATAGTGTATTTAACACACATCATCGGGATTCATTGAAACCTTACATTGCACACAACATTGAGTTATATCGAAAAAGAATATAATAATATTATTATTTTAAATGGTAGTTAAATCCAAGCCATTATATTAAAGGAAATGAATATCACTATCTAAAATACTAATATAATTTTTTTTAAATTTTTTTATATTTATCCAATAATTATTAGAGTCTTAAAATAAAAATGAATCTGATTTTAACCATGAAATACTATAATATTTTTAAAAGGACATTTTAACACATTTTGATGGAGAACTCTTTATAAATGTTATTTTTTACACAATTATATATCATATTATAAAAAAATAAACCCCTTCCATAGAAGCAAGACATAAAAATTTAGTTTTCATAAACATTTTTTTATTTTTTCGATACAATACATTTTTAATGAATATTGAAAATACTACATTTCTTATGTCATAACTACCTTTTAGTATTATTTATTTTTATTGTTATTTTGTACTTTTAATTGGTTTTAAATTGTAATTGGGTTTTATTTTTATCATTTAATCAAAATTTCATCATTGTATGTAATTTCACTTTTAAATTGGACCTAAACACATGTCAATATTTTGATAGTTATTACTTCATAAAAACCCACTTTTTGGTTTTGATAACAGGAATTAATTTTCAAATAATTACTTCAAATTCAATGATTTGAATTTTAAAAATTGGAGTCCATATTTTTAATCATATGTTCCAAATTTTGTGAATAGGTACCCATTATTTTTGGACATTATGAATAATAGCTTAATTAGTTATTTTATTTTCCATGGATTATGTGTAAAATCTGGTAAATAAGGGTATAAAATAATATTTTAATAAAATAAAACTACCCTAAAACATGCCCTAATACTATTGGATGATATATTTCTGACCATGGGAATCCTTGGGTCGATTTTGGAAACACATTTCTTCACTTGGGTTTAATAGTGACCTTTTATAATTTTCAATTTAATTAAAATAGAAAAATGACACAAACTTGTATCATCATAACACAATAATTTTTATAGGGTTATACAAGTAATATATTTGACTATAAATAGTAATTAGAAATATAAAAAAATTTCATACATCATTAAATTTATTAATAGTTTTTAGAAAATAAAAATGAAAATTTAATTATGATACAATGTTGATGCAGTGATTGATTCGTTAATGAAAGATTCAAATAAATGAAATTAGAAATATTAAAATAAAGGTAATTAATTTTTTTATTCCATAAAATAATTTCATGGATTATATTGACCTATTATATTTTAGTTAATTCCTTTTATTTTGTTGAACCATTTTTTATGACTTTAACAAAAATCATTTACTTAATAGTTTCAAAATTGACTTAAATGTGTTTTTAATACAAATACTCTTTTATTAAATAATATAACAGTCCTAAAAATATAAGATTCATCCAAGTGACTTATAAAATGTTTAAAAACTCATTAATTATACATTTATGGGTCTATTGGAATTTAATATTAAATATAGTTACCATATAATTTTAAAATTAAAGAAGATGTTGTAAGAGTTAATGTTTTTAACAAAGGGTTTAAGCTAAAAGATAAGGATATTTTTATACCATGAACGAGGATAAAACCTTTTGTTTGATAATATATCTACCCAAAATCATATTATCATTCAATTAAATGTGTTTTAAACCATTTTAAAATGAAAATCATTTTATAATAAAATAATACATAAATATCATCCTAAAGTGCCCCACATCCCTCTTATAAAAGGTCATCAACTCTGCCGACATATTAAGAGAAATAAATCCATTTTAAAATACCAAATTCTTCTCAAATAATCTCTCAAAACCCATAACTTTCTCCCAGGTTCCTTACCTTTGGAATAAGAGAATTCAATAAAGCCTTTAGGATCAGAAAATATTACCCGATTTAGAGGTAACATATTCCCTCAAGTTCCTTTCCTTTATTTTCTTTCTCCACTACCTATTCCCTTTTTATTATTTGATAAAATAAAAAATATCCTAAATATACAAAGATTGTGTTACGAGATGTATTTGAACAACATTTACACACACCTCCATCTAATCGATTCGAAAAAATGTTTTCTATGTACGTAAAACAACTGCCTCAGAAAATGATGACTATTCAATTTTCTCCTACCACCTCTCATAGTGGCCATTATGATCGCAATGTATTTATATAATATATATATAATATTTATATTGTCTCTATGTTTATGTAATTTTTTATTTATATCATACCTTTATGCATTACATAATGTGTAGATATAATAATATCATTTGTGGAAGTGCGGACTACCACCCCCTAAAAGTTATATGACTCATTCATTTCATACATGGAATTTATAAAGGATGTATTTAATGATCAAATGTAACATATATAAAATATGGTATTATAATATAATTATAATATACCTATGTATCATTTAGTTTTTATTCCGTTAAATATGACAGTGAAATAAAAGTAGCGTTAATACGTACGCACAACTTCCCATTTCCAAGAACAGTGCTTTTGATTTCTTATCTCAAGATGTAATGAAATGTTATAAAATACTTATATAATGGATATATATGATATTTAAATCATAAATATTATTATTCAGAGGATTTAATTTTGATTACATTGAAAATTTACGTCAAAATTATTTCATCTTCGACTCTAGTACCGAATATCGAAAACATGACCGATATGAACTTAAATAATGAATTAATTTTTATAAGAGGATGATAAGTAATATTAAGGGAATAATCTTTTTTAAAAAGGTTATTATAAAAGTATAAATTAACCTATGATTTTTATTCATGAATATAGTAAATAAACTAGACAAGTCAGACTCAACGTAAGGGACTTCATCTCAATCTCCTTTCATTGAGGAATTTTTTTTTGTTTATACAAGACCTTCGTTT
Organism: Viscum album; assembly: GCA_963277665.1. Classification (NCBI taxonomy): domain Eukaryota; kingdom Viridiplantae; phylum Streptophyta; class Magnoliopsida; order Santalales; family Viscaceae; genus Viscum; species Viscum album. Next base: position 967,025,365 of record OY728136.1, read on the forward strand.
ATATGGTGTATAATTATACCATTTTTAATTTAATTTCATTAATTGTTTTTAAAAAGTAATATTTTGTTCTATGATGCATTTTACTAAACGACAAATGGAATTTTTCTTTTTAATGTACCCGGTGACAACGAACTTTTCGATGCCTCAAGCATTATTTGATATTTAGATTCCTAAATTAGATGTAACGTTATAAATAGGAAAATAAATACCATATACCCCTTTTACCTATTTTGGTATTTTAATTTTTTTTGAGAGAGTATTGATTATGACAATATCTATTTAATTTTCTATTGGGATTTCAATGTGGAAATTTAATCTTTACTTTTTTCTAGATTTATGTGCTATATTTAAGTTATAGTTCCAAGGAAGTTTTTATGTATATTGTTGGTTCCATGATAAACTAAGGGTGGGTAAGCCCGAGATAGCTCTCTAATACATTAGGTAATGTGATGAAGGTAAACTTTAATGTTTCTCCAAAAAGATTTATTAAAAATAATGTGATGGGTATTACAAACGTAACTACTAGTGTTGCTGTGAAATCTAAAATATAAGTTTGTTATATATGCCAAAATTAACATTTATGATTTGTGATTTCAATAATTTATTTATAAATATTATGATTTAATGAGTTATGTTAAATATATTATGTTTTATTATTGAAAAGTATGCTTTCTTTAATTTGTAAGTATTCATGAATGAAGGTTTTCTTTCCTAATTTTATAACAATTACTATTATTTTTATTCTCATCTGATGTTTTTGAATTTTTTTTCACAGGGCATAATGTTGGGTATGATAAAAGAATAATTAAAGAATATTTTGATCAGAAAAAGAATTATTTTTTTAATTGGGGGGTTTTATTATTTTGGAAAATTCGATTGATAAAATGCGTCTACATTGTAATATTTGAGATCTAATGTAATAGTTATGGCCTACTTCTCTAAAACACTACACCTATAAGAACCCAGTTCTTATTTTTGAGGTACATGCTTCTTCTTTTTCCTTTCCGTTAAGTGTTTTTGAGAAAATATGGAAAATGGGGAAAAATCCTAAATTTTGGAACTACACGCCGTGTACTTTTGCCACACGCTGTGTACTTTTGGCCATGTTGGGATGAGTACACGGGGCGTGTAGCCATGTCGGCGCCGAGGGGTGTAGGAACCGACTACTTGTCATGTAGTGGTACATTACTAGCCGTGTAGCCAGTCGGCATGATTAAACAGTAAGTCGGTGGCATCGCTGCCAGTTGGGCGACAGTACACGCCGTGTACTCAAGAGTACATGCTATGTACTCATGTCGACAGATGAATAGTGTGGCGGTGCCGCCAAATGAATAGTTAAATGAAAGAAGTACACGCCGTGTAATCAAAAGTACACACCGTGTTCTTTGTTTTTTTGGATTAAAACTGGGAGTAGCCTCCTAATTTGGAAGAGGAGACTCTTGAAGTATTTTGGATCCAAAGGAGGAGGCTGGTTCTTTGAAGATCCATCGGGCATTTGTCTGGAATCCGTTTCGGCTCCGGACAATTTCGTTGGAACCGCACGGGTAAGCCCTCTCCTCTTCTGGTACCATTCTTACCAATTCTTTCCCTAACGTAATTTATTTACGTTTGTTTGGTTTTTGTTCTTCGTCATATCTACGCCGTTCTTGGGTGTTTCTAGAGTTGGTGTTCGTGTATAACGCTCGTTGACGTATGAGGTAGGTGAATTTGTGTTTATTTTCCAACTGTCATGCGTTTTTTGTATGTTTTTGTGCCACGAACCCATGTTCGGGTGTCTTATGGCTGAGGCCGTTGCTATATTTAATGCCAAGAATTGAATAGGTGATTAAATTGTGATAATAAAATGCTGGTTGGGATCGTTGCTTGGATCCGGAACCACCACGGAGGTGTGTTTCACTATTTAGCCATTTGGCCTAGATACCCAAGGGTATACTTTTAATGTAGTAATTTTAGAATTGCCTTGAGATGAATTGCTTGTTACTGCTAGTTTACCTATTGGAAATTGCCCGGTTACCTGTTTAGCCTGAGGGTGTTGTTGTGATTAACCTGCGAGCACTGCACTATTTAGCCTGAGGGCTATAGTATTTCGCCTGAGGGCAACCTTTCGTGCATGAGGGCTTGACTTCTATGCTTTAGGGAGACACTTCCTATGCCTGAGGTAAATTTCTGTTATGCATGAGGGAAATACCATTGGGTTGGATTCTGTATGGCCTGACGGCGAGCTTGATGGCATGGTTACTATTTTAGCTCGAGGTCACAGTTCTGGTTGGCCTGAGGGCTTGGTGCTATTGAGCACAAGAATGTTACTAAATTAAATAAATTAAATGAATAATAAAATTGAAATTGAATTGTTAAGTTAGTTACTTTTTAGTACTGCTTACCTTATTGCATTTTACTATTGTACACTGTTGTTTCATGCTTACACGCAGTTGGGCATGGGCCTTTGGTGGGTTCCTACTGAGATATATTTCTCACACCCTGTTTGGGTCATGCTTTTCGGCCCAAACATATTACGTTTCTATAGGTGTATATAGGGGCAAGAGTCCCTATACAGGTACTTGACTGTTGTTGTAGAGTAGGAAGGCATGGGACCGTGCCTAGGCTCGCGATGCCACTGCCAGCTGTTTTTCTTGTTTTTCTGTACTATGAATCTTGTTGTACTGTATTGATGTATAACATGTTCTGGCTGTTTTCATAGAACTTGAAACATGTATCACCATCATTTATATATTGTTAGTTATATCCACTGCAGTTTATTTCTGTTGTGTATGTTTACTGCTTCCGTTGTCATTGTATGTTTATTCTGTATTCCGCTACGCTACACTTTGACAAATGAGGGCATAGTTTCTCCACTATCAGACCTGGGCCCTCGCTGCTAGTCGGCAGCCTCTGGCGTTTGGGGAAGTGCACTTGAGGTGACATGGCGAACCGGGTTCGGGGCACCCGTTGCGTGGCACCCGGGCCCGGGACGTTACAAAGTGGTATCAAAGGGGTTCATTTCTTTGACATACTATTTGGACCCGTAGTCAGGGATAGGACGAATGGTAGTTGGTAATTAGCTGTGCCCGAGCGTAGCTATCCCACGTACAGGGAAAAGCCAATTTACCTCGTGATTGGAATTTTATTTATTTTGAAATTTATAGTTGATATGTTTTCACCATTGGGTGATACACTTTGAGATTGTGCAGTTTATATTTTATCTATGGGTTCTATTTAGTTGCAACCCGATGAGATGAGGGTATTCCGTCTCATGCATCATATAGGCACATGCTAGAAATCACATTCCATGCATTGTTTCCATGCCATGTAGGTGCATTAGAAATTCGCATGTTGTTGTGATAGATGTTGTGATGGAGAAGCATGATGATGTGATAGCTGCTTGATAAAAATACATGATGTGAGCCTGTTTATATAATGGATGCCAAAATTTGGTTTTTGGGGAGTATGGGCCCCCATTTACTGGAATTTGGTGGATCATTGACTGTTTATTTGTTATAACTCATATAATATGTCAATCCTTGATTCGTGGGGAGTATGGGACCCCAAAGGTCAGAATTTGACACTTAGGTGTTGTTTTCAGTGTTTTCTGGGTTCTGGAGAAGTATCTGAGGGATACTGTTCGGAAACCCAGTATACACGCCGTGTAGTATTTTTATACACACCGTGTATGCTCTTCTGTTTGGGAAGAATAAAATGAACTATTTTTTTGTAAACGATGTGTACCCTGAGTACACGCCGTGTAGTCTCTTCCCGTGTCAAAAACCGTGTGGGCGACGACACGGGGTAGGGAAGGGCTTGGGTAAAACACGTCGTGTAGTTTTTGTGCACGCCGTGTAGTGTTGTCCCAGAGTCCGGCCATGTAACTAACAACACGGGTCGGTGAACTCCTTGATAGAACACACCATTTCATTTATAGACACTCCGTGTAGTGTGACCTGGGGACTCGACCATGTAACTAACAACACGGGTCAGTGTCACCTCTCTCTGAACACACCGTGTACCTGTGGGACACGCCGTGTAGTCTGGTCTGAGGACAGACCGTGTGGCGTTAGCCGTGTGGCTGAGAAACGGGGTAGTGTACACGTCGTGTGTGGGTGTAACACACCGTGTAGTGTAAAGTCGAGTAGTCGGCCGTGTCACAGATGACACGGGCAGTTGGAAAATAACATCGTACACACCGTGTAGATATTATACACATCAGGTAGTTTTGTTTGATGGAAGCCGTGTGGCTTAACCGTGTAGAAAGACCCGGGCAGGGGAAGGGAGGTCAAGTACACACCGTGTAGTCATTTTACACGCCGTGTATTCCTGTTTTTCCAATTTTGAATGCTTTATTCCTCTTTTTTCCTTGTGGATCCTTCGCTTTCTGATCTTAATAATCTTTAATTTGAGGCATCCTTTTGACCTTGTAGAGTCATGACGCCTAGACGACCGCGAGTTATACGCCAAGAGAGCGGCGACGATTATACTCCGGAGATGGTTGGCCATGGGCTACTAGAGGATCCTCTAACAGATCCAGATGTGGCGCTAGCTGCTATACCGGACACAGGCGCGGAGGAGCAGTTCCGTGAGGCTTATTTCGGTTCATGCAGACCTTTCAGGGAGCACCGTAGGCTGCCACATCAATGGCCGAGCTGATGCGTATCTTTCAGCAGTAGCATCCACCTTGGTTTTCAGGGGATGGCGGACCATAGGCTGTAGAGTCTTGGCTAGGGTCGATGTAGACTATTTTCAAGCATCTTGAGACGCATCAAGGGCGGTGGGTCAAGCTCGTGACGTACATGCTGCATGATTCCACCAAGAGGTGGTGGGATGTTACCACCCAGTCAGAGAATCACAGGGACATGGTGTGGGATTATTTTCATGAAGTATTCTATGAATTATTCTTTCCCGAGTTGCTGAGGGAAGATAGAGCTTGAGAGTTCATGAATCTGCAGCAGGGCGCTATGTCAGTGATGGACTATTCTTCTCATTTTACGGAGCTTCAGCGCTTTGCACCTGTGTTGGTGGGTGATGAGACATTGAGAGCCAGACGTTTTGAGGATGGTCTTCGGTATGACATCCGAGCACTGGTGAATGTATTCAGGTTGCCTACTGTACACGGGATTTTGAACCAGGCTTTGATTACAGAGAGGAACTTGCGGGAATCAAGTGGTGTGGGCCAGGGAAGTTCAGCACCAGTTACTGGTACTATTTCAACTAGCAAGAGGAAGAGACATATGGATTTCTCTCAGGGTGGCAGTACCATCCAAGCCGCTTCTTCAGGTGGCCTGATCAGTTGCTACAAGTGTAGCAGAGAGGGTCACAAGAGGCCATCGTGTCCACGAGACCCAGTGGAGTGCTGATCTTGCGGCAAGATGGGCCATCTGCCAGGATTTTGTAGGGTGTTTGTACCAGTGGCTAGTGAGAGGGGTTCTGTGCAGACTCCGCATGCGGGAGTAGGACCAGTGGCTTCTTACCAGTCAGGGAAGTGGAATATGTCAGGGCGTGCAGGCTGAGATGGTGGCCATGGCTGTGGTATCCAGACACCAGGATTGCAGTGGCAGTAGGGTGGGACAACTCAGGGTAGCCAGGCTGTGTCGCAGGGCCGCGACACTGGGCAGGCATATCCAGCGCAACAGATCCAGCAGGAGTAGGATCTCGGACCTTCGACAGTCAGAGGTACTATTCTAGTAGCTTCTGTCATGTCTTCAGCACTTTTCGATAAGGGTTCTAAGCATAGTTTCATATCTGTACCCATTGTGGAGACCCTTGGAATCTGTGTTTCTACTTCTTCTGATATCTTTATGCTAGACAATCCGTTGGGGACTAGGACGGCTGGTGTGCGTCAGTTCAAGGAGTGCCCCTTGAGGTTTGTGGGTGTCACTTCCTTTGGGACCTCTATGTCATGGAGATGACGAGCTATGACGTCATTCTCGGGATGGACTGGTTGGTTATTTTTAGAGCCTTTGTAGACTTCTATTGTCACAGGGTGCGTTTCACATCACCAGATGGCGAAGAGTTTCTATACATGGGATAATGGGATGTTCAGGCGAGTCGAGCTGGACCAAAGCATCATGGGAGAGGTGGAGTCACAACCTAGATTCCGAGTTTGTATCAGGATGATCAGGGGACTTGTCAAATATATTTCCCTCCAGTGGTTGATCGTATCAGGGATGACTTCCCGGATGACTTTTTAGGTCTACCTCTGGTGCGTGAGGTGGATTTCTCTACCGAGCTTGTGCTAGGGGCATCACCAGTGTCCATTCCTCATTATAGGATGGCCACGCCTGAGTTTCATGAGCTCAAGAGGCAGTTAGAGGAGTTATAGGAAAAGGGCTTTATCTGACCTAGTACTTCTCCTTGGGCTTCTCTGGTCCTTTTTGTGATAAAGGTGAACGGTACCCTCAGACATTGCGTGGATTATCGTAAGCTGAACCAGTTGACGGTTAAGAACCGATATCCCTTTCCGAGGATAGATGATCTATTTGATCAGCTTCGTGGAGCACGAGTGTTCTCGAAGATTGAATTGAGATATAGATATCATAAAATGCACGTGAGACCATCGGATATACCGCTTACAGCTTTTCGGAGAAGATATGGTCTATATGAGTATACGGTTATGCCGTTCAGACTCACGAACGCGCCAGTAGTTTTCATGGCTCTGATGAATCATGTGTTTCATTCGTATCTTGATTCATTTGTGGTAGTATTCATGGATGACATCTTGGGGTACTGTCACTCTTGACACGACCATGCCACCCATCTTGAGATCATTTTGAGTACACTGAGAGAGCATCGGCTATATGCTAAGCTCTCGAAGTGCCACTTTTGGATGGACCAGATTCACTTCCTGGGTCATATCATCTCAGTGGCAGGAGTTGTAGTAGACCCAGAGAAGGGGAGAGCAGTAGTTTCCTGGGAGCAGCCTAAGAACGTGTATGAGATATGGAGTTTCATAGGGTTGGCTAGTTACTACAGACACTTCATACAGGACTTCTCCCGCTTAGCAGCACCGTTGACAGGTCTGACTAAGAAGGGTGTGAAGTTCGTTTAGTCAGAAGCTTGCGAGACATATTTTTAGGACCTGATGGGAAGGTTGACATCATCATCGATCCTGATACTCCTAGAGCAGGGAAAGAGGTATACAGTTTACTGTGATGCATCAGGGATTGGGCTGGGATCCATTTTGATGCAGGGTGACCGAGTTGTTGGCTACGGGTCTCGACAGTTGAGGCCACCTGAGAGGAATTACCCAACTCATGATCTCCATATGGCTGCAGTTGTTCATGCGTTGCGCTGTTGGAGACACTATCTGTTGGGAGAGTATTTCATGGTTTTCACCAACCAAAAAAGTCCCAAGTATATCTTTACTCAGTGTGACCTGAATCTGAGGCAGCGAAGGTGGGTCGAGTACCTACAGTCCTTCGATTTCGAGCTTGCCTATACACCTGGTAAAGGTAATGAATTAGATGATTCAATGAGCAGGAAAACTCAGATACAGGCTGTGCAAGAGGCCAGTGGTGAGTAGGAGCTCATGTGTTTGTTCTCTAAGATGCATCTGGAGGTGCACGACAATAAGGGGCAGGCATATCTTTCTTCTTTGACTGTGACATCTACCCTCCTAGGCAGAGTGAGGATGAGACAACTATCCGATTTAGAAGGCCTAGTCCTACTGGTGTCAGTGGAAAGAGAGGACCCTCCTCCCGGTTGGACGATAGGCGATGATGAGGTTTTGCGTTTCCATGGACATGTATGGGTTCCAAGGGATATAGTCGAGGAGCCAATGCAGGTGTTTCATGCTTCAGCTTGGGCTGTTCATCCTAGGGTTACCATGATGTAATGAGACTTGAGACGTCAGTACTGGTGGCCGGGTATAAAGAGGGAGTTAGCTGGTTTTGTTACGAGGTGTTCCACCTGTCAGCAGGTGAAGGAAGAGCACCAGAGACCAGCTGGGCTGTTACAGCAGTTGCCCATTCCTTAGTGGAAATGGGATGATGTCGCGATGGATTTCGTGACGGGATTGCCAAGGACACCTCGGGGCAATGACGACGTGTGGGTTGTTATGGACAGACTCATGAAGGTACCTCACTTCTTGCCGATCAAGGAGACCTTTGGTGTGGACAAGCTCGGAAGGCTGTATATCCGAGATATGGTACGTATTCATGGGGTCCCTCGTTCTATCATTTCAGATAGGGACGCCCGATTTACGTCTTGTTTCTGGAAAATTTTTCAGAGGTCTCTGTGTACACAGGTTCTTCTGAGCACAGCATACCACCCTCAGATAGATGGCCAGTCAGAGTGGACGATACAGGTGCTAGAGGGCATGCTACACATATGCTTCCTAGACTTTGGGGGCTCTTGGGAGATGCATATACCCTTAGTCGGGTTTTCCTATAACAATAGTTTTCAAGTAACTATTGAGATGGTACCATACAATGATTTATAAAATAGGCCATGCCGATCACCTTTTTGCTGGTTAGAGGCAGGTGAGGTAGCTTTACTGGGGCCACAGCTCGTACAGGAGACATCTGAGCAGGTCCAAATGATTCAGAAGCGGATGGCTACCGCACAGTCTCGTCAGAAGTCTTATGCTGATCGCCGCAGACGACATTTGGAGTTTGTGGTCGGGGATCAGGTTTTCTTGTGTTTTTCGCTGAGGCTGGGACACAAACGGATCAGGAGACAGGTTAAGATTTCACCGAGGTATGTGTGACCATTTGAGATTCTAGAGAGAGTCAGGATGGTTGCCAATCGGTTGCAGTTACCACAACGGTACTGAGCCATGCATGACTTCTTCCACGTGTCTCAGTTGCGTCGCGACCATTCAGACCCATCTCACACCTTTCATCCAGATGAGGTTGAGCTTCAATAGGATGTGTCCTTTGAGGAGAATCTGATCTGTATCGTTGACAGGAGCATGAAGGTTCTCTGAGGCTGGTCAGTTCCTCTCGTACAGGTGCTATGGCAGCATGGCCGAGTGCAGGACGAGACCTGGGAGCAGGAGGCTGACGTACATGCTCAGTGGCCAGAGCTGTTCTAGGCTTTATCTTCGCCACCCTTGGAAGGGCAATTTGGGAACGCATTGCTATAAGGGGGGATGTTTGTAAGAACCCGGTTCTTATTTTTGAGGTATGAGATTCTTCTTTTTCCTTTTCCTTAAGTGTTTTTGAGAAAATATGGAAAATGGGGAAAAATCCTAAATTTTGGAACTACACGCCATGTACTTTTTCCACACGATTTTTAATTTTGTCCAAGTTGGGATGACTACACGGGGTGTGTAGCCATGTCGGTGACGAGGGGTGTAGGAACCGACTACACGCCGTGTAGTGGTACCTTACACGCCGTGTAGCCAGTCGGCAGGCTTAAACAGTAAGGCGGTGGTGTCGCCGCCATCTGGGCGACAATACACATCATGTACTCGAGAGTACATGTCGTGTACTCATTTCGACGGATGAACAATGTGGTGGTGCCGCCAAATGAATAGTTAAATGAAAGAAGTACACGCCGTGTACTAAGAGGTACACACCGTGTAATTTGTTTTTTCGGCTTAAAATTGGAAGTAGCCTCCTCCTTTGGCAAGGGAGAATCTTGAACTGTTTTGGAGCAAAAGGAGGAGGCTAGATCATTGAAGATCCACCGAGAATTCATCTGGAATCCGTTTCAGCTTCAGACGACTTCGTTGGAACCGCACGGATATAGCCTATCCTCTCCTGGTACCATTCTTACCAATTCTTTCCCTAACGTATGTTATTTACGTTTGTTTGGTTTTTGTTCTTCGTCAGATCTACGCCGTTCTTGGGAGATTCTGGAGTCTGCATTCGTGTATAACACTCGTTGGCGTATAAGGTATGTGACTTTGTGTTTATTTTACAACTGTTGTGCATTTTTGTGCGTTTTTTTTGCCACGAACCCATATTGGGGTGTCATGTGGCTGAGGCCGTTTCTATATTTAATGCCTAGAATTGCATAGGTGATTAAATTTTGATAATAAAATGCTAGTTGGGATCATTTCTTGGATCCGGAACCACCTCGGGGGTGTATTTCACTGTTTAGATGTTTGGTCAAGATACCTGAGGTCATGCCGTTAAAGTAGTAATTGTAGAATTTCCTTGAGAGGAATTTCTTGCTACTTCTTGTTTACCAGTTGGGCATGGACCGGTTACCTGTTTAGCCTGAGGGCATTGTTTTATTTGGCCTGAGGGCATTATTGTGATTAGCCTGAGGGCACTGCACTATTTATCCCGAGGGCTGTAGTATTTCGCCTGAGGGAAACCTTTTGTGCCTAAGGGCTTGACTTATGTGCCTGAGGGCGACACTTCCTACGCCTGAGGGAAATTTCTGTTACGCCTAAGGGCAATACCTGTGGGTTGGATTCTGTATGGCCTTAGGGAGAGCCTGAGGGCGTGGTTACTATTTTTGCCTGAGGGCACGATTCTGGTTGGCCTAAGGGCTTGGTGCTATTGAGCACAAGAATGGTACTAAATTAAATAAATTAAATGAATAATAAAATGGAAATTGAATTATTATGTTAGTTAATTTTTAGTACTGCTTACTTTATTGCATTTTACTATTGCACACTGTTGTTGCATGCTTACACGCAGATGGGCATTGGCCTTTAGTGGGTGCCTACTAAGATATATTTCTCACACCATTTTTGGGCCATGCTTTTCGGCCTAAAAAGATTACATTTCTACCAGTGTAGATAAGGGAAAGAGTCCCTATACAGGTACTTGACTATTGTTGTGGAGTAGGGGGGGCATGGGACCGAGCCTAGGCTCGCGATGCCACTGCCATCTATTTTTATTGGTTTTTTGTACTCCGTATCTTGTTGTACTGTATCGATGTATAACTTGTTCTGGCTGTTTTCATTGATCTTGAATCATGTAGCATCATCATTTCTATACTATTGATTATATCCACTGCAGTTGTTTATTTCTGTTGTGTATGTTTACTTCTTCCACTGTCGTTGTATGTTTATTCTGTATTTCGCTGCGCTACACATTGCCAAATGAGGGCATAGTTTTCCCACTATCAGACCTAGGACCTCGCTTCTAGTCGACAGCCTCTAGTGTTTGGGGAAATGTGCTTGGGGTCACGTGGAGAACTGGGTTTGGGGAACCCATTGCATGGCACTCAGGCCCGGGACGTTACAACACCTATAAAGATCTTCAATGTAAAATCGCTACTTAACTCAATATTCTGCAATGATTAAGGTTGGGGCATCATAGTTTCTATCAATGGTTCAGTTAGAAAACATTTTATAGTTAGGATATTGTAAAATTAATATCCATAATCTATTTTAATATAATGGTAAGATTTAAATGATATTGAAATTAACGATTACTATATTAATTCATCTAAAATATGTATGTGTTATGAATGGTTTTCCACATAGAATCATGGTAGTTATGATGTGACTACATTAAGAGAAAAACAACCTTCAAAACCAGAAACCATAAATGGTTAGAATAGAACCAGAAAAATTTGTTTCAGTGATGGAAAAATTGACTCGGTCTATAAATTGTGGTGGTATCCACGAACAAGATCATCCAAATAAACCACAAATGAACATGTGGGTAGAGGAACATTTCATGATGAATCATTCCCCATAATTCAAATGATCTTCTGACCATATGCTAGATGGGGGTTGGATTAAATAACTAGAAATGATTTTTGATGTCATGGGGTGTTTGTAACATCAAAAGGATAGTCTTTTTGTTTACCGTTTAAAAGGTGAAGCCAATCAGTGGCTATCGATGGTTAAAAATAACATGGATAGATAATAGGTTGATGCTCTTTCTTGGTATGATTCAAAGTGTAGTTCCTTGAGAAAAAGTTTCCTAAGTTAGTTTGACATATGATGGAAAATAATTCAAGGAATTGAGGTGGGAGGATGACTCAGTGGCTTCTTATGAAGCAAAACTTACTCAACAGACAAGGTATCCTCTAAATTTAATAAGGGATCTTCATAGTAAGAAAAATAATTACTAATCCGGATTGAAGCCCAATTATCAAAGGTCATTATCTTTTCGTGAGTTTAAAATCTATGAGAAACTTGTTTGATGTAATTAAATGGTAGAAATAGAGAATTTCATCTATTTTTTGATCTGTTTGTGGTGCTATTTATAGTTGAAAATGTGGTATATTCTATAATCCATGAATAATATGAATGTCACTTATGGATTGTTTTGAAAAATTTAAAATAAAATAAACAATATTATAAATGTAACAAGGGGGAGTTTAGGTTATAGATAATTTCATTCCATTGTCACATTGTTTCTAATGATAGAATAACTTTTGATTCTGCTAACTTTTTTTTTGGAGAATAATGGACAAGACCCACAAATATGACGAGAGACATAGTTTTCATTGTTTTGATGATTATTACCTGAATATTGTTGAAATTGTTTCACGGTTATCTAGTTCACAAACTATGTTCACTCGAAAAGGTGTTATGGTTATCTGGATAAAAGAATGTGATGAATGATTATATGAATTCAAAAAAATATTTCGGTATTTTTTAGTTTTGGAACAACCTCCTACAAATTGTGAATTTTTTATCAATAGTTATGATTCATTGAAAGGAATTGGTATTTTTCTAACAAAGAATGATCATGTAATATATTTTGATTCACATTAGTTGAAAAATCATTAGTTAAATTACCCTACAAATGATTTCAAAATAGCTACTTTTGTTTTTTGTAAAAATTTGGAGGGATTATTTGTATGCTGAAAAGTGTTAAATATATACTAATCATAAAAGTTTGAATTAGACATTAACTCAAAAAGAATTGATCATGAGACATAGAATATGTTTAGAATTAATCAAGGATTATGATTGCACGATTCACTTTTTTCCATGAAAGGAAAATAAAGTGGCTGATGCATTGAGTCAGAAATGTAAATTTATATTGACCATGTTATGTTTTGAACAAGATACTTTGTATTTTGATTTTATCAATATTGGATTGGATGTTTTTGCTTTATGGAATTACACTATTTTGTGTCAGGTTTCTGTACAATCATTTCTATCAGACAGAATATACCGAGCACAAAATGAAGATAGTGAGTTGCTGATAAAGGTAGAATTGGATCAGAAGGGCATGTTACATTAATTTAAAATAGAAAAAAACTGTGTTTTGAGGTATGAAAATAGATTATGTGTGCCTTCTGATTCATAGTAGTGAAAAATGATATTAAGTGAAGCTCATAGTTCTCTATTTTCAGTTCATCCTAGTAGAACTACGATTCATAGAGATATTCAGTTGTATTACTTGTGGGATAGAATGAAAAGAGATATTCTTTATTTACCTTGAGATGTTTTATTTTCCAATTGTTTAAAGGGGAGAATTAGTTACCGAAAGGGATGATTCATCCTTTCTATTTCCATAGTGGAAATGGGAAAATGTTTCCATGAATTTTGTAGTGGGATTACCAAATATTTATCAATTTAACAAAGTATTCTGGGTTATCCTTGATCAATTGACTATAAATTTCAACTTCCACACTATTTGAGATACTCAATCTATAGATCACATTTCTCAATTGTATACTAAATAGATAGTCAGGTTAGATGGATGTACTATCTCCTTTTTATCTAATCATGATCCTAGGTACATTTATAACTTTTGGAAGCATCTTCAGATGTCGTTGGGTACTGAATTAAATTTTAGTACATCTATTCATCTTCAATTAGATGGTAAATAAGAATGAATAATTTATGCATTGGAAGATATGATATGTTCTTGTTCAATAGATCACTAGGGATGTTGGGACCAAGATCATTCTTTGGTTGAGTTTTCTTAAAATAACATTCATCATTTCGGTATATATATTACAGCATTTGAAGCATTATATAGAAGGAGGTGTCAAACTCTTTTATTTTGGGTTTAATTCGGTGAATGGAAGTCGATGGGAATATAATTGGTAGAAATAATGGTAGAAAAGGATCAGTAGATTCATAAGAACATGTGAAAAGCACAAATCAGGAATAAAAGTTGAGCAGATAATTGGGGAAGGATATTTATTTCGATATAGTTTATCATATTTTTCGCAATGCTTCTATATGGAAAAGTGTGACTCATTTTGGTAGGAAAAGAATGTTGAGTCCACAGTTCATTGGACCCTATAAAATTTTAAGAAATTTGGATCGATTGGAAACAAATTGGATTTACCTCCATGTTTATCCTAGGTACATAATTTTTTTCACATTTAAATATTAAAAAGGTATATGTTGGTTCCATCTCATGTTTTCAGTCCATAGATAGTCCAATAGAAAGAGAATAATTCATACAAGGAACAACCAACCCAGATTCTTGACAACAAAGACCAAGTTTTAATGAATATGGTAATTCATCAAGTAAAGGATTGTTGGTAAAATCATATTGTTGAAGTGGAAAAATGTGAATCAAAAAATTCTAGGAGAGATAATTATCCCCAATTATTAGATAAGTGAATAGAATTTTGAGGATACAATTCCCAAAAGGGGGGAATGTTGTAGGATCCAAGGTATTTATATATAATACATTCTCATATATTTTAATATTTATGAATAAGACATTATTTTCACATTAAATTAGTTGATTTTTCTGATATCATACTCAACATAGAAGAATTGGTTTCTTTGAAATTATATATTGTGCAAATCATTGAGTTATATGGAAAATAACAAAATATTATTATTATTTTAAATGGTAGTTAATTTCTAGCCATTTTATTAGTGGCAATGAACATAACTAACTATTATTTGATTATACATATTTTTGAAATATTTTATCATTTATCCAATTAATAATATAGTCTTAAAATAAGAATAAATCTGATTTTAATCATGAAATACTCTAATATTTTTAAAAGTTCGTTTTACCACCTATGGATGGAGATCCCTTTTCAAATCTAGACTTTGATATTTTTATATGTTCTATTTGAAAAAATATGGTTCTTCTATAGAATCTGGACATCAAAAATTACTTTGGATTAATTTTTGGTAATATTATGATAAATTTCATTTTTTAATGAATAACAAAAAATATAGTATTTTTAACTCAGAACTGCCATTTAATCTAATTTATTTATATAGTCAGATACTACTTGTAAAGTCTCTTAAAGGGTAATTGGATTATATATTTTTCATTTCATTCAAATTTTGTAATTTTATGTAATTTCAGTTTATAATTGGACATAAAAAATGCCAATATTTTCATTGTTATTATTTCATGAAAACACTATTTTTGGATTTGAAAACTGCAATTAATTTTGAATTAATTAATGAAACATCTATGTTTTGAATTTTGAAATATGGATTCCATATTTGGAATCAAATGCTCCAAATTTTGTGAATAGATACCTTTCATTTTTTGGACAATATGAATAGTAAATTTAGTAATTATTATATTTACCATGGTTAAAGGGTATATCTGAAAAATAAGGGTAATAAAATAATATTATAATAATACTAATATTCCCTAAAACGTTTATTAATCATATTAGATGATATATTTCCAACCATGGGCATCATTGGCCCAATTTTATGACCCCATGGATCCACATGGGTGTAATATTAACCTTTTATAATTTTTAATTTAATAAAAAGAGTAAAATAACATAAACATGTGTCTTAATACAAAAATAATTTTTATGTGGGTTATATAAGTGATATATTTGACTATAAATATTAATTACAAAGGTAAAAAAATTTCATACCTCAGGATAGTTTATTTATAATTTTTATACTTTAAATAAAAAAAAATTTAATTACGACCCAATGATGAATCAATAATATAATAGTCCTAAAAACTTATACTATTTTAATAGTGTCAAAATTGACATATATGAGTTTTTAAAAACTTATACTATTTTATTAAATAATATAATAGTCCTAAAAACCTATAATTTGTAAAAATGACTAAAATAATGTTAAAATTTTCATTAATGACACACTTATGGTTCTATTTTCATTTTATTGTAATTATAGAAACAATATATTATGAAAATTTAAGAAGACATGCTAAGAGTTAAAATTTTTAACTAAGGGTTATAGGTAAATGGTATGATTAATTTTGTGTGATAAACTTTTCTAAACACTATTGGATGATAGTTTATAGACTCTAAATCATATTATAATTTAAATTAATGAGTTTGGGACCATTTAAAACCGAAAATAATTTTCTAATAAAAAAATATTTCAATACTTTCTTAAAGTGCCCCTTTTCCTTATAAAAGGCCAAATCCCTTAACAACTAAATGACACCTCTCAAGTCACTTGGAGCATCTACATTCTAATAATATAATCTCCCAACATACCTCATTTTCTCATAGAGGCCTTAAATTTTTTATAAGTAAATTCATGAAATTCTTTTGTCTCAAATAAAAAAACGTTACCTGATTTATAGGTAATATCATCTCTCAAGTTCCTTTCCTTTATTTTAATTATGAACTCCCTATGATATTCATATTCATTGATTAAATAACAACCCTAGTATCCTCAATATGAAAAGTTGTTTTTATGATAAGTATTCGGACTCCACTTACAGACACCTGCATCTAATGGATACGAACATAGTGTGTTTGTGTACGATGAACTACTACCTCACAAAATGATGATTGTTCAACATTCACCTACCACCTCTCTTGGTGGCCATTATGATTGAAATTTATTTATATATGATATATATTATATTTATTTTGTCTCTATTCTTATGTATTTTCTTATTTACAGCATACCTTTATGCTTTCCATAATGTGTAAATATGATAATATATTTGAGGAAATGGGGACTACTGCCCACTCCAAGTTATATGACTTGTTAAGGCCATCCTTGAAATGTATAAAAGATAGAAATAATGAAATAATGTAACATAAAAAAATATTATATTATAATGGATTTATAATATACCTATGTATCATTTAGTTTTCATTCCATCCGTCCAAAGTAACTTTTTTATTTTTAAACACTTTTCAGGTAAAAGTGAGAAACCACCCAATTCAAGCATCAAGAGAAGTTTCAGAACCATTGAAACGAAATTTGAGCCTGCTATACGCATTATCCCTAAGAATTTTTCAAGAGATAGAGGGTACCCGTGTGTCTGGAACACCCTCTAATAATTATTCAAAGCGAGACGCCATCTTCTCCCAAGCTTGCATGTACTCCTCTTGATTAATATTACCTTCATTGTATCCTCTTATCAATATAAGGTCTTGCTTGTCAATCCATGCACTCTGCTCTTCAGTGGATTCTACATTAAGAAACCTTCCCATCATCTTGTTAGCTTCTTCATCAGAAGCATTAATCACCAAAATACTTTCCAATATCTCTTCATCCGAATGTAAAAGAAGATCAAAGGATTGTTCATGGGCCTCACCTAACTCCCGCTGTTGAAGGGCTGCATCACCATGATCTGCGGGCTCAGCATGGCCACCCGAAATTTGGGAGTGAACTGCAATCATCATGTCCTTAGACTTTTTGGCGGACCTTGTTTCAATTGGGAGAGGTAAGTATCAATATTCCTTTTTTCCATTTCCCCTTCATGCTTTTCCTCCTCCTTTGGCTGGGAGGCCCTCTATCATGAAGGCCATCAGCAGTATCACCTAGTGAGAACTCAAAAGACTCATCGCTGGACGCCCCCTGCTCATCAGTCTGAGCTGCATCTATGTCCTGAACCGGATCTTTAGTCACCATCCCTTCATAGTGATTTCCATGATTAATAGCTTGAACCTCCCTCCATGGGCTAGAATGAATCGGTAGACCACCCCATTTGTCCTTGTCCGGGCCCTTTCCACATAATAACTCTCCCTCTCTTCCAATCATCTGAGATCTACCTCTTTCACTTGAACCACTTTCAGCACGTTGTGCCTCTACATAAGAAGAAGTCAATGGAGTCCTTGAACCTACATCTGTTGCCATCACTGTCTCAACATCTAGACAAATTCCACTGTCACATAGAACATCCCCTCCTACACTCCCTGCCAGCATCACATCGGAGACCTTATACTTCGAAGAATCATGCACAAGAACCCTCAAGTCCTTGCGCAAGCGTTGGAGTACCTCATCCACCAATGGGTTTCCCCCATGTGACCGAATTTTCACCTCCTTAATACCAATTGGGTCCGCTAATAGATTCTGGCCAGACACACCCCCACCACATCCCAACCCCTTCTTGTCGTTAACTAAACCTTCATCCTTTTGAGGATGTAAATCCTTCCTCCCCCATCTGCAGACTTCTGCAGGGTGCCCCTGTTTTTTATAGAAGGAGGAGAAGTTGAACCATGACTCATAGACCACCGGTTTCTTATGACAAAACTCTTCCTCCACTGTAATCCACATGAACTTTGGAGGAATTTTGGAGACATCTTGGTTGCGCCAAAATTTACCCTACAGGTATAAGCGGTCGTTGAAGTACATATAGGGGTCGAATCCACAGGGAACGAAGAAGTAACTTTTAGAAACACACGTTTTATGGAGGTTTGGATGTGAAGCGGCCAACTTGGGTTCGAATTGATTGGATAAATAATTATTTAATTTAATGATCAATTAAAAAAATGATGTGAAAAAAAAATTATTGATGATGGGTTGATCTTAGGGTTTTACTTTGGGTGGATTGGATAAATTTATTTTCTTAAAAATTTTAATGTCATTAATTGAAGACGTATCCAAACAACAATATAATTCTCCCAAATCATTCACCAATTAAATCCCTACACAATTTCAAGGCCAATCACTAATTCACTTTGAGAACCACTTTACTGATCACTAAACGGAAATAGATCATACTTGCACTCAAAATTTGTTGTCGTTAAACTTGGTAAAGATGAAGAAGAGCATACTCATCGAATGGAAATCTTAAAATAACAAACATATTTAAAAGTACATAAAATAACATCCAATCATTGACCTTGCTACTCCCTTGGATCAACCCTTAAGTGGTTAGCCCTCCATTTATGATATTATACCAATTGAAGCAGGATGTAGACTTATGGGGAAGAATTAAAGAAGGTGAAAATTATTAATAGAATGAACACTCCACCGTTGTGTGATTGAATTCACAAGTGCTGGTGTGAATAAATTCACAACTTGATTCAACGGTATCAATTTGTGACGAAAATGAAAAAAATAAGTGAATAACAAGAATAAAATTTATTAAAATAATATATGTGAAAGATAAACATACCTGGGAAAACTTGAAGATGCGATTACAAATTGAAAGAAGGAAATTACAATTGAAAGAAATACAATAGATGAATTAAAACATGGATTCCAAGAAAAACGTTAGATGCTAATTCCCTTCACCACCAACTCTTTATATAGGTATCTTAGGAGCCTTAGAGACACCCCACCATAATAAATTCCATCCCAATTAATTTAGAGAGTCAAAAGAAGGGTGAGAAAATCAAGGGATTTTGACATTTCAAAGATGACCCAGAAATTTCGTCCAGATTCGTCCACCATTTTGACGTGTGATTTTGGAATTGAAGGAGGAAGAATCCTAAGGGTTCGTAGAAGTGACATATTCTCCCCTATATGTCCTCTATGATTTGAAAAAATTTCAGGAATTTTGGCACAGCCATTTGAATGATATGGTCGAAATGGTGGGACGACTTTATGTTCATTAATGTCGGGCCCACCATTTAAATCTCAACTTCTGATCCCTTTA
The DNA here is from genome assembly GCA_963277665.1 of Viscum album. Lineage (NCBI taxonomy): Eukaryota > Viridiplantae > Streptophyta > Magnoliopsida > Santalales > Viscaceae > Viscum > Viscum album. The sequence continues at coordinate 967,044,996 of OY728136.1, forward strand.
TCATCATGAAAACATCATAATTAGCTCTAGACACAGTTGAATAAAATGATCCTCATTTTGTTTTCTACTTTAAAAATTTTAGCTTCATTGGGCTTGGTTTGTGAGCCCCAAATTTGATTGATGGGCCTTGGGCCCATTATGCTTTCTCCAGAAAACCTCTTCCTTCATCTCCAAAAATCACCATCTTCCATTGAGATTCATCCATCAGACGTAAAAGATAAAATGTTCCAAATAAATTGATGAATAATATAAAAAAAATATGAAATTCATAAAATGAATATAATGCAATCCAAAAACAGATAAATGATTGGGCCCAAATTTTCATTTTAAACACTTATTGTATTTAAGATGAGAAATGAAGTTCTATTTATGTAATGCACTAAAAACAATGTTTATGGACTATGTAACAATGAATATAAATATATTGACAATGAATATTATCCAATTTTAGTGACTAATCACACCCCCAACTTGAGTTTTTCTAGTCCCGAGAAAAATATATTATAAATATGAAATTCAATTCCCCTTTCCCAAAAACATTTTAATACACATTGCTCACCCAAAGACCTCATACCAAAAAAATTGTGAAACCCACCAAAATCATTTAAAACAAGCTAGGTACATAAGCATATCTCAATCCCATGCCCATTCCTTTGTTCATATTAATCGCCACATTCATCCAATTTCAATTAAGCATGATAAAGTGTTGTGCATCATAAAAGATATGGGGCCCATTTTAATATTCTAGGGGAAAAAATGGAAGCGCTAGGTGGGAATCACATTAAACCTTAAGATGAGTATCCATTTTTTTTGATTTTTTTTGTTTTTTAACCACAATAGATATGGAAAGACTAACTCTAGGCAAGAAAACTATGGAGTCACGATCCCCAAGTGCCGGCCGCCACACATATTGTCAATTCCATGCTCTAAAATAGAGATATAAAGCCTAACTCTGGGCATGACATCTATGGAGTCACGATCCCCAAGTGTCGGATGCCACACATTTGGACAAAATATTGCTCTATGCAGTCATTATTATTTTTTTCAATTTTTTTTTGTTTTTTTTGTTTTTGTTTTTGTTTTTTTGGATACTCAAATTAAACTAAAACTGACCCTAGAACCCAATGCTATAATTAAAGGGACCCAAAAACTCAAATTTACACACAAGATCCAGTAGACGTGCATTGTGGTATTTTTATTAAGATGATGAAAATGTAAAGTTTTAAAAATCACATCGGACAACCGCACTTTCCAAAAACTATGCTCATGAACTTAAACTTGCATTAAAATAAAAATCATGGCATGCATAATTATTTGATATCCAATTTCAGAGTTTGCAATGTGTGTTATCATATTCAAGGTTAATGTAATGTTTCATTCCATGCATTTTCTTATAAAAAATCATTTTTTATCTCCCCCAACTTAGAATAACAATGTCCCCGGTGTTTAAAGAAAAGAAAAGTTAGAAGGGGTAGGAGAGGAGTTCAAAGTGGAAATTGAAAATGATAAACATGGAACAAATTCACCTTGTTTTTGAAGTTGAAGTTCATGTTGCTCCATATTACTCCTTTGATCTCTTGGGGGATATAGAGACCTTTTTGATTGAACAGGTATCACCCAAAATAGTTCCTAAACCATAAATAGAAGAACAAAGAAGACAAAACAATCAACACAATGATTTATTTAATTCCAAGTATCATTATTTTTATTATTTTACATGTTATTTTGTTTTGTTTTTGTTTTGTTTTGTTTTTCTATCAAACTAATGATACATTGTCTTCTTTTAAATTTCTGGGTAAGGTATTACTCAGGGATCACACCACGTGACACTGATGAATATGGTGCTCCCCTTTGATACCCATCCATACTCATAAAAGATGAACAGGTCAGGAGTCTAATTTTTTTTAACCAAAAAAAAACATAAATAAAATAAACTGGCGATACATTGTATTCTTTTAAATTTCTGGGTAAGGTATTACTCAGGGATCACACCGCATGACACAGATGAATACGGTGCACCCCTTACATACCCATATTTACTCATAAAAGAAGAACAGGTCAACAGTCTATGGTAAAAAAAATTTAAATGAAAAACAAAAGAAATGATTCACATTATTGGAAAATGAAAAACCATGGGTTGCCTCCCATGTAGCACTTAATTTAAAGTCGTTAGCTTGACTTAGACCCCCCAAATTATCCAATTCGAACCTTAATAATTTTTAGGACCCCATTCTTCTCCACTTACACAAGATTTAGATTAATTGTTTTCTTTGATTTTTTGTCATTTAAAAACCCATGTTCAATAAGGAGTGTGAAAATCCAAGGAATTTTAGTAATGGTTGATCCAGTTTCTTCTACAGTCTTTCCTATTATTTCAAGGGTTAACACCCCTTTGTGAGATTCTTGATGAAAATGGATGATAATTTAGTGGTCTAGGTTTTCATAAATAGAGGGATTCTTGAGTGGGCAAGGAAGGATTATAATTTTGAGTTCAGTTTCATTGAATTTTCCCAAAGATGAATGGAAATTTGAATACATATTTGTACATTTTACAAAACATTTTAAAATAATTTGTTCCTTTTGAAAATATGATTCATCCCTAAATCTTTCCATTTGAATTTAATTAGTGGGTATGGAATCATTATTAGTTATATATCCCAATGGTTCAATGATCGGTGATTCTAAAAAAAATGTTTTTGGAGCAGTATTCTGGACACTCATTCCATGAAGAAAAATTTTCCCCTTGTGAATCCAAAAAATTAATTTTATTCTTTATTTAAATACCCTTAAACATTTCCATGATCTTGTTCAGTTTTCCGATATCCCAAGTTTTGTTCTTTTTTTCAATTCATGGGAGGTTTTTGGGATAAAAGATTCATCTATCAATGATGAGGAAAGAACAGCTTGAGTAGGAACGGGTTCCTCAAAAGTCTTAACGCTTTGTAATTCTAATCTGAAATATGAAACTTCTGAATTCATTTTATCCATTTGTTCACACAATTGTTCATGAAATTTTTCAAGGTTAGGGTTGATATATGTTTTTACATCATGTACATTCTCATTATTTATCTTTCCAATCATTCTTGATAGGTATGGAAATTGATCTTTTAAACATTCAGCATCCCATTGATTGTACATCTCATCTGGTGTGGTGCATTCAATTAATTCTTGGTCAATTAAATTCCCTATGTGAGGTGTTTCCCAATATTGATTTTTGAAATGATTATAGCATTGGTTTATGAAGGGTTATTTTTGAGGATAATCCATTCGAATTGATGGAAAATTGGTTTTGGGATTTTTTTGGACACCCAGAAACAGAAAGGGGAAAAGAGAAGAGAAATTAAGGTGAGAATAGAGAATTTGGTGTGAGAAAAAGAAGACGTGGGTCTAAGGTACTTACTTGGGTCCCCGTAAATGGCGCCAAAATTTGGTTGCCCCCAAATTTACCCTACAGGTATAAGCGGTCATTGAAGTGAATATAGGGGTCGATTCCAGAGGGACTGAAGAAGTAACCTTAAGAAACACACGTTTTATGGAGGTTTGGATGTGAAGTGGCCAACTTGGGTTTGAATTTATTGGATAACTAATTATTTAATTTAAAGAACAATTAAAAAATGATGTGAACAAAACAATTATTGATGATGGAATGATCTTTGGGTTTCTCTTGGGGTGGATTGGATAAATTTATTTTCTTAAAAATTTCATGTTATTAATTGAAGATGCATCCAAACAACAAGATAATTCTCCCAAATCATTCACCAATTTAATCCCTACACAATTCCAAGGCCAATCAATAATTCACTTTGAGGATCGCTTTACTGACCACTCAAAGGAAATAGATCATACTAGCACTCAAAATGTTTCATCGTTAAACTTGGAAAAGATGAAGAAGAGCATACTCATCGAATGGAAATCCTAAAATAACAAATAGATTTAAAAATTAATGTACATGAAATAACATCCAATCCCTGGCCTTGATACTCCCGTGGATCAACCCTTAAGTGATTATACCTCCATTGATGCTATTATACCAATAGAAGTTGGATGTAGACTTATGGGGGAAGAATTGAAGAAGATGAAAATTATTAAAAGAACGAACACTCCATAGTTGTGTGATTGAATTCACAAGTGCCGGTGTGAATAAATTCACACCTTCATTCAACGGTTTCAATGTGTGAAAAAAGGAAAAGAATAAGTGAGGAAGAAGAATAATTTTTTTTAAATAATAAATGTGAATGAATAACTTACATTGGAAAACGTGACGATGCGATTAGAAATTGAAAGCAGGAAATTACAATTGAAAGAAATACAATAGATGAAAGTAAAACATGGATTCAAAGAAAAATGTTAGATACTAATTCCCTTCAAGACCAGCTCCTTATATATGAATCTTAAGAGCAGTAGAGACACCCCACCATAATAAATTCCATCCCCATTAATTTATCAAGTAAAAAGGATGATGATAAAATCAAGGGATTTTGACGTTTCAATGTTGACCCGGAAATTTCATCCAGATTCGTCCACCATTTGGACGTGTGATTTTGGAATTGAAGGAAGCCGAATCCCAAGGGGTTGTCGAATCAAAATATTCTGTTCCATATGTCTTCTATGAGCTGTAAAAATTTCAGGAATTTTGGCATAGCCGTTTGAAAGATATGGTCAAAATGGTGGGACGACTTTATGTGAATTAATGTTGGGCCCACAATTTAAATCTCAACTTCAGATCCCTTAATCATCATGAAAACATCATAATTAGCTCCAAGTACAGTTTAATAAAATTATCCTAATATTTTTCTATTTCTAATTTAAAAACTTTAGCTTCATTGGTCTTGGTTTGTGGGCCCCACATTTGTTTGATGGGCCTTGTGCCCATTATGCTTTCTCCAGAGAACCTCTGCATTCATCCCCCAAAATCTCCATCTTCCCTTGAGATTCATCTATTAGACCTAAAAGATAAAATCTTCCAAATAAAGTGATTAATCATATACCAAAACATCAAATTCATAAAATTAATATAATGAAATCAAAAAATAGATAAATTATTGGGCCAAAAGTTTCATTTTAAACATTAATTGCATTTAAGATGAGAAATGATGTTCTATTTATGTAATGCACTAAAAACAATGTTTATGTACTTTGAAACATTGAATATAAAGATATTAATAATGAATATTATCCAATTTTAGTGACTAATCACATCTATTTCCAAACATATCTGGGGATAAACTTGGCGACAGAGAGCTTTCATTCCATTAAATATGACAATGAAATGAATGTAACATTCATGCATACATGTGGCTTACTGTCTCCATGAACGGTGCATTTTATGTCTTACCTCCAAATGTTGTGGAATGTTATAAAATACATATTTACTGAATATATGTGGTATTTATATCATACAAATCAATATAGAGATGATGTACTTTTTAGTACCTGGATAATTTACATCAAAACAAGTTCATTTTTTACTCAAGTACAGAAAATCAACAAAATGACCGATAGGAACTTAAATAAATATATAATTATCATAACATGATGAAACATAATATAAAATAAATAATAAACCAAAATAATATTATGAAGCATGTAGAAATTAACATATGATTATTATTCAAGAATTTAAATAACGAACGAGGCAAGTCAGACATATTGTAAGATATTTCTTCTCAATCACCTTTAGTTGTGGCATATTTTTGTTTATACAAGACCATATTGTATATGGTGTATAATTTTACCATTTATATTTTATTTTCATTCAATGTTTTTAAAAAGGAATATTTTTTCTGAATCATTTCACTAAATGAAAATGGGAATGTTTCTTTTTAACGTACGAGGTGACAATAACATTTCCCCTACCACAAGCATTATTTTATATTTGGCTTCTTTAACAAGTCATAATGTTTTTAAAAGGAAAATAAATACAATATACCATTTTTACATATTTTGGTATTGAAAATGGTTTTTATAGAGCATTGATTATCTCAATATCATGAAATTTTATATTGTGATTTCAATGTGGAAATGTTTCCTTTCATTTATGCTTGTTTTATGTGTTATGATTATGTTATGGTTTGTGGGAATTTTTTTATGTATATGGGGGGTTACATGATAAACTGAGTATGGTTGAGCCCAAGATAGATCTTTAATTCATTGAGTATCATGATAGAGGTAAACGTTAATTTTTCTCCAATGAGATTTAGGGAATATACTATGATTGGTATTCCAAACATAATTCCTTGTGTAGCTGTTAAAGCTACAATATATGTATGTTATAGATTCCAAAATTTGACATTATGATTTATGGTTTCTATGTGCTATTGAATAATCTTATGATTTCATGAGTTATGTCAATGAGATTATGTTTTATGATTGAAAATTAATATTTCATTAATTTTTATGTATTCATGGATTAATTTTTTCATTCCTTATTTTGTATCCCTTACTGGGCGTTTTATGCTCTTCCCGTGTTTTTGAAATATTTTTCACATGGTATAAGGAAGGTTAAAATAATTAAATAATTAAAAAAGTTTTTTACTAAGAAATGAATTAGTCTATTAATTAAGGAGATTTATGGTTGTGAAAAAATTGGTTAGAGTAGAAGATTCAACTTTGTAATATTTGGCATATAATTTTAATAGTTATAGTCTAATTCTCTAAAATTCTAAACCATAATTGATCCTTTAAATGAGTTCATAAATTAAATAAAGAGTATGTAATGTGTAAGGCTTGTGCCATATATCTCTGGTCCAGTCAGCATAAATATATATTGAAATTACATTATATCTTCTTACAGAAATGTATAATCTACAAATTATTATCACCTGAATGTACCTCATGATTTTATAACTACATCCATATTATCACCCATATTATTACATGGAAATAGGGCCACTTATCATGTTGGAAATATAATATATGTCCCTATTAAAGTTAGTTATATTAAGCATCTGATGATTATCATGGGATCTACAGAAGTCCCATCTTCATGCATTCCTTGTTTTTTTCTAACTACATTAATAGTAAACATTGATTTTAGGATATTCATATTTAATTTCTTGAATAACATGCATGCATAATTTTCTTAAGAAATAATTATATAGTCTTCTTTTGGAATCAATTTTAGTCCCTAAAAGTATATGAGTTCACCAACAATATACATTTCAAAATCCAATTTCATGTGGTCTGAATATTCATCAAAAAATCCTTAACTTCTTTAACCAAATATAATATCATCTAAATACAACATTTCCATGCATATATCAATATATGAGTTATTAACATAGATATTATAATCCAATACCCCTCCTTTAAATTCTATCTTCATTGTATAAGAATATATCCAAGAGTACCAGACCTGTGGTGCTCTTTTCAGACAATATAGTGCCTTCATTAATCTAGAAACCATCATTCCATCAAAACCAATCTCAAACCCCATTGGTTGTTCTATGTAGATATATTATTCAAGAACACAATTTGGGAAATTTTTTTCAGCTTCCCTGTGATACCTATTGTATCCTTTTCAAAATTTAATTGCATGAAAAAGCTTGATTGACTCTAGTCTAGCAACCTGAGAAAATATATCTTCAACATCAACACCTTCAATATGTGAATTGACAATAAACCCTTATAAAACATTAATTATAATAAGAATTCCATGATTCAGAAATTTATATTTAAAAAACACTTCGTACCAAAATCAATGTGATTTTCAGGTCTCTCCAAAATATCTCATGTTTGGTTCTGGTCAATCAAATCTAAAAATTCATTCATGCCATTAATCCATGATTCCTCTATTATAGATTCATCAAACAGGGATGGTTTGAAAATTGATAGGATAGTCTATGTTTCATTATTCTTCATTCTCTATGTATGAATGGTTGATGCCCTATCACCAATGGTGTTAGAATGATCAACTTAAACTCTTCGATTTCTCCTATGATCCATAAATTATTTTTCATTAGATGTGATTTCCTTTTATGATTCTTATTCTAAATCAAAATTATTTTGGGACCTTTGAATTTTTTTATCCTTCACCTACTTCTTTATTTGAATATATTCTTTATATATTATCATTTATATCTTCAATCAAATTAGTATAAGACCCCCTAATGGTATATTTGGTCTTATCTTCATTGGTTGAAACATAACTAAATTATATAATTATTATAAGATGATTATTGAAAAAAAAATTAGTCTTTTTTCCAAGGAAAATTAATTTTTTTGCACCATCACCTTAATTGTCTTGATTTGCATATTTGTTTTGAGGGAAACATTTCCTTCCAAAACACGAAAATACTTCAGAGAGGGCTTCCTTCCATTTCACTACATAGATTGTGTATTTTTTTCTCCTATATTAATCCTTTTATACTTTTGAGTATACATTTAATCTTGAATAGCCTCATTCTAGTTTTAGAGAGTTATATGACTCTTAATTAGCATAGTCTTGTCGATATAGTTGACCTGCTAATTCATGCACGAAAAATATTTATTTTGTGTGGGGTTCTCACTCCATCCACCTCATGTTGTATTCCATATTTCTCTAGGTAATTTTTAAACTCAATGGATGTTTATTTTCCTCTATTATTATACCACATTACATTGATTTTCTGACCAGTATCATTCTCATCTGTTCGTCTGTATGTTTTTATACAATCAATATCTATTCATATACTATATAACCATTAGACAAGACATAATACTATAATAATAAATGAAAAGAACAATATAAATTTCTCAACATGTTACAACAACATATATCAGACCATATACATCAGAATGAAAAAATAGAAGATTTTGTTCCATTCATTTCTTCGGTCGATAAGAAATGCGAACCAACATCCCTTGTATCTAGGCATCACAATTAATTTCTTGTTCAGATTTCTGAATTAATATATCCATGACTATATTCATCTTATATATCTTTTCCATGAATTTTTTAATGTGACCCAATATTTTGGGCCACACATTATTTTATTCTAAAAGTATCATGTAGAAAATCTCTTTTTACAATCAACCTCATATAAGTTATCACATATTCTGTATCCCTTCATAAGTGAAATCCATGTTATTACTATGAGATTACACCCATTTTGATTTAATTTCACCATCAGTCCCAAGTCACATTGTTGACTAATAGTCAAGAGATTTTGGTGCTGGCCATCTATATAGAGATCTTTGGTTTTCTTCATCTCTCCATTAGCTAGTTCGGTACATCTAATGCCTTTGATCCTTAATGAAACATAATTACCAAACCTTAATACTCCATATACCCTTTTCTTAAAATTCATTAATAGTTATGAATTTCCCTTTAAAATGGATGAGCATACACTATCAAGATTCTAGTTTCTAATCCACTTTGTATCATTGAGGGATATTTAAGAAAGATTCGATTTCTTGATCTTCTTATTTTCCATCCATTAAATAATATATTGAGTGAAAGATGAATATGGACATTCAAATTTAATTTCCATGTGCATTGGTTCATCAGAATCAAACTCTACTTATAGTGGATAAAATCAATTTTTAATAGAAACACCTTCTGGTTGATAAGTATTGTCTTGTCTCTGAGTTCTATATAAATTTCTCATGCATTTCATCTTCTTATAATAAAGATATTTATAAAAAATCCTAGAATAATAAAAATAATATCCATATAAATTATTTATTCCATATAATGTTGGATATTAATTCATTCTAATTTGTTTACTTCCTTGATCTTCTCTAGTCAAATAGCTCATTTCCTCTTCACATTATGTCATTGTATGGCCCAAATAGCCAAATAATTGAAATTTCATACAAGTAAATGTGTTCCGACATCTATTACACCCCATATAACCTTCTATAGAAAATGGGTATGACTGATGATCATTTCTAGAAACTTGTGGTTAGTTTTAAATTCACCAATTTTTTATTTTGGGGTTTTCATTATTAAGGCATCAGGAAACATTGTGATATTTCCAACTTTTATCTTTCCATAATTTTGGTTTATCTTGTTTTTAGTAATCGATTTTTCTGCATCACAACTAATTCCGCATTTTCCCATGTTTTTAGATATTTGATTATCCAATTTCTTCTATACTCCATCAGATCCATGGTTAGCTCTCTATAACATCTTCGAATCTGAGAATCGTTCAAACCCAATTTTATTATTAGTTTCCTTGGAATTAGAATAAATGTTATTATTATTTTTAAGAGTAACGAATTCTTCTTCAAGACATTCCAAAAGCATGGACTTCTATTCTAGTCTGGATTTAATGTCATTTATGATCTCTTCTTGTTAATCAATTATGAGCTTCAGTTCCACTACATCTTTTTTTCTTTGATTGTCTATTGACTTTTATTTCACAATTCTTTCATTCATTCAATTTCTACTCCATGACGATCAACATATTATGATGATTCCTCCACAAAATGGTCTCATAATTTTTTATTTGTTTTTATGATTCCCAAGTTTGCCGAGGAATTCTTTTAGTTGTATATTGAGATCAACAAGAATAGTCAACTGATCATAACTAGCACTATCATTAAATGGTTCTGACATTTCAACTATGGACAATATAAATGCTTGGGTTCTTGATTTAGGATATGGGTTTTCATCCACAATGATATCATTATCATTATCTTTTTCATCACAGAAAAAAATAATTCACTATAGTTTCATTCTGTATTTGATTTTTCCCTATTAAGACAAAATTTTCTGGTTTTATGTCAGTTTTAAATCTCATTTTTTGTCACCATCAAACTTCCTTGAGAAATATTAGGCAATGTACCAACTCAACCACAACAAAAGCATGACAGGGATAGATTCCCTTCAAATATCAGTTTATCAATCTTGAATTTCTTGGAAAAAAGAAAAAAAAGTTTATCCATAAAAATAAAAAAAATGACACAACCTCCGTAAATATCTAATTTTTACATGGCATTGAACTCTATCTCGTAGCTGGGGTGACTTTTTGTACCCACTGGTTTAACATGCATGTCATATGATACCAAACTACTCAGTAGGTCATCAGTAGAATGTTTCGAAAGAAATCATTCCTAAAGGGATTACACATTTGTATTGTATATAAGGGGACATATTGTCATTATTATATTTGAAATTTCAATGTCATTTATTTCTTCCCGAAGCCCTTTAATTTATCTGAAAAATTCAGTAATAATATTGAAAAAAGAATCTTTAATTTCAATGAGATGCATCATTGTATCATAAAACCAATTGTTCTAAACATAAACATTCAACACCTTCAATATGTTATCTCCTTCGTATATACTTTGTATCTTCTCCAACATATACATGGATAAAGTGAATCTCATCAACATAAAATAAATATGATTACATATAGTTGTATTTATAATAATATTCCCTTTAACATCAAATTCAAGCATTTTTTATCTACATCAGTCATAGAAATCCATGTTGGATCAGAGACCTACATTACTTATGATTTCAAAAAATTGACTTCCATTCTAAGAGTTATATGACGATATCTTATCCAATTCATCCATAGCTTAAAGATACATATATCATAATAGGGAACTCCCCTAACATTAGCTGTATTATCTAAGATAGAAAATAAGGACAAATTTAGCACTAGTAACGTGTACCCTTTTAAACCACTAGAAGGACCCCGAAACACCCTGAGATGGTAGGGGTGATTCAGTGTGTCAAAGTGTCAAATGTTTCTTCAAGTGTATTATATCATGTTCCAACATTGGTAGGATCCTAATTAACATGTCTTATGAGAATGAGTAGTAAACCAATAGTCACATGCAAAGAGACAACAAAACAATTTTACATGTTTCACCACTAAGGGCTAGTCCATGGAGCATATGGTGACAGTTTCCAGTTGTACCTAAATTCACTAAACAATTATATTTGTGGAGTAAAAAAATATTAAGCATTGTCTCTCTATTATAGGAACACTTCATATACATTATTTTAGGGATATCTCACTACATCCCTCAGAACACTTCTGTTGACTCCCCTTCTTCACTACCTTGGGAGGAATCCAATAATAGTTTACGTACATGTAAGTACCTTAATATTGATTAATTCAATCATACTTTAAAATTTTCATATGATCTATGTAATTATAGATTCTACCCATAGATTCAATACACTTTTCTACACACTGATTGTTTGAGAACTATTCCTCCAAGAATGAGCATGCTCAATCTGTGAACTATGCAGCACCGTGTAGCGCATGTGATCTGGGGATAACCTTTTCAATGTAATTTATCAATGTACCACCACCATGAACCATTGTCTCATTCCAATTTTGTGTACCATGACCACATCCCACTTATATGTACCATTTCCATGTACTAACATCACTTCTACGGAATTACTTCATTCATGTAATGCTTCTTCCATGTATTGTTTCTTCCAAATAATAGTCTTCCCCTAAACCACTTCCTTAGAGGAATTATCTTTTTATGAACCACTTCAGATTTTAGGTATTTCTTCCAGTTTTCTACTCAAAATCTCTCTCATTAATGATGGGATTAGAAATACTTATATAGAAAATAGATCCCAAAAATATTATTTATCCATTTTTTCCAACATATTTTCTGTGGTACATCATTCACTTTGTATATTGCTCCTCTCATGAACTATTCTTCACCACACAATTGACATACTGCCATTACTCCTTCAGAGTGGATGATATCTTTAGCAAAAATATCCATTCATGGATCCAAAAATCACCACCTCACTTTCGTGAATGAAAGTCTATCCTGTGGACTACAAGCCTTCCACATACCATTGGCCTCCCGTGAATTGCAACCATTTCCGCTAACCATTTTCTCTATGATGTTCACATACTATACTTCATGGTATTCATAGTAATACTATATAGAAATCATTCCTTTATCATTATTCCTCATCATCCTATGTACCACCTATGTGGTTTGATAAATTTCATTCATAGCCCGTGAACCATGTAATATTACGCAGAAAATCATCATTTTCCAAAAAAATCCCAATTTTCTGGCCCTATTTTTTTTCATAACACTAGAAAATTACGCCACCTTAGATACATGTTTAAACCATTAATGTAAGATCACTTATATTTCAAACCCATTAATCAAACCCCTATGGATTGATAAATAAACATGAACCGTACATTAGTTCTAGAAAAGAATATCCTTGGGTCCAATAATGAAAAACATAAGAATCTAATTAACTTAAATGATAACACTATTATATTCTAATGTATGAATGTATTTATTTTTCCATCTCAATTGTTATGTTATATGGGGTTAGTTAAGGATCATAGTGTGATGACATTCATGATTCTTGTGGTTGTGGGCATGGTTATTAATCTTATATAGGTCAATCTGGATAGAGTGTCCCAGGGTGTTATGACTTTTCATGGTATGTGGTTTCATGATACATATATGCATTATAAGATATATGAGAAATTTTTGGGTTGATGAAATATAAATTAAATGTTGTAATTTTCAAGAATCCATTTGTTGGGTGTTAGTTGGTTTCATCTAGTTATGTTCTCATTGATTAGTAATAAGTATTCCCTATAGTGTGGAGAATTCATTAGATATTTAAATGGGAATTTTTGGTTAAAATATGATTTCAATTAGTAATTGAAATAACTTGTTGACTGACCTAGTTGGTGGGGTTAGTTTTATGAGATCACCATAGTGAAGATGTTAGTTTAGTAGACATGGATATGGTCGGATTCGAACACCATGAAATTTTATGAAATAATTTTCAATTTAATTAATTTATATATTCAATATATTTCATTTCACATGACACTAAATACTGTTATATATATAATTAAATATATTAAAACACTACTTCAAAAATTCCATTCACACACAATACCGACTTGGCTTGCATTACACACAATACTAACTTCGATTGTGATACACAAAATAATGATTTGGATTGTGCTACTGAAAATACCGAATTTGATAATGTTACACGAAACACCAACCTATAATATGTTACACAAAACACTATCTTATCATAAGACATGGAAAACATTGGATGCAACAATGACTTGACGTACAATGCACGCAACACTGAGTTTCTATAATATATGATTATATATATATATAAATATAATTCAAATTATATAATTATAACCTAACCATTAGACATGGTTATATTATTAGTAATGAATACTTGTTACATATTTTTTATATTCAATTTTTCTAAATAATATGAAAGGTAATATTTTTGGTAATGTCATTTTATGTTAAAAATATTGTTTTCATGAATTAACCTATTTTAATACTAAAAAATAATTTTACACACATTTATAAATTGAATGATAAAAATAAACTTCATTTTTTAATTCATAATGACAAAATTATCCTTTAGTGAATTTTTTGGAATATTATGAGAAACATCAGTTTTATGAATAGTGAAAAATACTAATTTTTAGTTAAAACGGCCATTTTGGCAAACTAATTATTAACAATATATAATTTTATAAATATATATTTTATGTTATAATTATATAAATATTACATATATTAATATAATTTAATTCATGAGAATCAATTTCACTTTGAAACTGAATATAAAATCATAACATACTTTTGATTTTTTTACTACATTAAAACCCAGTAATTTTGTCACATCTACGGGATTGGCACTAATATTTGTTTTTCTGATTTAATGAATTGAATTTAAAAAATATTACATAAAACATTTTATTCAGTCTAATTTTTAGATTCAAATATGAAAAAGTTAATTTTTGACCATCATAATTAGTAACGGTGATTAAAAATAATTACATCAGTTAATGAAAAATTTACCTTTAATTAAGAATCAAACCCAAAAATCATGTTTCGAAATGAACTAGAGAGTTATCCATCACAAATTTTCAGTCCATAGTTATACCGTACCACTTCCTTTATGGGGTTTTATTTTTTGGGATGATTTGTTTTACAGAAGATAATTTTTACACCTAATTTGTTTCTAAACATTCCATGTTTGTATTTTTCTTTCCCTATAAAATGAAACCACCTCTACCCATTACTAACACAACTCAAAAAATTTATGTTCAGCCATGATATTCCAAAATAGATTCCAAAAAATCATCCCATTGACCATGAAGTCTCCCTTCGGAATGAAATATTCTCGAGGATGCTTTTTTGGAACAAACCGAAAGGAGTTACCGCATTTAGTGGTAATGTCTTCTCCCAAGCTCATTTAATTTATTTTCCTTCCCCAACCCCTCCACCATTTTTATCCGTTATTATGTTAAAAAACAAGTATCTTAAATATAATTGTATTTTTTATGTAATGTTTATTACTTACACTTACACACACCCACATTTAAGGGATGTTGAACATACTATTTCTGTGTATGGAAAACTACTGCCTCCCAAAATGATGATTTACCATTTATCCATTAACAACAATAGTTGTGGATATTTTAATGGGAGATATGTTTTTATATGTCATATAATATTATTCCTTTTAAATCATGAATCTATTTACCTTCCATTTTTGGTTAAAATGATAATCTCGTTTTAGGAAGTGTGTACTATTTCCCTCTTAAAGAAATTTGATTCATTCACAGTCAACATGTAATGTTTTAAGGATAGGTTTAAAAAGATTATATCATATGTATGATATTTCAATTATACTATAATTATATATATATATACATATTTCATTCACATACTTTATTTCAATATGACAATAAAGACTAAACATCGTTTGTGCATACATATGGATTACCGTCTCTGTGAAAGGTGTAATCCATTTTGTATCCTATATTCTATAGATTATTATAATACAAATATACTAAATATACCAGTTATTTATATAATTTTAGTCATTCTAGAATCATCATATATGTATAAGGACCGAAGATGTAACCAATTAAGACACAATTGGAGAACAAATAGTACGTTATCCTAATTTAAACTTTGTTACATGATCGTTAACTAGCGGGTAATATAAGGTCATAAAAACCATATATGGTATCATGTGTATGAGTATGATTATATAAAATATTTAAAATTAAAATATATTTAGTATACATGAAACATGTACGAGTACAGATAGAGTCAAGATAGAAGGTAAGGGGATTTCATCTCACTTTTAATTTATGGGAGATAAATGTTATGATCACCACTCTTTCCATTGGGGTGGGGTACATAATACCAATGGATGGATTTTTTGTATATTATATATAAATTTACTAGTATTCTTATTTCCATTTTATGATCTACATTTAATGGGATATATGTTTAAAAAGTTACCAAATCAATAAGATATTTTGACACAATTTTCCTTCTTTGAGACTCATGTTTTTTTATTCAACTTAAAACGTTTTTTGAGGCAAATGAACATCTATTTTACATGAAATATCATGACTCTAAATCGTTTCATGATATGATATCATTCATTTAATTTCATTTCCATACAAGGAGAACATATTCCAAAGATACTCAACTATATGATTTAATGAGACAATCTCATTGATTTTTGGGATCGATTAAGTTTATGAATTATTTAATTAAATATTATGATCCATCTGTCACAAAAAATCCTGATTTTTCTTATCCACATTTATTTCATTAGATTCACATGTATTGGTACCATTTTCCACTCATTTTTATATAATATTTTTTGGAATGTGTTTTTCAGAAATCCCGAAATTACCCTTTTCTTTGTCGAAAATATATGTTTTAAAAAATAGTTTCCCAAAATATTATACAATTATACAATAATAATTAAATGAGAATTTAACCCTTCTGTTCTTTTACCAGTCTATACATTGGAATCGTTTTGTCTCTTTTCGAACAAGTAACATTTAAATTATTTTATTACCGCGAAAAAGTAATGTTCTTTTGACCTTATTCGACATGTATGGATTCAAGTGTCATCATTTCATCAAATATCCCTTTACATTTTTAAAAGGGTTAATATTTAAAAAAATTAAAATAAATTTTCAAGAAAAATGGTTTTCAAAATGTTTCCAAGATTCTTTTATATTTTTTCAAGGAAATAGTTATTCAAATTGATTGCATGCATTATTTATAAGTTTGTAATTTATTTTAAAAAAATATATTTTTAAATTTTTTTATCTATTAAAAATAGTTTTCCAAAAATGAAAATAAATTTTTCTCATGGAAAGTTTTTTAAATATGATTTCATTTTTTTCCATCTAACATGACATCCATTTATGTTACTCATCTCTTTCCCAGAAACTATCTAAAAATTCTTTTCATATCCTTCCCATGAATGGGTTATTCTTATTGTCATTGTCATTATGAAACCCATTTATCTACCGTGTTTTATATGTTTAAGAAATCCATTTATTTTCCATGGGTTCTATGTTCATGAATCCCATTCTTCTTACAAGTTATTCATTAAATATTTTTAAAAAAACAAACATATTTTCCATACGTTATGATTTTATGAAATATGAATGATAAACTTTTCATTTCTTGGGTTATGATTTAAATTTTATAGAACCCATATAATTTCTTGGATCGTGATATGATAAATATTTTGTATCAAATGCATATATGAATTCATAATGTGATGGGTGGGGACTATATATCTCTTCAATTAATTGGGTAATCATAAATGATTTATGAGCTTAAGGGGTACACTGGAGGACAGTCCAAGCTCAAAATTATAGGGAACAAGGGAGAACATTCAAATCCTCAAACAAGAGGGAACATGGGAGAATATCCTAATCGAAAAACAAGACGGTATAGAGGAGGATATCCCAAACCCACAATAAGAGAAAACATGGGAGAACATCCTAATCCTGAAACACGAGGGTACATTGGAGGAAATCTTAATCCAAAAATAATATGGTACATTGGAGGTCATCCCAAGCCCGAAGTAGGTAGAGAAGAAATTAAACAAAGCCTATCATATTATATAGGTATTGGTAGGTCACCATGACTTAGGGTTTTTAAATATTTTTTCCAAAATCCCATTTTTTAATCCTATGTTATGCTCTCATGGATTATCTTCATTATTTTCTTATGATTCATGACATATAAATTTGGGATCGTTATTATGACCTCTGATTTGTATGGTATAACATTCAAATATTACGGTCATGATTCATACAATTATTTTTCATATTATGATTATGCATTTTATTTATTTACCCTTACTGACCGTCTATGCACACCCCTTTATTACGATTCCTCTCCATATGTAATGAAGAAAAGTTTTAATGTAGAAGTACTAATGGTGTAGATATTTATGGAAGATGTTGATGATCTTTCCAAAAGATATAATATTTTTTTTCCATTTTCTAAATAAACTAAACTATTATGGTCCTTAGGATAATTTTTTTTAATTTAGTATATACTCATATAAAATGATGTATTATCCATGTATATTAAGCCTATGCCTCTATAGTTGTTATCAAAGTAATGGTTTAGTGAACCTTTGGAAACTATGAACATAAAACCATAGTGATATCTTTAGGTTTATTTCTAAGTATATGTATAGGGATACCTCTAAGGATAAGTATATAGATGTGTTTTCATTTAGGAAAGTGTCCTACTATTTTTTAAAGTATATAATGATTGGTTTTCTAGAAATACAACCATTTCAGGTTACTATAGGTTGATGTGGCTATGACCACGATTTTCCTTGGGGTAACAGCTACGACAAGATTTTTTTGTATTTGACTCAGGTTAACCTGGTTCTCAAAAATGGGCCTTTCTGCACATGTGTTTTGACACTCATCTGGGATATGATTTGGAAATTCACAAACACTTCCGGTATCATTTTAACAGATTTAAATATTGGTTTTCTATGAATAACCTAGGATTAACCTTGTGTTTCATATATTATGGAAGGTGATATGATTTCTATTTCTTATATGTTATTATTTTAATGACTATGTGGTCTTATTTTATGATAAGTAATGCTCAAACTATGAATATTCTTTTTTGTTAATGCTAGGAACCGTAAGGAACTAGATTAATGTTGAATTTCATGGATGATTTTCTAATGAGCAGTCAAGTGGGATGATCACTAGAGTGAAATATGTTGTGATAATACCTAATCAATTTTCATGAAACATCATTAACAATGTTTACCATAACCAACTCTCAGACTCACCAAGGAATAGAATGAAAGAGTTTGCTGAGATTTCAGGTAATGGAGACCATTGAGGAAAGATGGTTCATTTTCCATTATGTCAAGAATGTGGAAATAATCACCTAATTGAATGTCTTAGAAGAATGAGGATATGTTTGGACTATGAAAAATAAGGACACAAAGCAAGCTACTTAAAGGTAAAAATGGAGAGTTCAATTAATATAATGGAAGGGAATGTTGGCCTTCTTAGTTTATTATCTACTGTTAACTACATTATTGGTGGATATTTTGGGACATATGAGAATTGATGTCCTACGTGGAAGGCATGTGATAAAAATCATAAATTTGGTACAAGTGATGGTTTTTCTACACATAATGAAGAGACTACAAAAGAATTGTGAAAGGTACGTTATTTTTTATAGTATTCGTAACATTAAACCTAAGATCCTTGATTAGAATGAGGTTTAGGATCCTTAAGACATAATACATATTTCATATTCTAGTAAAGAGGTTTTATGTAATAAGTTAATGAATATTAAGTAAATGTTTAAGAATAATTTTGGTGGAATTAAGTAACTATATTTTGGAATTCATAGATTATGTTATATAAATAATGAAAAATATATGTATTTTCAGTATAAAATTTTATTAAGGATTTAAAAGGACTTAATGAATGGTTATTATGAAATATAATAGTGATTTCAGGGAAATGTGATATTTTGATTAAGGTAAGGTAAACCATAATTAGTTCCCGACATTGAGATACTGGTGTTTGCATAAATATATAATGGATATGAATAAGTAAATTGGACTTTATTGATTTCCTTGGAACTAAGTAAGGATTTTTTGATAGATGGATTATGCTATCACTAATGAATTATATATCATTTTTGGATTTAGGGAATATAACCAATTCACTTTGGAATAAGGAAGAATACGTGATTCCCAAAATTATTTATGGTAATTTTGGTTAAAACATTATTTTAAGAGAATATATTATGAGGTGATTTACATTTTTTGGAATGTGACCACCTCGTGCTACTTTGTGACATATGGGGAAACAATGTAATTCAAATTTTGAGAGTTAATTTAAAAGTTTGGTATTTTCATCTTTAGAATGATTATAGGGTATTTTTTATGGAAGGTCTGTATTAAACATCAGATCCAGTCAGTAAGCTTATTGTTTTATCTTTCTATATGAGTTTTTATATATATTGGAAAACCTGTTACAAAAATGTGGTGTTGATCATAATTCATGGGATGGAATATTAAGTATCTCATACTCAGTTGGTTGTTCAAGAATAAAAAATACACATTTATTTTTAGAGAGAGAGGTGAAGTAGAAATTGGTCTATGCATGACCAAAGGGTGAGATTTCACTTATAAAAGTGAATGAAATATTGTACGTATGAATTTCTATGAAAATTATTCAACCATAATGAATTTATCATGAAATAGAAATGGTTATCCTAGTATAGTCTTCCCCAATTAATCAAATGGTCCCATATATAGTCACTGATTTAGAGATTTCTGATTATTAACTTTAACCAAACCACGTTCAGTATTATTCACTTCTAGAATGTGAGGGGATGATTTTTATTCAATGTCCATGCTTTCAGATTCCACCTTTGTTCTCATATGTGGGACTATCATGATAAGTTAATTTGGGTAACTATTATAGTTCCTACTTTCCCTTTTTATTGGACGTTTTTTTATTCATTTTTAGGATGGGTGCTTCTATGAATAAATATGTTAAGTATTAAACTATTGATAACCCAGATAAATTTTGAGGGAGAAATTCAGGTTATAGGGGGTCGAAAGTTACACCCCAAGATTTTGTGAAATATTTCATTTCCAAATTAATTTATCTTTTCAACGAATTTCATTTCATGTGACACTGAAAATAGTAATATATATATATATATATATTAAAACACTAATTAAAACATTATTTTCACCCACAATACCGACTTTTCTTGAACTACATGCAATCCAAACATTACTTGCACAACAGGAAATACCGACAGAACTCACACTACTGGAAAAACTGAATTGGAATATGATACTTGAAACAACGACTTGTCATACATTACACACAACACCGTCTTGGCATACTAGTTGGTGTATAATACATGAAACACTAACGTAGCATATAATGCCTGAAATACGGTGTTTAAATGGAATATCATTATATATATAATTTAACTGAGATAATTATAACATAACTATTAAAAATAATTATAGGAATAGTAATCACTAATTTTAAAATATTTTTTATAATCTATTTATATAGATAAAACATATTGAAAATGAAAGACAATATTTTAGGTAATGTACTCTTTTGTTAAAAATATTGTTTTATTGAATGAACCACATTTAATAGTATTATTAATTTTAGAATCATAAATAAATTTTATTTTATAAAATAAACATCAATTTTGAATTCATAACATCGAAATTTTAAAAGGGTGAATTTTTTGGATTTTAATAAAATAATGTTTTTGGTGAATATTGAAAAATAAACTTTTTTAGTTAAAAACTACACTTATGTATACTTAATTATTAATGATAAATGATATTATAAATATGTTATAGGATTATTGTAGATAAATATCACATCAATTAATAACATATAATTCATGAGGATAAAGTTCACTTTGAAATAGAATAAAAAACCTGAACAAAATTTTGAACTTTTTCATTCATTAAAAACTATTTATTCCGTATTGTCTATGGGATTATCTATAATCATTAATTTTCTAATTATATTAATATAATTTAAAAAATAATATATAGACCATTCTATTTAGTTTAATATATATATATTCTAATAATAAAATGATAATCTTTGACCCAAATGATTAGTAAAAGTGATTAAAATTAACCACATCAATTGCGGCCAAATTAATCTTCATTAGGGAACAAGCCATTAAATTAAGGATCCAAATAAACTAGAAACATGTAAAAACATATTTTATGTCCCTATATATATACCATAAACCATCATTTATTCATTTTGATTGGTTTTTATGAAATATTTAGGAATGAACAGGTGTACAAAAAATGTTTTCCTAAAAATTCCACAAGAGTCCTTTTATTTACCTATAAATGGCCACCATTATACCCATTCCTCACACCTATAATACAATTTTTTTTGACCAAAATCGGCCCATATAGACTCCCAAAAATCCACCCTTATACCATGAAGTCTACCTTTCATGAGAAAGCATCTCAAGGAAGTCTTATGGCACAAACCAAAACGAGTTACCCAATTTAGAGGTAACATATTCTCTCCCGATCCTCCAATTTATTTTCTTTCTCCGCCACCTCCACACTCATTATTTCATTATAATGTGAATAAACCAGTATCATACATATACTAGTATATTTTTATTCAATCAGTATGATTTAAATTACACACACATCCATCTAATGGACGTTGAACATATTATTTATTTGTAGCGTGAAAAACTTCCTCCTGAAATGATGATTGCTCATTTATCCTTCTCCTACAATCATGGGGGAATCATGATGCAAAATCTGTTTTAATATTTCACATATTATATTTAATATTTATTAAAGCTTATTTATTCCATTAACTACAATATATCTTTACTTTACATTTGGTGTTAATACGATAAACTTGTTTGAGGAAGTGTGGACTACCACCCCCTCAAAAGTGATGTGATTTGTTCACATAGATCATTGAATGTATTAAAGATTTATTTAATGAAATTATATGATATATATGATATATTAATTCTAATATAATAATATATATATATATATATATATTTAATTAACATACTTTCTTTTAATACAATAATAAATATGGAAACAACAATCATGCATACATACGGCATACCGTCTCCATGAACGGTGTATCCATTATCATACACATATACTATATAGATTTTTATAATAATTATATAATCTATATACCTGATATTTATTTTATATTTTACATTCTTCAATCATGATATAAGTAAAAGGACTTATGATATAACCAATTAAGACACATGTGATGAACAAAGCGAACATAACCTGTAGTGAAACATTAACATAGGATCATTAACAAGAGGGTAATATAAGGTTATAATAAAATTATACATTTTATTATTTATAATAATTTTCGTTTTAAAAATATTTAACTCAAAAAATTTATTTATTATATAGTAAACGTGCATTATTACAGAGAGATTCAATACACCAGGAAAGGGGATTTCGTATCACTTTTAATTTCTATGAGATATATGTCATGTTCACTGCTCTTACCATTGTTGTGGTGTATGTGATTACCATGGTAGTTTTATATGTATATTATACTTAAATATATGGGTATTCACATGACCATTTTTGTCTTTATTTCATGGGATGTATGTTTCAAAAGTCACCAAATTGTTAAGAATGTTTTTTCTCAATTTTTCTTCATTGAGACTCATGTTTTATTATTCACCTATACACTTTATAGAGGTGCATATACATCCATTTTACATGAAATAACATAAATATAAATATTTTATTGATATTATGTCTTCAAAAAAATAGTTTCCAAGATTATTATAAAATTATACTATATGATTTAAAATGAATTTTTACCCTTTTTGTCTTCTACAATTATAATCAATGGAATATTCTTGTATCTTTCCAAAAATTGAACTTTTCTATCCTTTTTTTACGGTGAAAAAGGAATGTACTTTTTATCTCACATGACATGTATTAATTTACCCACCATCATTTTAAAAAATCTTACATTTCATTTTTAAAAGGGTTAATCTTTAAGAAAACGTTTTAAAATATATTTTCAATGAAAATGGTTTTCATAAATTTTCAATACTTTTTATTATTTTTCATGAAAAAAGGTTTTCAAAATTATTTCATACCATCATGATAGGTTTTCATGATATTTTCTATGAAAATTATTTTTAAATGGTTTTATGTATTAAACCTTCTCTTTCAATCATAAAGGGATATTTTCCTTAAGATACATTTATGAAATATGATTCCAAATTATTTCCAGTCTTAAATTACATATATTGATGTAACTCTTGTATTTCAAGGAAACAATCTAAAGGTACCCCTATTATCCTTTCGATGAATGGGTTATGCTTAAATTGATGGTATTTATTTAACCAATTTCTCTTCCATGGGTAGATTTTTTAGGAAATATGTTTCATTTCTATGAGTTCCATGTATACGAATCCTAATTAATTAGGAAGAATATGATTTGATGAAATGGTTATAAAACCTAACTCTTTTCCATAGGTAATTATGTGATGAAATATTAATGATACCCGCTTCATTTAATGGGTTATGATTTGATGTTTATAGAACACATCTTTTTTCGCGGGTCATGATATGATAATTGTTTTGGGGAACATGCATGTTCTATTTTATTATGTGACATGTGGGATCTATATCTCTCTCAAATGAATTGGGTAATTATATATGTTTTATGATGTCAAAGGATACATGAGAGGAAATCCCATGCCCAAAATACAAGTTAAAAATGGAGAACATGACAATCTTGAAACTAGGGTGTGCATGGGAGAACATCCCAATTCCAAAATAATAGGGTACATGGGAGGACATCTGAATCCCATAATAAGAGGGAACATAAGAGAACATCCCAGTCCTAAAATAATAGGGGGCAAAAGAGTACATCCCAATCCCTAAACATGAGGATACTTGAGAGGGAATTCCACACCAAATGCTGGTACATGGGTGATTAACCGAAGCCTAATATGTTAGAAAGGTCTTGGTAGGTCACCATCACTAAGGGTTTTTATATGTGTTTTCCACAATACCATGATTCATTCCTATGTTATGATCTCATGTATTATATTCGCTATTTACTTATTATTCATGTCTTACACATATCCAATCTTTATTATGATCTCTGAAATATATGGTATGACCTTAAAATGTTATGCTCGTGTTCCATACCCTTTTGTTCGTCTTGTGCTTACACATTTTGTTTATTTACCCTTACTGAGTATATGTTCTCACTCCTTTATTTTGTTCCAACTCCCAAGGATACGAAGATATGGTTTAGGTATATATTATAATATTTTATATCTTTATGGGAAATGTTGAAGATCATTCCCATGGTTAGATGCTTTTTCTTTAATGTTTCCAAAGACACTAATCTATTATGGACCATAAGAATGTATTTCTTCAATGTACTAAATATTCTCCTAAAATGATTTAATATCCTTGAATGTTAATCTTGGATATTTATATAGATGAATAAAAAATAAATTCTAGTTGTTTTGAGATTACGGTCTCATATTCAGATCAATTTTGAGTGTATTGTGGAATGATTGTCTGATGAAAATGTCTACATAAAATTTTTGTTTTCAGGTGTAACAATTGTGAAAATATTGATTCAACTACATCTAAAATAAATATTTTGGGAATGAATACTACTCATTGTATGTATTATTATGTGATAATGTTGTGGGATATGCTTGTGTAATAATCCTATGTGGTGTGATATTGGTCAGTCAATTGTTCAATGATGTAACTATTAGTAGGGATCTATGATTGAGTTGAGAAGCTAATGGACACCATTGTTTATGGCCTTATGGGTTACTAATAGTCAAAACTGGTTCAATAATTATTTTTATTTCAACAAAAATTGAAGCATGTAAGTTCTTATGTAAATATGGGTTCAATAATTCATGGGAGTATAGATCAAGGATGATATATGGTATAATAGGATAATTTTAAGTACCCGACCAGTCATTGAGCTGTGATCTTGTTAAAATATTTGAAAACCCCCCCTTTTTAGACCCTTGATGAAGTGTTATAATGGGTGTGGGGGACTCTATGAATTTTGAGATGTTTGTTACTTTAATAGGGTATGCCACCGAGGGGCTACCATGCAAACATGTAGCCAACGCAGGCCTACTAACTATAAATGACCATCTACTTGAGGTGTAGTCCCAATTGATCATTTGTGGGTAGGGGGGGGCCTATATACCATTTCTATGTGGTAAAGTGGTCATTTTTTATAATTTTCTCACTTTATTCATAATTTTTTTACTATATTTGGCCATTTATAGTGAAAAAAATCCCTCATCTTCCTCTCAATTGCAATGGTGATCACCTTCTATTTCATGGTTGATTATCCTTTCGTTGAAGGTGAGTAGATTCCAAATGTCTTTTTAATGGTTTTATCCTTCCTTTATACATGTTATTTACTTCCTTTTTAGTTATCATAATTTTTGAATAATATAAAATATTTTCAAGTATTTGGTTAGATACTTCATTTTCTCTCATTTATTCCCCATCAATAGGATGATAATAAAAAATGCCTTCTTCGTCATCCCTGGAGAATGCACCCAACGCGCCACCGCTTTTTTCAAATTTCCGAGTCGTAGGGCTTCCCGCTGCTTGCCCGCCGGAGACCCTCCCAGCCAAAGCGCCCTCCGTTCCAGTTCCCCGCGAAGGGGTAGGCCCTTCTCCTCCGCCCCCTGGGCCCGGCTCGTTCAAGGAGGCTCTTTGCAGTTCGGTGCGCGATGTTCTTCCTCCCTGCTTCCCGGAAGTCAGCATCCCGGATCCGAAGATCTCTCGTGATGTTGGTGGTCTCTCCCTGGTGTTCCCTGCATCTGCCTTTGTCGAGGCGGAGGCTTGCTTAAAGTGGACGCTTGTGGCCCGTTTTGGATCTGCGAAGCCCTCCTTAGCGGCCTTCAAACGCGTTGTTCTCTCTTGGGGCCTCCTCTCTGCAGTTCAGATCTCGGCTTTTCACATGAAGTCCTTCTGCCTTGTTATGTCCTCGGAAGCGGATTTTTTACAAGTGTGGTGTAGGGCTCCTCGTGTGTTTGGCCGATGGAGTTTCAGTTTGTCTCGCTGGTCTTGGGCTGTGCACAGGGGCAAGGAAAATCCGATGGCTGCGGTATGGATCCATCTTCCAGGACTCCCTCTTCCTTTCCAGAATGGGGGGTTCCTCAGAGCGATTGGAGATGCTCTTGGGGGGTTTCTGTGCTCTGATGCCAGATCTTCTAGTGGTGAGGATTTCTCTGTGGCTCGTTTATGTGTGGAAATGGACACTTCTACCCCCCCGCCGGACAAGATAGCGCTGTGTATTCAGGATGGAACCTGTTGGAACCAGGAGATCCTCTACCCTGTGTTTCCCCGGTTTTGTTCCCATTGCTTGTTGCAGGGACATTCTATTCAGGTGTGTCGAAATCAGCGACAAGGAGAATGGCGTCGGCCTTCTAAGAATTCGCCCCTTAGGAACAAGGTGCTGGATCGGCCTCGACACCCCCCTACTGAGGTCCTGCAGAGGAACTCCTTGGTTTCTGTTGGTGGCCCAAGGCAGGATCCTTCTCCCAGTGGTCTGGATACAGCTCTGTCCTCGGGCGATGATCAGGAGGGTGTCGCGGTTTTCTGTAAGGATCTTGTTCCCTTTATTCCTAAAGGTGGTCTTTCCCCTCAGGATGGTATGAGCTTGGTCGTTCCCGGTCTCTTCTCAAAGCCGATGCTTAGTATGTTCTGGGAGGAGTGTCTGCAGGGGTTAAGTCCCTACCTTTCAGGTCTTCTAGCGCTGTCGCCCCTGCTCTCTGTATCGCCCAGCGGTTTTCCTGCAACTTCAGTGGATCTTTCAGTGGTGGATCAGTTTCATTGTAATGGTCTCTCTGAGGCCTCCCCCAAAGGCCTGGGTCAGAAGTTGCAGTTGGCAGATCAAGCTTCTTCTTCCCCCGCTCCAGAGGAGTCTCCCCTGCCTGATCCCAAGGTTCGAGATAGGTCCAAATCTTGCCCAGTTGGTCCTGGATCCTTGGAAAGTATGAAAGTGTTTAACCATGAGGGAGTTTGTACTCGCTCACAAGCAAGGAGTCGCAAGGAGAGCCCACTCTCCTATTTCAAGATGGCTACTAGCTCTGGGGCCAAGGCCAGAGCTCTTTCCTTCCAATGACTCCTATCTTAATCTGGAATGCCCGCGGTCTCGGTGCCCGGGTTAAAACTGATTTCATTGCCTCTGTTATGAGAGAACATAAGGCGTCAATTGTTTCCATTATTGAACACAAGCAGAACCCAACTAAAATTCAGGAGTTCACATGGAAGATCAAGATGCATGGCTGCTTGCAAGATGATCCAACTAACAAACATATCTGGATTTTTTGGAACAAGAACACCTCTGTTGAGATGGTGCATGCTGGGGATCAATTTATCACCACAAAGGTGTGTACAGGTGATATCAGCTTCTTCATGACCTTTGTTTATGGGAGCTGTGACCCTCTTCAAAGGGCTAAGCTTTGGAGTGAGCTTAATGGTTTTCTCCCGGGAAACTTACCTTGGTTTGTTGGAGGGGACTTCAATATTGTTGCCAATCCAGAGGAGTGGAAAGGGCGAGGACCTTTTCAGAGAACTGCCAGTAGAGAGTTCACACAGTTCGTGGCTGGGAAAGGTCTTATGGACCTGGGATACTTAGGTGACTGTTTTACCTGGTGTAACAACCAAAGGGGTTCGCACCGTTCATGGAGCCGCCTGGATAGGTGTTTGGCCAACTTGGAAGCCATTTCTAAATTCTCTAACACTAAGGTGCGTCATTTGGTCCGTGGAATCTCTGATCACTCCCCCCTTTTGGTTTCAATTTCGGATGGGCAGGATTATCGGGAGAGGTTTCATTTTCTCCAACAGTGGGTTAGCAAACCAGGTTATCAGGAGCTAGTTGGTCGTCTTTGGAACTCTCCGGGACAAGGTAGCTTATGGATTTCCATTCATAATAAACTGAGGCGTCTCAAGACTCTTCTCCAGTCGTGGGCAAAAGATATCCCTCGGGCCGACAGTGAGATTGATGGTGTTGTGCAGGAGGTTGAAAGTCTTGAAGCATGGTTAGAAGAAGTGTGGGATGACCACTCCTTTGAGGAACTTGCTAACAGGAAGGAAATTCTTGCTGAAATGCTCTTGTCCCAGGAACGACAGGCCAGGGAAACTGCAAGAATTAAATGGCTCAGAGAGGGTGATAAAAACACTGCGTTTTTTCATGCTTGTATCAAAGAGAGAAAGAGACCTATTAAGCCCAATATTCTTTTGGAAGATGGATCTTATACGGATGACAGGGATGTTGTGGGAGGTATGGCTTACTCCTATTTCAAGGATCTGTTGGCTGGTTCCAATACTCGTATGCCCAATGGTTACTCAGGAAGGGACAATGGGTTTTTTGAGATTATTGATAATTGTGTCTCTGACCAGGAAAATGAGAGGTTGAGTTCAATTCCGGAAGAAAAGGAGATCTACACAGCCATGATGAACCTTCACCCAGATAGCGCCCCGGGACCAGATGGTTTTCCGGGCTCCTTCTATAGAGGCTCGTGGGCTGTCGTTAAGGAGGATATCATTTCAGCTATTCAGGACTTTTTTAGGGGAGGTAGCTTGCCGCGGGTTGCTTGCGCCACCACTATGGTCCTTATTCCTAAAAACAGGATCCCTTCTTCGATCATGCATTACAGACCGGTGAGCATGTGCAACTTCCCTTATAAAGTCCTCGCGAGTGTCATTAATGCAAGGCTGTCTATTCATCTTCCACAGTGGATTTCCATGGAGCAGCATGGTTTTGTGAGGGGTCGGTCTATCCAAGGGGCCATCGCCCTTGCACATGATATGATAAGGGATATTAACTTTAAAACCCGGGGATCAAATGTTGCTATCAAATTAGATATGAATAAAGCCTATGATCGTGTGGAGTGGGGCTTCATCAATAAGGTTCTGGCTAACATGGGCTTTTCTCCCTGGAATATTGACCTTCTCTTTAGATGTTTCAGCTCTCCGTGGATGGCAGTTTCATTCATGGGGAAGTCCTATGGCTTCTTCAAATCCAGTCGCGGCCTCCGTCAAGGGGACCCTTTGTCCCCCAGCATTTTCATCCTCACTCAGGAGGTCTTGAGCAAGCTCATCTATAGGAGCATCAATAATGGAGATATTTTGGCATACCGGAGGCGTATGAGGACTACGCCCATTTCTCACCTTATGTTTGCAGATGATACTCTTGTGTTTATTAATGCTGGAAAAAAGTCTATCGATGGGTTGAACAGGATTATGGAGGAATACTGCCACTGGAGTGGACAACTTATCAATAAAGAGAAAAGCTTCTTCTTTATCTCCAATAAATGTTCTTCCAGTCGGATTTCGGATATTCAAAACAATCTTACCATGCAAAGAGGCTGCTTTCCCATGCAATATCTTGGGGCTCCTATTTCCCCTAGCAGACTTCGGATTCGGGACTTCGATTTCCTTATCAATAAGATCGCGGACCGCATCCACAACTGGAAAAACAGGTACTTATCTTTTGGTGGCCGTATTGCTCTCATTAATAGTGTGTTGTTGGCTACTCCAGTTCATGCTCTCTCTGCGGTCATGCCTCCGAAAGGTGTCATTAACAGCATTGACAGACTTCTTGCTGGGTTCATTTGGGACCCTCTGGCCGAAAGGAAAAGACACTGGGCAGCCTGGAGAAGAGTGGCTCGGCCTGCTAAGGAAGGTGGTATTAATGTTCGAAGTTTGGATGACACCCTTAGAAACATGCAGGCTAAACTTGCTTGGGAAGTTGTGGATCAGAGTACACTTTGGGGGAAAACTATGCACCCTCTGTTTTTCCAGCAGTCCTCGGTGGCGGGACGAGGCTCTTCTCTGTGGCCCAATATGCTGCTCCTCATTTCTGAACTTATGGGTCACTCGCAATGGATTATTGGAAGGGGCGATATTTCTTTCTGGCATAACATCTGGGCGGGGAAGGCGCTTGGCTTCCCTGGATGTCCAGCTCCCACTATCACGTTTAGGGAAGCAAGTGCACACCCGACTTTCATTAAAGCGGTGTTGGACGAGGAACAATAGGACCTCTTCAACCTCATTGTCTTATCGCAGGATCCGGACAGATGTGTGTTCTCTCCTTCCACAACGGGGATCTTTTCTGCACGAGATTTCCGTCGCACGCGGGGAACGTCTGAAGCTCAGGATACTTGGAATGAAGTTCTGTGGCCCAAGGTGGCTCCCTCGAAATTTTGTTTCCTGTTATGGAGAATCAGGAACCGCGCCATTCCCACAGACGAAAACATCAAAAAATGTGGAATCCATCTTGTTTCTCGGTGCGCCTGCTGTACAGTTTACAACGAGGAAACGGCGGAGCACCTCTTTTTCTCTGGGGAATGGGCGAATGCTGTTTGGAGTTTCTATGGGGACTTTACTGGAATTTGTGATCCTAGTCTGGTGGAACTTCCGTTCTTTGACAAGTGGTTTCATGGGTCGGGAGCCAGAGGGCCGGAAAAAACAGCTCGCGCCTTGATTCTCCTTGCTGGGTGTTGGTCCATATGGCAAGCCAGGAACAAGCTCAGACATGAGGGGCTACGGTCTACGGGTAAGTCTCTCATCATCAGGTCGAAAAATATTCTCATTGATATGGCTCATCTTCTCTCTAACTGGCGGGATGCTCCATCCTTCAGCTGGATGTTTTCCATTCCTCATGTTGTCCAGCAGAGAGATGGTTTTGACAGAGGTCGCTGGGTTAGATGGAGTCCCCCTATCAGGGGTTTTAAACTCAATATTGACGGGTCCTGCTATATGGGAGTTCTGAATGGGGGTGGGGTTGTCCGGGATTCACGGGGATCGGTCCTCATAGCCTTCTCCTCCCGGTTAGGACATGGCTCCTCTCTTCAAGCCGAAGCCAAGGCCATGCTCACAGGTATCAGCCTTTGCCACCAGCAGGGATTAGATTTAGCTGAAGTTGAAACATATTCAAAAATTCTGCATGATGCTTTGAAGGATATATGCTCTACTCCATGGTCTATCATCTATATTATCAGAAAGTGTAAAGGTATTCTCTCCAATGATACCAAAATCAGCCACACCTGGCGTGAGGGTAACCAAGTGGCTGATCATCTTGCTTCTATGGAAGTCCTTGGTCCCGATCCGATTTGCCTGCATGACATTTCCACTTTGAAGCCTGAAGGTGTTAACTTGATCAAAGGGGATGCCCTTGGCTTGCATCATTTTAGACCTCCTTAGGGTGCTCTGTTTGTATCTCTTCGTTGTATGGTTTTCTCCTTCTTAATAAAAAATTAACTTATGATGATGAATAGGATGATAATAGATGATTTTTTTTTCCTTTTATGGATATGGTAGGTGGTAAATGTGATTTTCAATAAATTTTTTCCCATCATATTGTTTTTTTTCATTTATGATTTCATAATCCATTAGGTTCAATTCCAAATAATTATTTTCAACCTTTAGTTCCCCTTTTGAAATATTGGAAGCACCATTGGGTTTAGAAAAAATATTTTTTCTTGGTGATTAACTTTATTAATGATATTAAAAAATGGATTTGTATTGTTCCTATTAAATCATATAATGGATGGGTTTTTTATATTACCCTTATTTATAAGGTGATTAACTTGTAATTTTGGTATGCATTAATGACCCTTAGGTTAAGATAATGGAAATCATAAAATAAGATGTAGGATTATCCAAAGTGTTCAATCATGTATTGAAATGTTAAATTTTTGTGAATTAAAATTATTGGATGATTCTATTTTTTAAATTCTTGAAATTATGGTGAGTGTAGAATACCATCAAATTTTCATAAAATTCAATTAGAATTTTATTATTGTGGAATTTCTTAGGAAATCCTTGGATTCCACTAAGAGACTCATTTGAATTGGGAGAATGAATACTAACAAGGATTCAATGAGGTAGAGATTTATTACATTCCATGATCAATAAATTTGGATATGTATGTATTTATTATTATGAATTACATGGGGTGGATCCTATTTGGATTGTAACACCCCAAGCTTCCACTGTACGTTTCCCTTCGAATAATGCAATAGCGTGTGTTGTACGCAACCTCGAGCTCTAACACACACCACAACTAATTAAACTACCCGTTGTGAATAGTAATACCTACTTTTTGAAATTTTATAAATTTTATTTATCAAAATGGACTTCATTTTTGGATTCGGAATATTGAAATTATCCTATGTTGAATTTTTGGTATTTTTCTCAAAACTTCTAAATTTTTATGAATAGTGAAAAATACTTAAAAACAACTTTTTTAATCAAAATAATTTACAGCGATAAATTATAATATTTAGTGGTTTTAAAGTATAATTAGAATATATTTTTACCATTTTATCCAATGGTGGTCATTAGAATTAATTTAACATTGAAATTGGACATAAACAATTGCCAAACTTTTGATATAAATTGTTTCTTAAAAACACGCTATTTGTTGTAACAGCGGGAATTAATTATAAAATTAATTAATACAACTTATATGTTTGTAATTTTGTAAAATAGACATCATTTTTGAATTCGGAATATCAAATATAGCTTAGGGTGAAATTTTGGCCTTATTCTGAAAAACTTCAATTTTTGATGAATAGTGAAACCACTAAGTGGTTGTTAAAAACTGATTTTTCGTTAAAATGAAATATTACCACTTCTGTGATTTGATTTTCAAAAATCCGACATACATGGTTTTAATTAAGAAGTAAAATGTGGTTCAATGAGATTAAAATAATTTTTTGGTGAATAGTAACTTTTAAGTTCTTAATCGCGATTAGAGGTAATTAGTGTAGTTTAAGGTACAAATAATGTTTTAATAATATTAGATGAGCATGACACTTTTCCTACTACTATTTGATGAGTCATGGCCGACCAAGACAACCCATTGGTCAACTTGGGGACCCCATGGAGCCACTTTAGTTGGAAAATGACATTAATATATATTTATTTAATGTTAAAATTAAATTGACACAAACATGAGTTATTTTACTAAAACAGTTTTTAAGTGTGGTTACACAAGTCCAAATTTTGACTATAAATATTCATTAGAAAGCTAAAAAGATTTACTACATCATAGTATTTGTTTTATAATTTTTATACATTAAATAAGTTAAATTATTTATGACATCATTATGATGCAGCGATGACCTCATTATTTAACGATTTAAATAAAATGAGAAGATAATGCAAAATCCAAGGCTTACAATTGTCCAAAGCCTATTGGATGAGGAGATTTAGAAACCTTATCACCTTATCCTTGAATTATATAAGTGTGGGACATTTATAATCCGAAAAGCATTGTGAAATAATGTAACATTTCAATCTTTCCAAAAGTGCCCCTCCTCTCCTCTTATAAAAGGCCCCCACCTCTACCGCCTTATTCACACTTCCAAGCCTTTTGGTTCGGCCAACCCCTTCCCAACTACTCTCCCAACTTCTATCCCTTCATCCTAGAAGCTTTACTTTAGTCAGAAAGCCATCCTAAGGAGTCCTTTTGATCAAATCAAAAGGAAGAACCCGAAGAAGAGGTAACATTTTCATCACCCTCTTTCAAGTTTCTTTCTTCTTCCACTCCCTCTTTGTTTATTATTTCAATTTTAAAATTATAACTCCATTATCTTCTATATACTGTGATGTTATTATAAATATGGAACAACCATATTCAGTATTATACCCATCATTTGAATGACATGTCACCAGACGTGCGTACGTACGGCTTACCGTCTCCACGTCGTGGTGTAATTGTTATTCAATATATTATTATTTAGATGGGTATAATAATGATATGTAATTCATGTAAATAATAAATATAACATGATAATGATTCTGTATATATGATATACTATCCAATTATATATTATTTAAATATCAAAATAATGATATTGTCGCTCGTGCGTACGTACGGACTACCGTCTCCACGAACGTGATGAGATTCATTCTACGTCATATCCATTCAAGTATAATTACCATTTGATGATTTAAAAATAATGTTTAAGGAAATGATATCATTATGGATATGAATAAGATACAACCTATCCATGAAAAACACGACTTACGTAACAAAACATATAAAAGAAAACGAGTAAGTTAACACCCGAAACAACGATAAATCTAAGATATTGTTAACAAAGCAATGTTAAAAGATCATATATGATATCATATGAATGTATATGATTCTTGTATAATTTAATAAAAATTATTTCACCATTATACAGGAGGTTAACCTACCCCAACCAAGGAAAAGTACAAGGTAAGGGTTTACTTCACAACCTCTTCATTATCCAAGGTTGTTTATACATAATTATCTACTAGGACATTATTATGATCCACATCCATGTTTTTTTAAAAAAATGTTTTTAAAAACATTTTTCCTATTAAATGGAAAATGGGTTAAAGTCATTTATACCCTTATATGTTTTTGAAAGGAATCTTACCGTCGTTTTCCAAACAATGTACTTTTTGACCTTTTTGACAAATTTAAGGTAAGAATGTTTTTTTAAAACTTATACGGCGGGTGCGGCTATTTTCCGCCATTATAACTTCATTGAAGCACCCCTTACAATCTTATAATAATATTTTCAAAGTAAATGTATTATTATGGGACTTTTTAATGATTTAAAAAAAGAGATATATTTCTCTCAAATAGCTTTGATTTGATCCATGTCAACATCCTTTGATGGGTTTTAAGTTTATTTGAAATTGATTTATGATACAAAACATCCATTGAGAATTTTGTGAAACATTTGACTAAGGATGTGTTATTTTTATACCATCCATAGTTTATGGAGAAACTGTTGACATTTCGTATTCTAGTTTTAATACGGATACTTATGTTATGTGTAAACCTATTCATATGAGGAATGTATTGGACTTAATAAGTGACGGGTGGAGCCCGCTATAGATCCTCGATGCATCGGTAGGTCTCATGAGACAACTAGACGTGGAATTGTCTGAGGCCCTTTCCCAATTTGATTTATGGTTTTGGCCGAGGCCTTAATCATTTTAGACGTCTTGGCCGAGGCCTTGACAAAATGTTTCAAAAGGTCTGGCATTATACATTTCCTCATTATGAAAGTGGTTATTGATATTTCATGTGATTATTCGTCTAGTAGAATATCCATGTGAGTAAGTAATGGCATTATTTTATTTTACTTTTTCCATATTATGTTGAAGTTCAAGTTCAATAAGGCTTTTGTTTTAGTTATACATTGCCTTAAATGCTTATGTTTTCTTATAAAAGCTTCCGCAATATTGTTATCCTTACTGAGCATCTGAGCTCACCCCTTTCAATCTTTAAATATTTTCCAGGATGTGAAGAAGTGTATTATGACTGACTTGCATGAATAGTCAGTGAAGATATGAGTGTGGAATATGAAGACCATGCTATTGTAGTTTGTTTAATTTTGATGTAATGAAAGACTTATGAATGTATCTAGTGTTTCCAAGGCTACTAAACTAATCGGTCTTTCGAGACTTGATCTTTTGTGATCATGCCAATGTTATGAAGTAATGCACCGACTCTGGGTAGCTGGGGTCGGGGCGTTACAGTTGGTATCAGAGGCAGTTTAGTACTAACCTTGGAAGCTAGATTTAGATAAACTCTGATTAGAGCACATATCCCGAAGATAGACTTTGAGGATTAGTATAGAAGAACTTCCTAGAATTTTGGTATTGTAGAGATGTTGTGAGTTTTCCGAGCAATACATCCCTGTCTGGATACGAGCAGGTAGAGGCGAATCTGGCACAGATGTACCTATGGGTAAAACCCGAAAACACCGCTTTGAGCTAGACTCGAACGAGAATTGGTGCACGACAACGGGCCTTGCTGCACTCTTGGTTACGACACTCCTGGGGGATATGCTTTGGTTAATTCCCATTTTATTTACAAACCACTATGAAGGGTTGCGAGTATATACTTCCTCAAAGAAATTTTTTTTATAATTATGGATTATATCCATAATTAGTTCAATTTATGTTAAGTGTTTTACAAGTATGGAATTATGTATTTTGATTCATGAACTAATCTAGTTTATGCCATTATTTAGAAATGGCGCCTAGTGGAAGGAATTGAAACTGTATCAATGCACGCACTCCGTGTAGGGACTTCCCTCCTGCTCAGGATAATTATGGTGGATCTAGTAATACAACTGGTGCTGATCAGCTTCTCACCGTACTGGGAAAACTCACGCAGGTTATGAATAACAACCTTACTCGTATGGAGCACCCTGATCCGCAACGTGGAGGATCAATGCTAGACCGTTTCATGAGGCAACAACCGCCAACCTTCAATGGGAGTACAAATCCTATAGTAGCTGAGCAATGGATAAATTCCTTTGAGAAAATATTCCATGCCTTGGGGAGTATTGAAAGGGAGAATGTTGTCATGGCAGTTTACCGCCTCACTGGAGATGCCGATCAATGGTGGTCACTAATTCAAAACACAAAGGAAGATGATGAATTAAAAAACATGGAATGGCAGGAGTTCAAAGAGCTGTTCTTAGAAAAATACTTTCCTCGAGACCATCGAGCGGATATGGAAAGGAAATTTCTGAGTCTGAGGTAGAAGGAGGATGAGAATGTCACAAAGTATGAGGCTAACTTTACAAGGTTAGCAAGGTATACTGCAGATTACATACGTAACCCAAGAAGTAAGACTGATTGTTTCTTTGATGGGTTGAAACCATTTCTCCGTCGAGCTTTAGTATCACAAACCTTCTCTTCATACGAAGGTATTGTCTCGTGCGCTATCAAGAAGGAAAAGGAATTCTCTAAGTCTTATGACTTTAAATCAAAGCAAGATAAGAAGAGATCCGCTGAAAACTCTGGGAAAGGAAATAAGGAAATAGGGAAGAAGGGTAGAAATGAATTTCCACCCTGTGATAATTGTGGTAGGAAGCACCCTGGTGCCTGTCTAAAAGGAAAAGGAGTATGTTACAAGTGTGGTGAAAAAGGCCACCAAGCTCATGAATGCAAGGGAAAGAAAGCGACTGTCAACGTGGAATGTTATAATTGTAGAGAGAAGGGACATTATGCAAATGAATGTCCTAAGCGTCAGGGGAACTTACCTCAGAAGAGGCCAAGGGATCAAGGCCAGGCTTATGCTATCACTACTGCTGAGGTGGAAGCTCCGAAAGACGTGGTGGCAGGTAATTTAATGGTTTCCTCAAGTTTAGAAAATGCATTATTTGATTCTGGATCATCGCATTGTTTCATATCGTCCCAGTTTGCTAAGAAAATTAGATATTTCCAATTTGATTTAACAAGGGAGTTGTCAGTCAAAACCCCTAAGGGAAGTATTGTTGCAACAAAGTTTTGTCAATTAGTTCCCATTAGAGCACCTAAATGTTCTTTACCTGCTGATCTCATCGTCATACCCATGATTGAATTTGATATAATCCTCGGTATGGATTGGCTTTCAGACCATGATGCAAAAATTTATTGTAAGTGGAAAGAGGTTACGATTCATGATGATGATGATAAGGAACACCTTATCTTTAGAGAAGAATCATCGCCACATAATTCTTATCTGGATCCACCCCCAGTAGCTCAACTAAATTCAATTATTGGGGAGGAAGAGAAGGAAATTACTGAGGATGAGGAAAGGAATATTCAAATAGAGGATGTACCGATTGTGAGAGAATATGTTGATGTGTTTCCGGAAGATTTACCTGGACATCCTCCAGAACGAGATGTTGAGTTTTCCATTGATTTAATTCCTGGATCAAGGCCCATATCGAAGTCCCCTTATAGAATGGCCACTGTGGAATTAGTTGAACTAAAGAAACAACTAGAGGAATTGAGTAATAAGGGATTTATTCGCCCTAGTGTTTCTCCTTGGGGAACCCCTGTTCTTTTTGTTAAGAAGAAAGATGGATCTATGAGGTTGTGCATTGATTATAGGGAGATCAATGCTATAACAATAAAGAATAAGTATCCCCTACCTCACATTGATGATTTGTTTGACCAACTACATGGAGCTCAATACTTTTCAAATATTGACCTTCGGTCTGGATACCATCAGTTGCGTGTGAAGAAGGAAGACGTTCCAAAGACAGTATTTCGAACAGGGTACGGGCATTACGTGTTTACAGTAATGCCTTTTGGATTGACTAATGCACCCTCTGTTTTCATGGATCTAATGAATAGAGTTTTCAAGGAATATCTTGATGAGTTTGTAGTGGTATTTATTGATGATATCTTGGTATACTCCAAAAGCCACGAAGATCATGAAAATCACTAACGCATTATCTTGAAGACTCTTAGAAGACATGAATTATATGGGAAATTTAGCAAGTGTGAATTCTGGCTTCATGAGATTTCTTTTCTTGGCCATATTGTCTCTAAGGATGGAATTTCTATTGATCCTTCTAAAACCAAGGCAATCCATGAATGGCCAGCACCAACAAGTATAACTGAGGTACGCAGTTTTATTGGTTTAGCAGGTTATTATCGACGTTTCGTTCAGAATTTTGCAAGATTGGCTAACCCATTGACAAAGCTCACACGTAAAGGGATTAAATTTGTCTGGACAAAAGAGTGTGAAGAATTTTTTGAAGAACTAAAGAGAAGATTAGTCAATGCCCCTGTATTGACTCTACCATCGGGGAATGATGGGTTTCTTATTTATAGTGATGCATCGAAGAAAGGACTCGGTTGTGTCCTTATGTAGAATGATAAGGTCATTGCCTATGCATCACGACAGCTAAAAATTCATGAGCAAAACTATCCTACTCATGATCTTGAGTTAGCAGCTGTGATCTTTTCTTTAAAGATATGGAGACATTACCTCTATGGTGAAAAATGTGAGATTTATACTGATCACAAGAGTTTGAAGTATATTTTCACACAAAAAGAACTCAACATGAGGGAAAGGCGATAGCTTGAACTACTCAAGGATTATGATTGCACGATACATTACCACCCGGGGAAGGCAAACAAGGTGGCAGATGCTTTGAGTAGAAAAGACCATGGAGTTTTGAATGTGATGAGAATTGAAAGGGTTCCAATTTTCTTGGATCTAGTGAAGATGGACATGGGAATAACTAGGGAAGGTGAAACATCAATGCTTTTTCAAATGGTTTCCAAACCATCATTACTAGAAAGGATTAAGAGTTCTCAGACCAACGATGAAGAATTTCAAAAGAAGATTAAAGGTGTGAATGATGGAATATTGAGGGACTTTGTGTATAAGGATGGAATTTTGAAATTCGGGAAGAGACTTTGTGTTCCCGATATACCTGATCTAAAAAGGGAATTTCTGGATGATGCTCATAGTTCCAACTTCTCTATACACCCTGGGAGCACCAAAATTTATAGAGATTTGAAGGAACATTTTTGGTTGGACAATATGAAGAGGGAGATTGCTGATTTTTTGTCGAGGTGTATGGTTTGTCAACAAGTGAAAGCTGGAAGGCAACATCCTGGTGGAGTATTGCAACCACTTCCCATACCTGAGTGGAAATGGGATAATATTACGATGGACTTTGTCATGGGACTATCAAAGACTCCTAGAAGGAATGATGCAATATGGGTCATTGTTGATCGACTTACTAAGTCAGCACATTTTCTGGCTATACGGGAGGATCTACCACTTGAACGTCTAGCAAGACTATATATTAATGAAGTGGTACGACTTCATGGAGTACCCCTATCGATTGTTTCTGATCATGATCCTCGTTTTACTTCAAGATTCTGGAAAAGTCTTCAAAAGGCCTTGGATACTGAACTTCGTTTGAGCACTGCCTATCACCCTCAAACAGATGGACAATCAGAACGGACTATTCACACCTTAGAAGACATGTTGAGATCATGCTCTCTTGACTTTCAGGGTATGTGGGATCAATATTTACCACTGGTAGAATTTTCCTATAACAATAGCTTTCATTCGAGTATTCAGATGGCACCATATGAAGCGTTATATGGAAAGAGATGTCGTACACCAACCTGTTGGGATGAAGTTGGTGAAAGAAAACTTGTAGGCCCAGAACTGGTGGAGGAAACGGTGGAAAAGGTGAAAGTAATCAAAAATCACATTAAAGCAGCTCAAAGTAGGCAGAAGAGCTATGCCGATAATCGAAGGAAGGATTTGGAATTTCAAGTCGGTGCCCATGTTTTCCTGAGGGTATCTCCATGGAAGGGAGTCATACGTTTTGGTAAGAAAGGTAAATTGAGTCCCAGGTACATCGGACCTTTCGAAATTCTAGAACGAATTGGGGCTGTAGCTTACCGTTTGGCAATGCCGCCAAGTCTCTCCAAAGTTCACAATGTGTTCCACGTATCTCTGTTGAGGAAATACATGCCTGACCCAACGCATGTACTCACCTATGAGGAATTAGAACTGGAACCCGATCTTTCCTATTGTGAAGAGCCTGTCAGGATCCTTGATGTGAGGGAGCAGGTGCTGAGAAACCGGACGACTCGTCTGGTGAAGGTTTTGTGGAGAAATCATAAAATGGAAGAGGCAACGTGGGAACCTGAGGAATTTATGATGAAAAACCACCCGAGCCTTTTTATGCAGTAATACCCTAGAAATTATGAGGACGCAATTATTTGAAGGAGGGGAGAATGTAACACCCCAAGCTTCCACTGTACGTTTCCCTTCGAATAATGTAATAGCGTGTGTTGTACGCAACCTCGAGCTCTAACACACACCACAACTAATTAAACTAGCTGTTGTGAATAGTAATACCTACTTTTTGAAATTTTATAAATTTTATTTATCAAAATGGACTTCATTTTTGGATTCGGAATATTGAAATTAGCCTATGTTGAATATTTGGTATTTTTCTGAGAACTTCTAAATTTTTATGAATAGTGAAAAATACTTAAAAACAACTTTTTAAATCAAAATAATTTACATTGATAAATTATAATATTTAGTGGTTTTAAAGTATAATTAGAATATATTTTTACCATTTTATCCAATGGTGGTCATTAGAATTAATTTAACATTGAAATTGGACATAAACAATTGCCAAACTTTTGATATAAATTGTTTCTTACAAACACGCTATTTGTTGTAACAGTGGGAATTAATTATAAAATTAATTAATACAACATATATGTTTGGAATTTTGTAAAATAGACACCATTTTTGAATTCGGAATATCAATTATAGCTTAGGGTGAAATTTTGGCCTTATTCTGAAAAACTTCAATTTTTGATGAATAGTGAAACCACTAAGTGGTTGTTAAAAACTGATTTTTCGTTAAAATGAAATATTACCACTTCTGTGATTTGATTTTCAAAAATCCGACATACATGGTTGTCATTGAGAAGTAAAATGTGGTTCAATGAGATTAAAATAATTTTTTGGTGAATAGTAACTTTTAAGTTCTTAATCGCGATTAGAGATAATTAGTGTAGTTTAAGGTACAAATATTGTTTTAATAATATGAGATGAGCATGAAACTTGTCCTACTCCTATTGGATGAGTCATGGCCGACCAAGACAACCCATGGGTCAACTTAGGGACCCCATGGAGCCACTTTAGTTGGAAAATGACATTAATATATATTTATTTAATGTTAAAATTAAATTGACACAAACATGAGTTATTTTACTAAAATAGTTTTTAAGTGGGGTTACACAAGTCCAAAATTTGACTATAAATATTCATTAGAAATCTAAAAAGATTTCCTACATCATAGTGTTTTTTAATAATTTTTAGACATTAAATAA
Source organism: Viscum album (assembly GCA_963277665.1). NCBI lineage: Eukaryota > Viridiplantae > Streptophyta > Magnoliopsida > Santalales > Viscaceae > Viscum > Viscum album. Next base: position 967,087,522 of record OY728136.1, read on the forward strand.
ATTAAATTATTTATGACATAATTATGATGCAGCGATGACCTCATTATTTAACGATTTAAATAAAATGAGAAGATAATGAAAAATCCAAGGCTTACACTTGTCCAAAGCCTATTGGATGAAGAGATTTAGAAACCTTATTACCTTATACTCTAATTATATAAGTGTGGGATCTTTAGAATCCGAAAAGCATTGAGAAATAATGTAACATTTCAATCATTTAAAAAGTTCCCCTCCTCTCCTCTTATAAAAGGCCCCCACCTCTACCACCTTATTCACACTTCCAAGCCTTTTGGTTCGGCCAACCCCTGCCCAAATACTCTCCCAACTTCTCTCCCTTAATCATAGAATCTTTACTTTAGTCAGAAAGCCATCCTAAGGAGTACTTTTGATCAAATCAAAAGGAAGAACCCGAAGAAGAGGTAACATTTTCATCACCCTCTTTCATGTTTCTTTCTTCTTCCACTCCCTCTTTGTTTATTATTTCAATTCTAAAATTATAACTCCAGTATGTTCTATATACTGTGATGTTATTATAAATATGGAACAACCATATTCAGTATTCTACCCATCATTTGAATGACATGTCACCATACGTGCGTACGTACGGCTTACCGTCTCCACGTCGTGGTGTAATTGTTATTTAATATATTATTATTTAGATGGGTATAATAATGATATGTAATTCTTGTAAATAATAAATATAACATGATAATTATTCTGTATATATGATATACTATCCAATTATATATTATTTAAATATCAAAATAATGATATTGTCGCTCGTGCGTACGTACGGACTACCGTCTCCACGAACGTGATGAGATTCATTCTCCGTCATATCCATTCAAGTATAATTACCATTTGATGATTTACAAATAATGCTTAAGGACATGATATCATTCTGGATATGAATAAGATACAACCTATCCATGAAAAACACGACTTACGTAACAAAACATATAAAAGAAAACGAGTAAGTTAACACCCGAAACAACGATAAATCTAAGATATTGTTAACAAAGCAATGTTAAAAGATCATATATGATATCATATGAATGTATATGATTCTTGTATAATTTAATAACAATTATTTCACCATTATACAGGAGGTTAACCTACTCCAACCAAGGAAAAGTACAAGGTAAGGGTTTACTTCACAACCTCTTCATTATCCAAGGTTGTTTATACATAATTATCTACTGGGACATTGTTATGATCCACATCCATGTTTTTTTAAAAAAATGTTTTTAAAAACATTTTTCCTATTAAATGGAAAATGGGTTAAAGTCATTTATACCCTTATATGTTTTTTAAAGGAATCTTACCGTCGTTTTCCAAACAATGTACTTTTTGACCTTTTTGACAAATTTAAGGTAAGAATGGTTTTTTTAAAACTTATACGGCGGGTGCGGCTATTTTCCGCCATTATAACTTCATCGAAGCACCCCTTACAAGATTATAATAATATTTTCAAAGTAAATGTTTTATTATGGGACTTTTTAATGATTTCAAAAAAGAGAGATATTTCTCTCAAATAGCTTTGATTTGATCCATGTCAACATCCTTTGATGGGTTTTAAGATTATTTGAAATTGATTTATGATACAAAACTTCCATTGAGCATTTTGTGAAACATTTGACTGAGGATGTGTTATTTTTATACCATCCATAGTTTATGGAGAAACTGTTGACATTTCGTATGCTAGTTTTAATACAGATACTTATGTTATGTGTAAACCTATTCATATGAGGAATGTATTGGACTTAATAAGTGATGGGTGGAGCCCACTATAGCTCCCCGATGCATCGGTAGGTCTCATGAGACAACTAGACGTGGAATTGGACGAGGCCCTTTCCCAATTTGATTTATAGTTTTGGCCGAGGCCTTAATCATTTTAGACGTCTTGGCCGAGGCCTTGACAAAATGTTTCAGAAGGTCTGGCATTATACATTTCTTCATTATGAAAGTGGTTATTGATATTTCATGTGATTATTCGTCTAGTAGAATATCCATGTGAGTAAGTAATGGCATTATTTTATTTTACTTTTTCCATATTATGCTGAAGTTCAAGTTCAATAAGGCTTTTGTTTTAGTTATACATTGCCTTAAATGCTTATGATTTCTTATAAAAGCTTCTGCAATATTGTTATCCTTACTGAGCATCCGAGCTCACCCCTTTCAATGTTTAAATATTTTCCAGGATGTGAAGAAGTGTATTATGACTGACTTGCAAGAATAGTCATCGAAGATATGAGTGTGGACTATGAAGACCATGTTATTGTAGTTTGTTTAATTTTGATGTAATGAAAGACTTATGAATGTATCTAGTGTTTCCAAGGCTACTAAACTAATCGGTCTTTCGAGACTTGATCTTTTGTGATCATGCCAATGTTATGAAGTAATGCATCGACTCTGGGTAGCTGGGGTCGGGGTGTTACATGGATTCATTTAATGTCTTGACATATTGAATGGAACAAAATTATGTCATGGAATCATGAGGGGTACCCTTGTAGAATGCCATAGTATGCCCACCCATGTTTTGACTTGATCCCATTTTGTGTGAATTTCCTTGGGTGTGAGCCGTGAATTCAAGATGAGTTTTGCTAATAAATATATTGTATGTTTCTCTGAGTTAATAAAAGACATATTTGACTCTTTTGGTAATTTATAGAATTGAATTATCATTTAATAATAATAATGTATTTTGTCATGTTACATGATTATGGTTTCATTACTAATGCACCATAGTACTAAATTGAGACATGTTTCATAAATAGTGATTAGAAATAATTGAGGTCCAATGTAGGTAGAATCATCACGGGGTGTCCCATAGAGACAAAAGTCATGATTTGGTTCTATTTATTTTGAAACCAATTTTTATTATTTTTTCAATTGTTTATATCACACTATTATTATTCAAACATATATGATAAATTGTATCTTCCAAAATTATTGATGGCATATAATGTTTTACTCATAACTCATTTAGGACACCATTTAGAACCCATATGGATTTCATGTATATGGTATGAATAATGGTAATCACCCCATGACTGATACTTCAATTTTTTACCTCATATACAGTATTAATTAATTTTACTAGCATTCATTCATTCATATTATGTTTCTCAAATCCTTATGATTTCTATATAGGATGTGACTAAATATTTTTTACAATCTCTTTTTATGATATTTTATATGATGTTTATATTATTTTATATGTGTTAAGATCATTATAGAGGGTATTGTATCCCCAATTTTCCACTTATATACCCACTATATTAGTGGTAAGGATTTGTAATACATGAAGTAATTTTAGAGTCTATGCGTGACTCCACATGGGGCACTACTTTGGTGGAATCCAGGGTGTGGAATTACACCCAACATTTCACTATCATGAAATCCCATATAATTTAACAACAATTTATTTATCTTCTATTTATCATATTGATAAAATCTCAGATAAGATAATCGAATTTTATTTGGCTATTTCATTAATTATATTGAGAAGAAAACATTAATACACGGAATTTGAACATGTGAGAGTTTTTATTGATAAAATAACCAATTGGGTCATCAAAATTCAAATCATATTCAATATTATGAAACTATTCATATATCGATATAAATATGTCACATAGACCCCCTATTTTCATTCATTAACATCACATAACATTTTTGGAATACTTAAAACATTATTCAAATAGACTCCCAATAACCGTACATGTCTAGTGACTTTGGAATCATGGAAACATAAACACTGATACATAAGTGAGAAATATTATCTAAAATTATGTTTATCATGAATAAAACCAGTCTTAGACACATAAAAAAATATATGTATCCTCATTACATTGGGAATGAAATGTAAAAAATGGTGAGTTTGAATTCTCAGTAAGGGTAAACAAGGCATAATCATGAGAATAAGGGTATGAGAACCTTATCATGAAAATATAAGATCATACCTTTCATACAAAGATCATATGCATGAATCAGGGAATAAATCAACGAGGTTCATAATGCATGAATCATAAAAATTAAATAACATAATCCATGAAATCATAACATAGGAATAAACACTAGGATTTGTGGCAGACATAGAGGCATATAAAACATGATTCTCATAATATCAAAGGAATCATTGCCAAAACCATCTTGTTACTATAAGATCACTCCCAATACTATCTTGGTAGTCATGGTTTACTCCTACGACCATATTAGTTGCATTAGTTAACTTTTCATAACATATTTCAATCCATGGTTCACTACCATTCTCATATTAGTAGTCAAGGTTCATTACCAAGAAAATTTATTCTAACTATGGGAAATAAATCATTACCCAGTGCGTTGGATTAATATATAGGTCCCACCCATATCATTTTGAAATCATACATACATCTGAAAAAAAACCATAAACAATCATATCATAACCCATTAAATTAAATGGGTATCATAAATTTTTAATGACAACATAACTTTTGGTAAAAAGAGTATGTTTCAAAATCATTTCTTCATTAGAATAATACATGAAAATTATAAGTTTTCAAAAGAATATAAACCGTTAAAGTGATTTGTGTGTCATAATAATCATCCCATCAAAACCTAAACCATTCAAACAATAATATGAATAGAACCTTTGGATTATTTCATAGAAGTTTGGGAAAAAATAAATAGATGTCATCATAGAAGGAAAATAACATGGATGAATATTTTGAAGACACTTATTCAGTAAATTTTTTTTCTTATTTGAATATTTTTTCATTAAAAAATAAATGCTCATCAAAACTATTTCCTTTAAAAATACATTTAGTACATATAAAGAAGGATTGAAAACATTTTGGAACCCATTTTCCTAGAAAAATTAAAAAATAATGATGAAAAAATTTAATCCATTTCCCTTGAAAAATAAAAACCGTGAGAAAATTTTGTAACTCATTTTCCTTTTAAACTTAACAATGGAGCTTGAAAACATTTTGAAATCCGTTTCCTTGAAAACATATGAAATATGATCTAAATCATTCAAAATTAATTTTCCTTAAACAATTGTAAAATGAGCATTAAATTTTTTTGAAAAACATTTCATTGAAAATAATTGTCAAGTAGATAAATAAGGCTAGAAACCATTTTGAAAGCCGTTTTGTTTGAATAAATATAAAAGAAACATGAAAATATTTTTAAAACCATTTCCCTTGAAATCATATAATAGCATATTAAAGAAATTTTCTAACCCATTCATTGAAAATATCATTTAAAAATATATTATGAAAAATTATCCTTTAAACATAAAACGAATTATACAATGGTTTGATAGGAAATTAATCTATACATGTCATATAAATTGAAGAAGAACATTTATTCAACATTGTAAAATGGTTTGAAAAATTCCTCATTTTGAAATTGATAATAATGTTACTTTGAGAACATTGAAAAAATAAAAAATGTTTAAATATATCTTTTAATAATCTTATTTTGTTAGTGTAATATTCATAGAATACCTTTTTGGAAAACATGATTTTAATGGACCAAAAATATCTAACTTAAGAGTGTGTAAAGTCTGGATTTTTTAAAATCACATTATTAACTATCATATATACCAAACAATGGAATAAATGAGACCCATATATGAATAAATAATTTATAACCAAAGGGTAATAAATTTCATAAATATTTATGAGATATGGATGATAATATTTCATCAAAGGAATCATAAACATAAATAAACTAGAAAAGCGATGAGATTTTCTTTATAACCACTTATAACATGATATATTTTGATCATTTTATCAAAATAAGAAAAATAATATTGAATGATGCATAATATATCATGAAAATAAGGAATTCCATGATATAAAATGTTATATGGACGTATATACAACACAAAAGAGAATTTAGGTTTATAACATAACAAGAGTCTTAAGAAATAAAATTGAAACAAACTTATTTCCCATATTTGTTAACTATTGAAACATAAAACCCATAGATGTAAGATCATAAATTTTTTATGTGAATACAAAAAAATATTCTTATGAATCAGATATTAAAACCATGGGATATATATACACTACAAAAAAGAAAATATTTGCGAACATAAGATGTATCTCAAGGAAATATAAAGTTAGATGATATCTCTTTACCTATTATCTTGATTCTAATCATACTAATTTTGACCACATGAATAATAAATATGAAATTTTTATAATAATTTTAAATAACTATATTATTATATATAATACCATATGTGGTTTTATTATGAAATTATATTACCTGTTGGTTGATCATCATATGTAATGGTTTTTCTCCAGATAATATCCCCTCTGTTCTTCGCTTGTGTCTTAATTTTTAATATCGTTGGTCCATATAAGTATAAAATAATTCCATAATTTATACCATGATATAAAAAACATTATTATTAAGTGTTTATTATTATAATCTATGGAATATAGAAGTACGAAATGTAATATACTTCTCAGAGAGACGGTAATACATATATACGCCTGAATGTTGTTTCTGTTTTGATTATTGTATTGAAAGAAATAAAAAATAATCTTTATATATGTATAAAAAATAATTAAATTATATTTATAATGTTATATATACCATATATTTTCACTAACCCCATTTTAATACATTTTATGTGGTGTGGGAACAAATCACATCATTTTTGAAGCGATGGTAGTCCACACTTCCTCAAATAAAATTACTATATTTACACAAAATGGGAAGAAAATATATCGATTTTGTAAAAGGAATAAATAATATTTAATAAATATATAATTTATATAAACTGATTTTCAATCATAATGTCCACCATGAGAGGCTGTAAAGAAAATTGAACAATCCTCATTTTGTGAGGCGGAAATTTACCGTACCAATTAAATGGAGATGTGTGTAATTGTAGGAAGAAACATTATAATATAAATATGTCAGTATGTTGAGGATACTGTTGTTGTTATAAAATCATGTAATAAAGATAGTTAAGGGGGTGGATAAAGAAAATAAAAGAAAGGGGGGGTGGGAGAAGACGTTACCTCTTAATCGAGTAACTCCTTTTGGTTTTTTCCAAAAGGATTCGTTTGATTACCTTATAAAAAAGGTAAGGGTTCTAGGAGGGGTGGGGGATTTTTGGATGTATATTGGGTATATATTTTCCAAATATAATTTGGTCTAGAGGTGTGAAGAAGAGGGATAGGTAGTGGCGTTTTATAGGGAAGGGAAATGAAACAATAGGAGTTTTAAAACAAGTTTGGTATAGCCCCTTTTTTAGCTATAAATGTCATAAAAATGAATGAAGAACTCATTAATGGAAGATTAATTACCCATTAATGGAAATACCATGGGTTTTGGACTATTCTCCACTTCGATTTGGGTCTTAAATTAGAGGTTTAACCCTTATGGAAACATAATTTTACCAGAATGGATGCCAATAATTTTAATTACCTTCACTATTGTTTTTGTTAAAAAAATAATTTTTCTATATTAGGAATTATAAATTATGATGAATCCAAATATGGAATCAATTTTTCCAAATTTCAATATTATAACAGAAAGGAATTATTTGAAATTTAATCCCGCAAACGGGGCAACATTGTGTGTTTCTTAAGTAAAAACATTCAAAAGTGTTGAATTCTTTAATATATAGTTTCAATTTGAAATTCATATCAATGACCTACACTGTATCAATTAATAAAATACTTATCTAATTAATGTTCTTAAACAATATAAACTATAATTTATACTTGTAAATAAATTAAATGAAAAATATGTTTAGAAATAAAATCAAGTATTTATAACGATTCTTTACAAAATAATACTTTACTAAAAATTGCTAAAAAATTATCCTAAACCGATTTTTTTGTTCCTATTAAAAATATAAATTCTATTTTGACATATAAAATCTATAAAATTTAAAAAAATGGATTAAAAATGGTTTTTTTTAAATGGTGGTGAAACTATCATTAAAAAAATATAGGTTTGTATGCGTAAAATTATGATTGTTTTTATCAAATTTATATAAAATATATTGGATGAATACCAAAAATATATTAAATATAAATAATATATATTTCATTAATATCACTCAGCAATTTTAATAAATTTAATTTATTAGGTTAAAATAGCTTTGTGACCATTAAAAAAATATATTTCTCATAATATTCAATCGGTTTTCTTACTTATTTTTAATTAATTAGTAATCTATTAATTCCAAATATATTTTTGTAAACTATATATATTTATAAATTAATTAATCATAATGGATAATACTTTTTCTAGGTTATATATTATTATAGTAAATGATAATATTTTAGAAAATTATTAGTTTTTGATAAACCTTGGTCTTGTGTGTTATGAATTATTCTAGAAAAGTAATTATTGTGTATATTGAAAGCTAACATCGGTGTTATGGGCAGAGAATTATAATATTTATGTTATTTAATGCTCATGATTAACATAGTTTTTATTATAATTCAAACCAAACATAGTGTATTAATATAAAATAAACTATCATTACTATTTCATTAAATGAAAAGAATCAAAAAAATATTAATTTGAAACAAATTAATTCCAAGATATCTAGGTGTCACATTATCCACCCCTGAAAATTACTTTCAACATTAAAATTCATCCGGGTTATCAATGAAACACCCTGAACTGATGGTTTATTTTATTTTATTTATTTTGAGACTCTCTCTAAGCATTAGTTTGAAGCAGTTTTAATTTTTTTTTAAAAAAATGGGATTTTATATGGGCGTGTTACCATGCATAGTGTATAGCCTCAATAATAGAATGTTTTAGTAATTATTAGAATAAAAATAAATAATGTTATTATTATTGTGGTTGGTTTTATTATTTTTTTATTATTATTAGTATTAAATTTTTTATTATTTATTAGGTTTTATCATTATTTTTTTATTATTTTATTATCCTTTTAATTATTTATTTTATTTTTTCTCTCTAATTTTGTTTCCTTCTACATGCCTCATTATTTCTTCCACCTAGTCATCTAATCCCACCCTCCAACATGGTGGGGATTCAGGCATCCCCTTCTTCTTAGTTCTTCTTGCACCCCCTACTGGCTACTCTACCTCCAGGCATGGACCGTCCTGTTTTCATCCAGGGAACCCCCATCTACTATTAAAAAACCCCTACAGACCCCTTATTTCTATATTAAGACCTCCTCATTGTTGGCCCTTCACCAACGTAGCTTCTCAGGTAACTGTGACCCCCACCAGAAGCCCTAACTTGTGCGACCCCACTCCACCTCCTCTTTCTTGTTGTTGAACCCTCTTTGTAAGACCCCCAATATTCCAGTGATTTAATAGAATTAATGGGGATTATTAAGGCACTATTATCGAGGATTATGGGTATATTTTTCATTCTTAGGGTTTCTTATGGTACTTTGTAGGTGAATTTTCAATTCAACACCATCTTTTGGAATCTAAATGGTTTGAAGATTGTGATTCAATGTTATTTATATTATTGAATGAATCCATTGTGGCATAGTTTTCCCTAATGTTTTATTTAAATTTTATGTGCTATTTGATGTGAAATTAAAGTTGTGTTTGATGTGTATTTTTGGTTTTGATATTTGTATCCTGAAGAAAATTATTCTTTTTCACATAAGCTCCATTTTTTGAAATGAAATGGAATTTGTTGGGATTAATGGGGGATGTTACAACTACTACTCTGAAAATGTTTTTTTGATTTTAATTGTGTTTTTAATGTCAAATAGAATTGGTTTTCTATGCATGTATTGGCTTTGTGAAATTTTCCCCATGAAAGGAGTATTTTCATGTCTTGTGCTTAATTTTTATTATTTAATGTGATGTGAAATTGGTTTGGTTTGTTATGAATGATATCAGATAATGGTCATAGAACTTTATCGGATTTAAACAATTATTTATTGAGAAAATTAGAGGGTTTTAATTCACATTCTATTTTTGGGTCTTGGGGCACAATATGATTTGAATTACATATTTTCACATAAATGATTTTATTTTGTGCGAGAAGGAAAATGATTCATGTTGATGGGAAGATGTTTAAAAAAGGGTTTGAAATGTTTTTTGATTATTTAGTGTATAACTACTGTCATAAAAATATACATTTTCTTGAGAAATCATTTTGGGGTTTATCACCCATGAAAAAGTGCATTGTTTTGTGAAATGTATCATTTTTTTGAGATTTCATGATTTTAAAGTGTTTTGGTTTGATGTGAAAATATTTTGGTATGAGTAAGATTCTAGTCCAATTGACTTTAAATGTGAACTATGCACATTGTGAGAGTCCAAGTTATCTACTAAGGTCTTTTGAGACTAGTGCACTAGATGATATGGATGTGGATTAGCCCAGTTTCGTCTAGAAAGTTGGATGATGTCAATATTAACAAAACATATGTTATGATGATGAAAGACCACTAGGCTATGTGATGAGTTCCCCTGTAATATCTCGTACAAGAGAATGTTGTTAATCACAGTTGTTATACATTATTTTTCTCACTGCGGTATAAGGATATATGGTCTCATTGAGGCTAGTAATAGGGTCTTTGGGTAGTGCTTAGGCGTTCATGTTATATTTTTCGCTGGCATACGGTGGTCTACATTAATTCCCCAAAAGGGGATAGTGATTTTGAAAATTTTTATTTAAAAATATTTTTAATTACATCCCTTTTTTTGTAATAGATTTTTATAATTAAATGTTTTATTTTATTTAATCATAATTTACATGTTTTCATCAAACGTGTCTATTTAAAGAATGTTCTGATGTTAAAAACCTAGTTTAATGTGTTATTTCATTTACTTTTAATGAAATATTCATGTCTGGGTTGTTCTTTTAACGAATGAACATGGAATACATTCTTTGGAGGAATTGTACATAGCTATGGCTCACACCCTACATGCACCCTTTGGTGTATGTATACCATGTTAGTCTTGACCCATGTAAAAAAAATTTGTATCTTAGTTGATATTTTTGATACAGTTCCCTGTTACTCCATATCACTCTATTATTGGTGGAGGTAGTGTGAAGGTGATAACTCCTTTTTGTTTCATGGGGGTGAGTTTTGTGTCTGGTTCTCCCCTTCCCATTTTGTTAGAAGTTTTATTATAGTGTTTTCTTGTAAATTGGATCAATTTTGAAATAAATTTTATTGATCTGGTTGGGTTGTTTTCATTGGAACCTTATGGTGTTCATTTATTTTTCGGAAAACCCATTCCCAGTCTGTGTTATCAATGCATAGACAATATTTTTCTGCCAGTGGAGTTCGACAATTCCCATCATTCCATGTCACGGAAGGGATCTGATGTCGGGTTGGATGGAATCTTGAGACTATTCGTGAAAAATAACATCAGATATAGGCTTTGTCCTTGTTATTTGGGGTTTCTGGTAGATCAGAGATAGAACTATCAAGAATCTAGTGGTACGTGTAAGAATAGAGTCATTATTTTTTTTTTCTCATTTCTACCCTCAAGTAATAATGGGTATTCATGGATTTGTTTTTTTGGTTATGGTCTGTATGGATCATGGACAATAGTCAGAGTAAACAGGTTTTGTATGTCATCTAACATAGATTACTAACTCATATGATTCCAAATAGTATGGTGAGAGACACATCTAGTTTTTGGCACTCGACTGGGGTATGGTTTGCAAAATCATGTATCTCGGTTAGGGAAAATAAATAGTTCTCCGTCTAGGCGCCTTTGTGCTGGTGATGACATAGTTCAGTTTTGGTTTTGTGAGAAGGGGATATTAAAAGGGGAAAGAACATTAAGGTTGCTCCTATTTTCTCCTAGTGTGAGTTTGACTTGATTTTTTGGGTGTGTTTCCCTTGGACATTGTTTAGGGAATTCGGCAATTGATTTGTTGATGTCGGACATCTAGGAAAACATATTGGGTTTTTAAAATTGTTTGTTAGTTATTTTGAAAATGGAATGCATTTGGAAAATTGGCTTGAACCGTTGAAAAAGTACTGGAAGAAGTTGTTTTGGAATATTGGAAATGTTTTGTTTTGAAATAATATGTGCTTTGTTTGGTCGATTTGTATTCAATTGGTAGCTCGTGTGTGCAAGCGGACGTGATTAGTGGAATATTGGAAGATCATGTAAATGGGATCCTATGTTTCATAAAAACCAATATATGTGGGGAATCATGGAATATCAGCGGTCAGTGATTTATTTAGAAGACTCTTTATTGTTTCCTTAAAATTGTATGTGGATAAATGGATAGGAAACTGCTCGATGTTTTCCAATGTGTTTTTATTATCATGGGAGTTTTTGGAAGATTTTTTTTGGAGAGGGAATGAGATACAAAATTTGGTTTTTCTCTGTAATGGATTTTTGTGCTTAAATGAAATTATAATTGGAAAATTGTTTTGAGTATGAAGTGTAAACTATGATTTCAAAATAGATTTTGTACATTAATTGTAGAGATCATGGGTTTTCAATATAGTGTTTTATTTGAGAATGAATTGATACCTTATTATTGAATTATTAGATTTTTTATTGAGATGTGGATGTTTTATTGTGGTGTTTGGTTTTGTGGAAGGTTTGTTTTGTGTTTCTAGTTTGGGATATTCCCCCTAGAAATGTCCCCTGGGTTTCCAGCATGCCTCTCCTTATTATAGGCTTATAACAGACTCATAGTGGAGTGATGGAGTTGGTACCTTCTCATTTGTGTTGAATATTTTTATATATTATGGTCTATTCAATATTGTTGAGTTGTTTCAGAATTTTATTGAAATTCTTTTTTTAGTAACTCTAAAAGTTGTGTGGGTTTGAGTTTTCTCGAGTGTGTTTGGAGGAGAAATACTAGACTAGTAAATGGTTATCCTTCCATTTTCATTGTGAATGGGAATTTCCTTAGAGATACCCAATACTTTCTTCATCATATGGTTGTACCTAAGGAAGTGAAGATGAAGAAAAGTGGTAGTGCTCGAAGGCGGTCGACCAATCAATAGATAAATAGGGAGGTGTGTTTACCATTCAGAAGAGCTAGTTTTATATTACCCAATGGTAGTGTAGAGAAATTAGTTTAAATCCTATAATAGTTGTTGGTCTTATTCATAGTGTGGTAAGTGATGGTTCCTCATCTGATGATGACTACAAACTGATGGGACATGTTCTTGGAGTGTATCATCCATCAGTTCAGGTTGTGTATCTGACATACCACTCGGTAACCTATCTTTATTTTGGTTAGTGGGGAACTCTAATTTTCTTCCATAAAACTCAGTTGGTATGGTGATGAAGTGTCCAATTGGGTCACATGGTAAATTATGTTTGATTCTTCTCCATATGATTATGTTCAATTCAGAGGTTTCCAACTTATGACTGTGAGATGGTAGATTATTCAGACATCAGGGCCCCAAAAATAGGTCCCTTGGTGAATCATGTGTGCAATAATGACTCGTCAGACATGGGATGTGCTTTTTCCGAGATAATTATGCAATATCAAGATGGGTAAGACTTATGTTTCCCTATTATGAGATTATAGCTGAAGCCTTCATTTTTTGTTTTCAACTGCATAAAGGTCATGCCTCATTATTTTGGTCTACATTTATTGGAGTTCATATTGGTCTTGAAGGTGGTTCATAGATCCCATATTCTTATAAATCCATTGGATGTTCTCTATAAATGCATAATCTTGAATAGTTTACCTTCTTGTGGATTGGTTATGGATTAAAATTGTAATCGATTTTGAGATGCTCATATATTGTGGAATTGATGTGTTCTTGTCAGGTTCTCCACTTGGTTCAGGGTTTTCACTATAGAAACCCACACATATGGGGGAGTATTATCCATAGTGGAAATATTCAATGTCATTCTGCCCATTTTGGTGGGTTCGTGATGAATATCCCAATCTGTACCACTCAATGTAAACATTGAATGCCCACAAAGATATTGTTGTCTAAGTACAATTATATAATGTTGGGGATACCCGATATAGGTCATTATAGTGTGTCCTCATTTTTTGATTTGGTTTAAAATGTGGATCATAGAGGGTCAATCTAGTTTTAGATAGTTTTCTAGGTTTGTGTGTTGTTTTTTTGGAGAACAAATGTTTGAAAAGAAGCCTAATATGGTGTGGAGACCATCATGGGACAAACATGTGGAAAACACTATATTAAAAGTGTTCTTATCAGGGAAATCCCTTGAGTCTTGTCCACTCGACTATGAACATGGTTATTGGTTAGCTTGGGTACTGGGTCTCTTGATGAGTGTTGATGGAGGTCTCGAGCATGCCCTCATGATTCCTATGTTAAGGATCGGGTTTTTCACAATTGAAGTTGTTTTTGGAGGTTAATTACTCCTTGTTGGTTATTTTTTATAGTATTGTAGTTTTATGATCTATATAGTTTCATGTTATGGGATTTTTGAATTATCGGTCATTATGTGGTTGAGGTTTTGTTTTAATTATCTTCACGGTCATGATAGGAATATTTGGCTGATCAAAACTTTTGGGACATTATGGGGGTAGATAGTGTTTGGGTGAGGACAATTTTCACATCCCGGCCCAACACATCGTTTTATTGTAATTATTTTGGGTCTCTCTTTTGATCTTTTGTTTGAACATGTTTTAATTTAAATATTTATTGTTCTTATACGGTCGACCAACCATAATTGGTGGATGTCCATAAAAATAGAATCTTTTGGTCATAATAATAATAATAGTAAATAATTATGTTATTATTATGGTTGTATTTATTATGTTAGTATTACGATCAATAGTATTTCTTTATTTATTTATTAGGGTTTTCTTTTATTATTGTTTTCTATTTTACTTTTATTTTTCATTTATTTTTTCTCTCATTTTTCCCTTCCTCATTTATCCCTCTTCTTTGTTCCCCCTTTTCACCTGAGCCCTCCCCCTACTGCTAGGTCTGGATGATTCTACCCCACTTAATCCTGGTTCTGCTCAAGCCCCCTAATTTCTTCTCCACCTCACGACACCGAACCTTTTCTTTCCTTCCAGTGAACCCCCTCCGGCCCTCAAAAAAAACCCCACAGACCCCCTACATCTACATGCGACCTTTGTATGGCTGACCCTTCACTGGTGTAGCTTATCCATTGACCATGACCCCAACTAGACATCCTTCCTCATGTGACTCTGTCACACCACCTCTTTCTGGCAGCTACCCCTCGATGTAAAACCCCCTTTGTTCTAGGGTTTTATTCCCCTTCAAGAGGTTTATTTAGGGTATAATCATTTGTATTTTGTGTATATTTTCTATCCAAGGGTTTCATGTGGATTGGTCAAGATGTGGTTGTGATTTCAAACGATCTTTCCAATGCTACTTGGATTCAGGTAGTTGATCTTGGGTTATTTTTATAATTGGATGAATCCACTATTACTTTCCTTTATATAAGGTTTTATTAATATTTTATGAGGAATTTTATATTCAATTTTTTGTGGATTTGATGTGTTTTTTTGGTGTTAAAATTTGTTCCATGAGGTAAAGATTTTTTTTATGATTTCATTTAAGGAGCATTAATTGAATAGAAAGGGAATTTGTTTGAATTGATGGGGGGGGGGAATTGAGAACTATTCGTTTTGAAATGTATTTGGTTTTAAAGAGTTTCTAATTTGAATGAAAATTAATTTTGGGTGCCAAAATTGGATTTTTGTCATCTCTCACTTGAAAGGTGTGCTTTTCAGGTTATGCTTATATGTAGTATTATTTTATGGGATGTGAAATTGATTTGTTTGGTTTGGAAATATATAACCTATTATACATGGAAGAATCATGGACTTGAAAAAACCATATTTATTCTGAAATGAGGAGGTTTTTAGTTTGTAGGTTATGTTTGGGGGTTGTTGTATAAGAAGATGTGTAATACTTTTTTGAACAAAAAGAACATTAATTTTTGTGAAAAGTAAAATGAATCAAGTTGATGGGAATATGGTTAAAAATAGATTTGAAATTTAATTTTATATGATGTGTATAAATCTTCTGATAAAAATTGAAATTTGTTTTGGATTTGGTTTTAGGGTTTATCACCATTGGAAAAGTTCATTTTTTGTTAAATGTTTAAAAGTTGTTGTTGTTTCTTGATTTGAAAGTGTTTTTGATTGATGTGAATTTTTTTTGGTGGGGGTAATATTCCAGTATTCATGAATTTAAAGGATAATTGAGCACATGGTGAGAGTCCTATGTATCAAATAGAGATTCCTAGGACATATTTTCTAGATGATAGAAAAGTGGAATGGCCAAGTTTCTTCAAGCATGTTTGATGATAAATACCCTAAAAATAATGTATAATGATGATATGAGACCAATAGACCTTGTAATTAGTTCCCCTCTAGTTGATCATACATGGTAACACCACTGTTATCAATTTTTATACCATATTTTGTTCAAATAAATTTGAGGTTCTAGGGTACCACCAAAGCTATTACAAGGGACTTCTCATAGTGCTCATTTCTTCTTATGATATTCGATTTCATCCTACTGTGGACTGATTTATTTACCGAAAAGGGGATGGTTTTTTGGAAAAGTGTTTTATAAAAATAATTTTATATCCATTCATTATTTTAATAGATTTTCATAGTTAAATTATTTATTTTTTTAAATCCCATTTTAATTTTTTACTTCAAGCATTATTATTTAAAGAATGTTCTTATGTTAAAAACCTAGTTTACAATGATATTCCAATTCGATTAAATAAAATTTGCACGAGTGAATTGATCTTTTAATGAAATACCATGAAATATCCTCACTGGTGGTATCCTACAGAACACACTCTCACACCCGACATACACCATTGGGTGTATATAGTCCTTGTTTCCCTTGACCCAAGTTAAGGCACGGTGTATCTCGATGGTGGTTGTGGATCAGGTTTCGTTTTACATGGTCTATCCCTGGTCTTGGTGGTGGTAGCAGGAGGTTGATTATCCTATTTTTTTTCTTCAAGGTGAGGTTTTTAGTTAGTTCTCCTTTTCCTTTTATTATTTTAGTTTTTAACAGTGTAGTGTTTTCAATTGTATCAATTTGTTATTATATTTTATGGATCTAGTCAGGTTGTTTCATATTGAGCCATGTGGGGTTTATTCATTTTTTTGAAAAATAATTCCCAAGCTGTGTTATCAATGCCCCTAAACTAGTTTCCAACTCATGGGGAACGTGAATTACCTAAGTTCCATGTAAGCGATCGGCTTGGGAATTGGGTTGGAAGGAATCCCATGCCACTTCATGACAATAATAATTTTAATACATGAATGCTTCATTCATAGAAACCCAAATAAAAAAATGAATACTAAAAACTCCCTTAAAATGAATGATGGAATCATAATTGTTAACAAAAGTAACATATAATTGGGTTTTCACAAAGGAGAACATAGGTTGGGAGGGAAGATTGTAGATGGAGAATAAACATTAATATTTTTATGGACTGATTGAGGTCATCAATCACAAATAAGTGACTGATCAAAGAAGAGTTGAGGGCCCCAAATAATAAATCGTTGATTATTTAAAAATCAATCAGTTCAACAATAGTATAGCATTAAGAAAATAAATTTGATTTTTATCATTATCCTAATGATGAGAAATTATTTTTTTCTGATAATATAAGGAACTATACTTACATGATTATTTTTTTTAAAATTACCATCTTTAGTTATGAATTTATCAATTTCTAATTCATCCATTACATCGAGTAATGGACATCAAAAAATTAAAATTGATGCTTAAAATGATGAAATCCACTTTTAGTATATCTTAAGGCACATAATATAAGGAAAATTATAACTATTTATATTTAACTATTCTAAAAAATTAATTTGGATAATATAATAATTTATATTGATTAATCGAAAATAGTTTCTCATCAAAAATAATTATGCATTTACTAGGACATGGAATAAACCAATGATTGGAATGAAACCCTTATCGTCCTTAAGACATGGGTTTAAAAACTGTGGACTTACTGGACATTATTCGTTGTCCCCCAACATACATGATTTCCATTTAAAAACCCACAATAGTATAATTTAAAAAATAAATACTATTGTTATCCTTAAAATATAATTAATCACCAAATAGACTTTTAACCAAGGATTTCAACACAAAATCAGTGCATAAATACTTCAGTTGATGTTTATCTTAAAGATTTCAATGATGGTTAACCCTATAACCCTAATCAAAGTTGAAAATCCAAAACATTCTAATGTGATTTTTGAAATCCGCTTAGCATTGATTCCCCTGTATATAAAAAAGAAGCTATTGGTTGTCACATTGTAATCTTGTGATTACACTGATTATATTTTTTTTGAAACATATTAATAAACTGAAATACCATAAATTATTATAGAAAAAATGAATTATTCCATATTTCATAGATTATTGGATATATTCCATAAATCCATGAAGATTCAAATTTCACTCATTATAGCATAAACTACTTGTTAACGTTTCCTTGAGTGGTTATTGGATAGTCTGTACCATCCAAATTACTTATTCATATCCCTCTTATAATTATCCCAACCACATTATCATAACACAACGAACATATTAAGGATAATATTTCATTTAATCATGTGTTTTCCATTGAGATAATCTTTCGATTATGACACATTTTTATTACATCAAAACCATTCAATGTGTTCTTGTAAATCTGTTGAGAAAATCAGAAACTGCAAAATCCTTAGAAATTTATCCTTTCTAATAGAATACATATTGAATCCAAATACCAAAAAATATTGTATTATTCAAATTAATCCTTATACCATTAGCAAGTCTACCTCATCCTATTACAAAATACATATTTCCTTCCATATTTAAACTATAATATCTTCTTCATCAACATCGTAATAATAACTTGTACCACCATGTTGATCCTCATTATAATCTTTTCTCTTGGGAAATTTATTTACATAATAAACATTTATTCCGCACTTAGAAAACATATCATTCAATAATTCCTTAGGGATGGTAATATTGTCATCCATTTCACTAACTAATGTCATCATTTATTCCCTATAATAACATTTAATGTGTCCTTCTTTTCTAGTGAAAAAATATTGTGTTGTACCTATAATATATTTAGTTAGTTGTTTATATCCAAATTCATGACACAATGGAAACTGAGAATTATTTACCCTAGGGTATCCCTTACAAAAACTCTGAGTGAAATCCTTTTTTCTCTTCCTCGGTGAGTAAGAGAATTGGTTAATGTACACAATTTTAATTATGATACATGAAAAATTATTTGAAATGATCACAACATATCTCACTCCGGGGATGATCCCACATGGATTCCTATCAAAAAATCATCCATCACATTCAATATTAATATATTTCTTTCGGGTTCCCACCTTTGACTAAAACCATATACATCGGGTGAGAATTAATTATCATAGATGAAAACAACACAATCATGAAAATAATTACATATATGATCACTAAATCATGACACCATCTATAATCAATGACAATGTAGGTTCATCATAGTTTTTTTATGGGAAACATATATATAAATTCTTCATGATGGGTGGTAAAGATTTTGTGAATTCCCAATGCATATTATTAGAGATTGTTATACTAGGTGTGAAATAAGGCATGTTTTCATGTTCAAGATTACCTTGAGTTATGCCTGAAACACCTTTCTAGAGTTTATACCCCTAGGTACATCTGTAGAAGATTCACATCCACTTGTATTATCCCAACAAGGATGTATTTCTAGGAATCCACTCACTCATTACTTTACATAAATTATGAGAAATTTTTTTAATATTTAATTCATTCATATATTTATCCTTAGAAACATACATAGAAATATCCATAGCAATATTCATTGGGATATGACTAATGTTTTCAAATAGTAGTTTATGAAGGTTAAATAAAAATTTTCACTGATACAAACTATAATGGTGCTCACTATTGATACATTAACATTACATAATATTTTCTAAATACATAAAATATTATACAAAAAGTCACCCAAAGTCCGTACTATTGTGGTGCCTTTGAAAAAATGGAAACATAAACATTGATACATAAGAGAGAAATATTATCTCAAATTATGTTCATCTTGACCGGCACCCTTCATAAACAAATAAATTATAATACATATCTTCAAAACCTGAGGATGGAAACATAACTTGTGTTGAGTCAAATTCATATTAGGGTGAATCTAGGGAGAAATGAAGGAATTATAATGAGAATAATGGTATTAGAACATGGTCATTAAATTAGAAGATTAGACCCTACATATCAAAGTACATACCCTACATAAGACATGAATCATAAAGGAATATAGAACATAATCCTTAAAAGAATAACATTGGAATAAAACATGGAAACGGGGAAGACACATAAGCAAATAAAATATGATTTCCATTATTGCTAAGGAATCACTATCGATACCATATTAGTACAATAGGTTCACTCCACATACCATATTGGTAGTCATGGTTCACTATCATGTCCATCTTAGTAGAATTTGTTCACTTAAAATACCGTATTTTTAATTATGGGTCACTCTTATAGCCATTATAGTAGTCAAGGTTCATTCCCAAAACCATTATAGTATATCTCATGAGATATAAATATTTACCCAATTAATTTGAGAGAGATATAGGTCCCACATAACTCGTAGTGAAATCATACATACAGGTTCCAAAATATCACAATCAATCCTACAATAACTCATGAAATTAAATGGGTTTAAAAAACATGTAATCATATCATAACATATGGAAAAATATATATATTTCAAAATCATTTCATCATAAGCATAATAAATTAATACATGATGTTTTCGTAATCAAATAACCCATGAAAATGAATATTATGTCTTCAGAATAATTCAATAAAAACTTACATCATTCATGAATGAATATTAATGGAACCTTTGGATTAACTTCTTGAAGGTAATGAGTAACATCAGGGGATGTCATATGAGATAAAAAAATAACTTGGAATGATATTTTGGAATCATTTATAGTATAAAATATATTTTATTCTTTGAAAATTTTTATTTAAAACATAGAACCAATTGAAACCCCATTCCACTATAAATATGATGAAAGAATATAATGATTTCTTGAAATTTTTTGAAAAACCTATCCCTAGAAAAAAATATAAAATAATCGTGAAAAAATATTGAAAATATTATTTCATGAACTCCTATAATAATGAATAAAATTAAAAATGTTTTTCCATGAAAACATATATAAGGATCTTCAAAAAAATTAAACCATTTTTCCTTGAAATTTTTTTAAATAATATTGGGAATGATTTTAAAATAATTTTCCTTCCAAACATACAAATTGATCATGAAAATGTTTTGAAACCGATTTATTTTAATGTAATTTAAAAATGTATAAATTATTCTTGAAATCATTTTGAAAGATTTTTATATTGAAAACATATAAAATAATCTTGAAATCATTTTGAAAACAATATTCTTTCAAAACAAATAAAACAATATTGAAAATTGTTTGAAAAAATTTTCACTGAAAATATCTTTTGAGATAAATTCATAACAATTAACCATTAAAAATGAAAATTAATGTTCAAAGGATTAACATCAGATAAATCCATACATGTCATTCACAGTAAAAAGAACATCCATTTCTCATGGTAAAAAATATTGAAAAATTCCTAATTAAGAATGTTACAAGAATGTCATTAAGAAAAAATTGGAAAAATAAAAAAGGCTAAACATTTATTTTAATGATTATAGGAGAATATTGGAATATTCATAGAAACACATTTATGAAAACATTATCTTAAAGAAACACTTATTTCTTATTGAATAGAGGGTAATGTTAATACTTCATAGAAATAATTCCTTAATTATCTTATGCATCAATGAGTGGATGAAATGGCACAAATATATGAATAAATCATTAATTAACATACGATTAATACATACAGTACTATTCATGAGATATAGATCATAATATGTCATCAAAGGAATGCTATACCTAAAAAAATGAAAAGTGATTATATTTTTTCAATAAACACATATAACTTGTTAACTTGGTATCATAATCTCTATGAAAGAAAATGAAATTAAATAAGTCCTAAAATATCAGTACAAGAATTAAAATCCTTATATATCATGTAAAATGTAATTCTATACACCTCAATAGATAATTTAGGTGCATAAAAAACACCAGTCTCAAAGAATAAAAAAAAGAGAAAAAACAATTCCACCAATTTTGTAACTATTAAAACATAAGCATCATGAAAAAAAATCATATTATTAATATGTTAATAACCAAAAAGTTATCATAATATATATATAATACAATCAGTGGTAGTACATATGACACACAAATGAAAAAGTGTAAAAAATAACATGTATCACATGGAAATAAATCATTAGAAAAAATCTGCTTACCATGTGTCTTGAATCATGTCATACTCATTCAACCATCTAATATAATAAATATATAAATATATAAATCTTTTACTGAACCATATTATTTTATATAATACCATATAGGGTTTTATTACTCCCTATATTTACCATTTTTTACCCATCATATTTTAAGGTTTCACTCTAGATAATATTCTTTTTTTTCTTTGTATGTGCATTAATTCAATATATCATTGATCCTTATATTTTTATCATGATTTCAGAATTTATAAAATTTTATTAATATAATTTATATCCAATATATTTATATTATAATAATATATAGAATATATATGTATGAAATATAATATATCATTCATGGAAACAATAATAGTTACGTACACATGAACATTGATTCCATTTTTATTATCATGTTAAAAGAAAAAAAGAAAAAGGCATATATGTATAAATTAATATAATTTATTTATAGTTTCATTATTGCATTATATATATCATATAATTTCACTAATACCGTCGTTACTACTTTTCATGTCGTGTTTGAATGAAACATATCGCTTTGAGGGGGTTATATTCCACACTTCCTCCAACAACATCATCATATTTTCACCAAATAGAAAGTAAAAAAGATATGTTTTGTTAAAGAAATATATAATATTAAAGACATATATAGTATGTATAAAAGTATTTTTCATCATAATTTCAACCATGATAGGTGATAAGTAAAATTGAACAATCATCGTCTTGGTAGGCAGAAGATCTCCATACCCATAAACTATATATTCATTATCCATTAGATGGAGGTGAGTGTATGTGTAGGTCGAAATCATAACATAAAAACATTTTATTTTTTAAAAAGATTGGGGTTAAAGCCTCATTTTATTATTTAAATCAAACACCTCTTTAGACTGGGTAGAGGGAGACCCATTACAAGCCCAAAGGCCCAAGGCCATGTTCTCAGAATACTAAGCTTAAAAGCCCATTTTTTTGGCCCAAAGGGCCCCTCTGTGAATAGTACTGCTAAAATACCCGGGCTGCTATAGTACCTGCTACAGTACCACCATCACTATACTACAATCTACAGTGCCTCCGCCACTACAGTGTAGCCACTGCTACAGTCGCTGCTGCTACAGTAATACCACAGTGCCCCGCTATAGTGTTGCTATAGTACCCGGAAATTAATCCCTCATATTTTATTTAGGATACTTGTAACATCCCAGGTAAATAAAGAATAATAAATTTTCATGTTCATTAATATTTTTGAATTAAATATTAATTTTACTTCAAATAGGATGCTATGTTCGATGGCTTACCTGATACGCAATAACGAGTTTCTTTGAAATCATATATTTTACACTAATAATATAATAATATTTTTTTAAATGGAAGTTAACGCCTAGTCTTTGTATTGGAAGGAATGAATAGAACAAACTATAATATTATTATACATGTTTTTGAAATGTTTCCATATTTATCCAATAATTTTTAGAGGATTAAAATGTGAATGAATCCAATTTTATGCACAAATACACAAATATGGATTAAAAGGACAATTTACCACATTTTAGTAGAGAATCTATTAAAATATATTTCTGGTCACTTTTATATGTTCTATTTTACAAAATAAAATTATTTTTTAGAATCTTTACATCAAAATTTACCTTGGAAAAATTTTTGGAATTTTTCTAATAAAATTAATTTTAAATGAATAGTGAAAAATTTTGTATTTTAATTCAAAACTTCCTTTTAATCTACTTTATTTATAATTATGGATTATCTTTTTAACTATTTTTAAAGTGTAATTATAATATATTTTTAATATATAATCCAATATATGTAATTGAAAGTAATTTCACTTTGAAATTGGATGTAAATAAGTGTCAATATTTTGATAGTTATTATTTTTTAAAAATATGACTTTTCGTTTTGACAACTGCAATTAATTTTATTTTAATTTCATCCACTTTTTTGTTTTGAATTTGGAAAAATAGATTCCATATTTGGAATCAGGATGTCCAAATTTTTTAAATAAGAATCTTTTATTTTTAGACACTATGCATATTTTCTTTAGTAAATTTTTTATTGACAATGATTAAAGGGTAAAATTTGTAAATAAATATAACAAAATATTATTATAATAATATAAAATCACCCTAACATGTGTAATATTACTATTGGTTGATACATTTCTGACCATGTACATCCTTGGGTAGATTTTGGGAACCCATTGAGCCCCATGGGAGTGATAATGACACTTTATTTTAAATAAGTTAACATAAAGGCAAAAATTACACAAACAAATATCTTTTTGTAAATAAATTTTTACATGTGATATATAAGTTACATATTAGACTATAAATATTAATTCTAAACGTAAAAATATTTTCTACATCATTATATTTTTTTATAATTTGTAGACATCAAATAAATAATATAATTTATTACACAATAATGATGCAGTGTTTACCTCATTAATGAATGATTTAAATAAATAAGATTATAAATAATATAATATATCCAAAACCTGTACAATTTTTATTGAATGATTTTATTTAAAACATGGGTAATTTTACGTTGGTCTTTAATTATTTTTGGACCATTTTTAATCTGATGATAATTTTATAATAAAATAATTATTTCAATCATTCTTAAAGAGCCCCTCGCCCCCTTATAAAAGGACACCAATTCTAACCCATTATTTACACATCTCAAGCCTCTTGGATCAACCAAAATATGACTACATAATCTCCCCACATTCCTCTCCTCCTTCTAGAAGCCTTACCTTAGGCAAAAGTCAGTTCAAGTAATCATTTTTGTTCAAACCAAAGAGATATACCCTAATACAATGTAATGTTTATTTTCTATTTTTTTCATTTATTTTACTTATCCATCCCTATAAGATCATTTTATTCATTTATTTTATAAAAATACCATTATACTTAATATAATAGGATTTATTTATGATAATAATTAGAACTAAACATACACACACCTCCATTTAATGGATACAAACATACTGTTTCTATGGACGGTGAACTACTACATCACAAAACGACGATTGTTCAAATATCTCCAACCACCTATCATGGTGGCCATTATGATGGAACTTTTTTGATATATGATATATATTATGTTTATGTATTCTTTATGCATCTATATTTTCCATTTATATCATACCTTTATGGTTTCCATAATTGGTAAACGTGATAATATCCATTGAGAAAGTGCAGACTACCACCCACTCAAAGTGATATGACTCGTTCATACCATATGTGGAATGTATAAAGGAAGGAGTTACTGAAATTATATATGATATTATACTATAATTATACTAATTGTGTATCATTAAGTTTTCATCCCATTAAAATACAAAATATAAATTAATGTAGTGTTTACGTGTACGTTCGACTTACTATCTTGAATAACAGTGCATTTTATTTATTATCTCTAAATGTTATGAACTATTAGAAATACATATATACTTGTTATATATGATATATATAAAATCAAAATCATGAATATAATTCTGCATATAATTTTATTTTGACCACATGAACAACTTGTAATTATATGAAGTTCATTTTGGATTCAAGTACCAAATATCGACAAAACAACCATTATTAACATAAATAATTAAATAATGTTTATAACTAGGTAATAAGTGATATAAAAAGAATAATAAAGTTGAAAAATGTAATTATGAAAGTAGAAATTACCTTTAGTTTATTATTCAGAAGATTAAAGAACGATCGAGTCATGTCGGACACGAGGTAAGGGACTTCGTCTCAATCTCCTTTCAATGAGGCATACTTTGATTTATACACAATATTATTTTATATGGTATGTAATAAAACTGATTCACATTTATTTTTATTGAAAGAGAAAATTTTGTATGAAGCATTTTACTAAACCAAAAAAGTATTGTTTTTAACGTTTTCGGCGACAATAACCTCTCCACTATCATAATCATTAGTTGGCATCCTGAACAAGCCTTAATGTTTTTAAAATGAAAAGAAACCCCTTATTCTATTTTAAGGGTGTTTTGGTATTGAAAATAGTTTTTGAAATTTATTTTTTATTTCATTATCTTGAAATTATTTATTTTGATTGTAAATGAAATGTTATTAGTGAAATATTTATATTTTCAATATTTTATGTGTTATGATTTTATAATGGTACTTGGACATTTGACGGGTGGTTACGTGAAAAAAATGAGTGGTGGGTCCATGGTAAACCAGGATGGGTGGTTACGTTATAACCACCAATGCATTGGTTATGGAATTCAGTCGTATGGATATTCTATTTAGTGATATGTGTTGAAGTCGGCCGTATGATTATTCCATTTAGGTATGTTTATGTCCCAAGTTACCTTTATATGTTATGGGTTCTTTCTATGGGGTTTATGGTAATATTTTGGTTACAAATGGGTAAGACATGATATTTTATTCAGTGAAGAGTATTTAATACATCATAAAGGTGAAAATTATTACTTATAATAAGGTATTAATGGTTTAATTGTTGTTTTCAAAAACTAACAATTTTCCTTCTTGGTGTATCACATAATGAGTGTTTTATGCGCATCCAAAGTTTTTGAAATGTTTTTTATAGTAATAATGTGGAATAGGGTCAAGGATGGGATCATGGAAAAGTCATGCTGTCTAAAACATGGAAGTACACATGACTTTTTTTTCCAACATGTTTTTATTTTATGAACAAAATGGATACTGAGTAGAAGTTTCTATAAGTAATATTCATGTTTTTATGCTTAGGTAATCACCTAATTATCTAATTCACTAAACCTGAAAAGATCCTCAATTTTAATGATTAAGATAATTCATGATTTTTTAATGTTTAAGGCCGAGTCCTTATAGTTGGTATCAGAGGTCGGTTTAGAAAACATTAGGAGTTAGGATATTGTTAAATTAATATACAAAAAAAAATTAGTTTATGTTATGATTGAAATCATATAGTATTTAAAAA
Organism: Viscum album; assembly: GCA_963277665.1. NCBI lineage: Eukaryota > Viridiplantae > Streptophyta > Magnoliopsida > Santalales > Viscaceae > Viscum > Viscum album. The sequence goes on from OY728136.1 coordinate 967,114,812, forward strand.
TTATCATGTTTCTTATCCTAAAAAATTTATGTGTTTACGATGGTTTTTTGCAGAGGAAACCGAGGAGCTATGATGGGAAAAAATTAGAAGGAAGACAACCTTCCAAATCAGGAACTTGAGATGGTCGGAATCGAAACTGAAGAATTTGTTTCATGGATGGAATGGTTGACATAGGCTATAAATGGTGGCAGTATCCATGTTTAATATCATCCAGTAGAACCAAAGAGGAATGTGTTAGTAGTGGAAAATTTCATGAGGCAACGTCCACCATAATTCAGAGAATCATCTGACCCTGTTCTAGTAGAAGGGTGGATTAAAGCACATGAGAATATTTTTGATGTCAGGGGGTGTTCAGAACATCAAAAGGATAGTCTCGTTGTTTACCATTTTTAAGGGTAATCTCATCTGTGGTGGTTAATGGTGAATAATATCAGAGATAATGATGAGATTAATTCTCTTGATTGGGATGAATTCAAAAGTTATGTTCCTCAATAAATACTTTACTAATTTGGTTCATCATTAGATGGAAACAAATTCTTGGAATTGAGGCAGGAGGATGACAAAGTGGCTTTTTAAGAATAAAAATTTACTCGACTGGCAATGTATGCTCGAATGTTTATCCTTGATCTTGATATTATGATAAATCAATTTTACTCAAGACTGAAGTCGCAATATTGAAGAGCATTAGCCTCTCATGAATTCAAAAGATATGAAAAACATTACAGATGTTCCAACAAGTTAGAAATGGATTTTTCTAATGATCAGGTGTTACATGAGAGAAAAAAAAGAAGAGGGAAAGTTGGTATAAAAGGGAATAAATTCACTAAATAGGAATGGATGTAAGAAAATTAAATATTCATCTTGTGGTAAGTAGGGTAAAAGGAATCTAGGAGAATGTTTCTCAAAGTCTGGAATGTTCTTCTATTGTTTTAAGTCTGGTCATATTACTCATAATTGTTAGGAAGATGATCAAGAACGAAATGAAAACCCAACAGTAAGATGTTTTAAGTGTAATTAAATGGGTCATCATGCAAATGAGTATCCAAATATGAACTCAACTAAGGGAATGCAGTCGAACTAGAAGTAGAAATGGGTGGTGAAATCCATTGAAAGTACTTCAGTAGATGTTGGGCCATCGAATGAAGTAGTACCAAGTATTCAGTTTTTTTAGATTATGCCAACATGTAGTTAGATTCAGTGTATACACATTCTTTAATTTTTGAGAAGTTTTCTAGTAAATTGGTAATTCCATTTCAAGATATGAATCCTGCAACTATGGTAAAAACAATAGGGGAAATTTTGAGACAAAAGGAAAACATAAAAACCTTCATGTCCTTGTGTGTAGAAAGAATCTACCTACTAACCTAATAGTTTTTCCTCTAGTTGAGTTTTATGTTATTTTGCGAATGGATTTGAATTATATTTATCATGTTATGATTGACTATTGAGTTAAAGAGGTTACTTTTCAGAAAGAATTTTAGTGTACAAGAATGAACCCCCAATATTGATAACATACCAGGATGCTGAGAAACTAGTAACAGATGAAAATTAATGTTACCTTGAACATATTTTTGAAAAAAAAAAGGAACTGTCTAGATTAATGATGTGCCAGTTGTAAATGAGTATATTGATGTTTTTTCTGATGAGTTTCCTGGCATTATACCTGCTGGGGATGTTGAATTTACCAGTGACTTAGTTCCTGATGCTATGTCAATTTCAAAACCCCCTTATCAAATGACTAAAATTGAACTTTTAGAGTTAAAGAACCAATTGTAAAAGTTATTAGATAATGGTTTCATTTGACCTAACACTTCATCGTGAGGTGCTCTTTTCTTGTTTGTCAAAAATATATTTTGTTCAATGAGGATTATAATTGATTATAGAGCATTGAATAACATCACTGTTAAGAAAAAGTATCATTTTCCATATAGCAATGATTTATTTGATCAGCTCTTGGGAGCTAAGTATTTTTCAAAGATTGAATTGATGTTGGGTTACCATCAGTTGAATGTAAATGAAGTAGGGATTCTAAAAATCGTGTTTCGTACTAGATATGGCCATTAATAATTTGTAGTTATTCCTTTTGGGAAATCAAATGCACCTGCTGTATTCATGGATCTTAATAATATAACTTTCCGTCAGTTCATGTATAAATTTTTGGTTGTGTTCATTGATGATATTTTGGTTTAAACTAAAAATAATTATGTGCATGAACGTCCTTTATGGGTTGTCTTGCAAACCATAAATGAAATGAAACTGTTTGGGAAATTTCGCAACTGTTAGTTTTGGTTAAAACAAATTTCTTTCCCTGGTCACATTGATTCAATAAAATGGCATAACATTTCATCCTTATAAAACAAATGATGTTGAAGAATGGCCAAGACCCACAAATATAACCATGATCTGTAGTTTTCTTGGTTTAGTTGGATGTTACTAGAGGTTTGTTGACAATTTTTCACAGTTATCAAGTCCAATGACTAAGTTCACTCGAATAGGTGTTATGTTTATTTGGAAAAATGATTTTGGTGATTATTTTCGTGAATTGAAATGAAGATTAGTGAATGCTCATATTTTGGATTTACCTTCCAGAGTTGGTTAATTTTTATCCATAGTGATGATTCATTGAAAGGACGTGGTTGTGTCTTTATACAGAATGATTAGGTAATTTCTTATGCTTCACATTAGTTGAAACCACATGAGTTAAATTGACATACGAATTATTTGGAATTAGTTATTTTTTTTATTTAAAAATTTGTAGGAACCTTATGTATAGAGTAAAATGTGAAATATATACTAACCAATAAATTTTGAAGTATATATTCACTCAGAAAGAATTTAACATGAGATAGAGGAGATGGATGGAATAAATCAAGGATTATGATTTCATGATTCTTTACCATATAGGAAAGACAAAAAAGTGGATGATGCTTTGAGTCTAAAAAGTAGTCCTACAATAACCCTGCTACATTTGGAACAAGATCCTTTGGGTTTTGATCTGATGAAATTTTGAATCGAAGTTCTTTATGTAGGAAATTTCACTGTTTTGTTTCAGGTGTCTGTGAAATAATCTCTATCAGACAGAATAGTGATATCATGGAAAGAAGATAGTGAGTTATATAAAATTGTAGAGTTGGTCTAGATTGGTATGTTTCAGGAATTTAACACTGATAATGACTGTGTTTTGAGGTTTGGGAAATGATTATGTGTGCCTTGTGATTCACAGTTAGACAATGTGTTGTTAGGTGAAGCTCACAGTTCTTCATTTTCAATTCATCCTGGTGGTACTAATATGTACAGAGATCATCATGAGTATTACTGGTGGGATGAAATGAAAAGAGATTTTACTGATTTTACTGTGAAGTTTTTGACTTGTCAACATGTTCAATCCAAGTAGTAGTTATCGAATCGAATACTTTAGTCTTTACTGGTGCTCGAGTGGAAAAGGAAAAATATGTCCATGAACTCTGTTGTGGGATTACTGAAAAAATCTCGAGGTAACAATGTAATCTAGGTTATTGTTGATAAGTATACTAAATCTGCTCATTTCCTTAATATTTGAGATACTATATCTATAGATCAACTTTCTCAGTTGTATGTAAAAGAGATATTTAGGTTGCATATATTTACCCTCTATATTGTATCTGATCGTGATCCTAGGATTACTTCATACTTTATGAAAGGAATTTAGATGTCGTTGGGTACCAAATTACATTTAAGTAATGATTTTTATCCGCAATAAGATGGACAGTCAGAACTAACAATTCAGACCTTGGTGGATATGTTACGTGCTTCTCGATGTATTACCAGGGATGTTGGGACCACCAACTTTTTTTGGTTGAATTTTCTTATAATAATAGTTCTGATTCCATTACATAGATGGCTCCATCTGTGACATTATATGGGAAAAGATTTCAAATTCTATATTTTTGGGATGAATTAGGTGAAAGGACGTTGATGGGACTTGAATTGGTAGATGAGGTGGAAGAAAAGGTTTAGTTGATTCAGACGAACATGAGAACATCTCAGAGCAGGCAGAAAATTTATGCGGATAACCGGAGGAATGATCTTTGTTTCGAGGTTGGTGATCATGTCTTTCTCTGAGTTTCACCATGGAAAAGTGTGATGTGTTTTTGCAAGAGGAAAGGTTGAGTCCAAGGTTCATTGGAACTTATGAAATCCTAGAGAAAGTTGAATCCATTGCACAAAAAGTGGATTTACCTCCATGTTTATCCCAGGTACACAATTTTTTTCATGTTTCAATGTTGAGAAAGTATATGCCAGATCCTTCTCATGTTTTGAGACCATAGGTAGTTCAGTTGGAAGAGAATATCTCTTATGGGGAACGACCGGTTTAGATTCTTGACCGAAGAGAGAATGTGTTGTGGAATAAGGCAATTTATCTGGTAAAGGTTTTGTGGAAACCATATGGTTGAAGAGGCAATGTGGGAAACTGAAAATGTTATGAGAGATATATACCCACTCATATTTGATAAGTGAATAAAAATTGCAAAGATGAAATTTTCAGAAGGGGGAAGAATATAAAATCCCAGGTAAATAAATAATAAGATAGCTTCATAATTATTAATATTTTTTCATTAAATAATAATTTTAATTTAAATAGAATGCTATGTTTGATGTCTTACCCAATATGCAACATCGAGTTTCTATGAAATCTTACATTGCACACTAATAATATAATAACATTATATAAAATGGTATTTAACACCTAGAAATTGTATTAGAGGGAATGGATAGAAATAACTACAATATGATTATACATGTTCGTTAAGTGTTTTTACATTTATGCAATAAAATCTAGAGTCTTAAAATATGAATGAATCCAATTTTAAGCAAAAATACTCTAATATTCCATATATGGTCGACTTACACCCTTTTAATTGAGAACACTTTTTAAATCTAGTTTTTGTCACTTTGATATCTTCTATATGACAAAATAAAATTTTTCTTTAGAATCGCGAAATAAAAATCTACATTCGATAAAATTTTGATATTTTTCTGATAAAATTCATTTTTAATGAATAGTGAAAAATATTGTATTTTAATTCCAAACTGTCTTTTAATATATTTTATTTATATGCATATATGATATTTTTAGTTCGTTATAAAGAGTAATAATAATATTTTTTTACTATTTTATCTAATATTGGTCATTGGATGTAATTTTACATTGAAATTGGAAATAAATAAGTGTTAATCTTTGGATAGTTATTATTTCTTAAAAACCTGCCTTTGGTTTTTACAGGGAGAATTCATTTTAATTTAATTTCTGAAACTTATGGGTTTTTAATTTGAAAAAATGGATTACATATTTGGAATTGGGGGGGGGGGGGGTAAAATTGTGTAAATATGTAACTTCTATTTTTAGACGTTATGAATATTAATTTCAGTAAAAAATTTATTTACCATGGTTAATGGGTAAATCTGGTAAAAAAGGGTAAAAAATATTATTATTTTATTATAAAATTACCCTAACATGTGTAATAATCCTATTGGTGGATAAATTATTGACCATGGTCATCCATGGATCAATTTTGGGACCCCATGGGGTTACATGGGAGTCATAATGGCAAATTATTTTAATTAACTTAAAGTAAAGGAAAAAATGACATAAACAAATATATTTTAGTAATATAAGGTTATATAAGTTATCTCTTCGACTATAAATATTAATTTGAAGTCTAAAACGATTTCCTACATCATGGAAGTTTTTTAATAACTTTTAGACATCAAATAAATAAAATTATTTATGACACAATAATGATGTAGTGTTTACCACATTAATGAATTATTTAAATAAAGAAGATTATAGATACTAAAAAAAATATGCAAAACCTATCATATTATTATTGTATGATTTTATTTATAACATTATTCATCTTATATTTGAATTTAATGATTTATGGTCCTTTTGAAACTGATGATATGTTCATAATCAAATAGTTGTTTCAATCATTCCTAAAGAGCCCATCCCCCCCTTAAAAAATAACACCACTTCTAACCCATTCCAAACACCTTTAAATCCCATTTTCTCATCTATCCTCAGAATAAATAATATCTCAACATTCTTATAATACTCCTATAATCCTTTCATTATGCATAAGTCACTTCAAGTAAACCTTTTTGTTCAAAACAAATGGAGATACCCGATTTAAAGCTAACGTCTTCTTTTATGTTATTTTATTTTATTTTTCATCTCCAACCACAAAAAATATTTTTATCATTTAATTTATAAACATACCAGTATCTTCAATAATATAGGTTATTATTATGAGATTTATTCAAACTACACTTACACACATCTCTATCTAATGGATTTGAATATACTGTTTCTGTGGATTGCAAATTACTACCTCAGGAAACGATGATTGTTCAAATATCTCCAACAGCCTCTCATGGTGTCCATTATGATGGAACTATTTTTATATATGATTTATAATATGTTTAATTTTCCTTTGTGCTTATGTATTTTCCATTTATACAATAACTTTATGGTTTTCCTAAAAGGTAAACACGATAATTTCATTTAAGGATGTGTGGACTACCTCCCCCTCAAAGTGATATGACTCATTCATACCATATGTGGAATGTATAAAGTATGTATTACAGAAATAATATATGATATTATACTGGGATTATAATATAACTTTGAATCATTATCTTTTCATCCAATAAAAATATGAAATAAAAATGATGGTTGCATTCGTGCGTAAGAACAGCTTACACAACTAGAAAACCGGGCATTTGAGCCCTGTTACCTATAGCGGCCGCCATTGGCAGTCGCTAAGCCTCCTTAAAAAAATTAAGGGGCTTCCGCCCCCCCCCCCCCCCCCGAACCCTTCCCCCCGTCCCCCCCCCCCCCCCCCGCCGTCGCGCACCCTCCCCGCCGCCGCGCACCCTCCCCGCCGCCCTGCCCTTCGCCGGCCCGCCCTCTACCGGCCCGCCCTCCGCCGGCCCGCCCTCTGCAGCCCCGCCCTCCGCCGGCCCGACCTCTGGCCAGCCACCCTCTGGCCACCCTCCACCCTCCATCTGCCCTCCGGCCGCCCTCCGGCTGCCCTCCGACCGCCCTCCGACCGCCCTCCGCCCGCCCACCCTCCTCCGGCCGCCCTCCACCATCCGGCTCCGGCCGCCCTACGCCCAGCGGCCGCCCTGCGACCTCCCTCTGCCCTCAAGCCTCCCGCCACCCGCCTCCGACAGCCCGGCAGCCCTCCGACCACCCTCCGCCGGCCCCTCCCTCCCCGGCCGCCCTCCGCCCTCCGGCTCCGGCCGCCCTCCGCCCTACGGCTGCCCTGCGGCCTCCCGCCACACGCCTCCGGCAGCCTGGAAGCCCTCGGGAGCCCTCCGGCCTTCGGCCTCCAGCCCCTCCGGCCTCCGACCTCCACCCTCAGCCCTCCACCCGCTCGTCCCTCCCCCCAACACCCCGAACACCCCCCCCCCCGAACCCTGCCAACCCCCGTCCCATTCGTCTTCGTCCCCTCCCTCGCCGCACCACCGCCACCCGTCCCCTCCTTCACCATCCCATCCCTCACCGCACCGGCTCCGGCTCCGGCTCCCCACTGCTCCTCTCCCTCAAAGCACCGCCGTCGGCTCCCCTCCCTTCCAGGTTTGTAGCGCAATCAGGTATGACATGGGCTTTCACTTACATTATTATTTTATAAATGGTTCACAAACAATTAGTTAGTATTTTTTTAAATAAATTTGATATCAAAAATGAAAATTTAATAAGTCTTATGTAAATGTTTGTTATAGGGATCTTATTATGGAAAAGAGTTGGATTGATATTCCAAATCGAACGTCTAGAGAGTATTTCAATGGCATTATGCAGTTTATGGACTTCACGAGAGGATTTGGAAGTGACTATATTAGTTGTCCATTAGAAAATGTGCTAACAGATATCAATTCACACGAGATACTGTGAGGGAGCACCTTTTCTTTAATGGATTTTTGAAAAATTATAAGCGTTGGACTCGTCATGGAGAAGAATATGTTCGTTGTCAAAATACAGATGCAGCTCGGGTGGATATTGATGCAAGGATGACTGATCCAATGCATGAAATGCTTACTGAAATGGTACGTGGGTTTGATCCTGAAGGCATTGACATCCAGAATCTTGAGATCGGTGAGATAAATCTTCGCTCTGGTGCATATCGTGATTTGAGGAGGTTTTATGAAGCACTTGATGATGCGAAAACAGAATTATATCCTGGATGTACATCTTACAATAAATTGTCGTTCATCGTGGAGTTGTTGCATTTGAAGACTTTGAATAATTGGTCAGAAACATCATTCGACATGCTTTTGGTTTTATTTAAAAAAGTTCTTCCTGTCAACGCTAAGATTCCTGAGTCGTATTACTATGCTCGTATGTTGACAGAGAACTTAGGTTTTACATATGAGACCATAGATGCATGTGCAAACAACTTTATGTTATTTAGAAAAGAAACTGCCCATTTGGATATTTTTACGGTTTGTGGTGCTTCCATGTGGAAAGAGAACAGGGGAAATAATACTCATCAAAGTCAGATTGCGATACAGGGGAAACCGATTACAGTAAAGAAAATTCGTTACTTTCCCCATAAACCCAGGTTGAAAATATTTTTTATGTCATCTAAAGTTTCTAATTTAATGAGATGGCATGCAGAAAGTGTTCATGAAAGTGATATGTTAACCCACCCCGCATACTCTCATGCATGGAAGGAATTTGATAAGAGACATCCCGAATTTGCTAAAGATGTTCGTAATGTCCTATTGGGATTGGCAGCAGATGGTTTCAATCCATTCAAGTCTATCATTGGTGCAACTCATAGCACATGGCCTGTGGTGTTGGTTCCATATAATCTTCCTCCGTGGCTTTGTATGAAGCAACAATTTATATTACTTTCCACGCTTATTGATGGACCTAAAAGTCCGGGGGATAAGATTGATGTTTACCTTCAGCCATTGATTGATGAGTTGAATGAATTTTGGGGCGATGGTGTGATGACTTATGACTGCGAAACGAATGAAATGTTCAAACTGCATACTGCTTTATTGTGGACAATCAATGACTTCCCAGCTTATGCAAATTTATCAGGCTGGAGTACGAAAGGGGAATTTTCATGCCCTTGTTGCAATAAAAGTAAAAAATCTGTATGGCTTAAACATTCCAAAAAATGGGCATACATGGGTCACACGCATTTTCTCCCTCCTCAGCACAGATTCAGAAAGGACAGAGTGACATTTGATGGTTTTAGAGAGTTCAGCCCAGCACCAAAGATCATGACAGGAGTCGAATTGTTATCGCAGATTGAGGAAGAAAACATCCGCACGGTATATGAAATTCAGGATTTGGTGGCTCCTCCAGTACGTAATATTCGTGATGTGGGTAGGCAGCGCAGTCACAATTGGAAAAAGAAAAGTATTTTTTATAGTCTTCCGTTTTGGAAAACTAACATGTTGAGGCATAATTTGGATGTCATGCACATTGAAAAAAATGTTTGTGATAACATATTGTGGACCATTTTAGGTGTCAGTGGAAAATCAAAGGACAATGTTAATGCACGCCGTGATTTGGAAGAAATGGGTTTATGGAAATAGTTGCATTTGTAGTTAGCTGAGGGAAACAAGGCATATATGCCTGCTGCACAGTATACGATGTCTACAGAGGAGAAAGAAACATTTCTTTCCATTTTGAAGATGGTCAAGGTGTCTGATGATTATTCTTCTAATATTTCAAAGTGTGTGAATCTTACGAGCAAGACATTGCAAGGGTTGAAAAGTCATGACAATCAAATATTACTTCAGCAGTTGATTCCAATAGCAATTTGTGATTGTTTATCCCCCAATGTTGTTCATCCCTTGATTGAGATGAGTAATTTTTTTAGACAGCTTTGTTTAAGAAATCAACGAATGAGTGATTTAAAAATTTTGCAGGACCGAATTGTACTTACGCTTTGTCACTTTGAGAAACTTTTCCCCCCCTCTTTTTTCGATGTTATGGTCCACTTGATAGTGCACCTAACTGATGAAGTAATGGTTGCTGGTCCAGTGCAATTCAAGTGGATGTATCCTATTGAATAGTATTTGAGTACATTGAAAAGATTTGTACGCAACAGATCTCATCCAGAGGCATCAATAGCCAATGGTTATTTGATGGATGAGTGTACTACCTTTTGTGCAGAATATCTTACGGATGTTGAAACAAAATTAGATAAGTCCTCTTGGATTCATTATGGTCCAGTTGGAGAAGGAACCACATTTGATATGGACAACATCGAGTGGATACAAGAACATCGATATATCTTGTTCAATACTCCATCATTTGCACCTTTAATGCAGTAAGTATCTTATCAATGTGCTTTTATAACTTTTACATGTTTTGTTTGCATAAGATGATCTTTTAATCATCGCATTATCATTTGAAGGAAACACACTAATGAGATAAAAGAAGTGATGCATCGTGCGGCTGAGTTGCAAATTCAACAATCTCATTATGCATCATTTCATGATTGGTTCAAGGATTATGTATGTATAAATTGATTTTCATTATGAGTGACATATTATACTAATTCTTTCTTTATATATAAGTATTGATTTTTATAAATTATGTAGGTTCGTAAGCTGAGGGAGTTAGGGGACCCCACGCTACATGAAGTATTTATCCAACTGGCTGAGGGTCCATCTATAACGGCTCATCGTTATAAAGCTATTGATGCAAATGGTTTTTCGATTTCGCATTAAAGATGTTGACGACAAACAAGCAACACAAAACAGTGGCATCGGTTGTCCCTTTGTCGATTCTGGTTATTACTATGGTCAATTGATAGACATCATTGAAGTCGTATACACACACGGTTTGAAGTACATATTGTTAAGTGTAATTGGGTTGATCCAGTGCGTGGATGTAAAGTCGATCAATATCAGTTTTCATTAGTGAATTTTAACCTATATGTTATATAGAAATAATGAACGAGTTGAGAATGAACCTTTCATTTTGAAATCACAAGCGGAACAAGTATTTTTCGTTACTTTTACTTTGGATCCAAGTTGGCAAGTTGTTGTAAAAATGTCTCTGACGAGGAGAGTTTTTATTTGAATAAGAAGAACCTGAGACTATTCCCATTTGTTTACCAACAACTTGATCAACATACCTTAGTTCAACATGAAGAAGATATTTATTGGGTCAGAGTGGCTGTTGAAGGAGAAACGGTCGATTTGCATGCTTAATCAAAGGTATAATTGTTTTCCCGCTATTCAGTAGAATGTCCTAGGATATCATAAATTATCTGATCATTTTATAAATCTTTATAAGTTTTAATCCTCACTTTTGTAAGTTTTAATTCAATCATAAATATTTAGGTTGTTTTTACTCTTGATTTGTTGATGTTATGGTCGGTGTATCATCCCTTTGAGGTATTCTTCATCTGATTTTTGTGCTGCTTGAATTTTTATTAGTTCTATCTGAAATTTGGCTATGCATTGACTGGTTTTGTACATAATTTGTATATTTGTTTTGTTAACTTTCTGATTTTTTAAAATTCATTCACAACTAATTATTCAATCCATTTTTTTGTTTGATTAACATTTGTACAAGTTTTATTTTTTAAGAACAATCCAATTTATCTTTTAAACACTTTGGACTCATTACTGATGTTTTCTATGACTGCAGACATGTCAGGGGAAGAGGCAGAAGATCCACATCATCTATCTGAGGCATCTACGTCTCAGGTTTGAGGTATGTTTGAATGTCATTGTCTATTTTTTTTTTATTAAATTGACATACATACATATATATATATATATATATATATATAACATTTGTCAATTTATATATAAAATTGTTTTCAACAGGATCAGACTCTGCTGCTTCTTCCTCTCGCAGGAGAGGCCCTGGTCGTGGCATATTATCATGGAATTCCGACACGACGATAGATGTTTCATTTGATGAGGTTTTTCATCTTGTGGGACCGAATTCCCTGGAATTTATTCGTCAGCTGGGGTCATATCATACGTGACCCACATCGATTTCCATTGACCACGCGTGACTGGGCTTCTATCCCTCAGGACACATTTGATTGTCTATGGAGGGAGGTTAAGGTAAGAAAATCATTTTACATTATTTTCTATGTATAAAGAATACTAATATGTTTGATTATTTTCTTTATAGAAAAATTTGAAAGTATGCCCTGAAGAGTTTCGGCTCGTGTGTATGAGAAAATGTCATAAGATGTGGAAAGATTATAAAGGAAAAGTGAAGAGGGACCACTGGGTACCAAATGTGGGTACCCTAGACATTTTGGAAAAACTCTCGAGAGGTGTCCTCCCGGCTCAGTGGCGTGACTTGGTTTCATATTGGTCTACTGAGGGTGTTGCGGTTTGTATAATAATTATTTTGGTGTATATATATTTTCAAGAATATGTGATTTGTTTGAAATTTTAATGAATTAAATGTAGGAGGTGTCAACACGCCATTCTGAGAATCGAGCATTGCAGGGACCACCTCACAGGCTCGGGACTCGTCACATGTCTCAAATCCGACATGAGGTATATATTATTCATTTGTTAATTTATTAATTAATATGGTTTTGTGTTTATATTCTTTTAATATACAGTTGCGAGAGCAAGGTGTAGCAACTGATAAAATGTTGGTGTGGATGATGACTCGTGATCGCAATGATCCAGAGGTTGCAGCATTGATAGTAAGTGTCTGTACTTACCAATAATTACATAAATATATATATTAACATATATATATTTATATATATTTAAATATTTCACAGGCTCAATTTGAAGCTGAGTTAGAACATCTGCCAGAGGACCAATGACAGCTTCCCATGCGACGAGATGAGATATTTCATCGCATTGTCGGTCGGGGCGGGCATGGCTATAGTTTGACCTATGGAGCAGGGATTCCTCGTTCTGTAGTGTCACGCGCTGCGGTTGTCGGTCCTGCTGTTGCTTATATGACACAGCAGATGTCAGATTTTGAGGCACGGTTGCCCGCTTCCGCGGAGGCAAATGCGCAATGACAGCTGAGGTTAGAGCACTGCGAGAATATGTGCGTCGAGCTGATGGTGCAGGGGATCATACGACGCAGGTATATACTGTATTTTTTTATTTAATTTAAATTATTTTTGTTATTAAAATATTTATAATGTTTATTTTTTATAGGCCCCTGGCCCACCAGAAGGAGGTAGCATTGATGAAAATGCGTGACGCATCATATATTCACGAGATATGTTTTTTTTACTGGTGGGGTTGACATTGATGTACTATATGTATTCATTTAATTTAAATTAGAAGGTTGTGTACTAATAATTTCTTTCTTTTCTTGTTTATTATATGATAGCTAATATTATCTAAGGCGTGCATTGAAAAACTCTAACACCCCGCACCCCCGTACAGCCCCCCCGCACCCCCGAACAGCCCCCCCCCCCCCCCCACAACCATACAACCCCCCCGCACCCCCGGTCAGCCCCCGCACCCCCGTACAGCCCCCACAACCCCGTACAGCCCCCCCCCCCCCCCCCCCCCCCCGCACCCCCGTACAGCCCCCCGCACCCCCGGACATCCCCCCCGCACAACCGTACAGCCCCCCGCACCCCCGGACAGCCCCCCCGCCCCCCCCCCCCCCCCCCCCCCCCGCACCCCCGTACAGCCCCCCCGCACCCCCGTACAACCCCCCCGGCAACCCCGTACAGCCCCCCCCCCCCCCCCCCCCCCCCCCGCACCCCCGTACAGCCACCCGCACCCCCGTACAGCCGCCCTGCACCCCCGTACAGCCCCCCGAACCCCCGTACAGCCCCCCCGCACCCCCAGACATCCCCCCCCCTGCACCCCCGTACAGCCCCCCCCCCCCCCCCCCGCACCCCCGTACAGCCCCCCGCACCCCCGAACGCCCCCCCCCCCCCCCCCCCGCACCCCCGGACAGCCCCCCCCCCCCCCCCCCCCGCACCCCCGTACAGCCCCCTGCACCCCCGGACACCCCCCCCCCCCCCCGCACCCCCGTACAGCCCCCCCCCCCCCCCCCGCACCCCCGTACAGCCCCCCGCACCCCTGTCCAGCCCCCCACACCCCCGGACAGCCCCCCCCCCCCCCCCGCACACCTGTACAGCCCCCCCGCACCCCCGTACAGCCCCCCCCCCCCCCCCCGAACCCACGTACAGCCCCCCCACACCCCCGTACAGCCCCCGCACCCCCGTACAGCCCCTGCACCCCCCGTCCAAGCCCCCGCACCCCCGGACAGCCCCCCCCCCCCCCCCCCCCCCGCACTCCCGTACAGCCCCCTGCACCCCCGTACAGCCCCCCCCCCCCCCCCCGCACCCCCGTACAGCCCCCTGCACCCCCGTACAGCCCCCCCCCCCCCCCGCACCCCCGTACAGCCCCCCGCACCCCTGAATGTGTCGTTTTCAGTAGCGCGGGCGCGCGCTGAAATGGCGCATTAGTGGGTCAAAACCACCCGAACGACGTCCGAATGCCACGAAACCGGATGACAACAGCTGGTGCTTGAATTCTGAAATGTTCGGACCAGACGGCACGTCATTCGGAGGAGCCGTTGACCGCGGCGGCTGGAAACGCGTTTCCGGCGCCATAGAACACCAAAACGCGTGCGGCGGTTCAATTCGGAACAAACGTCCTTCGAACGACCTGAAAAAGAACGAGAACAGTAGTAATAGTATTTCTGAGATGCAGGAGGAGGCGGCAAGTCCATCGGACGTGCGGTGCGCTCGGCACGGACCAAATGTGTCGTTTTCAGCAGCGCGGGCGCGCGCTGAAATGACCCGTTGGGGGGGTCAAAACCACCCGAACGACCTCCAAATGCCACTAAACCACATGAAAACAGCCGGTGCGTGAATTGTGAAATGGTAAGGCAGACGACACATCATTTGGAGGAGCCGTTTGACCGCGGCGGCCCGAAACGCGTTTCCGGCGCCATAGAACACCCAAAACGTCATGCAGCGGTCGAATTCGGGGAAAACGTGCTCCGAACAACTTGAAACCGCACGAGAACGATAGGAATATTATTCCTAAGATGAAGGAGGAGGCGTCATGTCCATCGGATGTGCGGTGCGCTCGGCACAACCGAATGTGTCGTTTTCAAGCAGCCCGGCGCGCGCAGAAATGGCGCGTTGGGGGGTCAAAACCACCCGAACGACCTCTGGATACCACGAAACCGCACGACAACAGCCGTGCGTGAATTTTAAAATGATCGGCCAGACATCACGTCATTTGGAGGTGCCGTTTGACCGTGGCGGACGGAAACGCGTTTCTGGCGCCAAAAAACACCAAAACGGCGTGCGGCGGTCGAATTCAGAACAAACGTGCTCCGAATGACCTGAAACCGCACGAGAACGATAGGAATATTATTCCTGAGATGAAGGATGAGGCGGAACGTCCATTGGACGTGCGGTGCGCTCGGCACGACCGAATGGGTCGTTTTCAGCAGTGCGATACGCGCTGAAATGGCACGTTGGGGGGTCAAAACCACCCGAACGACGTCTGAATGCCATGAAACCACACGAAAACATCCGTTGCGTGAATTCTGAAATGGTCGGCCAGACGGCATGTCATTCGGAGGTTCCGTTTGACCGCGGCGGCCGGAGATGCGTTTCGGGCACCACATAACATCAAAACGGCGTGCCCCGGTCGAATTTGGAGAAAACGTTCTCTGAACGACCTGAAACCGCACGAGAACGATTGGACTATTATTCCTGAGACGTAGGAGGAGGTGGCACATCCATCGGACGTGCGGTGCGCTCGGCACGACCGAATGTGTCCTTTTTAGCAGTGCGGCGCGCGTTGGGGGGGTGGGGGGTCAAAACCACCCGAATGACATCCGAATGCCACGAAATCGCACAACAACAACCGGTGCATGAATTATGAATGGTCGGCCAGACAGAACGTCATTCGGAGGTGCCGTTTGACCGCTGCGGCCGACAACGCGTTTCCGGCGCCATAGAACACCAAAACGGCGTGCGATGGTCGAATTCAGAGCAAACATGCTTCAATCGACCTGAAACTACATGAGAAAGATAGGAATATTATTCCTGAGATGCAGGAGGAGGCGGCACATCCATCAGACGTGTGGTGCACTCGACACGACTGAATGTGTCGTTTTCAGCAGTGCGGCGCGCTCTGAAATGGCGCGTTGGGGGGTCAAAACCACCCGAACGACCTCCGAATGCCACGAAACCGTACGAAAATAGCCGGTGCGTGAATTTTGAAATGGTCTGGTAGACGGCACGTCATTTGGAGGTGTCGTTTGACCGCGGCGGCCAGAAACGCGTTTCCGGCGCCATAGAACACCAAAATGGCGTGGGGCGGTCAAATTCGGAGCAAACGTGCTCCGAACGACCTGAAACCGCACGATAATGATAGGAATATTATTCCTGAGATGCAGGAGGAGGTGGCACGTCCATAGGACGTGCGTTGCGCTCGGCACGACCGAATGAGTCGTTTTCAGCAGCGCGGCGCGCGCTGAAATGGTGCGTTGGGGGGGTCAAAACCACCCGAACGACCTCCGAATGCCACGAAACCGCACGACAACAGCCGGTGCGTGAATTTTGAAATGGTCGGGCAGACGGCACGTCATTTGGAGGTGCCGTTTGACCACGGCGACCAGAAACGCGTTTCCGACCCATAGAACACCAAAACGGCGTGCGGCGGTCGAATTCGGAGAAAACGTGCTCCCGAACAACCTAAAACCACACGAGAATGATAGTAATATTATTCCTGAGATGCAGGAGGAGGCGGCACGTGCATCGGGCGTGCGGTGCGCTCAGCACGACCGAAGGTGTCATTTTCAGCAGCGCGTCGCGCGCTGAAATGGCGCGTTGGGGGGTCAAAACCACCCGAACGACCTCTGAATGCCAAAAAACCGCACTAAAACATCCGTTGCGTGAATTCTGAAATGGTGGGGCAGACGGCACGTCAATCGGAGCTGCCGTTTGACCGCGGTGGCCGGAAACGCGGTTCCGGAGCCATAAAACACCAAAACGGCGTGCAGCGGTCGAATTCGGAGAAAAAATGTTTCGAACGACCTGAAACTGCACGAGAACGATAGGAATATTATTTTTGAGATGCAGGAGTAGAGGTCACGTCCATCGGACGTGCGGTGCGCGCGGCACGACCGAATTTGTCATTTTCAGCAGCTCGGCGCGGGCTGAAATGGCGCGTTGGGGGGTCAAAACCACCCGAACGCCCTCCGAATGCCACTAAACCGCACGACAACATCTTTTAGGTGAATTGGGAAATGTTCGGGCTGATAGCACATCAATCGGAGGTGCCGTTTGACCGCGGCGGCCGGAAACAGGTTTCTGGAGTCATAAAACACCAAAACGGCGTGCGGCAGTCGAATTCGGAGCAAACGTGCTTCGAACGACCTGAAACCACACGAGAACGATAGTAATATTATTTATGAGATGCAGGAGGAGGCGGCACGTCCATCAGACGTGCGGTGAGCGCGGCACGACCAAATACGTCGTTTTCAGCAGCTCGGTGCGCGCTGAAATGGCGCGTTGGGGGGTCAAAACCACCCGAACGACCTCCAAATGCCACAAAACCGCACGAAAACATTCGTTGTGTGAATTGTGAAATGGTCGGGCAGACGGCACGTCAATCGGAGGTGCCGTTTGACCGCGGCGGCCGGAAACGCGTTTCCGGAGCCATAAAACACCAAAACGGCGTGCGTCAGTCGAATTCAGAGCAAACGTGCTTCGAACGACCTGAAACCGCACGAGAACGATAGGAATATTATTCTTGAGATGCAGGAGGAGGCGGCACTGTTGGATCGAATAGTAGATATAAAAGTCTATTATATGGAACAATACAAGAGGGGGGGTGAATTGTAGGTTTAAAAACCGTTGAGTTTAAGTAACAAAGAGATTAGTTTAAATGATCTTAAACTAATACAAATACAAACTCCCACAATTGTATTGAATGTAAAAGGTATGATGTATTGTAATACTATTGTAAAGCAAAACAATTGTATTCAAGGTGAACACAATAATCAGAGTAATACAAATGTGAATGATTCTACCTTAAAGCATATAGAACCAATCAATACAATATGTAATAGAATGATTGTAAATGAAACAATTACAATTGAATATGTAAAGAAGAATGGAAACAATACAAATCCCTTTCTAATACAACAGCGGAAATGTAAAAGTAATACAATTCTTTTAACCCAAAGAGAAGGGTTATCCTTTCACCTAGGATAAAAGGTCTGTCTCACCAACACCTTGGTGAGCGCTCAATACGATGATCGGAACGTCTGTCTGCCTATCCCCGGCAGACCTCGATACGATGATCGGCACGTCTGTCTGCCTATCCCCGGCAGCCCTCGATTTTGCAGGTAATCGGCACCTCTGTCTTTCAATTACTTGAAATCCCTCGATACGATGATCGGACGCACAAAGCTGATGAGAGAAGTCACAGTGTCTCTCTCTAGAATCTTCGTAGTTCACAGAGTCTCTTCATTCGTTCTCTTTGTTCATCGTTGTGTTCTCAGCTTCAAATGACCTCCTATTTATAGGCCTCGGGTTCCAACGGTCATATTGCCTCCAACGGTCATATTGAAACAGAAAGCACGACATCGTTTTGATTAGTTTGTAACTAACTCAACGACATCGTTTTGTTAGGACAAGAGATATATAGAAATGTAAAACATGAGTACGATTCATATGCAGATAGAGTTTTTGACAAAGTACCAAAACAAATAATGATCATCTGAATAGCAGAGTCAGTACGATACGATTGACAGAGTCAGTACGATACGATTGACAGAGTCAATACGATACGATTGACAGAGTCAGTACGATACGATTTGGTCGGTACGATCAACATCGTACGATACGATAAACATGATAAAAGACAATTGTAATATACAAACATATGATAGAATACATTTGTGATTTCCAAAACATGATATAGAAGTCAAGAGAAGACTTTTGACTTAACAATCTCCCCCTTTTTGGAAAGCACAAATACACAAAGTAAATGAAACAATAAATACTTATCTCCCCCTAAGTTTAAAAACTCTTCTGAATAAGAAAATTGAATACAACTAACTCCCCCTTAGGTATTGACTTTCCTAAGGATTGTATTCGTAGATTTTCCTTAAGAGCATTGTAATGCATTCTCCCCCTTTGTAAAACAATCTTTGCTTTGTAAATATTCTCCCCCTTTGTGATTTACAAAAAGAAAGGAGTAATCTCGAATTTTCTGAAAGAGTTAGTGAAGTAATACAAGACGATGGATAAAAGAGAAAGGATTATAAGAGTTATTACAAAACAAACAAGTTCCAAAAGAAACAAATACAACAATCATTTGTTTTCTCTTTCCTTCTCTTTCTTTATAATCTCATGAAGCATAGCTTTCATCTTCTTGATCTCCTTCTTGTATTCAGAAATCGATTCACCCTGAGTTTTGAGAAGCTCTTGTTGATCCGCAAAAATCTGATCTTGATTTCTGATGGTCTCCTCCTGTACTCTATTTACTTCTTCAAGGGTATCAATTCTGTTTTGCAGAGTCTTGTTATCCTTGGACAACTCAGAATTTTGATTCTTCAGTAAAACCATTTCATATTTGAAAGATGAAACCTTCGAGAATTCAGATTGGAAAACATTCATTCTTTCTTGCAAGTCTTTCACTGAAGGAACATCGGCTCTTTGAGAAGATAAAAGGTTCAGCCTTTCAACCGTTTCTTTATCAAGCTTGTTAAAAGCAATTTCTAGCTCATTTGATAACCTCCTTATATCTTCAATAGCTATTTCATGATCATTGATTGAGCTCTCTGTTTTGTAGGACCACTTGGTCATCTTATTGCAAGGCTTCTTATGAGCAACTGAGCTTTCTGAAAGAACTTTCAGATCGACTTCTACTGACAAAACTTTCTTTCTCAATTCTTTTACAGAGCCAAACTTTTTTCCTTTGATTTTCAGTAATAAAATCAATCTTCCCTTCCAGCCTCGGGAAATAAGGAATGGTTTTCTCCTTCCTTCTCAAAACATGAACAATGTAATCACTCTTCTTGAGAGAGATTGTATGCTCTGAATCAGTATCTTCATCGTACGATGCTAGTTCAAACGATCTGCTTGAATCAACAACTGGCTGTTTCCCTTTTTCTTTTTCTTTCTGCTTTCTTTCATCTTCCACTTTGTCACTAATGACAACTACATTATCAGACTGAGAAGATTGAGCAACTTTCTTTTCTCGAGATGACATCCTGTCCGGAGATCTTTCCTGATCGGCATGAGGAGTTTGTTGAACACCTTCGCTCAGCTTTTGAAGCGATTCCTCTCTACTTTTCTTTGAACTTTGAAGAAATTCTAACAGAAAATCTCCTTCTACTTCCACTTCTTCTATCACTTGTTTTCCTTTTTCTTTCTCAGGCAGACTCTGTACGATGGGCTCTTGGTGCACTTCCACAGTTAGTTGAGCACTAGCATCTTCAACTGCTTTCAAGTCTTTAGAGATATCAAAGTCCTGAGCCTTTCTTTTCAAAAGAGTCTTCTTTTTCTTTTCAGCTTGAAGAGTTTCTTCTACCCTTATTCTTTCTGCAAAGGCCTCAGTAGGGTCAAGACCAAAATTCGGATCACCTTCCTTTCTCTGTTCCTTGTCCTTTCTCCATTTGGCTACAACTTCCTTACTGTACCTCGGCTTCTTCTTTGGTTTTGAACTAGTTTGAGGATCATACTTTCGAGTAACACCGGTGGATTGATTTTCCTTGGCTGGCATAGGTGACGATTGATTTTGAGCCAATTCAGCTTCTACATCTCTGACAAAAAGTTTTGAATTTGAATGAAAACAGACATTCAGCTTTTTCATCGTACTCTTATTAATCAAAGATGGCCTCAAATCCATAGGTTCTCCTTTCAAAGTATTGTTACAAAACTTCATACTCTCAAGAATGAATTTCGTAAGGATGGCTGGATACATTATTATCTGAGATTTAATCCCTCCTTTCTTGACATTCTTGATGGTTTCAAAAACATATCCCATGAGATTTACTTTCCTCATATTCACAAGATAGTCGAGCATAAAGACATCAGAAACTTTAAGGGTTTCTATATCCCCTTTCCTTGGGATAAGAAAACCTTGCATCCATAAAGTGACAAACCGATTGTCCGGTGAAAGATGAGAAACTTTCCTCTTTTCCTCATTAATAACAAACAAAGTTTTTTCAGCACATTCTCTATTAAACGTACCAAATTCCTCTGGTAGTTTGTGAGATGGATAGAATGCATCGCCTTCTATAGAAACATTCAGAAAATGTGCCGCTTGTTTCACAGACATAGATAATTTTCTATCGTACACAGCGAAGTTAATAGTCATATCTTTGTCAAAAGAAATGGTTTTGTAAAATTGACAAACTTCATCAAAAAGAACTGGATCTTGAATATCAGGCTTTTCCACACAGAGATGTTCCCATCCTTGAAACAAAATAATCCTCTTGATTGTAGAATCATATGTATCGAAAAATTCTCGGGATACTAACCTTTCTCTGTGAATGTCTTTCTCTGTAAAAGACTTTGAAGACATTTCGGCAGGAGTATTAGCAGAAGATTGAGACATATAGGTTCTGCCGATGAGAAGATCGTACGATTTTTTATAGCTGGTGGAGCAGAGCTTCGCCTCAATTCCTGGACAATCAATGTGGGTTTGGGGAGGGGAGGGGGGTATTTATAGGCAATAAAGAGATGACCGTTGATATTCTACGGTCAAGATTAGATAATACCAGATCAATGGATAGGATTAAAGCAAAAAAAAATTAAAAAAAAATTGAAAAGAAACCTGTCGGAGAACATAAGGTGATTGCTGGTTTTGGTATGAATCAAAAGTAAACACAATCGTAAGAAGAAAAAAAATCATGATGCCGATGGAAAACAAAGTCATTACTATGATCGGACCGTATGATGGAAAATCGTTGTTACCATTAACTGACAGTACGATGGAAAACAATCTCAATACTATCATCGGTCGATACAAAACTATCGAATGATACGATGGAAAAGAATTTCAATACTATCATCGGTCGATTCAAAAATTATTGAATGATACGATGGAAAAGAATTTGAATACTATCATCGGTCGATTCAAAAATTATTGAATGATACGATGGAAAAGAATTTCAATACGATAAACAGAAAAATTGAAATGGTCAATACGATAAACAGGAAAACTAAAAAGAAACGATAAAACTGTCAATACGATAAACAGAAAAAAAAACATATATAAATAGAGTAAATAGTTAAAGATCAGAAACATAAAGACATAAAGAAATGTCCTCCCCCTTTCTACGAGGAGTTTCTTACTATTAGGAGAGATGTAAAACAGGAAGTAGATATGAATGATTATTTTAATGTAATCATTCCTAGCTTCTGTTTTATAAATTCAAATCTATCGGAAGGTAAAGGTTTTGTAAAAATATCAGCAAGTTGTTCTTGCGTTCCGATGAATTGTAAAACAATATCTCCTTTTTGTGTGTGATCTCTAAGAAAGTGATGCCTAATATCTATGTGTTTTGCACGAGAGTGATGTGCTGGGTTTTTACTAAGAGCTATGGCACTTGTATTATCACACAGAATTTGAGTTTTGGAGAAACTCAAACCATAGTCAGTGAGTGTGTGCTGCATCCACAATACTTGAGCACAACAACATCCAGCTGCTACATATTCAGCTTCAGCAGTGGAGAGTGCTACTGAGTGTTGTTTCTTGCAGGACCAAGAAACCAAAGAGTCTCCTAAGAAATGACATGTTCCATATGTACTTTTTCTATCCATTCTACAACCACCAAAGTCAGCATCTGAAAAAAAAATTAAAACAAAATCATTTCCAGAAGAGTAGAAAAGTCCTAAATCCATAGTGTCTTTTAAATACCGAAAGATTCTCTTTACGGCTTTCAAGTGAGACTCTTTTGGATTAGATTGATATCTTGCACATAAGCATACAGAAAACATCAAGTCGGGTCGACAAGCTGTCAAGTATAGCAAACTCCCTATAATACCTCTAAAAATTGTTTGATCTACTGGTTTCCCAGTTTCATCAAGATCAAGAGTATTTGAGGTACCAATTGGGGTGCTAATACTTTTAGTTTTGTCAAATCCATACTTTTTGAGTAAGTCTTTAATATTCTTATTTTGAGATATATAAGTTCCTTCTGGTTTTTGAGATATTTGAAAACCAAGAAAGAATGTTAACTCACCCATCATACTCATTTCAAACTCAGATTTCATTAAATTTTCAAAAGAATCGGTTAAAGATTTCTGAGTTGATCCAAATATGATGTCATCAACATAGATTTGGACAACCAAAACATTTTTGTTTTCCATTTTTATAAAAAGAGTTGGATCAGCTGTACCTTTTCTATAATTGTTTTGTAAAATAAATCATGTGAGTCTATCATACCATGCTCTAGGGGCTTGTTTAAGACCATATAGAGCCTTGGTAAGTTTAAAAACATGATCAGGATGTTTTGGGTCTTGAAAACCAGGAGGTTGTTCGACAAAAACTTCTTCTTGAACAAAACCATTTAAAAAAGCACATTTGACATCCATTTGAAATAGTTTGAAATTGAAATATGCTGCGAAGGCTAATAGAATACGGATAGATTCTAGTCTAGCTACAAGGGCATATGTTTCTTCATAGTCTATTCCCTCTTGTTGATTATAGCCTTTAGCAACAAGTCTTGCTTTATTTCCTACAATGATTCCATTTTCATCATACTTGTTTCTGAAAACCCATTTTACACCAATTACAGTTGTTTCTTTAGGTCTTTCAACTAAAGTCCAGACTTGATTCCTTTCAAATTCATTTAGTTCATCCTGCATTGCTTTGATCCAATCATCATCACCTAAGGCCTCACTTGGACTTTTAGGATCAAATTGGGAAAGAAAAGCAAGATGTTCTATTTCATTTCTTAAGGAATTTCTGGTCCTTACAGGTTGATTTATATCACCAATGATGTTATCACTGGGATGATTCCTAAGAAACAATTGATTTGGGTTTTGTAAAACCTGTTCATCAACATATGGAAGAAAATATTCTGTGGTAAATGTTTCAGGAATACTTTCTTGAACATTTTCCTTATCAGAATGTTCTTCTAATATAGGTTGATAAACATTTTTGGAAAACACATCCGAGGATGTAGGATTGGGTTGGTTGAAAACAAAAGGGTTAGTTTCATCAAATTTTACATGTACTGTTTCTTCAACAGTAGAAGTGTTTTTATTGAAAACTCTATAAGCCTTAGAGGTTGTGGAATAACCTAGAAAGATTCCTTCATCAGATTTTGGTGCAAATTTGTGTAGATTATCTTTTGTATTCAGAATGAATACTTTGCATCCAAAAACTTTGAAGTATGAAACTTTAGGTTTTTGGCCAGTCCATAACTCGTAAGGAGTTTTATTAAGAAATGGTCTAGTTAAAACACGATTTATAGTATAACAGGCAGTACTTACAGCTTTAGCCCAAAAGTGTTTAGCAATTGAGTATTCACTCAACATGGTTCGAGTCATTTCCTAAAGAATACGATTTCTTCTTTCAACAACCCCATTTTGCTGAGGAGTTCTTGGAGCTGAGAAATTGTGAGTAATACCTTTCTTACTACAAAAAGTTTCAAAGTCTGAATTTTGGAATTCACCACCATGATCACTATGAATATTTATCAATGGTAGGTTTTTCTCATTTTTAACTTGGGCTCTAAAAGTTTTGAAATAGGAAAAGGCTTCAGATTTCTTTGTGAGAAAGTAGACCCATGTAAATCTAGTAAAGTCATCAACTAAAACAAATACATAGTATTTGCCTCCAATGCTTCCAGATTGTGAAGGACCAAACAGATCCATATGCACAAGCTGTAATGCATTAGAAGTTGAAACTTCATTAATTGGTTTAAAGCTAGTTTTATGTTGCTTTCCAAATTGACAAGGATCACAGACTTTTGAAGAATCATATCTAAGATCCGGTAGCCCTTTTACAAGTCCTTTCTTTGAGAGTTTTCTTAGGTTTCTCAAATTACAGTGTCCTAGTCTCCTATGCCATAGCCACGATTGGTCTTCTATTACACTTAAGCAAGGTAAGTTTTGGTTCCTAAGGTCTTCTATGTTAATAGTGTAAACATTCTCTTGCCTATGGGCAGATAGAATGAATTCATCCTTGGAATTGTGAACTAGACACTTATCATTTCTAAAATTCACAAGGTAACCTTCATCACATAATTGACTTATGCTGATGAGATTGTGCCTAAGATCTTTTACAAATAAAACATTTGAAATAAGAACTTTTCCAAGAAAAACGATATTACCTATACCAACAATCTTTCCTTGAGCATTATCTCCGAAGGTAACTTTTCCACCTTTTGTTTTGATAACCTTTTCAAAGAAATCTTTGTTTCCAGTCATATGCCGAGAACAACCACTATCCATGTACCAAATGTTCTTATTGATACACTTCTCGTTTCCCTGAAAAAGAAACAATTAGATTTTTGGAATCCAAACTTGTTTGGATCCAGAAGGGTTAGATAAAAGAATTTTAGGAATCCACATTTGTTTAGAAAAATGAGCTTTATGAAATCCTAAGGATTGAGTTTTGTTAAGAGAACAATCTCTTCTCCAATGTCCACCACATTGACACATGGAACAGAAAATGGTTTTATGAGGAACAAAATAGTTATTACTAAAAACAGGTTTGGAATAAGTATAACCAAGACCAGAACGATTTCTCAAAGGTCTAATTTGAGAATACATCCTATCAAAGTTTTCTTTTCCATGAGTAAAGTTTGACAAACACTTTTTCAAGGATAAAATCTCCGACTTTAGTTTTAAAACCAAATTCTTGTTTTCTAAAACATTTGAATTAGACTCTAAAATGTTTTTCTTTGAAATAGCAGTTTCAAGATCCTTAGAAAGTTTATCCTTTTCAGATTTGACTTTCTCAAGGGTTTTCAAAATACTTTCAAAATCAGAAGTTTTCCCATCAAGATCTTTAGAAAGATCTGATACTTCTTTAGTCAAAATAGAAATTCTAGAATTTGCTTTTTCAAATCTCTTTTTGAGTTTAGAATTTTCATTTTCAAGTAACTTAGCAAATCTAGAAACTTCATCAAAAGAAGGTAATGTATCATCTTCTGATGATGAGGGTTCATCATTTGAAGATTCATAATATCTATTATCAACATAATTTGCATTTAAAGAGACATTTGTAACGGCTTCAGCATTATGTACCTTAGCCATGAGACAATGATCTTCAATTGGTAGTCTGGCTAGAAGTCCAATATTCCTTTGTCCTAACGTCTCATATTCTGAAGAATCATCTGAGGAATCACTACCACTTGTACTCCATGTATCATTTGCTTTCAAGCCTTTCTTTGTCTTATAAAACCTTTTCTTGTTTCTTTCAGAGTGTTTCTCTTTTCTATCATTCCTCTTCAGTAAAGGACAATCAGGCCTTAAATGTCCTGCTTTCTTGCATTCATAACAAGTTACCTCTGAATCTTTCCTATCTTTCCTGTCTTTCTTTTTGAATCTATATTGAAAATCATTCTTTCCCACAATCTTGTTCATCCTCCGAGCAAGATTAGCTAACTCATTGTCTGAAAGATTACAATCACTTGAATCAGATATAACAACTTTCTTGGATTTTGACCTTGTGATTATTTCAGGTGTTTTAGCTTTAGATGCAAAAGCTACACTTCCATTCCCATTCTTCTTCTTATTAAAATCAGAATCTCTCTTCATTCTTTTCTCGTGCTGTAGAAGAGTTCCAAAGAGTTCATCAAGTGTAATCTGGGAAACTTTTCTATTTTCATCAATAGCTGTTCTTTTTGACTCCCATTCATTTGGCATAATATCTATAATCTTATCAACAAGAGCTTCATCATCAAGACCTTTTTCTCCCATAGATTGTAAGCTGTTGACAATTGTCATAAATCTTTGTTGCACTTTACATACTGGCTCTCCATAAGGAAAAACAAATCCATGATACTCTGCTCGAAGCATTGCTCTCCTTGTTTCGATAACTTTGGATGTACCAAAATGAGTGACTTATAATTTCTTCCAAATACAGTTGGCTGCTTCACATGAAGATATCTGACTATATATATTCCTGGTCATAGAGCATAATAAAGTATTGCGTACCTTGTAATTCAGTTGATATTCTTGCTTCTCTTGATTGGTGAAAGTGCTAACTTCTTTGTCAGGAATTTTGTAACCCCCAGTAAGCATAATAAAATTGTCTACACCAGTATTTATGACGAAAGTCTTCATACGATCTCTCCAATACTCATAATCATTCCCATCAAAGATCGGTGGTCTAGAAGGATTCAGATTATCTATTGATCCGATATTCATTCCTGCCATCTAATATAACAAAAACAACTTTTCCACACCACACGTTAGTGTAGTAAGTATTCAAGATAGTAATAAGAAATAAAGCTATTAATACAAATCAGTGGAAAGCCTCCTTTGATACCAATTGTTGGATCGAATAGTAGATATAAAAGTCTATTAGATGGAACAATACAAGAGGGGGGTGAATTATAGGTTTAAAAACCTTTGAGTTTAAGTAACAAAGAGATTAGTTTAAATGATCTTAAACTAATACAAATACAAACTCCCACAATTGTATTGAATGTAAAAGGTATGATGTATTGTAATACTATTGTAAAGAAAAACAATTGTATTCAAGGTGAACACAATAATCAGAGTAATACAAATGTGAATGATTCTACCTTAAAGCGTATAGAACCAATCAATACAATATGTAATAGAATGATTGTAAATGAAACAATTACAATTGAATATGTAAAGAAGAAAGGAAACAATACAAATCCCTTTCTAATACAACAGCGGAAATGTAAAAGTAATACAATTCTTTTAACCCAAAGAGAAGGGTTATCCTTTCACCTAGGATAAAAGGTCTGTCTCACCAACACCTTGGTGAGCCCTCGATACGATGATCGGCACGTCTGTCTGCCTATCCCCGGCAGCCCTCGATACGATGATCGGCACGTCTGTCTGCCTATCCCCGGCAGCCCTCGATTTTGCAGGTAATCGGCACCTCTGTCTTTCAATTACTTGAAAGCCCTCGATACGATGATCGGACGCACAAAGCTGATGAGAGAAGTCACAGTGTCTCTCTCTAGAATCTTCGTAGTTCACAGAGTCTCTTCATTCGTTCTCTTTGTTCATCGTTGTGTTCT
This sequence comes from Viscum album, assembly GCA_963277665.1. Lineage (NCBI taxonomy): Eukaryota > Viridiplantae > Streptophyta > Magnoliopsida > Santalales > Viscaceae > Viscum > Viscum album. The sequence goes on from OY728136.1 coordinate 967,143,007, forward strand.
CAGCTTCAAATGACCTCCTATTTATAGGCCTCGGGTTCCAACGGTCATATTGCCTCCAACGGTCATATTGAAACAGAAAGCACGACATCGTTTTGATTAGTTTGTACCTAACTCAACGACATCGTTTTGTTAGGACAAGAGATATATAGAAATGTAAAACATGAGTATGATTCATATGCAGATAGAGTTTTTGACAAAGTACCAAAAAAAAATAATGATCATCTGAATAGCAGAGTCAGTACGATATGATTGACAGAGTCAGTACGATACGATTGACAGAGTCAATACGATACGATTGACAGAGTCAGTACGATACGATTTGGTCGGTACGATCAACATCGTACGATACGATAAACATGATAAAAGACAATTGTAATATACAAACATATGATAGAATACATTTGTGATTTCTAAAACATGATATAGAAGTCAAAAGAAGACTTTTGACTTAACAGGCACGTCCATCGGACGTGCGGTGCGCTCGGCACGACCGAATGTGTCGTTTTTAGCAGCGTGGCGCGCACTGAAATGGCGCGTTGGGGGGTCCAAACCACTTGAACGACCTCCGAATTCCACGAAACCGCATGAAAACAGCCGGTACATGAATTTTGAAATGGTCGGGCAGACGACACGTCATTTGGAGGTGCCGTTTGACCACAGCGGCCGGAAACGCGTTTCCGGCGCCATAGAACACCAAAACGGCGTGCAGCGGTCCAATTCAAAGGAAACGTGCTCCGAAAAACCTGAAACCGCACGAGAATGATAGAAATATTATTCCTGAGATGCAGGAAGAGGTGGTACATCTATCGGATGTGCGGTGCGTGCGGCATGACCGAATGCGTCTTTTTCAGCAGCTCGACGCACGTTGAAATTGCGCGTTGGGGGGTCAAAACCACCCAAACGACCTCCGAATGCCACAAAACCGCATGGAAACATCCTTTGCATGAATTTTGAAATGTTCGGGTAGACGAAACGTCAATCGGAGGTGTCGTTTGACCGTGGCGGCCAGAAATGCGTTTCCGGAGCCACAAAACACCAAAACGTCGTGCGGCGGTTGAATTCAGAGAAAACGTGATTCGAATGACCTGAAACCGCACAAGAACGATAAGAATATTATTCCTGATATTCAAGAGGAGGCGGCACATCCATCGGACGTGCGGTGTGCGCGGTAAAACCGAATACGACGTTTTCAGCAGCTCGGCGCGCGCTGAAATGACGCGTTGGGGGTCAAAACCACCGGAACGACCTCCGAATGCCACGAAACTGCACGAAAACATCCCTTGCATGAATTTTGAAATGGTCAGACATACGGCACGTCAATCATAGGTGTCGTTTGACTGCGGATGCTGGAAACACGTTTCCGGAGTTATAAAACACCAAAACGGCGTGCAGCGATCGAATTTGGAGCAATCGTGCTCTGAAAGACCTGAAACCGCACGATAATGATAGGAATATTGTTACCGAGATGCAGGAGGAGGCGGCATGACCATCGGACGTGTGGTGCGCATGACATGACCGAAGGCGTCGTTTTCAGCAGCTCGGCGCGCGCTGAAATGGCGCGTTGGGGAATCAAAACGGGCCGAACGAGGTCCGAATGGCCTGAAATCAGATGACATAAAAGGGTGAGTGAATTTTGATGTGTTTGAGAAGACGTCACATCAATCGGATGTGTCGTCTGACCATGGTGACCAGAAACGCGTTTCCGGTGTCATAAACGGCCAAAACGGGCGTCTGACAGTCAAAGTCAAAGCGGACAACATTTGATTGACCTGAAATCACAGGGAAACAATCTAATTATTATTCGTGACGTGTAAGCACAGACGGAACGTCAATCAGACGGGCGGTCTGCGCGGTAGGACTCATTATGCGTTCTTTAAGTGTTGCGCATGCTTGATAAACGCGCGTGGGGGGGTGGGGGGGGGGTCCAAACGGGCCGAACGAGGTCCGAATGACCTGAAATCAGACGACATCAAAGGGTGAGTAAATTGTGACGTGTTCGAGCTGACGACACGTCAATCGGCCGCACCGTGTTCCCGCGGTGACCGGGAACTCCGTTCCGGTGTCATAAACGGACAAAACGGGCGTCTCGCACTCAAAATCATTACGGACCACATCAGATTGACCTGAAATCACAGTGAAACAATCTAATTATTATTCGTGACATGTACGCGCAGACGACACGCCAATCGGACGTGCGGTCTGCATGGTAGGGCTCATTATGAGTTCTTTAAGTGTTGCACATGCTTAATTGTTTTCCATTTTTTATGATTGTTACCTTTGTTTTATGTCTGCTTTTCCACCGTGAAGAAAAAAACACAATTTGTACATTTTATTTAAAAAATGAAAAATATTTTATTTAATATTATATATATAAATATTTTCATATATATATATATTATTTAATAAATAAATATACATAATTTATTTAATATTATATATATCAATATTTTCATTATTTTATATATATATATATACATTTATTATGGTATGAAATTTATTTAATTTTTTTTTTTTCAATTTTAGCGACCGCCTCTAGAGGTCGCTATAGCCTGCCTGCCAGGCAGCATTAGCGACCACCATTGGCAGTCGCTGTAGCCTGTCGTCCGGGAAGTATTAGCGACCGCCAATGGCGGTCGCTAATGGTGCCCGCGAGTCAGCCTACAGCAACAGCCAGGCGGCCGCTTCAGGCGGCATTTGGGCCACCTATAGGGACCGCCATTGGCGGTCGCTAAAGACCTACAATGACAGCGCAGAAGCGACCGCCAATGGCAATCGCTGGGCGGTCTCTATAGGGAATTAGCGACCGCCAATGGCGGTCTCTAATGGCCTTTGTTTTAGTAGTGTTACCCTCTTCATGAACGGTGCATTTCATTTCTTATCTCTAAATGTTATATACTATTATAAATACATATACACTGGATATATATGATATATATGATATCTATATCATGAATATTATTCTATATATAATGAAATTTTGTCCACATGAATAACATGTAATTATAAAATGTTCATTTTTGACTCATGTACCAAATATCGATAAAAACAACCATTATTAACATAAATGATTTAATAATGTTTATAACATGGTAATAAGTGATATAAAATGAATAATAAAATTGAAAAATGTTCTTAAGAAAGTTGAAATTATCTTTATTTTATTATTCAAGAGATTAAATAATGATTGAGTCAAGTCGGACATGGGACTTCGTCTCAATCTCATTTCATTGAGGCATACTTTGATTTATACCCAATTTTCATTTATACAATATATAATAAAACCCTTTGACTTTTAATTTCATTCAATGAGAATCTTTTTTCAAAAAAGAAATTTAATAAACTACAAAAGGAATGTTTTTAACGTTTCCAGTGACAATGTCCTCTCCACCATCGTAATCATTAGTTGGCTTCCTATACAAGCCATTATGTTTCTATATTGAGAAAGAAACCCCTTAATCTATTTTTTGGGAGTTTTCGTATTGAAAATGGGTTTTGAAATAGATTTATTATTTAAATATGTTTAAATTATTTATTTTTATTTAAAATGAAATGTTTTTAGTGAAATATTTATATTTTCAATATTTTATGTATTATGATTTCAAAATGGTACTTGGATATTTGATGGACAGTTACGTGATAAACCAAATGATGGGTGGTTCGTTGATAAACCTAGATGGGTTGTTATATTATAACAACAAATTCATTGCATGTTGAAGTTAGTCATATGGCCATTCCATTTAGTGATATGTGTGGATGTCGACCCTAGGGTTATTCAATTCAAGTATGCTTATATCCCAAGTTTCCTTTATATGTTATGTGCTCTTTCTTTGGGGTTTACGGTAATATTTTGATTAAAAATGGGTAAGTAATGAACTTTTATTTAGTGAATAGTATTTAATACTTCATAAAGGTGAAAAATATTACTTACGATAAGTTATTCATGGGTTACTTGTTGTTTTGAAAAACTAACAGTTTTCCTTCTTTGTGTATCCCTTACTGAACTTTTTATACTCATCCCATGTTTTTGAAATTTTATTCACATTCCATAAAGAGGAATGGTGTCAATGATGGGATCAAAGATATGTCATACTGTTGAAACATGGAACTAGACATGACTATTTTTTAATCAGTTTTTAGTTTATGAAAAAATGGATACTGAGTATAAGTGTCTACATGTATTATTCAAGTAGATTTCTTATGTTGAGACCTAATTCTCTAATGCTCAAAACCTGAAAAGATCCTACATGTGAATTATTAACCTCATTAAATACTTTTTAATGTTTAAGGCTTGGTCTTTACAATCCAAGTGTTTCTATAAAATCATATAATAATGATAGTGGAAGGGGTGATGAATGAAAATAAAAGAAAGGATCTTGATAGGAGACAATAGCTCTTAATCGAGTAACTCCTTCTTGTTTACACCCCAATTATTCCATGGATTTCTATCAGCCCAAGGAAATGTTTATAGGAGTAAGGTAGGAATTTTTGGTAGTGTATTATATATATCATAACATAACCTATGTGATTTTAGAGATTAAATGAAGAGGGAGAGTTGGTGGAATTTTACAAGGAAGGGAAATGACACACTTGGAATTTTTGAAGAAAAGTTAGTTGTACCCTTGTTTTACCAAAAAATATTTATACCAAACATATGGAACTCAATAATGGATGTTTAATGAATGAATAATGGAAAACATTAGTGTTGGAAAAATTTCAAGGTCATTATGGGACATAAAAGTAAGGTTTAGTTCTTAGTTATGTTCACTTTTACCTTAAGTGATGTATTTATGTTTAATTACCTTCATTAATATATTTGGTGAAAAATTTTCTTGAAAATATTTGAAATTATAAATTATGCTGATTAAAAACATGGGATCAATTTTTCAAAAATCCAATCACTTAAAAGACAGAAATTAATTTAAATTTAGTCTCATTGACATGAAGACACTACAAGGTTTTAAAGTGAAAATATTCAAAGGTTTATGATGTTTTTAAATCCAATTATATTATGAAATTGATCTCAATAATCTAAATTGTATTAATTGAAAAAAAATGTAATTAAACCATTAAACCAATTTAAAATATAATTTATCCTAATAAAAAAATTTGATGAGGGTTAAATTTTTATCTCATGTAATGTATTTCAATATATTAACTTAAAAATTTATTCTTATAGAAAAATACCAAAAAATTACCCTAACATAATTTTACTATTTATATTACAAAGATAAAGTTTATTTAAACATATTAAATACCTAAATGTTCCAAAATTGGATTTAAAATTGTCTCTCTATTAAAACACAACAAAACAACCATTTGAAAAATACAGGTGTTCATTCCAAAAAATGTGGTGGTTCTTAACTTATGTTTATCAAATCTGTTAGATGACAAAAATATATTCTATTGAATATATAAAATATTTATTACATTTATATCACTCACTATTTATAATAGTTTTAATATAATGGGGTAAAATTTAATTGTGTCCCAAAAAATATTTGGGTTTTCCTCTATATTCTATTGCTTGTCATATTCATTTCTAATTAATTGGTAACATATGAATTAATATTATATTTGTGAAAACAATATATTTTAATAAATGGTATAATCAAAATTTTTAATTTAATAGTTATTTAATATCTTATTATATTTACTAATAGTATTTAGAAATATTGAATTCTTTGGTAAACCTCGATCCGGTGTGTTAGGAAATCCATTGAAGAAATACATGGTTGCATATAATTCCTGATAACATTGGTGGTCCGTGTAGAGAAATATAATGTTATTTTGTGTAAAGTGCATGATTAACATGGGGTTGTGTATAACGCAAGCCAAACAAAAGGATTTAATATAGTAAAAAATATCTTTATTGTTGTGGGAGATGTAAAATACCAAAAAGGATACATTAATTTGAGAAAAAAATAATTCAAAAAGTCTTGAGGTGTTACCTAGGTAATGGACTATAGAATCTCGTAAAGCCATGTTATTATGATTCGATTATTTTCTGTAGTCTAAATAGCTTCTCTAGTTCCTTATCCACCAATATATTCCCTTCATCCACCAAATGTGATGCCAATCATTACTCAGCCTTACACATTATGATATGAGATCATTTGTAAGGGAAATTGTCACATGTATTTTCTCATGCGTTTACCAGGTAGGAGAAAGTATTTTGATAGAATGAAAATACAACTTTTTGGTGTTCTTCCTCTTCCGGTAAATAGAAAACTTTTCCATGAATCTAATGAGAAGTAAGATACATAAAATATGGATTTTTATCTAGATGTAGTGACTTTTCAACACACTAAATGATATTTCATGATAAAAAGAAGTCGAAATAATTTTATATTTTAGGATAGTCCAAACCATAAATTTCCATGTTTAGAAGTTAATAACTGGAAATTCAAATATTTCACTTCACTTGACCAAAATCGTTGTGTAAAAAAATGATTCGTATACACCTATATTTCCAATTTTGGGTCAGCTAGTTCTCCATGGAGATGTACAGTCTTGATTCATCCATCTATTAATGAATAGAGCCATACACAACATATTTCATGATTATACAATCATTATAGTCAACCTCAAGAAGCATCTCCTTGGGACTGGTAATCATGTATTAAGCATGACATAAGCTTTTATTCTCTTTGTAAATGGTCATAGTTCATTTTAACCACCTCCACCATCACAAGATCCACTTATTTTATCACCTTACACAGCTACTCTATTTAAATATCTATTAGTTCATATTGATTATTGGATTCTAAATGGTACTACCCCACAATATGAACAGTGATACGTACTCCATCATGGACCATTAATATTATTGGTAATTTATTAAACCCATTAAGAATCAAGGTTGTGATGGTATCCTCTGACCCCCCAACATCTATAAGGGAAATCATCATTAATTAATATTGAAGTATAATTTGGAATATCATGGACAAAGAAGAGTAATGTTGGTATTTTTGTTTCTTGTGGTCAATTAAAATAAGGGAGGGAGATACCTAAATAAAATCACAATAGTCAGTTTATTATGGAAGGATCCTCGACTAGATGCACTATCAATTTAGTATGTAAATGAGGCATGTTAGTATAAGGAAATGAAGAACATACTAAAAAATTGATTAAATGTAATTTACCTTCAATGACCGATGGAGGATGACTTGTAGGTTCGGTTATATTTTTTTAATCATTATCATGAGGAGGGGTACACATAGATTTAGAAACATTCACCACCCTTTCCTCATGGAAGCTTAAGTCCCTCACATAATCCCCCATCCTACACAAATATTTATAGTTAAAAAGGATATATCCCATTTCTCAATTCATATTGGAACTTATTAATTGGGATCATAGATTAACTGTTAGCAATAACTGATCCTATTAGTAACCATATATTCATATGTATTATGAGTAAATATCTTCTTCTGATGTCAGAGTGCATGAATCATTACAATGAGGTGTTTATTCACACCCTTACAAATATTCATGGATTGAAATTCTTCCCATGGAATCCTCATACAAATAATTCTATAGCAAAAAAAATCCATATAGTATAATATTTGAACAATCCCATATGGTCAAATTCTATATTATTATCCTTACCTGATAAGATAGAGGATTATATCTACCATTTGAATTTATCGTCACCTTTATATAAGTGACTCACTCCAAAAATTCTAGATGTGAGGGTGAAAATGTGGCACTAGCATTTACCAAGATGTGAAGGCTGATCCCATTACGCAAAAATGGTTTATGAAACTACTCTTGGGTATAATTATATTATATGTTGTCACACCATTCCCATGAATAAGGGAAAATCGAACCATCTGTAATCTGATATGGGTGTCACCATCCAATCCTTTGATCTATACAAGGAATTAGTAGACTCGTCTGTGATGAATTTCCATAGTCATAGACAATCCTTCATAGAATTATCATTCTTTTGGAATTTCCAACTCCATAAGCCCTATTTAGAGGATGAGAGAATCCCTCAGGGAACCATTGATACTATAGTTTTCCTTGCATGGGATCAACTCATTATCAACAGTGTTTCCCCTAAGGTAGAACATCTCTAAGATAATTTTATTTGATCCCCCTATACTATTTAAAAATAAATTAATCATTGTATTTATATAACCACTAAGTACACTCCTTCATAAGATTGAGCATATTTGTGGAGTAATATGATAAAGGAATAATCTAGTGGGATATTGATTCATTCCACCCTAACGTCAAAGTTGAACATACACCGAAGCAACCATGTAATCATGGTGTTTTATTTATGGAACACTATGGTCTAACACTTTTTGTAATCTATTTAATATAGTGAAATTGGTTCGTGAACTAATATGGTTTGTAAAACTCATAGACACACTTTTCAATGCGAGAGACATATACTACATATCAGATAGTTAATGTGATGATGGTTTACCAATACAACCTTGGAAATATTATATGATAAACCAAGTTCGGGTAGGAAAAAAGTAGAAACTTATCCACTCCATCACATTTAATTTTTATGTCACCAAGATCTTCTCTTGAGGAAATGGTTTGATTTCAAATATAATCAGTATTGAAAACATCAGAATCAGTATGGTGTCCATATGATGATTTAATACCCATAAACACCCATGTGGGTGGAAATACACACATACAAATATTGTTATAGGATGTACACACACATTAAATCCTTACTCTTGATAATATGTTTCAATTTATAGTAAATCAACACTAAAAATGGGATAGTGATATTGATGTGGTGTCTCAATTCCTTCTTTGCTACTACGTAAAATGTGCTCATATGTAGACCCACATGCATATCCCAGATGTGAATAAGACATTAGCTATAGGAAGTCTCCATAAAATAATCTTTCATATCCTATGGAGTGTATCACATGATGGTATAACCCTATTACTGGTACAGACCTAATTTCATGGTTACACAATACTACAAGAGCCTCCAACACTATATCACTTTCATGAAAAAACATTATCTCCCATAAATTTTCAATTCGAATAAATTCAAGATACTATTAGACCAAATCTTTTAAAAATATATATATAATAAATGACTCATGAACTAAACTCTAAAAAATTCTCTCGATTATTCCATTATTAGAATATATATTCTCTTCTTATCCTTCCACATGTTCTCAATGCAAGAAGTACATTATATAAGACCTCTCCACGATGGGGATCCATGTAACATTCTTGAGGTACCACAAGATGAAACTATCCTACACATGGAGAATTTGTAATGAATTGGCATATACAAACCACCATATCAAGAAGTTATGTATGAGGTCTTGTTGGCCTCAAAATGATAAACTACGATATTCCAAATTATTTATATATCATGAACCTTCAAAGATCATCTGTAAAATATTTTATTTTTTCAGAACTAGTAATCAAAATACAATTCCTCATTTTTGATTCATACAAATAAAAAATTCAAATCATAATCCCTATCATTGTGGATTTTGGTAGGGACCACCTCCAGGATACAATAATATTGGGGAAAATATGTCCCTCCTATAATTTCTTCTTCATTGATATTCATGATATTATTCCACATTGAATGTATCATTTTTGGGTTTCTGTTCCCTATAGAATGAAAAATTGGTATCCTGACTCCACCAGAGAATCCCAAGAGAACTCTTGAAACAACATAACTAAGTACCAGAATTAGCATTAATGATTGAAACATCATTCTGTAGAACAAGGTCATACAACTTCATTTTATTACACAATGGATATTTCTTATGATATCATTTAATAAGTTCACTCTGAGGCACCTTGTTAAAAAAAATTTCTGTTCAGTTTTATCAAATTAATATTCTCAACCTTGTCTCTCTAGCATTTGAATGCATCCTCGACTACCTATCCATCCAATATTATATTTTATATTGAAATATCAAAGTCTGGTTCACAAAAAGTATTGTTTATATATGTTTTACTTTAAGAAACATAGATGAATAAACATTATAGGAAGAAAAATATTAATAGTTTTTTTTTCATGAACATGAGTTCCATGAAAACCAGCAATTTGGGTTTTCATGTTTCCATTAATGTATTATTATTTTTAATTGAGAGAAAAAATATCAATATTTCATGTTATTCTCATGGTCCCCACTTTTCCCCTCAATAAAGTTTTGTGATACAGTTCGATATGAGATACATGAACTTAACAATCTGGGTTTATATGTTTTGATGTTTTTCCATAGATTTAAATAAACATCCCCACAAACTATAATTATTTGGGGGAATTTTTTTGTTTAGAAAACATAAAGAAATAATTAGATTGAGAAATGACATATTATATAAATAAAAAACATATCAGATTGATTCTAATAAAAAAGATGAAGAGATCCCAAAACTAAAACCTACAAGAATGGATGTTATAATGTTTTCAAAATCTCCATACATTGAATGAATATCTTAGCTCTACTAATCTCTAACAACCATAAATTAACCCATGTTTCAATAAACCAATCCCATGACATTTTTGAGGCCAATAAATAAACTTTTATTTCTTTATTCTCGGGATCAAACATTGGAAGTCAAGGAAAAATCTCCCAATATGAACAACATTTTCCTTCAAAAACACTCATAAATAAAAAGGTAAATTTACATCAATAAGTGAGGATCTTACACGAGTTACCTAAAATGTTTACATTATATAATTGGACTATTATTGGGATTTATTTTATATAACTCTCATCAATGAAAAATGAAGTTCATGATATATTCATAGTAATTAAACAAAAGTATATATCATCAGACAATTTTCAACTAGAAAACCCAAAACATGTTTATGAAATAGAAACTCTAGTCATAGACCCGTGTATCAGGCTTCTCTATTGTATTTTAATATCACTTATTGGAAATGTATACCCAAAACCCCTACTAGATGCCTAATTTCCCAAAAAAATGTTTTAAAAAAAATTAATGACCATGGGTCCCATATCCACAAAATTTTACCTTACACATGTAAATTTAATTTGAATAACAGATAGAATAATTCCTTATTCCCAAGATCTATACACCATGATTATGTAGCTGTATTTATTTATTATTTTCTCTAAGTCATTTTCACTCTTAATCGAATATTCTTTGGACCGAACATGGTTTGGGAAATATCAATTCTAGTTGCACAAAACATCTGTCTTCCAAGACTTCTGGGGTTTTACCTCAATGGTGATGTGTTACATAAATTCATCATTTTTATGGTTTGCTGGATATCTTAGCTTTCTTTTGCTGGATAGTGGATTTTTCACCCTGTTCAGTGATCTGCTTTGTGGACTTGATGCTATCCTGGCTTTGTAGCCATGTTTTTTTATGGTAGGTATTTTTTTCCTCTTTCCGGGGCTGCTTTCTCAAATGGAATTCCCTCTATTTTCATATTAACAATATGATAGCTTTCTGGAAGTCCAAGGATGTCTTCTTGATGTTTCAGTTTTGAACAAAGCGTAGGATTGGGATGGTCGAACAACTCGTGTATAGCACCCCATGCACCTATTGAATAATGGGTAGCCTTCTCATGTAATTCCCTCTATTTTTCATCTGTTTTCTGGGCATGAAAAATTATAGACATAAACCCATCAACCCATTGATGTTCAATTCATACTGTTATTAGAAGCATAAACAAACATCTCGATTCATATGTTTTCAAATTTAGGTCTCATGATGCACTACTGTTTCCAAATTCACATACTGACCTTCTTTGTTTTCAAGTAAAAAACCATGCACTACTTTCTCAATAAAACAATCACTATTTTCTCTAATAGGAAAACATGCACTACTTACTCAAATAGGAAAACATGCACAACTTTTTTATACATGCAATACTCTCTCATTCAAAACAAAGTACAACATCCTGGTTAGTATGATTTCAAATATATTGCATAATGTTTTTAATAACATTTTCAATTGTAGTTGTCATTTTTTTTATGTTTTCCACTTTTTTATGGCCAGATGCTCTCCCTATCATGTAATTCACATGATGCACTACTATTTTTTATATTATCCCGGTCTATTACCTCTCGTGATGTAGTATTTTCTTATTGACAACTGATGTTGATCCTATTGGTGGAATAAATGGGCTTTGTAAACTCAACCATCCTTCAATCTTACCAGCCATCATAGGTAGTGGATTACCTATATTTTCACATGCTGAACATATCAGTCAAAAAATGAGATACATTGAACATGTTGATTTCTCATTTGTTTCCATCATTCATCGAACATGTTGTGTTGAACGAAACATGTCAATTTTTTTGAGAATATATGTTCTATGTACAATGAAAAAAGTTAAAAATAGAAGGTACATGTATGTTTACCCCTTATACATTCATGCATGAAAATAATTTTTTTTGTAAACTCTTTTAAATTTTGTTCATTTATCAGTATATATTCAGTCTATTTACATCCCTAATAAAATCACCTATTCCAACTTATGTTGTATGGAATTCATGAAATATATCATTTTGTCTAATAAATAACTCCTTGAAAAAATTCTAATGCATGTATTACTATATGTTTGATTATATATTTTTCCAATTCCAACCATTACCCATCTAGAATATATGATAGAGGACCAATTAGAATGATATACAGAATCTGGGAAATGAATAATATATTTTTTCAATTCATAATAACTTGGAAGAGGTTGGGATGGAGGGTGAGTGGTGGGGGAAGGTGCTGGGCAGGGGGGCAGGGAGGCTGAGATGGGAGGTGGAGGTGATGGGATGGGGTGGGAGAAAACCAGATGAGGGGGGAGGGCATGGTTAGAGCTGGGTAGGGGTTAAGAGGAAGTCATGTAAAATTGGGGTGGGGTGACAAGCTGGGCAGGGTGGGGTGTGGGGGGAGGAGGGGATAGGCAGGGGAGAGAAGACATGTAGATGAATGGGGAGGTGAGGGGAGGGGTAGAGCTGGGCATGGGTGTAGGAGGAGGTGCAGGAAAGGGAGGAGGACATAAGCTGGGCTGGGGGGAGGGGACGGGCTTGGCAGGGGGGAGGGGACATGCTTGGCAGGGGAGCCCAGCTGGGCAGGGTTGAGGGGAGGTTCTGGGTCGGGGGGGGGGGGAGATAGAGAGGTGAGGTCTGGAATGCAGGGAGGTCCTAGGATGGGGGGAGGAGAAGATGGAGATGTTAGTGCTGCAATGCAGGGAGGGGTTGGACATTGGGGGTGCTAGACGTGGGGGTGGAGGGAATATACCAAACATGTATTTTGTTTTGCTTAATTTGTTTCCAAATATAATTTTTCTTGTAACTATTGAATAGTATTTTATGTTTGGAAATTTGTTAACATTTTATATATATTCATTGCAAATCAAGAGGTTTTGGATAGAATTGTGGACTGTGGTTTTAGTTTTGTAGTAGGATAATATGGGAATAACACTGACTCATGCAATCCTACGGATCCATATCAAAACTCTGGATGACTCCAATTACATATTTTTCATGATTCTATATCCGAGGGAGGATATCCCTCTTCTTCAAACCTGGGAACCTCTACTTTTTTTCCTGGGTATACCATGTCTTCCAGGAACATGTCTGTTAATTAGAACCATCCATGGTGCGTTTTGGATGTGTTTAACATAGTTTTTTCGATAGTTTAAACTATTTTCCTCATAACTTGTCTTCAGAATCACCTATTGATTTAAACAGTGGTAATTCAGTTTTGATTTACTTTCAATCATCCAGTGATATTAAGGATAATTGTCTGGAATTCTAAAAACAACACATTTTATAGGTCTTAATAGTCCCAATCATGACTTTCCTATGTTATTGTGTCCATTTCTATATGCATGTTGTATTTGTTCTGATAATTAATGAATTTTCATTTCAGGGACCTTTTTCCCATCAAGTATGAATACATATTGGTAAAAGTGAGTAGAAATGAGCTTTTATGTCTGTAGGTACGCTACTGTTTTTGTTGCCTGTATTACTGGCATTGCATGCACAGTTGGGATTGAATTTGGTGGAAAGATGATGGCTTCTCTAGACAAATCTATTGCAGTCCATTGCAATTTTCATCCATGAAAACCCACTATATCATAATTATGAAAATATTTTATGTTCTAATAGATTTCAGCATTTAGATGCATAACTGTCTAATTTGAGGTGGTATAATTGATATACATAATTATCTACTTTTTTCTCCGTTGTTTTTTTATTTCTGTTTTATATTTATGTTTTTCAAACACAAAGATTATTTTTATTTTCCTTGATTCAGGAAGGGTATATGAAAGAGGAAAATTTGTCATTACAAATTAAGACCGTTCTTCTTGCTTATCTATGCATATTTGGAGTCTTCTCAAGGTGTGTTGATGCAATCATTATTTAAAAAAATATTAATAATAGAAAACATTTTCATCTTTGAGCAATGTAGTGCATATTTATGGTTATTGTTTATGGTCTATATAATTGATGTTTTTTTCTTTTTGGTTTTCATTTATATTTTAGTTAATGCTTTGTATTTTACTCACACATGTTTATAGAGATTCTGGTTTTGAAATGCTGTATGAGCAAGGGATCTGACCCGATCATCCTATCATCAGCATTGGATACAAACCATTTCTTCTACTTCCAGAGATCTAGCACCAAGGAGTTCATCCTATTCATCTACCACATCATAGGTGGGAAACGCATAAACTCGCCATTTTTTTATGAAGTGTTAAGGCTTTGTAAAAAGGTACTTATCTGAAAAAACACCACTACAAGCAGTTTTCAATATGTTTTTTCAAATTAAGCCTTAAAAGTACTTATCACTTCTGATGAGTTGTTTGAAAAAAGAAACATTATTTTGATAATAACATCATTGTTTATGTGTTTATAATCTTTTTTGTTCACTATAATATGATTTTTTAAATGTATATGTGTTTTCATTCACTCTAAATGTTCTGTCCACTTTTAATAGATTAAATGCACCGATGATACTAGATCGCATAAAATACATAAAAAGATTTAAGAATTCTTTTAAGATTACATTCAAACATTCTTCTTTATATATTTTTCTATTGAAGTGTTTATCTGTTATCAAGTCATTATCAAGATATTCATCAATTTGATCTTCATTGAAGACATAAATAACTTAATTTCATTAATTAATATCACCGCTTACATTTTCATATTACAACAGTCCTGAAGGTCTAGAACTGGGAGCTACCCATGAAGGCTCATACAAACAACTAGTGATTCGAAAAGCAGCCCGAACATTATTGCAGTGACCACCACATTGATGCTGCCTTTCTTTTCTCATTTAATGCTTTGTATTTAATTTTTATTGATTATTGGGATGGTTTGTGTGAGGTAAAAAACCTCAAAAGCTAACCATTGACGTATTTATTTCACTGGATTTGAAAAACACATTATAGTGGATGTATCTTACTAAAAGGTAACAAGTTGACTACTGTTCAAGGAATGGAGTCTTTTTAATAGTAATTTATTGTGTTAGTGTTGTAGTTTAGTCCAGTTGTGGTTTAGTTCATAGAATGTTGGGTCATAATAACTAGTCTGGACGTCGCTTTTCTTAGAAATATATATATAATACTTTATTTATGCAGTTTCAGTAGGTTTTATCCATTTCTATGGATACTTTCAACTTTTTCCTTCTCTATTTATCAAAACCCCCACTCAAGATCATTAATAGTGTGTATCATTATCCCAAATCAAGCTTATAAATAAAATGTCTAAGGGGAGTGTTTAGGGGGTGGGAGGGGGGAACGACATTAACATCCTGGAATATTATTATAGCAGTCCACAACATGATCTCTCTAATAGACTAAAGTATAGACAGTCTGTATGTACAAGTATACGAACCAGACATAGGCCCTATATCAAGGGATAGTTGTTTTTCACTCACCACTAATAACATCAAGGATGTCTTTAATTAAGGATATAAAATTACATGTTTATCTTCTTAGAAGTGGTCCTATAAGAAGCATACCAGAATCCAAATCAACCATGCTGACATTATATTTTCTACCCAACTCATGAATTTCATCAATGATGAGGTCATTTTTCCTGTATATAGCATTTGGAGAAGGAAATTCCCACACAGGTTGCTTTGCAATCTAATATGTATTATGGTATTACTATAAGATATTATGTTTTCCAATCTAATCATTTATTCCATGTTCTGTTATTTACATCATCATGATCTCAATTAAATCATATTTAATATTTCAATGTTCTTATCATTCATTTAATTCAAATCTCAGTACTTTATATAATTATTTATTTCCTATTAATTCATCTAAATATTTTCAAATGTATTTTCCAAAATTTAATCTACTATCAGAATGATGTTTCTATATTTGGTATAACTGTATTAAAATAATAAGTATCATTATTTTGTGATTTCAAAATATTGAATATTCAAGTTCATTATTAACATTGAAATGTAGTATTATCTTCTTAAAAAAATCATTAAACCATATCAACATGTGAACACATAATCTAATAATTGAGTTATATCACCGAGCTATTGAACAAGAGAGTAATATCTCTTCTAATCATCATAGATGTTCTCAATGCAAGAAGTTCGTCATATACGACCTCTCAACAATGGGGTTCCATGTAACATTATTGAGGTACCACAAGATGAAACTGACCTACTCTTGGAAAATATGTAATGAATTTGTGTCTACAAACCACCATCTCAAGAAGTTCTGTATGAGGAATTGTTAGACAAAAAATGATGAACTAGGATATTCCAAATTATTTATATATCATGGAACTTCAATGATCATCCGTAAAAATATTTTATTTTTTCAAAACTAGTAATCAAAAAACAATTCATCATGTTAGATTCATACAGATAAAAAATTCCAATCATATTCCCTAACATTGTGGATTTTGGTATGGACCACCTCCAAGATACAATAATACTGGGGATAATATGTCCCCACTATAATTTCTTCTTCATTGATATTCTTGTTATTATTCCACATTTTATGTATCATGGTTGGGTTTTTGTTCCTTATAGAATGAAAAATTGGTATCTTGACTCCACCATAGAATCCCTAGAGAACTCTTGAAACAATAGAACCGAGTACCAGAATTAGAATTAATGATTGAAACATAATTATTTAGAACAAGATCATACAACATCATTTTATTACACAATGGATATTCCTTATGATATCATTTAATATGTTCACTTCGAGACACCATGTTAAAAAAATGTTATGTTCAGTTTTATGAAATAAGTATTCTCAACCTTGTCTCTCTAGCATTTGAATACATCCTCGACTACCTCTCCATCCAATTTTATATTTTATATTGAAATATCATAGTTTGGTTCACAAAACGTATTGTTTATATATGTTTTAATTTATGAAACAGTGATGAATAAACAATATAGGAAGAAACATATTCATATATATTTTTTAATGAACATGATTACCCTGAAAACCAGCAATTTGGGTTTTTGGATTTTCCATTAATGTAGTATTATTTTTAATTGAGAGAAAAAATGTAAATATATCATGTGATTCTCATGGTCCCCACTTTTCCCCTCAATATATTTATATGATAAAGTTAGATATGAGATACATCAACTAAAAAATCTGAGTTTAGATGTTTTGATGTTTTTCCATAGATTTAAATAAACTTCCCCATCAACTATAATTATTTGGAGAATTTTTTTATATTAGAAAACATAAATAAATAATTAGATTGAGAAATGACATATTATATAAATAAAAAACTTATCATATTGATTATAATTAAAAAGATGAAGAGATCCCAAAACTAAATCCTACATGAATGGATGTTATAAGGTTTTCAAAATCTCTATTCCTTGAATGAATATCATAGCTCTACTAACCTCTAACAACTGAAAATGAACCCATGTTTCATTAAACCATTCCCTTGACATTTTTGAGGCCTATAAATAGCCTTTTATCTCCTTATTCTAGGGATCAAAAATTGGAAGTCAAGGAAAAATCTACCAATATGAACAACATTTTCTTTCAAAAACACGCATTAATAAAAGGGGAAATTTACATCAATAAGTGAGGATCTTATACAAGTTACCTCAAACGTTTACATTATATAATTGGACTATTATTGCGATTTATTTTATATAACTCTCATCAATGAATAATGAAGTTTATGATATATTCCTAGTAATTAAATAAAACTATGTATCATCAGAAAATTTTCAACTAGAAAACTCATACCATTTATATAAAATAGAAACTCTAGTCATATACCCATGTATCAGACTTCTCTGTTGTATTTTAATCTAACTTATTGGAAATGTATACCCAAATCCTGTACTAGATGCCTGATTTCCCAAAAAAATGTTAAAAAAAAAATTAATGACCATGGGTCCCATATCCACAAAATTTTACCTTCCACATGTAAAATCAATTTGAATAACCGATAGAATAATTCCTTATTCCCATGATCTATACACCATGATTATGTAGGTGTATTTATTTTTTATTTTCTCCAAATCATTTTCACTCTTAACCGAATATTCTTTGACCCAGACATGGTTTTGAAAATATCAATTCTAGTTGCACAAAACAATTTGTTATGAATCAAATCATATTTTAAATCACAATATATTATATCATGACATACAATAAAAAATGGTCTTCTTATATGTTTTATCTGTATTTAATAATGTCAAAAAGTGATAAAATCTTGGTCTACACAATATTATATCCTTTTATGGAAGGTTAATGTGTAACCCCACTCGATTTCCCTTTATTTACATGTCTACAACATGGACATCCATAGCACTTTATAATGATGAAAATCCCACACTATATGGTGAGCATTGGATTCCATTTATGATTATATTAGACTGCATCAGGTGATGATCATGGGATTCCTCATTTGAATAGTGTATGATGACACCCTATTTTGTGTATCCAAACAATAATCATCACACCAACCCTTGTTTTAACTTATTTTGAAGAAAAAAATCCTTAATACAGGATATTAACATTATTTTAATGTCACGTCACACAATTTTATACCAATTAACAAAAACTATATGAAATATAAATAATATTTTACATGGGATTCATTTGATATGTTACAAATGTTATGTTTTCATATAATTACCATCCCATCCACCCTTTGGGAGGTGGTATCTCAAGCATTAATTGTATTTAATGATCATTCCAATCTTGTTACCTAATTCACTTGACTCAATGAGAACTAAATATTTAGTTTATACCCCAAAACAAGTAAAATATGTATTGAGATCATATGTTTTGAGTATATGTGGATTTATTCCTACTTCAAGATAACGTTTGATTGGACCATACATAATGAGTATATGTGAAAAATTACACATGGACCGTTAAAGATGTGATGCTCTCATGTCTGATAATCCCAATTGGACATACGTTTCTATCATATAAAAAACTGCTATTTCACTAGAACTATATCAATATTGGTAAACATTGTGTATTTCTATGATGAGGTTGATATATCTTAGATAAAAAGAATAACAAACCTTTGTGATAAAAAAATGATCTATCTACCCAATCATTAAGTGATGAACCTATGTTTAATATATAGATTGATGACTATTGGATTGCATGTTATACAAGAATAAGATGCCATATGTTATGTGAATAATAATATTTCATAACTATCATATCATCTCTCCACCCCCTTCTTATGTGATGATAATAATATTCATTCCTCTTGTGATGATAATATGACTTATATTAAACTATCATAGTATAAATTTCATTAGGAGCCAAGTTTTCCATGTTTAATGACTATAGTATTCATCATGTGATGACCATGAGTATCCTCTAGTGGTGAGATAGGGTGTCCTATAAAATGATATAGTAATTTATTATTAGAAACTATATGTTTACTTATACGATGAAACATGTAGCGACGTAATAGTCCAATTCCCACTAAAATTGATTCAATAACGAGTTCCTAGAGAATTTATTATATATATGAGGGTGAAATCTACTAGAAAACAAGCTTAATAGATGATAAAAAGATGAAAGGCTTAAAATATCATCATCCCATTTCGATAATGGAGTTAAAACTATAGGCCACAACACTAAATCTTTCCTCATTATAAAATGTTATAATATATGGAATATTATTTAGTATAACTAGGATGTAGATTCAGTGATTGGGGTTACTGTTGAAATCATCATTAAATAGGTACACTTCTTTATTTAAAAATATAATATAAATTTAACATCTAACTTTCAAATGAATCTTATTTGAGAGGAAAACAATCTCTCATATCAATGTTTGACTTTACTGTGTTTATGTATTTTTTCAATTACGTACATAATATTTAATTGATTAATTCATACATATCATAATGACAACAATTATACATGATATTCCATTTAAAAATCACATCAATCCGTTATTATATACTCTAGTATATCATTATAGATCGTTATTATATTTAACTTACTTAGTTTCACATGTGGGTAGTGATTACCCATGCGTTTCATCTATGCCCAATACATTTTATATTCTTATCAGCCTTGAATTTATATTACTTAATACATTCTACCCTAATCAGTAATCGAACACCATATGTTGACATTAAATTGAATTTTTTCGTAATCCAACATTTATTGTGGGATTATTGAAATTCAACCAAAACGAATTATCTAATGTTAAAAATGTAAATGTAAATGTTGATTTCAGAAGACTTAAAATATTTCGAAATACTTATATGTTAGACATTTATTTGGAATGAAATTGATGTAGAGGATAAAATTAAATATAATATTTAAATAAAATTCTTGAAACTCTGTATTAATATCAGACTCATCTATAAATAATTACCTTTTCACATGTTGATTAAGATACCGAATTTTTTTAATGCATATGTCCTTCTTTTATGATGTTAAAAAAATATATTTGTGGAAATAAAATATTAATAAGTCTAAATTTCACTCATCCTTCTCCCTCAAGATCAATGTTCCGTCTATAATTTTTTAAATTCCTTGACAAATCCAACATGAAAATTATATTTATAACATATCCTGTCATTATCCATGTTTTTAATTCCCTATGAATTTTCAAAAACATTCCCAAATTTCTAATATAGAAATTTTCTTAACCATGATTCATTAAAATATTTTATTAGTAGAGTGATTATAATCGTTAATATAATATATCTCAATATTGATGAAATCCGCAAATTCTATATTCAATTGTAATGTTATGTGAACAATTCATAATTGGGAATATCTCATATAACTCAAACTCTAATTTAATGTTTAAAAAAATACACAAGTCCTTTGTTCACTCATGAATATTTCAAGATTAGTTCCCTTCTTCAATTTCTTCACCAGATCATATAGGACATAGAGGTTTCATTAAAGGAGGATCCATGATATTTTAGTCACTCACATTGGTTAGGTAAAATGATTTCAAGTTAAAAATCATAATTTACATGTTTTAAAACTTTTTAATTCCAAAAAATTCTTTTTTAACAATACATTCACAACTCAAAAAATATTTGTGCATTGCTTAGGAAAATCTTTATCATTTTAGTTTTACTGAATGAAACATAATATAGATTTTTGGTTTAATTTAATGTGACAAAAACTCACAATTAATAAAGAATACTATTTATATTCTATGACAGCATGTCCCATATTACACCCTTGGTTTTTTAATACATTTATCATTAAGAAAATCATTGTGTTGGATATAATTTTTGAGAGGAAATATAAATCATAAAATAAACAATGATATATTGTAACATATTCATTATGTATCAGGGTATTAATTAAATTAAAAATGTTAAGGAATAAATGTATTTAAAATTTAAACATAATTAACATGTATTTATTAATTGATAATGTAAAATCACTCAATATTTTTTATATTGAATTTATGTTTCATAATTTGTTTCCATAGAAAATGGGTTTTAATGAATTTGTCTGTGAATATTATACAAACTTTAAATACTTTAAAATGTTATGTATTAAAATATTTATATCAAATTATCATTTAAAATAAAAAATATATATTAGTGTAATCTTAAAGGATTTTCAAAAAAAGGTTTATTTTTTCATTTTATATTCAAAATATAAATATTTTATTAAATTATCATATATTTTCATCGAAATGTAAAATTAGTATTCAAATTTGATTTTAATGTTATATAATTCGAGTTCATTAATGTACAATCAATTTAATTAAATTGGGATAATATTTATTCTTAATTTCAGGGTATGTATATATTTGGGACTAAAACACATTTTATCTAACAACATTATCCTTGTATGAATTTTATTTTAACATTAAATAATTAAATAAGTAACTATTAACAAAACTGGTTATGAATTTATGTATTATTTTTTCAATAAATCTATTTTCACATTTTTTATTGATTTTTCTATAAATGGAATGCAAATATATCGGTTTTTTATAGAATGAATTTTTATATAATGGTTTTTTGTTTCATTTTTTCACTTATTTTTTAAAAACAATTCTACAACTTATTGAAATTTAATCATGTAAAATGTTTTCTATATTTTTATTCTTCATATTAAATATAATTTAGTAGGTTAAACATTATTTTTTTATTAAAAATATTAACCATGGAAAATATTTGTAAACATAGTATGGGGAAAACTGATAGAAGGAAGTTAAAACCAAGGGATGAGACTTTTTAGTAACCCAAACACATAGAAATATAATATATGATAAATATTATTTTGAAAATATATGATAATGAAGTCAAATATTGTATTTTGAATCACTAAATTTAAATATTGAATCCAATATATATAGTTTAGAAGATAAGTTATATATTATTCAAAATTTAAACAATTTTCAAGTATTTTCAATAAATTGAATTTTTGGATGATTCCCGACATTTCTAGACTACTAAAATCCTTAAAATAATTCCTTATTTTTATTTTAAAATCTTGTAAAAATCAATAAAATATTTCTATGAGAAATGATATTTACTCATAAATTAGGTATTTTCCTAACAAGATTTGTTTCATGCAATTTTGTTTCATACATTAAAATAAATTTTTCCACATATAGAAATTAATTCTAATAAAATTGGATAAAATTTTAGAACCACCATGCATAAATTTTTTTAATTCATGTTTTAATTTTCTAATTTAATTTAATTTTTAAAGAAAAAAATTATAGTTAACCATGAATAATGATTGGTAATTTAAATAGTTTTAACTTGAATATAATTCTTAAAATGTAAAAAAAACCTGTATAAATTTTAGGGGTTGAGATTATTTCAACCAAATTACATTTTTATATTTTAATATTTGGTCACATGGTTTCACATGAAATAATTATATTATATATATTATTTCATCTTTTATGAAGTTAAAATAGTTTCCTTTCCCTCAATTTTAAATGGGAACCTTCTCTCTTAATTTATTCCTAATTTCTGGGACTTATATATCACCAGATTACTACCATAATTCCGTAATATATTCCATCCAACTTTATATAGTTTATATTATTTCAAAAATAACATCCTTCACATGCTTATGGTTTAAGGAAAAGGGTTTCTCAATGAAGGTTCATTGCCATTAACAATGTTCATTAAATTTTATTTATTCTTATCCATCCATTAAATTGAATGTATCCATAATAACATAACTAATTTTTCCATATTTAATATATTAAATTATTATTATCATGATTTATCAACCATTATACCTTTTATATCATGGGAAAAGTATACCCAACTCATGTGTACATGTGTACTACTACATCCATGAAGAGGAGAATTTTTCTTTTCTTCTTCATTTCAATGTGATGGTAATAATAATGTATTTACTAAATATATATGATATTTAAGATATTTCAACCGTCATATAGTCATCAGTTATTATTACATTTTCTTTTTTTACATCCATAGAAAAGTTGAAACATCACTCTAGTGTTTGTGTGGGCTATTGTATCAACAATGTGATATTATTCTTTTCTATTAAACTCTTATGAAAATTAGTTATTAAATTTAATATAATGATTAAATACGATAGTAATGATATGATAAATATTATATAAATTATATTACCATGATTATCTTAAATTTAATTGGAATCCAAAACCCAAATCATATTCAAAAATTAAATACTTTATCACTGAAAATAGTGATTTTTTTTAAAAAATTGTTTCAATAGATGTTTTATGTAAATATTAAATAGAATTTAATATATAATTATTGTTATGTAATATATTTATAATAAATTTATATGTATTCTATAGTTTTTTCAAACTTGTATAATGAAATAAAAAACATTAGGTAAGGTTTTATCATCTAAAATTTTCTTCTTTATGGCATATGTTATCCTATGAACCTATCTTATTTTATCTTGTTTATAAGAATCATATTTGAAATTTTATAACATAAATTTCAAATATTTAATGATTTTTAATATTATATTTTTTGTTCTTATATCTTGGGGTTGAAAAATCAATAGTTACCATAGAGGCATGAAATTTATATTTCAATCTATTTTTTTGGGGATTCATTATGCTTGAATGTAAATGGAGGTAAAATATAATATCATTATTTGATAAAAATGATAAATATTATTATAATTTGTTTATTCATGGATTATTTATGGAATTTTACCATTTCATCTCTATATTATATAAAATGATTGGAAAAATGTTTTTCAGAAAAACATAATTTATTTTCCCATTGATGATGGATTTTTTTATTCCATGCCCATGTTTCATTTATAAATTTTTTAATAATTATTTTACTAGTAATCATATATTTTTTTAAATTCATTTTTACCAATTATTGAAATTATATAATATTCTTCCAAAGGAATCGTCATGTACTTTTTTGAAGAATTTACTTTTTACTATTTATTAAAAATTTGAAATGAATATTTGTTTTAACATTTTCATATTGAATAGAACATTCCACCATCAAGAATTATTAATAATTTGAAGAATCCATTACATGTTTACATTTTTATTTTAAAAAACTCATTAATATCTAATACTTTTGTCAATATAAATATCTTTTTCAATATTAATGGGAATTATTCTAAATAAAATATTCTAAGTGGTGTTTTATGGAACATTTTATTTTAGGATGACATATACTTTATGTCACGGTTTTCACTAAGGATATGACTCTAAAAATAAAACCGTATTGTTTATCTATATGTTTAATAGATTTGATGATGAAATTTTTTTGAATCCCATTTACTTTTTCTTGGGTAATTCTATACTGAATGTTTTCATGTTAATTTTGAAAATATATCAATGAATTACTAATATGTGACATATGGCCAAAATTAAATAACCATCTTATGAACTAGGTATGATTAGTGTTTTATGAGCTGAAAGGGAGAATGGATGGTTATCCAAATCCAAAAAATGGGGAATTGGATGCCATCCCAATACAAATAAAGGGTGAACATTGGTTATAAAAAGTCTAAAATAATGTACAAAATAGATTACCCCAAACCAGAAATAAGGTATGCGATGGTTATCTCAAGTGAAAGAGAGGGAACATATGAGGTTACATAAATCCTACTAGATGGTTCATGGGATGTTATCCCCAGACCAAATTTTGTACATGACTTGTTAAACCGATCATAACATATAATTATTGTATTACAGGAACCTTTATATTATTTATATGATTTTAATTATTCGTCATATTATTCTATTATTTTGTGACATTATAATACACCAATTTCATACTCTCATGGTTCGTGTTTTTTTATTCATTTTTGATTCCTAATATCCTATCTTGTATTCTTTATTTCATTTATTATGTATATGATCTATATATTGTAGGGTGTGGTTTTAGATAGTTAAGATCATGTTATGATACACTTATGATCATTTCATAAAGAAATCATCAATCATATCCCCCTTTTTAAAACTTACTAAGCATTTGAGTAATCTCATAATTATTACATCTTCTACATATGATATGAAGAATGGTATTAATAATGATTCATTTAGAAATGGTTCTATGTATGAATATCAAAGTTGAACAAGATGTGGATATATTATATAACAGTTATTTTTTTATACACGCATCTAATGACCCTGAACCGTTATGTTTTTAGTTTTCCTTATTCTGTTATGAAATGAATATTCATCTAATATGGTATGATATATTATTATAAAATGTTTGGATAAAAATTGTTTCTTTCAAATCTAGGTTTTAGATAATATTTTGAGTTTATGGTCAAAAATATTTTGTGAACACCCATGGGATAATTCAATGTATATGGTACCATATAGAAGCTTTGGTATGTAAGATATTATGTGTTTTTGGATTAAAATACATCTATGTATGGATATCATAATGTGGTTGAATATATGGAATAGATGATACTTGGTTTGACCATTATAAAAATTTTGAATTGGGTGTTAAATCAATCATCACCAATGCATGATGATGTGCCTCAAAATACAATCCTATAAATACATTCAATGGGGATATGATTTGGTTAATTCACACTTTCTTCATGAAGCATGATGATAAATTAGAGTAATTAACATATAGAAACATTTTATACTCAATTGTGATGATGGATAAACCAAAATATGCATGGATCGATAAGTCTATGGATGATAATATGTCAAAAGGAATAGATTCCCATTTTGAGGTTTTTTGGGTGTTTAATATGATTTCAGATATTTTGGGTGATGTTTATGAGAATAAAAAAACTTGTTTTAGTTCTTTATTTTTGTGAATAAGTTATTTGTAGAATAGTGATTTGAAATTTTTCAAAATATGTTTTGATTTATTAAATTCTAATAGTTTCAATATAATCATTTATATTGTTATAATAATTGTAAATTATGGTAAAATATTTATTTCATTTTGGGAATATTTTTTATAATATATAGAATCATAGTATATAAATGTGATTTGGTGATTAAGTTATTGATTTTATCATTTGATAAGTATTTTATATTAGTAATGTTATTTGATTAATGTAAACATAATTTTTGGAATAGTGATTGTGTTATTTTTTGGGATGAATATATGATATTATTATGGTTTTATGGTGAATAATGTCATTTATGGAATGGATGTGAATATATTCAGGTACTATATGAACATGTTATAAATTAATTTTTTAACAAGAAATTGTGATATAAACTATGGTGTTTGAGGATAAATGTTAATTTGGATCATGAAAAAATATGTGATAAAAGTTCTAGGATTTTAGGTTTTCCTACTTGATCATATATTTTTTAGATAATTTTTAATTATATGTAATTATAGAATGATTTATGCTGAACATGGAGATTATTTTCTAGATTTAAGATATCAATGTATTCTTTTATCATATAAATGATTTTCAAAACATTATAACATTTGATATCCAATTTGAGTTTGATAAATATTAATTGATAGAAGGCATGAATAATTATTACAACCTAAAATTATAAAATATGAATATTTTACTTGATAACAAATTCAACATGGGACATCAATCTTAAAAAAATCATGAAATATACTTAAATAAATTTATCCTCTATAATTACTTGGGGATCATTCAACCCTCTATAAAAGTTACTTGTAACATACAAAATTTAGTTGTTAAATTGGAGATTATGAATAATAGTAACAAAATTAACAAAATTATGGTAATATATTTATTAGAAATAAAAAGTTAGTTTTAAAAAGAAAAGTAAAATTTTTCTAAAAATAATTCTTTTCTAAAATACGGTTTATTGTATATATACAGTCATAATTTTAAAAAAAATTTATAAAATTAATTATCAAAATAAATTCTTCATTTTTGAGATAAAAATATCATTATTCTCTTTATTTTTATTTTTATTATTTTTCTTAATGGTTTTTTTGAATAGTGAAAAATACAAAATTTTAAATAAAAAATACATTTTTATTTTAATAAAGTGTTATTATAAATAACATTTTTAATTGGTTTTAATGTAAATGTAATGGCCTAGACCTCTATGAAATAATCCTTTGTGAGAATCTAGTGTTTGTTTTGTCCTGAGAGTCAACGGTGGCTCATTTAGAAAAAATGTATGATTTACCAATTTTTTAGGTTTTCCAATAATGAATCACAAGATGTGACTCTCTAGAAATCACTCAATGGTGGAAACATGCTGGCTGGTGCTCGAACATTTGTTCCTCGACCATTTGTGTCTGGCCTTGCAGTTACTCACGGATGGTGGACCAGGTTTTTTATGATGCTATCTCATGAGAGGTGCCACATCAATCAATGCTTCTTCAAATGATCACTCGTGGATAGTGCTACTTTGAGTTTTCATTAATATAATAGTGGATTGAGATAAGTGCATATTCAACCAATGTTCCATCTGATAGCGGCTCGTAGACAACATATCTAGCTTTTTCCAGTATTTCCCATTCGACAACTTCATTGAAGTAAATACATTTAAATCCTTATTTGAAAGATTTTTATGTTGATTCAAAGTCAGAAAATACTATCTTCATTTTTCTATGGTTCAAGGGGATATTAAATGGTCAAATTATGTTATGGTGACCCGATATTCAATTATTATCAAATCAAAAAAATATCTAATCCCATAACTCAGTTCAAATATTTTTCAATGTCATCATACCCTTATCCAATGTTTTATTCCTTGGGTTCCCATGAAATGAAACACATAAACTTCTTCATCCCATAAGAGTCATGCACCCATGGTGTATCCATTATTCCTTGTATTCTGGTAGGTTTTCTTAGTGAATGTGCACACCTATATTTGTTCAACCAAGAAAAATCAATTGTTTCTTCTTCCAAGTTGTTTTTCCTTCATCCCTATCAATTGTGCATCATATAGTGTGGGTGTATAGATATTTAATTTTTGATGATATTTGAATTATGATTAATAATTATAATTAAATTAGTTATAAATAAATAAACAAGGGGGATAGAAAAGTGACACATGGCTCTATTTTAGTTGTTCTGTTTATATTAAAATCTGTATAGGCTAAGAACCCACTAAAAATCATTGTTTTTTGGGATCCTTGTTTGCGCGTGAGATATTTTAAGGAATAAATGTTTTCTGATTTCATTGAACACTTTATATGAAAATTGTAAACCGTTTACACTCACCTAAGAATTGTATACCCTAGGACCATACCATTTCTATTATAACCTCGTAAATTAATAGTGTAATTAAATAAGGGATTCCTTGTTAAAAATTGAATATGATATTATTGGGTTGATTTGGTGATGTGGTTATATGAATAGTTCTGTCACAGGGATATGAGGTCAAGTGTGGTTTAATGGGTTTCTAGATGTACTGTTGAGTTAGAGGTTTTTTAGCTGCTATGGGGATTTGTGAATGATGAATTTGATGAAGGATATTAGTGTTTGTAATTGGTTTTTCTCCATTTATATCATGAATAAATACTCACCCTATACCTATAGATCGATATATGACATATCAGAAATGGTTATTATATTTAGAGGTTATCTTGTGATGATTCATTAATATTATGTGGATTATTTAACCATTAATGATATTTTTCTTCATGGTTTCATGGGGAGAGATGGAATGAATAAATCACCATTTAATAATTTTTGGATCAACATCGATTAATTTTTTTAATTTAATGAAAATTGGTAAAAAATTTGGTTGGGGATATGGTTTGGGACTTGTGGGTTCTTGTTGGTTGTTGTGAAGAAAAGGTGGCTAGTTTTGTTAGTCAGTTGTTCATAGAGAACCTGTAGGTTGGGATTAAGTATATGGTATCTTATTTGTATACATATTATTTATTCTTGTGTCTTCTATACTCACCCCACTCTAGTTGAGCAATACGTGTCAAACACCCTCATCGTTAGGGGGAAGGGTGGATTTCCCAGCCGATGGTGGGTAGTATATATGGATGGGTACCCGCTCTTCTCCTTTCTCCCTTCCGAGTGAGGTAGGTGTGGAATAGAGTGTGATTTCTATGGTACAGTTAGTTTCATTGGTGGTTTTGAAGTGTTTTGTGTCCCATGTGTGTGAGGGAAGGTTGTGATGTGGTTTGTGGCCCGGGTGTGTGTGGCTAGCATGTATTGTGGTATATGGATGTTATGGGAGAACTGGTACATTCGATGTTAGGAAAGAGCATCATTAATAGTTGGAATGTGGTATATTATACCCTATCAGGGATGTGTTATACCATACATTACATTAGTTGAGTTATTTGGTGAGTGTTTCATTAGTAATGTTGGGGTGGTTAAAATACTCATTTAGGTTATGTTTGGTACTTACGTTTTCTCATAGGAGAATTAATAGGCTTCAGCAAGATATAAATGAGATACATAAGTTTTTCAAATGAGTATACCTGTATGCTCATCCAATTTATAAAAATAAATTAGGTTTCCTAGAGGATTTTGTGGTCCACACTAGACCATTCTAGCTTAGATAATGACCATTGTTGTGTCATTTCATAGATTTAATTTTTTTATTTAATATGGAGGCATTTTCATTAGTATCATTACTATTTTTTCATGTATGTGGGATATTTTTTGTATTTATCCATTATATTATATCTTAGATTTGTTTTGAATGTATAATCTTATCTCCATACATTTTTTCTTAAAAATGGTAACGCCTCCCATATTTATGAGATTCGTACACTTTTGGTTATTGTCGCCAACCAAGGGCCTACGTGAAGTGGGAATGGACGCCATTATATATGTTTCTCCATATCTAGTCCAAGATGGGTATCTATGGGTGGATGGGGTAATAAAAAATTGGTATTAGAGGTGACAGATGAGAGATATTAGGGATTTTGGATTTAGTCATATTGTGAATTGTATGTAATTTTATAGAAATTGTTCCTGTTGACCTTGGTGTGTGGCTTAGGCCAGGGGTACCGGCAATGAAACTGGGTTTTGGGGGTCCTCGTGATCCAGTTCAAAGACTCTGAGTTTATTGAACAACCATGTAAAATGGACCTTCTTTCCATGTAAAGACCAAGGAAATGTATATGAATAATAATGGCAAGTGTTTTTTTGAATAAAATTCTTTTGGGAAATATAAACTGCATGAAAGAGATAAATTTGAAAATGAAAAATAATTATATTCCTCTGTAATTGACATAATATATCATTTTTTACCATTATTCTATGAATCTTGGTCATTGTCTATACATGGATAATGTAGTGGAGGATTAGCAGGCATATCTATTTGATCGCCATAGGATTGATCCCATACATGAGGAGGATCAATGGAGGATGACATCGTGTTCTTTCTGATGGTTGGATTTGGGAAAGAATTAGGGAAGAATTTTAGATGTGGAGAAAGACGGTTGGTTAGAGGATAATGAGATTGCCTTCAGTTTGATCTGGGCCTCGATAGGGTACTATGTCTATTTGGAAGTATGTTAGATATCGTGAGATACATGTCAGTGCTGGACACTGTATTTGGGGGAGCAGAAGGAGGCATACCTTTTATGGGTCAACTTTCATAAGGATTTAAATGAAGAGTTCATATCATCATGCATCGTGGTTGAGAAGAGGCGGGGGCTACTCTCCCTTCAGCATGGGAGTATGTTATCATTTGATCTCGGTATCAATTTCATGCATTTTCTTTATTTTCCAAGGATCTCATCCCAGATGAGGAGTGTCATGCGAGACATATTGAAGAGTAACATACTCCATGTATTCTGTATGTTTTTCTTTTTTTATGTCACTAACATATCGTGATGTTCAAAGGACAGTGGAGGTGATGGAATAGATTCACTCATGAGGAGGTATACAGGGATAAGAGAGCCAGATGAGTTATTCGTTAGGTAGAGTTTCTAGTGGCAGGTTGAAGGATCTTCGACATTTGAGGTTTCGACATAAAGTGAGTTGACCCTAGAAATTTCCCATCCGGCCTCCTCGTGAAGGTGGATTTATTTTTTTCATGGGAGCATTGTGATAGTTTGTTTCTTGCGTGTGATTTGTATTCATCACCATATCTAGTTCCCAAAGGTTCCAAATGATCTGTTTAGAGGAGGTGGGTAGTTTCAACACCATCCTGAACAACAGTTTTCTATGAGGACGTTTCAATAAAAGGGGATACATGACATTGGTTAACTAAGGAGATATGGAGTAGTTAGTTCCCAACCTCCTAATTTCATCATGCTTAAGGGCCATGACATTTTAGTGGCCATGGATGCAGTCATAATCATAGAGGTAGAGGAGCAGGGTGTGTTCAGTTGCACAGAGTAGAGGAAACAATTCCAGTAGGCCAGTGATCTTATAAGGTTTGATTATCTTTTTTCATACCCTTTCTTGTGATTGTTGGGAATAAAGATCATCAAACTCATTCATTGCAACCACAGATCCCATGGTTTGGGAAATTATGTAGGGAGTCATATTGAGCCCCTGTTGTTTAGTATGTTAATCAGAGTCCAGACCAACTAGTTTGATGT
Source organism: Viscum album (assembly GCA_963277665.1). Classification (NCBI taxonomy): domain Eukaryota; kingdom Viridiplantae; phylum Streptophyta; class Magnoliopsida; order Santalales; family Viscaceae; genus Viscum; species Viscum album. The sequence goes on from OY728136.1 coordinate 967,175,365, forward strand.
GTTCTAGGGGTGTAGACTGATAATGAGACAACATCAGTCCCATATGGATCCCCTATTAAAATATATGAATCCATATTATGTCATTATCATCATCGAATTGTTGTATTCTATTCATAATGTTATCTACTACATCAAGAGAAGGGTGATGTTCTTGGACAAGGATAAACAAAATATGATATTCTTTGGTGAGTGGGGTTGGGAGGTGGGTAGTAAATGCATGGAGCATCTCCTTTATTTTATTTAAGATGTTACTATAATCGATGAATGATGAGAATATGGAGGCTACCATGGTATGTATGGAGTAACTAGATGTTTTTCTTGGGGAAGTTGTGATTCTACCCCTCAACGTGATATTCATATTAGGATAGACGTGCAACATAGTGATTCTCCAATTTTGATGGATCTTTATCAGTTGGAAGCATCTGATTTTTGGGAGTTGACGAATTAGATAGACAATATGATGAATAAGAGAATTATCTACCCATGTGTGTCATCTTTGGGTTCTCCAGTGTTGTTTTAAAAGAATTTGGATGTTAGAATGAGTTTGTTCATAGACTACCAAATGTTGAATTAAGTGACGATTTAGAAATGTCACCCCCTTTTGAGTATAAATGATCTTTTTTCAATCTAAGAGGGGAAATTTGGTTTTCTATGTTTGATCTATGGTCTAGATATCACTAGTTCAGAGTGAAAGTGGGATATGTCCCCAAGAATACATTCATATAATGATATGGGATCATAAAGTTCTTCTTCATAACTCCATGTGTTCCGAACTCACTATCTATGTTCTTGGGAAATATGAACTCATTTTTTCATGAGTTCCTAGATAAGTTCAATGTAATATTCATCAATGAATCATTTTTCTACTCAATGTCACTGGAGGAGAACAACAAGAATCTCTTGAAATTATTGGAGGTTCTTCGATGCCACCAGATCTATGAAAGGTTTTCCATGTGAATGTTATGGTCATGAGAGGTGTGTTTACATGGGAAAATTTTGTCTTGGAAGGGAATGGAAGTATAATTGTCAATGTTAGGAGAAGTTGTCTCTTGTAACGTACCCTTAAATGCGGTAATATGAACAATTTAATTTTTCTTTTAGGCTATTATCCGAGGATCGTAACTAGTTTCAAATGAGTTATTGTACCATATACAGGCTTCACATGGGGGACCAATCATTCGTGTAAAGAAAGTAGTTCTTGGTAGCATTCAGTTATCATAATGGGAAGTTGTTTAGTGCCCTAGTTATCTTGTTCCTAGAGGAAGTGGAAATGTTTGAGGTTTTTTATGATGCTTCCCATCTGGGTTTGGGGTGAATGATGTTTTAGAAGCGATTACTTAATTATTTTGTTCCTAGTACGTTACAACCCCATGAACATAACTATTCAACCCATGAAATGGAGAACTAGTGGTTGTGTTCGTGCTAATATTGTTATAGAATTGCCTTATTTTTGGAGACATTGCGGTCTGTAGGTATCACAAGAGCATGAGGTATATCTTTTCCCAGCTTGACCTGAATCTATGATAACATATGTGGATGGATTTTAATTAATAAATTGATTTTATGATCTCTTAGACTTCATGGAATGTGAATTTTGGGGCTGATACAGTTCGCAGAAAGTTTAAAAAGGAGTTTTTTTGGGAATCTATGGATACATAGAGAGAAATGGTGTAGTTGGTATCCTTGTTCATAAATGCATGAGTTGATGGAGGAAGATGCTTCTTTTTTCAGATAACTGTGTATTCATCTCTAAATCATCAGATGGGATATTATCTGTGAGGTGGCTTATGAAAGAGGTGTTTCATGAATGTTTTATCCATGGTCATGCTTTAGAGGGATGAGTAAAGTGTAATTGGAAGATGTTGTTTATTCATGTGACATTTTTTTTCTATTGTGATTTTTTTAAAGTTTGGGACATGCCCTTCAATTGAGAATAAGACGTCTTAATAATAGGAAAGAGGAACCCATGACTTAAGGGAATAGTTTTGGTGTCCCGGGATGAAATAGATAGTAGTGGGATTTTTGGGAATGTTTTTGGTTTTCAAACAGTTAATGGTTCAGAACCATATTCCAGGTGGCTGTAATAGCCCTTTTATATTCTGTATAAGTAATTATATGACATCTCAATGGATTGTTTCATTGGATATTCCATATCAATTGATAGTTGAAATACTATCTGGTTGATAATGCATGGTTTAACAAAATCAGACCACTTATTTGTGATGAAGGAGTCAGGCATAGTGTGTGCTCTATCTATGAGGTATATGGATGAAGTGGTGTCTTTCTATGGAGTATCGGAATACATTGTCTCATTTTTAGATGCACAGTTTATTTCAAGAGTCTGGAGGGGATTTCAGCATTCTTTTGGCACCCAGTTACACCTTAATACTACTTTCCACCCTCAAAAAAATTTGAATACATGGAAGACTATCTGGATGTTGGAATATATATTGTGGGAGTGAGTCATGGAATATGGAGGATCTTGGGTATGAAACCATACCTTGGTATATTTTGCTTGTAATAATAATTATAACTCTTCCATTGGCATGTCATCATTTGAGGATTATTAAGAAAGACCGTTTAATTCTTGTTTGTCTTTGATAGAGGTTTGGGAGATCATTTTTCTTTGTCTTGATTTGATGTATAGAAAAATAGAAAAGGATCAGCTAGTCCATGAAACGATAGATGTAGTGAATGACAAACATATATTATATTCTGATCGTCGAAGGAGGACCATGGAGTTCATCGACATGTACAACACGTTCTTGAATGTTCTCCATGATGTGGGTGGTAGTTTTTTTGTAAAGAGAGTAAGCATTATCCCATGTTCATTTGACCCTTTTAGGTGTTGGGGCGTGTTGGTGGTGTAGCCTACCAGTTGTCATTTCCACTTCATTTGGAGAGGATCCACGATATCTTTCATTTCTCTCAGCTTCATTGGTTTCTTCACACATACTCTCATGTCCATGAATGGGGTGAGTTGGGTCTTTAGGATGATGAGATGTTTGTGCAGAGGCCAGTATATATCTATGATTTTCTAGAGAATGTTTTGAGTGGATGGTCAATTTTTTAGGTTCATGTCCGGTGGAGTCATGGTGACCAAGAGGAGAGTACTAGGGGGGTGAGTGATGTAGATGCGTACCTAGTAACTGGAGGGGTTTTTTTTTGTGTTTTTCCTTTCTCATTTTTTCTTTTTGATTTAATTTTATTACAATTCTGTTAGTTATTCTCTGTTTTTGGTGATGTGTTTGGTGTGATGTGAGATGACCTGTTGACATGTTAAATTGGGAAACCTGATTCATAATAAATACACATTAATAGTGATTTGATTAAACCTGTGTGGTGGAGCCATTGCTGCCCAAAATAGGTAGTATCATAACATTGAGGATGAAATTACTTGATTTATGGGTTCAATATGGCATGTTCGTAATGTTTCTATGGTGCCTTTTAGTAATTGGGGTTGATATAATAAGGAATGGGTTGCAGATTTGGAGGTGTTCAAGGATATGGGGGATTCCACTCCATCTTTTGAGAAAAATAAGGCGGTTTATCATTGAATGTTGTTGTATTTGGTTGATAACTGGTGTCTTGTGTGTAGTAGGATATTTGTGATGTATTTCAAGCCATTGTTTTCCAGGCCCTTCCTCTATTTTCCTTCCTATATTATCAATTTTAGAGGCTGATAATAGTTTGAGAGGTAACTGCTATAATGGTTTGGACCACTTAGGTCCATTCCTTTGTGGTAATATGGTTTTTGATGTATATTTGGAAGTCAATGTGTCTCATTTCAACACCTTATATGTTTGATTTATTTTATAGGTTTTATATTGGTTAATTGATTCCACTAAATCACTGTCAGTTACTATCAAAAAGTTTCTCATTACCGGAGACTCACTGGTGGTGGCTTGACCAATGCTTCCTCGTTCAATTGTGACACGCCTTGTGCTGACTCAATTACAATGGCATGCATTTCATCTAATGGTCTCTCCCTTGATATTCGTCACCAAGTTGTAGTTCTTCAACCATTCATTTATGAGTGGTTCCTCACCAAGTGTAGCTTCATCTAACGGTGGCTTGTGAGTGGTTCCTCATCAATCATTGAGTCTTCTAATATTGACTCATGTTTAGTGATTCAAGCTTCTTTAATTTTTTATTTTTTGATGAGTTCATTGATGTAAAACACATTAAATGCCTTATGTGAATGTTTATAATTATGATTCAATGTTATTAAATTGTATCGTTATTTTCCAAGGGTTAGTGAAATTTTAAATGGTCATATCATGATATCTTGACTTGACCCACCATTATTGTAAAATAAAAAATGTATCTAAACTCATCACTCAGTTTAGATTTCTTTTCAAATACTTGATACCCATTCTATTTTCTTATTCCAGGGTTTTTCTAGATATGAAATGTATAGAGTTCTTCTTACCATAGGAGTTGTGCAGCCATGGTGTATCAATTGGTTCGAGTTTTCCTACTCGTTTTCCCAAGGCTTGTGCGACCCTATTTTGTGGGAACCTAAATGTGACGTTCATCTCTTCATCCTTATTGGGTTTCATTCATATGTCTCTATAGTTCATCACTCGAGGAGGGTTTATGGATGATTCCTCCATGAGGATTATTGAATTAAAATTAATAATGATAAATGAACCGATTTTAAGTAAATTAACTGGGGGTTGAGATAAGTGATCTGAGATTATTTTTTCTATTGATATTATGATATGTATGGACTAACTACCAAATAAAAATCATGGCCATTGTGGGTTCTTTTTTTCACAAGGATTCTGTATGGATATTTTTTTGTTTTCATTAAACAATTTTATATGAAAATTTTTATCCATGCACACTCGACTAATAAATGGATTCCCTATGGTTATATTATTTATGTGATAACACCTAAATTAACAAGATAAATTAAATAAGGAGTTCCACTTAAAACATGAATATGTTATGCATTAGTTTATATGAAAATGTTGTTGTGGGAATTGTTTTGCTGTAGGACATGAGGCCTAGGTTTGGTTAAATGTATAGCTCGATGTGGTGGTGAGTTGTGGGGTTTGTTTTGGTTTGTATGGTGGAATGGGAACGATGACATTGAAGAAGGATGGTACTTATTGCTATGGGTTTTTAACCTCTGATAACATGCTGAAATAATCACCCCATACCTAGAGATAGAGTTTTAATATATCATTAATGGGTGTTAAATGAAGTGTTCATGGTAAAATGATTATTTAACATGATCTGGGTTAATTTACCATTTATGTTATTGTTTTTCTTACTTATCAGGGTGTGATAGAATGAATAAATAACGATTTTATCAAGTATAAAGCCACTTGGGTATGCATATTTAATGTAGTTTTTTGGGTTAAATGTTTTTAGTGGATGTGATATGGTCTTTATGGCTTTATTGTGGTGTCGTGCATTTAGTGGTAGCAGCAAAGTTGGTAATGTTGTGTGTTGGTTATTTGATGAGAACTCATAGGTTGGGTTTGAGTGTTTTATATCATATATGTATACACTTCTATTCTATTTGTTATTTCTATACCCACCCCACACTAGGTGATCACTATGTGCTTAGCATTAGTATTCTTTACACACACGTGCATGAGAGGCTTTTGTACTCTCATAGAGTTTACTCGTATAGTACCCTATGTATATTAAACCTATTCGTAGTTTCCAAGAGGTTTTTTTGGACTATTCTAGAACTAACTTGCTCAAATAGTAATAGTTTTTTGTCACTTCATCGCTTTACATTTCGATTTTTTCTTTATAGACTTTTTTCTTTGTATTTGTTATACATTTTTCATGCAAGTTGGATTGTTTTTTATTGAAATTTTTTATTATGTATTGTAGATATTGTGTATGATTCATCTTATATCGTGATATAGTTCTCTTAATAAGGGTACTTCCTTCCATATTTATGAGATTTTTACACACTTAGTGCTAGTCTCCCCTATGTGGCCTGCTGGTGGTGGGGCTCAGGGGTTATTATCTGACTTTTATTCATTTCCATACCATGAAAGATATCTTTGGAGGGGGGTTGTGATAGTAAAAATTGGTCAATTATATATTTAATAATCCAATATAGTTTATTGGAATCATTTTGATACTAATGTTTGATACAAAAATAATGTAATATTTTAAAAAATTTCTATTTGAAAACCAAGACTCTCATTGCATCTGCATGAGTAATTTTAAATAAAATAATTGAACATCCATGAATATAATTTGAAATAATGTATTAAAAATTTGTAAGAAGAATAATTTATAATATCTAATAAGATTAATTTAATTTTTACAATAATTTATAGTGAAAATTGATAAAATAATTTACCATGGTTAAGGAAATAATAAAATTACATAGTGTTAAACTAAAACAGTAAGGATTAAAATGGACTAAAAACATTTATAAAATATATGGATAGAAATATTTAGAAACTATAATGACTAATTAATGATAAAAATCCCTTTTTACACTTTTTACATTTGAAAGAAATTGGTTACACATTTATCATTCCAAAATTATAGGTGTTTCACTCAACCCACTTATAAAAGAACACCCCCTCTCTCCATTGCAACTTCAAAATCAATTTTGGTAGCCAATACCTTACCAAATAACATCAAAACATCCATACCCAAAATTTATAATCCCTATTTTTAGCATAAATTTAACATGGGATGGTTTTTGGGTAAGTTCATAAGCTGTTACCCCAAGAAGAGGTATTGTTCATCAATAATCAACTGTATTTTATTTCTTCCACACTTCCCTTAAAATATTGTTAAAAAATCGTTATATAAAAACCTCATTGTATTAAATAAAATTATATTTTTTATGTTATGGTTATGAACTCAACCCATTCACACTTATATGAAAATGGTTATAATATCATCACCCGTGTGTACGACCGACTACACTCTCATGAACTGATTTCATTGTTTTTTCAATTACCACATTTCACTATTATGATTTATGATATATCAAAAAAATATACCTGATATTTAAAAAATATTTATACCTTTTTAGTAATTATATCATTTATATCATCTTTACATTCCATTCCATTGGGGATATGATATCATCGCTCATTTGTATAGTGGACAACCACCTCACGAGGAGATATGATTCGCCTTTCACTAACTCTCTACATGGAATGTTATAAGGATAATTATAAAATGTATATGTGATATACATGAAATAATTATTATATTAATGAAATATTTATATTTATTTATACATAATAATTCATTTTATATCTTAAGTCTTTAGTTACTTAAAGATGATAAATTTATTCGTTTATTTGTGTATTATTGCCTTAACAAAGTGATGTGACACTCCTTTCATCACCACATCGCAGAGATGATATATAGTAGTATATTTAATTATAATGATGTTATGATAACTATATAATGGTAAAATATGACCGATATCATTTCCAGAATGATCACTTAATAATTGAAACGTTACTCATGCATATATATGACATATTTTCTATGTGATTGTAACATACAGTATTATTTATAACAATATTTCATGATTTTTATGAAAAATAATTAAATATAAATATAGACACTATTTAATTATTATTATTCTCATTATTATGGAATGACGTGGAATTTGAAAGAACTAGATAATTCATGAAATAATAATAATATGAAAATAAGAAAATTAACGCCTAAAACAGTGAAATTGAATAACGATAAATAAATAACAAGTGATTAGATGTTAAAAAAAGATCTGATATAATATTATATCTTTAAATATTATTATTTTATAAGTTAATAACAATCATAAAACTAATATATAATAGTTTAATTCCTCATCAACCAAAACATCGAATCTTATAAGGGATTTCATCTCAAATTCATTTTATCGAACCACGTTGTATTGTTAAGCACATAATTTATTTTATATAGTGAATGTAATACCACATTTACATGTAATATCATTAATAAAATTATACTCATGGTATTTTAATTTTAATGTTTAATTATATCATCTAGAGTAATGTGAATTGAAATTTACAATGTGGTAAATAAGTTGATAACTCGATTTCTTTTCATTGGGTTATATTACTCCTTTATTTTCTTCAATATTATCATATTATGTTTTAAGAACATTATATTATCAATTTTTAATAAAATTTCTTATGTGGATTTTTATTTTATAATCATAATCAATATATAGATAATTTCTCCCATACAATTTATGATCATTGCGGGGATTTATTTAACAATCTAATTATATTCAAGATTTTTTGTCATGAAAAATAGTTAGAGGAAATTATTTTAAAATTTCTTTATAAACATATATAATTTTCATATACTCTTTTTATGTTTGAAATTATCAACTATTGGAACAATTTATTCAACTATATGGTAAATAAAATAACTAAGAAAATTATTTTATGAAATGAAAATATTATTTTCCTCTTCGGTTGGAAAATTGTTTTCTTCCTAATCTAATTTTTCACAAAAATTTAAAAATTTAATTGAAGATTAAAAAATGAATTTTTGTTATAGAAATATTTACAAATTTATAATTTAATTTAATTTAATCGTCATGTCGTTTTCCAAAAAAATCTGATTTTGTATTTATAATTAAAGTGAATGGTTTTATTGTTATCAGATATACATCGTGAATATAATTTCTAACGGTTATGAATAATAAAATTATTTAATTATTTATTTAAATGGTTCAAATACTATTTCAAATACAAGTGTTTTCAAAATGTTTTATAACTTTTTTTTGAAAAATTAATTTCCAAAATGAAAATGATATTTTACTCATAAATGTTTTTATTGATCTTTTTATGGTATTTCTATTCATCATCGAAAACAGCCCTTTATTATTACCATAATGTGTATAAGTTTTATTGATACAATCCTCATTCATCCATAGCTCGGATTATGACAACATTTAGCATGGAATGAAAGTAAATTCACTTTCTTCCTTCAATTTTGAATTCATTAACATTACCTTGGTATATTCACATTAATGTAATCATAGGATAACTAATTCCCCTTAAATATCAATATAATATATCATGGATATGGTTTTTGATTAAACATTATCTCATTTCAAAATTCAATAGTTATTTTTTAGTTTTTTGATTTAATGGTAAAATATTAATAATTTTATGTTTTCATTAATACAAATATTTAATGGAAATGAATGTTGTCCATGAATTAGATCATTTATTCTATATATTTGAAATGATTTGGATATTCTAAAACTTTTGAGGCCTAGTTGTTGATTTAACATGTAAGAATATATATTCTTGTGAGGTGAATTAATAAACTATCATAATATTATTTGGCCAAACATAATAGCTTCTTACCATGTAGTTTTAAAATAATTTGAGGATTGACCATGATGGAAGAGGTATGATGTTCATGAGACATGACATCCAAGAATTAAACATTACCAATATTCAAAACTAAATTATTATTATCCCTGAGATTTTTGAAATGACATTATCTTCAAATGAATTTTATTCTTATGTATTGATTACTTCACATGTGTGTTTATTTATTTACATTTTAATATTTATTATTCCTAATCATGTTATAATAGTCTTGTTAAAGATTAAATGAAATGCTAATTTAGTTATTTAGCATTTGAAATTTAATTTTATCACTAATATTTTCACCTTTATGTTATCTATGGATCCACTTACTTTTCGGTATAATTAATTAAATTAAAATTTATTTCTATTATTTACAAATACATGTAGATTATTATTATTCCTTCCACAGTACTATACCCTTACTAAGAATTTATACTCAAACTAATGTTGGTTTCATTCCTAATTATCCAAAAAGATTAAAATTATTGATAATAAAGGATATGATATATGTAATAATTTCATTATTCAAAAAAAAATGATTCAATTTGTGTCATCAACTATAATGAATGACACGAGCATGTATCTAATTTTCCAGGATTACCATTCTGTAGGGTAATTCAGTATGTGACAACATGTTTTTTTATTACTATGTAATAAATTAGATATTCTCACCAAGATACTTGGATTGGAGTTTCTACATTCATGAATATTGAAAACCATTGAAAGGTAATTTTATTTCTTTAAGAATGAAAATCATCACTTTAATATTCATTTCTATGAATGAAAGATAAAAAAACTTTGAAATTGATTGAATCACAACCACATGATGGAATTGTTCTTATCTAGTTGAAATAACTCAAGTAAGTATATTTTCCCACGTACTCTATATTGACTGTAATATAATTACTCATCTTCTAAAAATGGATCTTGAAATAAAAAATTTATTCGTTTATGATCATTTATTTGTGAAGTTATAGTTTTTAATTCATCAATATTTTAAGGTTTTGTGGTCATTAACTATCTTAGGAACAAGTTCTCTTTCACACTCTATTTGTCATTGGACCTTATTTTCCCCCAAATTTATACATTTTAACTTCCAATCGCTATAATACTTCTATAGGAACTTGATTATATGTTATTTTAGCTAAAAATTATGCTTCATACTTCCCCTTTATAGTGGATGTTTTATTATGACATTGTACGTTGTTGGTATTTGACAATGGAATTTGAAAATATTAAGATATTGATTTCTGTGATAATAATTTTAAGGGAAAAAATTGTTTAAGGGGGTTAAAATTTTCCTCCCTAATATTTTATAATAAATTTATATTAAAATAAAATGAATATGTTTTATAGTTTTTGTGATAAGAAACATGGATATCAAAATGAACTCTTATATACGATGATATATCGGTTCAATTGATAGCAATAAATATGACCAACCAAATTATGATATATATATATATATAGATTTTTTTCATATTAAAATATTATTTATTTATTAATAATATATACATACTAAATTTTTAATATTGTCATTTTATGTTTCAAATATATGTTTTCAAAAAAAATCATTTACTGTGTTTTAAGAATTAATATTAAAATTAATTTTTACCAATTTTAAAAAAATTATATCCATAATAGCTATTATTTTTTGATTCAATATAATAAAATCACCGATGTGTAAATTGTTTTTTTCTAAACATATTTATTTTTCAATAAATAGTATAAAATACAATTTTTTTTAAAAAAATTTATATTATTTCAATGAAAGGTCCAACAACATTTTGAATATGATTTTAAATTAAAAAAATAACACATTTAGATATAAATTATATAATTATTTACATAGGAACTATATATATACATTTTAATGTTATATGTTTATTTTTTCCATAAAAACACATTTTTCTGAAATATTTTTTAATATGGAAAATATATTTTTATATTAATTAATTAATTAAATCTATGGTGACTGAATATATAAATGGTATTTATAAATAATATATTCAATAATACTATTTCACCATCATATTATTGTTCTTAATATCCATTCAATAAGAATAAATCATTCTTCTTCATAAAATTGTATTTTTTAAAAATAATTTTTGTTATATATTTCAATATTATTTTATAATTTAATTTATTTCACTTAGATAAATTTAATCTTGTAAAATTATTACCTTATTTTTAATCATAATAATTATATAATTTAATTAGAAATTTTATTTTTATTTTTATACTTCTCAGATTAGCCAGGGTAAATATTTGTCACCGTGGTAAGGGTAAAATAGTTAGAACAAGTTAAAATAATGGGTAATGATATTAAAATAAAATAAAAAATTTCCATTTTCCTATTGAATGATTGATTTCTTAATATATAATTGATTAATAAGTTTAAATTTATTTTAAAAAATTAATTTTAATTTGTGAACCAGAGCTCACGTTTTGAGAAGATATGATACATTTGATTCATATATAAAGCTATATTTTGTTAATTAATTTATCTTTTTGAGCATAAAAATTACATTGATTTTTATCTTACAAATAAAATAGAGAATTATTAATTTTATTTTAATTTAATCAAAAAACATCACGGAATACAAATTATTACTTTATTTCAAGGTTAAATGAATCTTACATATAAATAGGTAATATTTATAAGAACTGTTTTTCTTCCATTTTTTATTCTTTTATTAAAATAAATTATATTTAATTAATAATATTAAATCTTATAATTTTTTTTTAAATTTTTTTTGAATATGTATCTCTAAAATGTGAAAAAATTAAAATATTGTTTTCGGTACTATAAATGAGTAATTAAAGTAAAATAACTAATGTTATCTTGGATAACTTTGAAATTGGATTAATGTTGTTTAACTAGATAATAAAAAATAAAAATTTATCCAAACCACATACAAATGTGATTTGTTCAGATTTATTATACCCTATAAAATTATATCATCTAATATTGGTTTCTTTGCTAATGAATAACATGATTATCATATATATATATATATATTTTATTTAATAATTTATGAAATTTCTTGTGTGTCTTTTCCTTCACATATAAAGGGGAACATAATATATTAACTTATTAAATTATTTTTAGAATTATAAATTTTCCATCACATTCCAAAGAACCTTTCTATTTTCCATCAATACTTCATTTTTAATTTTTTTTTATTTCCAAAAGGAAACCCTTTATAGTATTAATGTGTAATATGGAAGACGTTTCTAAATGAGGATATATAACACTTAAACATGTAATTTCAATTGTATTTATTCATATACCTACTATATGAAATGGTTACCCATTATATAATAAGCAATTTAGTATAATAAATATATATTACTGTTTCTATGGTTATTGTACGACCCATATCTACCTTTATTCTATCAGTTTGTTAACTAAAATATTGCTTGTGTGAACAGGTGGACTACCCCCTCCCCAAATTGATTCATTGGTTTCCTAAAAATTTCAAAATTAATGATATAATAGTGAATTTAATTATTATATATGATAAATATGATATTTTTATAGTGATTTAAAATAAATTTATCAATGAATTTTAATTTTTCTATTATAGTAAATATCGCAACATCACTTGTGTGTACCTGCAGACAATAGTCTCCCTGATGTCATGTAATTCAATATCATAACCATTTTATAATAATAGTTAATAAAGTATATATAATTATTAAAAATTATAATTTTTAATTGATTAAAATTCAGGATATGATATAACCGTGATCAAATTACATGGACTGGGATTGTTAAACCCAATCATACATGAAATCGAATATGTCATTACCGGAAAACATAGCTTTTAAAATAAAATTATTTCCAAAATGGTGATAAGATGTTATTATTCAATAATATAATTTATCATATATATAAATATAATTAGGGAATAGATATAATAAATATAAATTTATTATTCATGATATTATAAAACATACAAAGATATACAATACAAGAGTTAAGTGTTTGTCATCTCAAATTTTCCTCTTTGATAGATATGTTATGTAATGCACCTATATAATTTTATAAGGTGTATGTATAAACCCTTTGAAAATATATATCATGAATAACTTTCTGTTACTGATATTTAATTTTCTCTTTTATTATATAATTTCTGGGATATTATGAATCAAAATTTATGAATATGGTATGATATTTATGTTCTAAATATAATTTTAATTTTAATTTTTTTATACTATAATATCCATTGATAGAAAATATATGAATTATTTCATGTAACCATTTTAATAATTTATGTTTTTTTATGCATTTTATATTCCTTATATAGTGCAATTTTCCTCTCTTTGGTGTAGAAAATAATCAAGAAAATGTTTTTGATAAAAATAGACAATATTTTTTACTTCATCGATAATATTTTCCATTCGTGTCAATGTTATCATTGAAAATGTTTTTAAGAATGTTTTTAAGAATGTTTTTAATTTTTTCTAATGATTTTATAAAGTCTTTTTATCCATTTTTTCCTTTCAAAAAAAAATTATCAATGGAATATTACCATTATTTTCGAAATGATGTAATTTTGACTTTTTCTAGAAAATGATACATGAAATTTTGTTTTATATAACATGTAATAGTCATAATTTTTCACTATCATGATTTAAAATTTCATTTATGAATACATTAAAAGATTACAAATAATTTTCTAATAAAATTTATTCCTTTATGTTTTTATATTTTATGTTAAATAAATTAGTTTAAAATGGAAGGGGTATTATAAAAAAAAGAAAATGCCTGAGATATTTTAATGTAATCTTTTTTGGCTTGTGATGAAATATATTTATACTGCATATGTTTCAATTGGGATAAGATTCTATGATACTTGTTATATTCATTAATTTTATGGTTAAGGTTAATTAAGATGATATATTAATTAAACATGTTATTATTTCTATGTGTTATATCATAAATGTTTTAATTTTCTCATAGAATACATTTGAATGGATTATAAATATAAGATGTGGGTAAGAAAAATTAGATATCCCTCTAATGAATTGGGAAATGATTAACATTTCATGAGGTTAAAGGGTATATGGTATGTTCTTTGTGGACCAAAAAATTGAACATGGGAGGTTATCTCATAAAAAAATAGGGTATATAGGAGGTTATTCCAATACTGATGATGGAACATGGGAGGTTATCACAGTCCCAAACGATAGTACCCATGAGGGTACACCAATACCATAATAGGATACATGGGAGTTTATCCCAATCCCAAAATATGGTACACTGGATGTTATACCAATCCCAAATTAGGTATACAAGTGGTTATCCAATTTTTAACTCACAGTTAATATCTTGGTGTGTTACCTTGATACAATATTTCAATGACTATGATTAATCCTTGCTTTTAGACACTCATTTGTAACACGATTTTAGTGCAATTTTCTCTCATGGCTCATACATATTTATTCATTTAGAATTCATATCTCATATACAATGATGATTTATTCCATGAATTTTGATTATAATATATAAATTAATAGGTATGGTTTTAAAAAGGATAAGATCATACTTTAATACACTTTTCTATATGTTATAAGGAAATTATCATTATTATCTACCTTGTTTATAGTCATTGAGAATCTTATATCAACCTATATTATGTTTTATTATACATATAATCTGTAAAATGGTTTGAAGTATGATATGTATGAGAAGGGTTATTGTTTTGAAAAACTATGTAGGATTAAATATATATCCTTTATGTAAAATTGTTTTAGGTATACAAGATACCAAATAGACTAACCCTTTGTGGTTATAGAACTAACCATAATTGTTTGTACTGAATATTTGTCTAATATGGTGTAATATTTATATATAAAATGTATAGGTAAAAATAGTTTATATCAAATATAGCTTTTTATTAATATTTAGATATTTGAGTTAGATAACATCGGTGATAACACTGGGGTAATTTCTAGGTATAGGACACCATCCTAATGCTTTTGTAATGTAGAGATTGTGTTGTTTTCCATAAAAATATATCTATTCTGGGACACTGGATAGTGCATTATACTATTTAATATATTCAAAAAGGCATTATAACTTTGTAATATTAATATAGGGTATTAATGGCATATTCATTGTTTCTTGATGATTGGGTTTTACATTGAACACTTTGCTAACACTCTTGAGGGATATAGAACGGTAAATTCACAATATCATTATGAACCATTATAATGAATTGGACAATAGAACCAAATGAAACATATGAAATTTATTGGTAATGTGGGATAAACCTATTGTGTAATGTTTTGACATGACTAGGGGTTCTCATAATTTTAAATCCATAGATACCCATTGTTGGGTTTTATGTGATATGTGTTCAATTAGATTAAGGATGTTTTTAGAGACATTTATGAAAACAAATAACATTGTTTTAATATGTGTTTTAGATAAAAGGTCATTTGATAGGACATGAAATTGTATATAATAGACATAAGATTAATGTTATTGATAACCTGTAGGTTTAGTATAATATTTTTTGTTGTGATAATAATGAATAATTGGTATAAAATGTTTATTATATTTTGGAAATATTTTTTTACCCTATTGATAAGCATTAGATTGAAATGTAACCGAGTGACAAAGTGATTTGAATTATCTATGATGATGTACAGTATATTGGAAAAAATATGACTAATGTACATATAATTATATAAATAAATATTGATTTTACTTATGGAATCATATATCCTAATATTTTGTCTTTTTGGTCATTCATATTATTTTGGTAAAGTATTAGAATATTTTAATAGAATGTATGATCATGATAATCAGTTGTTTAGTATGTGACATTATGATCTACATTATGTTGTTTGACATTAAATGTTATTTTTGATGTTGAAATGTATGTGATCAATTTTTTGTATTTTAACATATGAATATAGTCTAATATATTTTGAATGAGTCTTGATGATAACAATTTATTGAATGGGTTAAGTTTATCTTTGGTAATATGGTTGAGTTTTTAAAGATCAATGTATTATTTCATCATATGAAAAATTATTTACATTATATAACATGCACTAAGCATTTTTTATTGGAAATTATTAATAAATTGAAGGAATGACATATATATCTTATGATTCATTAATTTTTTATTCTATCTATTTTGGAATAAAAAATTTGTCCTGAAGTTTTATTTTATAGAGTAATTAATGTGATAGAAGTAAATATAGACAAAAGCGAATCTAATGTATGGAATTATGCATATGAAATTGAATGAGATCAACAAATTTTATTTTAATGTGTAGTACATCATTATAGTAAATGAATCCATCAAAATTTTTAAAAGTATCCTGAAATAAAAAATTAAATCTTTTATATTCATTTATGATTAATAGATAGTCACTTAACCCCTCATAGATTTATTGATTTCCAATCATTAACATTCTTATAACAATGTTTTCTATCACTATCTATTAGTTCGTGAATGTTATTTGTATCCAATATATCTATATTTTAACATCAAACAATGTTCCCCTTATTTTGAGATACAAAAATTGGTTATTTCAGGTTACCTTTATGTTTCCCACTTATATTCTCTAAAGGTTGTTTTATTATCCCCTTATATATTGTGTGTTTTTCAAAATCATAATTCCAAATATTGATCCTTTTATTTCAAAAATAAAAATTTATAGGGGCCAATTTATTAAATTGATACACAATTTAACAACAATATATTTTATATTATATTTATCTTTAAATAAATTAAAATTATTTTTATATCTATCTGGATACGCAACACCGGACTTTTTTAAATATTTCATATATTGTAAAATATCTATTAAATTTTTATTTATAAATATGATACCCCAAATTTTGACATATATATTTTATAGTTATTTCAAATTTATTTATTAATTTACAATATAGTTTTACTCAATTTCTAAAACACCTTTCAAAAATATGTTTTCTTAAATAATATGGTTTATTTTTTTTTCTGATCAAATGTTATAAACTTTTTCGACAAATTTATTAAAATTTATTTCAAAAAAAGAATTTTTTTATATTCAAATTTAAAATATTAATTTAGAGATAAATATTAGATTTTTTATGAAAGTACTTATTTGTTGATGAATTTAAAAAAATATTTTGTGCTCTAAAAAGTAAATTTATTTTCATTAAATTACTTAATTATTGAATGATGTTGATATTGAATTAAAAAAATTCTTAGTTTGTTAGAAATAATAATATTATAAAAAATTTAATTGTCACAAACTAACCTGGTTCGACCATAAACTGGTCACCCAATCCAGTAAGTTACATGTCCCACAAGGAATTTTCAATAATATAAGGGTGATAACATGTTTTGGGCATATATGATAATAAAAATGGGATTGATTATAATATAATAAAAAGTTAACATTGGCATTTAACAGAGTATGAAAAATACAAAGAATAATCCGTAATTCACTAAATGAAATAAATATATAAATATTTCTCAATACAACTATATCATAACATAATATAAGAATAAAAACAAAACTATAACAAAATTATAACCCCAAAAATATCCAAATGACTTCTTGTTCACCACCATCCATTTCTTCAATGCACTTCATTGGTATATATAAAAACTAAATGACATTGAAAAACAACTACAGATCACTGATGTTTATATGCATAAGAAGAATTTTAGTATAAAATTGATCATTAAGGAATCACAACATAATCCATACCTGATAATTCTTGAAAAACCATAAATGAAAGTTAGAATATATAATTTGGGAAAATAGGGTTTTTAAAATTTAAAGCTCCAAACTCATATTACCTTTAAAAAAATTGAAAACCAAATCCAAATATAATCCCATTCCAAATTAATAATAAAATAAATATTAATTCAAAAATAAGTACAAGTAGAAGTGGACCTAAACCAAAACCAAAAATAAAGGAAACATCACATAAAAAGAAGAAATATACAATAATACGAAGTAATAAATGTGATGAAAAATGAATCCTTAAAACTAGTTATTAAATCATGGGAATTTCCTTAAAATAAATAAAAAAAGTCCCTTGATGTACTTAGTTTTGACCCACCTACAATGTTATTTTTCATCTCTATAGTCAATAACCCATCAGAGATCTCAAAACTAGACTCAGTAGTAAAAATTACCACCTAGAATATCAATATCCCATAGGATTTGAATTTGAATAATACTAAATAGAAATCAACAATCACTCATCCCTATCGATGCAATTCACTAATCCCATTACAATATCATAAAATGATAATGAGGATGTCATCACATGATTTTCATTAAACAAAACTCAATGATGTCATAGTGAAAGACGTTCCCAAAACATATATTCATATATGTTAAATATGAAATATCATATGGATGACCAATAGTGTTCCAGTCATACATAGAACCATTAATAGGTTTTATTCATCCATACAAGTCATAATGTTTTTAAAACAAAATTTTAAAACATCACAATGTAACAACCAATCCATAATAATTACGAATACAAAACCCATTTCTAATGGAAAATATTTTCAATCTAAAACGATTTCCAAAACCAATGAGAAATAATTGTCCCTAATCAAAAAATGGGATAACAGGCCTTTCAACCCAATCGTATTTCAAATCATTCATCATGGTACCAAATGATATATGATTTCAAAAACACATTTGAAAACCATGTTTTTTTAGAAACCAAAAATCTATTCAGATGAGATGTGTGATTTTTTTGTAAACCAATATTATAAATTAATAGAGCATGAATGGATGATGAAGATATTATTTTTAAAACCAATGTCATAACTTTATCATTTTGATGGATATTCCAATTGAATGAATTTTCAAATCTATATGTTCACCCCATGGAAATATGGATATTTCCATATTCAATGAAAAATAATGTGATGACCATAATAATATAAATGGGTCCAATAAAGTTATCACATGAATCATTACACCAAACCCCACAGATGCTCACTAATGCATCGTCCAATAAAGAGGTGCCAAAATCTATAAAAAACACATTCTCACTTATCACCCAATCCCCAATACTAATCCATGGTCCAGTACAATCCAAATTTAGTAAATTTAAGTATATTTGAATTATAATCAAACACCATGTAATCATATATATATATATATATGTATAACTAAATAATATATTTGTAATTCCCTTTTTCAATGAATATTCAATATAGAAATATCATGATAAAACATTTAATCATGTCACAATCATGAATAAATAATAAAAAAAAATATTTTAATGATTAAGAGTAAAATTGAATGTTAATAAATGAAAATGATAGAAACTTATACCTCAAAGGTGTGTAAATTTTATGAAACACTATGTGATGGAAGAACTAATCCCAATAGAATAAACTATAAAACCTAAAATCCAATAAATTAACCCATTTCATCTGAACAAAAACATAGTGTTCATCTAAGAAGGATCCATACAATATAGAACATGAATAATAAGCGTGAATGTGATAATGAGGATAAAACATACCAAAAATTTAATGAAGGTTTCCATGATTTGATAGTTAAGAATCAAGAATCCAATGAGGGCCAAGAGAGGAGGGGTTTGGGACCCCCATGGTGTTTTCAGGAAAACTATCATTGTAAATTTAAATATAGGGTTTAAAAAATATTATTACTGGGGAATTTTATTATTTGAAGAATATATGAAATTCTTGTTATTGACTACATGCTTTTCGAACATTGTGTGTAAACCATGAACACCCTCCTTGAAGGAGGGGACACCAGTATATGATGGTCGCAAGGTTTGGGGAACCATTCATGAACTATAAAAATATGCTCTTTCAAAATTATAAAAATCTATTACAAAAATTCTATACAGTCCCTTGAATCCACCTAAAAGATGTGGGAATTTTCCTAGAAACAACCACCAGTACACATGGTAACTCCTTTCCTTCACATGGATTTGGAAAAACCACCCACATACTATACAAGTACAACTATTTAAGAAAAAGTGATATAAAATAATACACCTACTATCCACATGGATTCTCCCCACATAATTCATGCTTACCCCGCATAGAGAAGAAAATAACCAAAAACCTATAATACTTGAAATTTATCCCCATGAAATCAACGCGTAAGTCATAAATTATATCAATAATAATGAATTAAATAAAATTAATGAAAATAAATGAATATAGGGGTCTGAGATTAAAAAATATATTTTCCATAAAAATTTTATTATCCCAGAAAGTCACCAATCGAAACTAGGAACAAAACAATAAAATGAAACTAAATGAGAAAAAATGATACCATAATTAAAAATTTGATCTATCAAATCCACAATTAGTAATTGAAAAATTCTAAAGGAAACAATAAAAATATAAATGGTGGGTCACCTACCAATAAATATTTCTACACTCATAGATCAACACCCACTATAAGGATCCCGAATGGATAAATATAAAATGGAACATAAAACTAACCCATCACTAAAAATTACAAAAGAAGGAAACATCTTTAAAATGATAATAACCCAAAATAAAAACATTCCCAAAAAAGGATAATGACACATGATTTATAATTTGATGAGAAACAAAATGACTGTATGAAAATGATACCACAAAATATTGCACAATAAAATGGAACTATATAAAACAATGACAATTACAATAGAAAATCCAAAAATGCACCAACACCAACATTGGTTGTAATTGACGGATGAACACCCCTACATACAACAATTATTTATTGCATGAAGAGATTCACTAGAAGGAAAAGGAGGAAGCCCTAGTTAATTGAAGTATATATGGTCCCATAGTTAGAATATTGAAGCCTCTGATCAAGAAATCTCCATATGGAAACACTACTTGAGAATCATTTCAAGATGAAGAAGTCGCCATAAAATTAGAAATATTTTAGAGTTTGATGAAGAGACGTATTACAGTTCCATAGAAAACCACACTAAAAGCAAATGAGATGGTGGTCAAGTGAATAAGGTGAATTAACTAAAAATTGATACTTCTTTGGAATGGGTTCAAATGGAACATAGTTTTCACCAGATGTGGATCCTTTATTATCACTAAGTGAAATTGGACTTCCACATACTATTAACATCCTTCTTAAAATAGTATCTTCTAAAATTTCCTCATATAATATCTTCCTAAATATAAAATACCTAGATTATAAAAATCACACCTTAATATCCAGGAAAAAAATCCTAGATGGAGATATGAGATCTCAGGTGATCATGTGACACTACCTCCAAGTAAAAATAATCTACCTCACTGAATGGTCAAAAAATACATTAATTTTTGTTGAACAATCAATAGGTCATCCACATTCCTCACATTCACCTCCTTAGGTAAGAACCATTGGTTAAATATTTTCAAAAAAACATACCAATAAATCGAAAAAATCAAGGGTGATGGGACCTTCATCTTCCACTGGTCTAATCCTTATCTCCAAAATTAACCCGAAACTGATCACACTGTCACAACCTTAGGATTCCCCATGTATTTTAAATTACTTTAATCATCATTAATCTATCATGGACATTCAAACAACCCACGATTTCTATTTTAAATGGATAGCAAGAAATATCATCCCGACTCTTCCTCCCCACCATGAGTTATGGTAGGTTCAAAGACTAAAAGTGGCCCTCTGAAAAACCATTTGGATCATTCTATTTAGCATTATCTAATAAAATAATAAAAATAAAAACAAATCAATATCAACCCAAAATTCAACCAAAATGCAAAATTACAAATCAAAACCCGAATACAATAAATCCAAGCATTAAAAACAAAAACCAAAATCTTCATTAAAAATATTCATTTATATTCCCCATTTTAAATAATTTTTTTACCCTAAGAGTACTTTTCAAATACAGAACCCACAATTAAAACAATTAAATTTCCTTAAATAATTTTCCTTCTAAATTTTTTTCCAATAACCATTTTCCATTAAAAACCCTATAATGCTAATGAAAAGTAATCCAAATCATAAATCACAGTAAAATACCGAGAATAGTGAAGCAGTTTCCATGTATGACCAATCCACATGGTTTATCATACCTCACTCTGTGAAAGTAATAACCATCAGAAGAATCAAGAACCCTAAAATCATGATTCACATGGGTCACTACCCCATGTGTTCCACCATACATAACTATCTCAGAACCTTTTACATTCCCCCAATGTCTTTGTAAAATGAAAACCAACGACATTAACCCGTAATTAAAAATAAAATACCAAATCCAAAAACTAACCATAATAACTCAAGGCTCGAGATGAGTAAGAGTTCACAATACACTTCCTTTACCTACCTCTATATTCCAAAAAATCCTTTCTCCAAACAGCCTGATTTCAAAAATATCAAAGGGATTCTATGATAGAATTTATTCATAATGCATCATTCCTCAATACCAAACTGGTCACCCATGGTAGCCAATGAGATAGACCGAGAGTGATTCCCAATACTCTTAGAATAAAAACTAGGGATGAGTATCAATGAAAATAAAATTCAGAAAAATTGATCCCTTAATAAATATATATAAATGAATAAAGGTAGAGTATAAAACAATAAATAATGATTTCATAAATCTCTGAATGAACTGAATGCATAAAAACGAACTAATACAATAGAAAATGAACATAAAATATAACTAAAAATAACACCGGAATATATAAGAACCCAAAAATATATCCATGTGACCTCTTGGTCACCACAATTCATGAAACATTCCCATTCAATATGCATAACTTAAAGAATGTTGAACCGACTAAATAGTTCATGTATTCCAATGATGAGGGGAACAAATAGGTTGTGAACATGAAATTGCTCAGTTGGAAAGAACTAATGAATACATAGAAATCTTTTCTTGAAATAGACCATAAATTCAAAATTGAAAAAAAATTTAGTGAAAATATATTTTTAATCATTAAATGTTCAAAAATTTTCAAAACAAATTTTGAAAACAAAAATAAAAAAAAAACAATTCCTAATAGTTAAAAAAATAAACGAGTACTCAAAAACGTTCATGTGGAAAGAGAAATCAACCAAACCCATAAGTAACAAAATATCCCAAAATAAGAATGCATATACTAGAATAACATTTATTTAAAAATATAAATAGAGAAATACGAACATAGAGATATCTAATCATGAGTATTTCTAAACATAACTAGAATAAATCATCGGATATGCTATTTTTAGACATTACTTATAGAATTTGGTGCACCTATAGTGTCAAGGACTTACCTTATTTCTCTAAAATAGACTCCCCATTAGAAATTTGCACACATATTGTCCCCAATTTAGTGGGATCAAGTCAATATAATCTAGACTTAAAAGAAACTATCACATAACTCCCAATAGGATATCTAGGAATACCATGATAATAGATTAAAAGATAATAAGGAGTCTATAAAACTCATAAAATTAAAATAATATTGATTCCACTATTACTTCCTTTCCCTATCAATTACATAAACTATAAAAAAATCCATCTCATTTGAATGAATAAAATTAGGGTTTGTATCATATAAAAATTCTTTCACAATTGTCCACTGGGCCTACAATTTTTTTAATTAGAAAACCTGTATGTAAAATATCTCAAAGTACCATCCAAGTATAAACATTTTGAAATCCCAAAAAAATTAAATGAAAACATATTTCATTCATAAACCATTTCCAAAAGCATGGTGGAGAATCAATTCGTCCGCAGATGGTTCTAAATAGGACATTCAAATGAAGTGGTTCAAAAAATAATATATCTAGTTTATAGGTGGACTGATATTTAGAAATGAAATTTCAAAAACAAATTTGACATTGTTGGAAATAAAAAATCGATTTATAAAACATTTTTTTTATTTTAAAAACCATTTCGACGAAACAATAGAAGATGGGATGTGTGACAGGGGAAATGATTTTGAGAAAAATAAATTGAAATAGAAATTTTTATAGACTTTCCATTTGGGTACATGTGAATATGTATATGTTTTTCTCATGCACTATCTGATATGAACATATTCACTAGCATATAAATGGGTTACTATAATAAGGTCCAAGTGTCTATAAGTTCCAAAAGAAGCATTATACAATAACACAATGATTTACATGCAGGAGTCAAAAAAAATAAGAGGAAAAAAAATACCTAAACAATTTTCATTTTCACATGTCTCCTAATAAAAAAAATTAAACCAAGGTTATTAACTATCCAAAATTACACAATTTCATATTATAACTACAATTGACCTTTTATCAAACACCTTGTATTATTATATATTTTTGTATAACTAATCAATTATGTTTCAAACCCCATTTTCATAGAATTTCCAACATACAAATACCCTGATAAATAATATAAAACAATTATAATAATAAATTACCCATTAAAAATAATAATAAATCTAATGAATGAAATGGAATGTTTTGGAATGAAAATGAACTGAAAGACATACCTCAATAATAAATGAATGTGACGAATCTCTTTTATGAGGAAGAACTAAGCCTAAGAGAGAACCCACATAAAAAATCAAAAATAAATTAACATTCCTTACCCATTAAACACCCTAAGGGTTTCATAAGATGTATCCATGAATGGAAGAAAAATAATCACAAGACATAAAGTGAAGAATATGAGAAAATTTACCAAAAATCAATTAAAACATACCTAGATTTAAAGGGGGCATTAAATGTTCAAGGAAATCAATAGAATGAGGGGTCTATGAGATTGATGGTTCACCTATTCAAAATATTGGTGATGTTGGGTTACAAAATAGTATAATATTCATTATTTCATGATTTTAAGAATCTAGTTTAATCATACAATTTGGCCGATTTTTTTTCAAACTGTTTTCTAACCTTATGCAACCTATTAGATGGAGGGGACAACCAAATAGGTGAGTCACATGGATCGGGAATCCATACACCAAACATAATAATTAGTTCTTTAAAAATTTAATAATCTTTCAAATGCATGTAGAATTCCCAACCAAAACCAACCCAAGTCATGCTCCTTATCCCATACACTGCCAACAGACTCTAGAATGACTCTATTTCCATATATAGTTTTCAAAATAATGTATATTATTTAAATACCAACCATAATAAAATTGAACTAAGAATACCCAAAAAATCCACCGACAACATGGTTTTTCTCAAACATGTGTAGAAGGACATAAACAAACAAAAACCTATAAAACACAGAAATCTTCATCGAAAACTCATTCCAAACATCGGTAAAAAAGTATAAGACCTTATAAAATAAATAAAAATAAATGATATCAAATACAATCTAGATCTGGGTGTGGCATGAATCTATATTATAATTTCCTTTTGTATAAGTTCATTTTTGGGCTAAAAACTAATTTTTTTAAAAACTATTATTATTCATACAAAGTCAAAAATAATTAAATAAATAATTATTGGTAAATGATTTTAATTAAATATTTCTATAACATATTAAATTGAATTCATTTTCGTTGTATTGATTATTTTTAATATGAGTTTAATTTAATAAATCCATTTTTTTCTAAAAATGTGTTTTTAAACACCTTCTTTCATTGTACTTTATGAGTTTATTTTTAAAATTAATTTATTACACTTCTAGAAATTATATCTTTTAAAAAGGTTTTATATTTTTAATTAACATAATTAAAACAATATAAATGGTAAAATTTATTTCTGGTTATCATTAATAGTTATTAGGGTATATATCTGTCGTCATGGTAATGTAAAACCATTTGAATAAGGTCAAAAAATGGATAATAATTTAAAGTAATCCTAACAAATTAGCTAGTCTAATTGTACGATTTGTTCCCCCAAAATATATTTTTTATGAATTAAAAAATATTATTTTATTATTTTTAAATTGGGATCACATGCATAAAATTTCTGAAGATAAGTTATATATAAATATAATTCAAACCTATTTTTGGGACTTATCATTAAATAGACTATTTATAATATTAATTTTTGATTTGGATTAATCCAGATGTCTAAAAATATAATTTTTTTATTTTAAAAAATATTTATAATCAATTAATTAATTAATTTATTGGTTAAATGAGTATTACCCATAAATTAGGTAATTTCATATAAACTATTTTTCATGTGGATTGTGTTATAATTATAGAATAAAAATCATCAACCTATTAAAATGAATATGATAAAATTTACTCCAAATATAGATTCGGTATTTCTAAATTTTTAAAAATTTTCCTTATTTTTTTCATATTTTTTATTAATCAAGGAAATTTTTTTTCTAACAATATAGGTTAAAAGAGTTTAATTTCAATGAACTATCATATAAGGCATCAGACGTATCCAAAAAAAGAGAATTTGTGAATTTTTTTATTTATTTATCCCCTATCAAGTAATTTATTTATATATAGGGTTCCATGATCTGACATGAACTGGTTATTTTTTTTGTTAGTTAATGTTTTTAAAAACACCATATGTGTAATTTCTGTAACATATAAAAGGAACCCTCCCTTCCTCCCATATTCATAATTTTTTACCCTTCTATCTTAGAAAATCCCTACCATAAAACGTTTTTAGATTCCTTCCCCACATATTATATATTCTAGTTCTTCAGTAATTCCATATGTTTTAGGATTAAGGTTTAATTCAAAATATGTTTCACAAGAATGTGGAATAACTCTTATCGGGTTAATATTAATTTAATTTATTCTCACTCTTCATATAAATATATGATATCCATTATAATATAATAAAATTTTATTTTATTAATACATAATTGTTATTATTATTTTGTAAAAAACATTATCCAAATCATTTTACTCTTATGAAAAAAATATTTCTCATCTATGTATATAGACAACAACCTCCCCAAAGTGATGTATTCTTTTTCATCCACATTTGATAATGCTTGTTATAATGATTTTTTATAGAATATATATATATGATATTTATGAAATTATTAAATTTATATAATGTTTTTTATTCACTATTTTTCTTTCATTCCATCTATAGAAAATAGAAAATATCACTTATGTGTATGCATAGACTGCAATATCTATAAAGTGATGTAAATCATTTTTCTCCACTCTATTATATAAATAGTAATTAAATTGTATATATTGATTATATATGATACTAATTATATTAATTAAATTATTGATATTTTTGAACCATAATAAATTTACTATGATCAGGATTTCTGAACGAAAACATTCCTAAAAAGGGAAGTAGTTATCTACCAAAAATATGACTTTAATGAAGATATACTTATAAGTGGTATATAATTTTTATAATTATATCATATATAGAACAATATATATGATTTTTTTTTTGAATTTTTGTATAATAAATACATTTTAATTATATAGGTTCATAGAACACATATTAAAATAGATTAGACATTATGTAAAGGTTTGATGTCTCAAATTTTCGTCATTAAGATATATGTTAATTTACACAATAATATTATTTATGTGGTGTATATAAATAATTTTGGACATGTTATATCTTATGTAACCTTATTTCCATGATATTTAATTGTTTTTAGTTTTCATCTTTCATGATTCTTACAATTCCAAAGTCTCCAAAGTGGTAGGGGACATATGTTTCAATCTCATCTTAATAAGGTTTTCTTATACTTTAATTAATTTCATGGGAAAAAATATGACCCATATAAAATAGATCAATTTTATTTTATTATCCACTCTTTATTCATGTAATATTAATTTAATTGTGAAATTTCCACCTCTTTAATACATAAATATTTTAGGAATTTTTTTTGTAAAATAGGAAACTTTTAACATTAGTATGGATTTTTTCATTCATGTCATAGTTTTCAATGAAAATATTTTCGTGGTTTTTGTCTATTATCCATTAAATTTGTAACATAATTTTTAAATATATTTTAATTTTTTATTGATTTTTTAACAATATGTTTTCATTTCATGAATGAGGTATATGTTACATTTTGAAAAACAAAATTAAAATGAATTCTTGTTTTATCACACTTACTATTAATATAATTTTCAATCATTATGA
Source organism: Viscum album (assembly GCA_963277665.1). NCBI lineage: Eukaryota > Viridiplantae > Streptophyta > Magnoliopsida > Santalales > Viscaceae > Viscum > Viscum album. Next base: position 967,203,732 of record OY728136.1, read on the forward strand.
ATAATTAATGTTTTGAGGATTCCAATACACGTTTTTAGGTTTATTCCCTAAAAAATTACTTTAATAGTTTAAAAACAAATTATATTTTATAAAACAAATTTGAATTTTTGAAATTTTATTTTACTCAAATAAAATATTCGAATTAATTTTTAATGGAATATGTCTATTTATGACAAAATATTTTGATTTTAATAATTTTAATTTTTTTTATTTTATGTTATGATACAATATTTATAATTTACCAGGTTATTTTATGGTTATGATAGTGAAATATTGATGACACTCATTTTCTATTCCATGGGTTAAGTAATGATGGATGTTTTCTAGATCATGTGGAATTTATATGGATTTATTGTTAATATGTTATGGGTGGGTAAAATATATATCTAATAAATTAATATGGTAAGGATTATTGTTTTATGAAGTAAATTTTTAAATGAGATTTTACCTCAATCATTAAATGGGGTACATGAGGGGGTATCCCAAGCCAGAAATAATGTAATATGGAGGGTATCCCATTCCTGAAAGAGGGCGCATGGGAAGTCATCCTATGGCCAAAATATTGTATAACATAAATTATCCCAAGACTAAAAGGGGGTACTTGAGGGGATATCCCTCCCCAAAAATTGATTAAATGGGAGGTTACCCATGTTCAAAGTAGGAATATAGGTGGTTATTCTAAGACTAATAGGTCATTAATGTATTACTGGGTAACCTTATCATAATATTTATATGATTATGTTTATAAAAAACTTTGTGAAATTCTTTAACAGCATGATAGTATACCGATTTTATGCACTTTTGGATTATTTTCAATGATTCCTATTGGATTCATGCCGTATGAACATCAAATAATTGATCCATGATTTATGGTTATAATATATAAGTTCTTATTTATTGTATTAAAATTTTATGATCTTGTTATAATAAACTGAAATTATCATTTATATCTCCCTTTTTTACCCTTATTGGTCATTTATGCTCTACATTTATTTTTATTTATTTTCCCTCGATGTAAATATTTTTTTGGTTATGATGTGATTAATAATGGTGATATAATTAGAGAACTATGTTGTATATGTGGGCTACAATTCATGATCCAGTAGTGTATATATCCATATTTCAATGACACTAATTAATTAATTTTCAATCATGGATTTTAATGTTATTAAATTAGTATTCATCAAATGAGATGTAATATTTATGTACAAAAATAATGGGTCACTATATCCCCTCCCAATCAATTATCAAACACAGAACCCATACGAAAACACAAAAATGAAATTTTAATTGAATTAAAAATATATATTCAAGATACCAGATATGTTTAATTGAAATAGAAAAAATAGTTGAAATTATTAATATGCATATGTAGGGATCATGGACTCTCAAAAATGATTTCTTAATCACTAATAATTCACTTAAATTAATATAAAATATACTAAAAGACATTTTGTGATTCATTACATTTTATATCAACTTCATAAAATGATAAAAATTTAGTAAATTTGAATGACATGTTTAAATTAGAGTTAGCTTTATCCATGATGATGTCAATCGAGGAGGAGAATATCATCACTTTGTCTTAAATTCTAAATAATATTATTTGAATGAGTTTTTTAACTGAATAAAATAATATTATTTATGTATATATAATGGTTCTCATAATATTCTCTCCATTTTACAAAATTTTATATCATTTTAAATATTCCTTAATCATCATTATTTCTTAATAATATGTTCATAACATTAAAAATCCACTACGACTTGTTCTATTACACAAGTGAAAGGTTACACCTCCTACAATAACCATTATTATAATTATGAAATTGAATAGGGTCATGAAATTCCTTCCTTATAACCATATTTTGCATCTAGCTTCAATATATGGTTATTTTTTCTAGGATATAATTTATTTTCAATGGTTCACTTTACTTTCATATTGTACACCTGATATTTCCCAATTTTATATCAATGGTAGGTAGTTGAATTATTATATTGTACATCATAAATTATCAATATATAATCTATAAATCAAAATTAAAAATGTTTCCCTTTCTCCCTTATGTTGTTCAATAGTATTTTAAACCTATGAAAATGTGTTATAAAATTAAATCTATAATCTATCTTGCAGAATTATCCAATAATGATTGGGACTCCATCCATTTAAATATATATTCGATGTATAAAAGGTTACAGGTAATCCCTAATGAATCAATAATTGTATACAGTATTTATATACACTATAAATTTAATAATTCACAATGAATTACTTTTTAGAATTTAATGTCTATTTTAAATATCTAAATTAAAATATTCGTTTTTAAATGATTTTCATGAATTATGAGAATCATTAAAAAAATATTCAAAAAAATTAAAAAATCAAAATGATTTTGTTAGATAGGGGATATTGATGGAACCAAAAGTACGATTTTTGAGGAAATTTGTAAGAGAATTTACCTCTTCATCTAGAACACATAACTTAATCACATGATCACTATATATCATCCACAAATAGGGAACCTCCATTATATATATTTTTTACTTATAATTCAAATTAAAGAATTTGTGACTAGAAATGAAGGAAGGTTTCATTAAAGTGATTAATATTATATAATCAATTCAAACCATGGAGGCCAACTAGTGGCTTCATAGATAATTTATGCATTGAGTGAATCATTCAAAATTCATTATTGGAACTTCAGTGTTAGTAGTGTGGGGATGTCTACATTGGTGATTTATAGCCTCATTCCCAAGCCCTTAAAGTCCTTAATTTCATTATTTAATCCTTATAAAAATATTATGAATCTTAGAAACCATGGTTTTTTGAATCATATTTCTTTATAATATACTTGAGGGATTTTTGGTTTGAGTACAACATAACATTATATCCCGAAATAATTGATTGGAATTTTTATGCGGAAAAGACTATACATAATAATATTTTTTTAGTTATTATTTAGATATATTTCATTGAGTTAATGTTTTTTATTTATATTAAATTATATGATAGTGTCTATAAATGTTTTGGGATATAATTGTTCAATCTACTCAGTTGGATCCATCATATAGAATGTTAATGTGAGTTTCTGAGGATGGTGGTTTAATGATAGTGTATTTGGTTAGTCTCTCTTTCAGAAAGTAAAATTATTTCCCACATTAAAATAAATTTCCAAAATCAACATTAATTTTATTAAAATTAATCCTCGGTACAGATGTTTTCCAAAAGATTCCAATAAATGTTTTATTAAAGAAATGTTCCCTATGAATGACCCAATATGTTGGATAGTTGTAGGAAATTCTTGTTTAGAGATGATATAATTTTTTTTTGTTTTTTACATCAATCACATAAAAATATATTATATGGACAAAAAATCATCTATTTCAACCATAAAAAAATATTTTCCAAAATTCATTACAAAATTATTTTTGATGTGATTTTTTTTAAATTACTAATTCTGAGGACATTATTCAAAAAACATTCCATAGAATATAAAGTCATCAAGAAATTCCTATAGGTAAAATTCAATAAGTATGAAATTATTCTCAGAATGTAGTGCTTTAATGTAGTTAGGGAATTCAAAAAATAGAAAACTATCCTTTGGTGAAAATATTTACCACATTGAAAATAAAATGTAGTTTACTTTTAATATTTCAATGCTATAAGGAAATAAAAACAACCAATATAGAAAAAGTAATGGATTTTCACAAAAGATATTTCCCAAATTTGATCTATAAACAAAATAGGATAGTTTTAATCTCTATTCATATGGATTATATTTATATTATAAATATATAACCTCAATCAAATTTCAATATTATTGGGAACTAATTCATTATTTTTATTATATAAAATTTTCATCCTTATATTTTCTTGAACAATTTGAATTGGAAAATAAGATAATGAATATCATGATTGGATATATGATACTATATTCTAAAATCTATAAAGTAATCCATTTAACTACTTGTATTAGTATAATGCATGGCCTTATTTTTGGTTGGCTCGGTATTTTTTATTCAATGTCAATAGTATTTGATGCATAGAAACTATAGGATTAAATCCATGAATATCCAGTATTGTTCAGCCTATATCATTATCCTTTTTTATAAATGATAAATAGTTTCAATTAAATTTCTTTTTAATTATTTACTAAATAGTCACATGTTTCATTTAATTTTCTATAATGTAGTCAATTTTAAGATTTCATGGAAGAAAAATATATTCTAGTAGAGGTTTTTGTTCCAATGATGGTGTTACTATATTGTCACTGATATTTTAAACATGTATGTTATAAGTAGAGGAGTTAGTTTAATATATACTCATATAATTAAAAAATAATCATCTGACTAATCTTTGGACTCTTCATTACACTAACATTGTTTAGGATTCAATTAATTTTTAAAATTAGTTTTGTCTGAATGTTTTTGAAAATATATTTTACATGGACAGATAGTGATTTTTTAACCCAAACCACAAAAATGTTTTTCCTAAAATTTAAAATATATCTATGAGGGGATAAAATGATATCCAGGGTGGTATTGTTTCTATAACAATAATAAAATTTAAAAAAGGTAAGAGGTTCACAAAATAACCAATCTTCTCTAATAAAGCCATCATTTGTGCCTCCTTATAAAATAATTAATTCATCCAACATCCAAAAAAAATTATCTTAAAAAAATATTCCTTAGAATAGGAATAAGAAATAATATAACTCTCCAATTGAGGAAATTTAATATTTTATGTGATATTAAAATTCATAGTCCCCTCCCCAAAATATATAAAATTCATTCCCTTATGAAATTCAATGATGTTGATTGCAGTATTAATTAATGGTATCCCTATGATTATATTTTTTGTGAGTTATCCCCCTTTCATAAATTATGATCATGATGTTAAATCTATTATGAAACAAATAAAACAATAACCATTATAATAAATAATCCAAAACTACCATATGATGCATCGTATCTCAATTAGATAACAAAACCACAAATCCTAATGGCTTGACCACTCCTACCAGGAATGATGATTTGATTGAATAAGTAATGAAATTTATTAATATTCACAAACAATTATAGATTTGGTGAATGACATGTTTATTATAGTGATGTGAATATTAAAAGTATATAAATATTGATATTTTATAGAAAACTTTTGGATTATTAAGGAAGAAAGATTCAATCCTAAGAATATACTTTTATCTCCAGGCAATCTACTCTTCTTGGTAAATATTTCCCTAAATAATTTGGTATACCTAGGAATCTAATAGACTATACCTAGTAGAATAATATTTATCTATACATTTTATAATTTTTTCAACACCACTCTCTATAGGTCATTACCAATATATTTTCTTGGTTTATTCATAAATGATGATGAAGGAGGTAGAGGTTGATGTAGATCCTTCATATTATCCTTCCCTTTATCTTTCTTCACTTTGCATGTCTCAAAATGAGATTTCATTTTTTTCTATTGTTTCAGAATCAATTCATTGGATTACATAACAGAAAATTAAACATTTAGTGATAATTCCTAAATACCATATACTTCTCTTCCACTTTATAGTGAAAAATAATGTACATTACTCTTTGGGTTAGGAACATATTAAGCTTAATGTATATTTTACCTATGATTTACCAAAGGGTTGAAATTTGTGATAATCTACCTATATTGAATTTTCAACTCCATGAGTTCATATAAATGATTTATTAATATGGAGTGTAGGTTATCTTCATAGCTACCTAATATTATCAGTATGTCCTTCATAAAATGTTCTTTATTTTTCCACTACGGTAGGTAATGTAATTCCAATTATCCAACAACGATAATCTATCAATTATTTATTCATTTACCATTCAAATTAATATAATATAAGATAATAATATGATTATAATTTATTCATTATTAAAAATTAACATATATTAACAAATATTTATATATTTATATACATATATCTTAGAAAAAAATTATATTTTCAAAAAATATATATTTTTCAATTTTAGGAGGAAAATATTATAATTTGGAATATATATAATTCTTCTATTACTATATAAGTTTTATTGTGATTGATATTTGTTTAAATAGGAAATAAATTATTTTTTAAATCATCATATCTAAAGTCATTAAATATTATATTTTCATATAAATAAGTATACATGGTGAATATTAATTTCTAGGGTAGAAATAATAATTTTTTAGTGACATACTATTCTGAAAAATATGTACTTTTATCATAATAAATTAATCCAATCAATATTAAATGACTGATATGTTATAATCTTATAGTGAATAATTTTTTTATAATATATTACTGATGAGTTATTTGAAATAATATTACGAACACAATATACACAAATATATATATATATATATATATATATTCTATAATACATTTTTTCTATACACTATATGTTTTCCATTCAATATTAATTTTGTCATATTTATAAATTTATTTCGATAAAAAAAAATCCACTTTTGGAATAATCAAATTGAAATTTTTTAAGTGGGGTAATTTTTTAAATTTCAAAAAAAATTAAAAACATGATAAATAAGTAAGATGGAAAAAATAAATAATCAACCATGAAATAAATTTTTTTATTAACATTTTTGATAAAAATACAAATAACATATGTATTATATTTTAAATCAATACCTTCATGTTTCACTAAAACACCTTTACCGAAAGCATCATAGTCTCATTTGATTCTCCAATTACTACCCACCTAACATATGTTTCCAAATAAATGTACCCCCTTTTCACTGTTAAAATGAGATCACTTTAACCAATCCTATCATTCAACCATAGTAAAATCTATTGATCATTAATTCCATATAATTTTCCCTACAAAGAGTCTATACATTTAGTTTTTATGGTTCTAAGGTTTTATACAAATGATTTATGTTGCTACATGGAAAGAAGGTTATTTGAATACTCCTCACTAATTTTTCATTTTCATTTATTTTTATATAATTTCATATAATTTTTCATTTCAAAAAATAATTTTTTTATTTGATGTTATATTATAAAATTTAACATATTAGTAATTATATAATGCATATTTTTTCTAATTATAGATATTTACAAATATTTTATTATGCTGAAACAAGTGATTTCCATGTACCAATTTACAATTCAAACAAATTTATAATGTTATAATGTCATTTTAAATTACTGTTTAGGTAGTAAAATTATTTTTTAAGGATATTATAATATATTTTATATATTATCAACGGAATATAACTTATTTTATCCCAATATATCCTTTTACTACGTAATTATTATGATTTTGGAAGGGTTTATAAGGACTTCTCTATCCATTTATTGAAATAATTACATTTCCATTTCATTTAAATGAGAAATATTTTTATTATTTTTTAAATAAATCTCTTATTATATCATCAATGATGGATCACCATTATTTTTCCTTCTAATAATTTTATAACCTATTATTAATTACCAAACTATCACATATCCATTAATCAAACTAAAAGTTTCATCATGGGTATGTGATTTCTTATTAACAAAAACCCTATGGGATTACAAGGAAATGGGTAAATTATTAATGATAGATACCTAGTTATAAAATTACATAGGATATCTTCATGCGACATTCTACACCCCAAGGGGTAGCTACCATTAAAAATGCTGATTTGGTGTTAAAGAGACCATCACTTGGTGAACCAGTATTTACCTCATTAATGTTGATTTTGGTTAGAATAAATAATTTAGAATGGTTTCTAATAAGTTTCTTCATTGAATTAGAAACACCCAATGGTTATGTATGAAAGGGTACTTACTTTCCAAAGGATGGTGCTTGTCAGTTGGTTTGGCCAACAATGCTTATGAACTCACATTGGTCTAGAGGATAGAAGGTCATGCTCATCAATTTTTTTTGGGGGTAATTATTTCCTACCTCATAACTCTCTTATAGATTTAAGATATATTCATGAATTATTTATCCAATCTAATGTATGATGTGGATTACCCTAGAATTAACAATCAATTATTATCAATTATTGAATATATAATAATGTAATGTATCTAATGTTATTCATCAATGGTGAAATTTGTATGTATCTAAGGTTATACATTGAAGGAATCCACTTATATATAGATTAGTGATTCTATGGTCATCGCGATTCTTCTTTTATATCAACATAGTGGGGCACTATAGAGTTTATAATCATCTAGGGAGACATAGTTTGTTCAAGAATTTATCATCATCCTTGGAAACTAAAGAATTTATAAAGTGAGGATCAGAATGAAATATCATTATCTTACATACCCTTGTGAAATGAATCAGAACTGATGTAGTTAGGTTTACCTAAATGTGGAATATTGTAAATTTAATTTTCAAGTGAAGAGGATCCTAAAATACAGTTTATTTTCATTAGGCATGGACATCTAGGAGGAGGGTTCCTAGTTAATGCTTTGTGTGAGAGTAATGCCTAAGCATCTTGGGAAACCTGAGAGATATCAATTCTTAGTATGAATTAGACCCTTATAGGAATGTATCCAAGGAATTAACATTGATAAATTTCATGTGGTTTTTTAACCTCATGGAGGCTTTCAATTTATCCCATTTGGATGGGAATAAAATCTTCTGTAGTTCTGTTATGGGGAACCCAAACTAAAGAGATTATTATAGTTTTATCTCACATAGAAGACATAATCCTTTTAGATGATTATATTTTGGAATATTACTGAATATGATTCCCTATAAAGGGACCATGTGCTAAATTTTAACTCATATTTATTTGGGGGTTTACTCGGGGCTTACTCTGAATGAGGATATTAGGATTAAGGGGATTATAATTGGGGATTACTTATAAGAAGGTTTCCTATTAGGAATGGGTCATAGGTAGGATTCCTACAAATATGGGATAGTAAGAATCAGAGTTCTCATAGTTTAATTATGAAAAACCTCACCTAAGGATATTCTTATAGTTTTATATCACTGGGGAGTATGCCCCTTTGAGGAAATTAAGATGGTAATTAATCCTGATGATGATTTCTTTTTAAAAGGTACCTTGAGGAATGTAATAACTCACAGTGGTTTAGGGGTTTAATCAGGGCTTACTTTTAAAGAGGATACCCTGATGAAGGGGATTATAAATGGAGATTACTTTTAAGGAGGACTCCCATTAAACATGGGCCTTGGGTAGGCTTCCTATGAGTCATAGATAGAAGGAATAAGATTTATCTTAGTTCAATAAATGGAATGTATCATGTTGATTTAATGATCACCATTATCACCAATTTCAATTTGATTTAACTTCAGTGTGAATACAAGAGGAATTGAATGATTATAAAATCCATAAAATTATCATGCTCCCCTTTTGGAAAAGTATGTGGATGGTGGTGGAAGAGGATGAGGTTATGGAACTTCCTTCTCTTCACTTCACCCCACGGAGTTAATGAAGTTTATGTATGTGGAGGTACATAAGTGAAATAATGAAACCTATTATAATATATGATATGGGATTTCTCTATGTGGGATTACCTACAATTAGTTCTACCCTGGGATTTGGATCTAATTCCATGTTTTATGGAATAACAAGGATTGTATGCACCCTCCCCACTGGTAACTAGATGCTCTGGGTCACAGAGTTGAGAATGGAAGGTCATGTTTTTAACTCTAATATTTGAGACAAGAAACTCCCCATCACATTTCCTAGGTCAGGGGTCATCGTGAATATAAATATAGAAATATAGATGTACTCATAGGATCCTAACCATCTATTAGGACATTTCAGGGAATCCTCTGACCATAGATATAATATTCCAAATGGGAGACACACATGTGTGAATTTTTAATTGGTTTTGTATGTCCAGAGGTCTTGGTAGAGGTTTTAACTTATTCCCATTAATAAAAGGGATCAAAATAAAAAAATATTCCTTCCATGGATGGCATTGAAAAAGGAATCATGAATTTATCATGAAATATGAATATTAGAGAGAACCAAGAATGATCTTGAAGGGGGTGGTGTGCGCATGTAGGCTTGGGAGAATTTGTATCACCTTGAACAAAGGACAAAAAAGGTGACTACACTAGGGTGAGACCTTACTAGATCCTTCAAGGGTCTCTCCAGGTGTTCCTCAAGTTAATTTTTATTTGTACTTAGTTTAGAAAGGGAACCCCATTCTAGTGTTCATGAATCAGGTGATGGGTGAATGCCTAATTAATGAATCCCATAGAGTTTATATTGGGTCAATCGTGGCCTCATTATGAACCAAAATAATTTATTATTTTATGTTGATATCCATAGAAAATTAAAGAACCCTTTTGTAATTACATTATATTATTCCTTTGGTAATTTTGTTTTGTATACATTATGAATATCCTATTATTTCATGGTTGATTATTATATATTCACCGATATATCCAATGTGATTAATTTATTGTGGAATGTACTGAAATAATGTATATGTTTTATTCAAATAAATATGTTATTAATTACCTTGTAATGTTTATTATGTATTTTAATTTTATTCAATTATCTTATATATTGAATTCATTCATATTATTATGTGATGGTTGGGATCAAAATTGTATAGTCCCTTTATTCATCGATAGGTTTTATGAGAGAATGTTATTAAAAAGAATTAATTCATTCATGTTTATGCATAATGTATTTTCATGAGGATTTTGTGTAATATAATATTTTTTCCTTAGATATTTGACTTTATATAAATTTACAAGGGAAAATGAATTAATAGTAAGTTTAATATATTCATCATTATGAATTCTATAACATTGATTATTTTGTTACTTGTATTTTTTCTATATGTAGATATATAAATATTTATTATGGAATAAATTAATTTATTTATTCCCATGATATTTTTTTATTATGATTATTTTATTATAGATTCTAATGTGTGTGACCCCAAAGAAAAAATATGATCTAAAATTTTTATTCACATTTTCTCTTTTCCCTCAGAAACTACGAAAACTGTTACATATTATATATAATATTTTATGGTGAAAAAAAAAATATTCATTAATATAATGAATATGAAGTTTTCAATGGAACTTAATGTTCATTTATATATCTATTCTCTTATGAATTCTATAAAAATGGATGATATATATAATGTTATATATATATTATATACCAATGCAATAAAATATCCAAAGGCTCTAGTGTGGTGGAGTGAATTTTTTATAGTTGGGATCAGAGAATTTTTAATTGTAAAAATAGTAATTAGATTCAAGGGATAATTTTTAGAAGAAATAACCATAAGAAAAACCCACATAATACTATGAATTAGTTTTGATATAATATAAAACTAATTTCTAATAACTCTATTTGAATTATTTCCAATGTTTTACAATTCATTATTTATTCATAAAATAATTATGTATAAGTCCTTTTTTAGAAATGATTATTAATGAAATAATCAATCCATATATTAATGCCTTTGAACAATTAGGATATTTCCTACCATGTAAAACTAAATAAACTCATGTTGAATCTTCTTAGATGATAAATATGTTGGGGTGAGTTAACTGAGGGTATCATAAAAACATTATCCATATATAATAACCTATTCTACATTATCTTGGTGAAATGGAATTCTGTCATTTAAGGTGGATACAAGCAATATATTTTGATGTGATTAATAACTCATTTCCTAAAAAAAATTGTTTATTATTGAGAATATATTACATGGTTTTAGATGTAATAAATGATTTAATATTGTCATGAATGTATTTAATCTAAGAGGATATGATATATGATAATGGAAATTAATTTTGAGAAATAATAAAAGAGAAAAAATAAGGATTCTAGATTGATTAATATAATATTTCTTGGGAAACAAATAAATGATAAAAAAACTATAATGACCCATAATTTTCATTTATATATTACATCAATCTAGTTCAATATTCATTGCATTAAATTATGATCCTTGCTTAAACTGTGTTGTTTTAGTATCTTTTGAAACATGGATACGTAAATGAATTGTTTATATGTGGTTTACAACATCCCTAAATAAATTCATCAATTATATCAACCTTATTATACATATCATACTTAATAAAAAAAATTAACTTGAGTAAATTATTCATATAAAAGGGTGAGATCATATTCCCTGTACAGGTAAACAATGGAGATTTTAATAATCACTTAAGAAAAAAATGAGAAAAATATAAAAATATGATATTAACATTTGAAAACCATAACTAGAATATCATAGCTCATAATAATAAATAATTACTCACAACATTATAGTTCATAAGAAGAGTAACAAAGGAATCCTTGACATGAGTCATTAGATCATTAAATTTTCATAATACATAATATTTTCAATAAAACATAACTATAAAAAATCACTTATTTAGTTTTCAAAGCTCACTACCAAGACTGTAATGGTTTCTTATGTTCACTCTTCAAACTATCACCTCCATATTTAGGGTTCACCCTCAAGACTATCATATTTTATAGAGACCCTTACTGAACTATGATCACTCCATATTCCAATCAATATTATTTCATGAGATATACATTTGTACCCAATTCATTAGAGTGCTATATAACTCTAGTGAAACATATAACATAATTAAAATAATATATATCTGTTTCCAAATAACATGAAACATTCATCATATCATAAACATCGAACGGAATCTAGTTTCATAAATGTTTCTACATTTCATCATACCATGACCATTCGAAAATAAATGTCTCTCATAAAAATATTATCACCATAACCAAAAACCATATACGTAATAAATAATATTACATCATTGGATAAAATTTATTCTAAATCATAATTATCATCAATGTATGATGTTGTAGAATAAAAATTTATTTAAAAGACTGTTGGAACATTTCTTGAAGAAAATACTCTTTTAACTATTTATTAACATATTTAAAAAATAAAAAATTATTATATTTTAAGTGAAACCTATTTCATAGAGATAAATTTCATAACATATAAATTAATATTCATATAATAAGACAATCATGATGGTGGAATGTTTTTTTAGTTCTTGTTTGTTAATCGGATGATTCTTATTTAAATTTTTTGATAAAAATTAAAAACTAGATTCTTCGTAAAAAATTATGAATATTCCTTTTAAGAAAATTTGGAAAAAAATCATCCATGTATATCAATTAAATTATAAAATCATTTTTTAATAATATAATATTATTAAATTTTCTTTAGGAAATGTGGATATGGATGAAAAAGGATTTCATCTTTATAAAAATAAATTTTATTTTTCTGGAAATGTTCATTCAATATCATGAGTATATAAATATAGGAATATTAAAGGAAAGGAAGTAATAATAAAAAATAAATAAATCATAAGATTATTAAAGGTATTTATAATTAAATTATGAAATAATTTTCTATAATGGAAAATAAATAATAAAAGCCTAATTAAAATGACACTCAAACGTCAACACATTTCCAATATGATAAAATTTAAATCATATTCCTTGTGAAAGAATAACATCTCATAAAACAATATATATCATTAAGATAATTAAATTCATGATATAATATGTAAAAGATGATTTATATAAACCTCATAAATATATATATGTTCATTACATAACATATGTCATATAGAAGACAATTTGAAGTGACAAACTCATGCCTCGATTACCACATTCATTGAAATCACTCAAACATCTTATTAATTAAAAAATTATTTTTTGTAGTATAGAATATGATTCTAAAGGATATTCATTTTGAGAGAGAAAAACAATAGTATTTGGTTAAGGAAACTAAATATGTATTATGGATAGGCTTAGTTGATCTATAATCTTCAAAATGTGGGAAGAAAACTTGGATATCCATGGACTCTATTACATCAGGCCCTATATTGTTTTCCTTGAATTCTTGGTCATTCTCTATTTTTCCCCATTAATAAAAATGATAATTTTAGAGTTGGTGATGTGAGGAATATCAGAGAAAATATTAATTTTTTTAATCCCCAAGAATGAGATATCATCATATTGATATATCAATAAAAAAAATTTATGTAGAATCATATAAAAAATTTTATTCTCTGTATATCCCCTGCATATAAAGAGTGTATTCCAAGGAATACATCCCAGTACAGATTATACACATGGATGTGTCTCTGTAATAGATATACATTTTGGAAAGAACTGTGAATATTTTGTATTTATCGAGTCTCTATTGGTAACTAGTGCACAACAATAGGACATTTTACACATCTAGTTTGACACTCTCAAGGGATACGCCTTGAAAATTCACAAACTCATTACAAACCATCCTAAAGGAATTAAAATGATGATGATAATTTATGATCTCAAATGATCCTATGGTGGAATATCATTAAAATAAGGTGTCGTGATTTTGAAATACTATGAGTAGTTTTTTATGATTATGTGTTTTTATTCCATGTTTGTGTCACTCAAACAATGATTTCTAGTTTTATATTAATAAGGATTACTAGAAAGAACTTGGTTTATCTTGAATTTGGTGGAAAAATAATTGATGAATATTCAAATGGGATGATAATTAGAGAAAATAATGTTGTGATCATGTATAATCAGTTTATATGGTAGTAGATTACCAACATGTACCTTAATAAACTCTCAGACACACCAGATAAGATAAAGATTTGTTTTCTGGGAATTTATATAATAGAGACCACATATGAATGAATATTCAATTTCCTGTGAGTTGATAATATGGGTATAAGCACTGAAGTTGTTATCTTATAGGAATATGAAGATATTTTAACTATGTAAAAGAAAGAAATAAATCAATTAACTCAAAATATAAAATGATAACTTCAGTTAATTAAATAGATGAGAATAATAGAATTCCCTATGTTATCTTCAATTGACGAGTGTTTTAAATATAAATTTCTTGTGCATTATGAGAATAAATGTATTATTGGGAAATATCATGAACCAAATAGGCAAGGTGGTAAGTGAAATAGTCTTGATGGTTATGATGGAAAGACCAATAGTGATATAAGGAATGTTAGTTTTTTTCTAATAGTATTATTTTTTAGAATTATCAAATTTATTTTTAGGAATGTTAAGACAATATTTATATTTATTAATTTTGGAATTGTGTATAGTGGAATAATATTATTAATCATAGTTAATAGTTTCAAGATTATGTGGGATGATTGATGTTTATATGTATTGGAATTAAATAATTATGTTATATGAGACCCGAATTTTGTGATTTTAATTAAGGACTTGAAAAAATTATTGAACAGTGTTGATGAACTAGAAATGTTATTTAATGTAAAGGTGACATTTTGACCAGGGAAATATAACCAAAAAATGTTCTTGATGAAATTTAAATCAATATTTTGAATGATAAATGGTTTTTTATATGGATAAAGTATATTGATAGTATTTATGGCCATAGATATGACAAAGGATTTTTAATGAAGTGGTTTATGCAATTATTGATGATATTTTCAACATTTTGGATTTAAGGAATACATCTAATAATCTTTTGAATATGGAAGAATTCATGCTGTAAATAATGATTTCTTGTAATGTAGTTTAATTCAATGATTCAATAGAATTAATGATGAAGTTATTAAAATTATTGGTATGTGAAAAAGTAGAGATAATTTATGATTCATGGGGGTCACATTTTATGCTACTTTAAACACATTTATTGTCCTCCTTTAAAAAAATTAAATATTCATATTTAATAAGTTTGAAATGTTTAACCATTTATGAAAATGATTATTTTAAAGAACAAATATTGATTTAGATATTAATGTATTGATTCACTATATAAAGATTACTTCATATTTGATAACCTATGAAAACTATTATAATATGATGACAATGAAAGATTAATTGATGAATTATGGTTTTATTTATCAATATTGTGATCTCTTTGTTCTTCAGTAATAAAAATCAACCATCATTTATTAGGGTAAGAGATGACGTTTAAATTGGTATAGGCACAATAAAAGGTGGATATTGTTTATACGAAATGTAATGAATTAAACTATTTATTTATTCTCATGAAAATCCATCAAATTTAGGAAAAGGATCTTGAAATTAAATATTGTCATGTTATACTAATTTTTAAGCATAAAAATTACCATTTTCACACTAACTTGTTCTATGGTGTTAAGATAAGAAACCTTTTAAAGATCAAAAACTTATTCTAGTCAATTATCTATATCTATCTCTATTAGTAGTTGTATATCATTTTTACTTCTATATCTGCTTTTTCTGTCCACCAATGTTACCATATGTTAAAACTGAATTATGAGTTACAATTGGTAATTTTTTTCATTCCAATATTACTTTTAGGGGGTGTCTTACTATTAATTTTTATGAATTGTGTTTCTATTAAATAAATATTCAGGTATAAAATGTTTATGGCCCAGATTAATTTCAATGTGAAAAATCATTTTCGGGTGTGTAGAATGTAAAACCTTGTGATTTTGTGAAATATATTTATTCTGAATTAACGTAATCATTTTTATATTTTTAATTTAATGCAACACTGAATATAGATTCTGTAATATAAATGAAATATGATTAGATAATGTTACATGAAACACTTAGTTACAAGTACACTATAGGGAACACAATGTTTTGATTGTGTGACACACAACACTGGCCTAGCCTAAGTTGCATGCAATGGTATGTTTGAATTCTGTTATACGCAAACCTGAGTAAAAATAAAACATTATATATTATTATATTATCAATATCTAATATTATAATTTTTACATATATATTGTAATGGATTTTTGGAATATGATTATGTAATTAAATAAAATATGTATTACCCATGTAAATAGATAAATTCCATGGTGTCCAATTAAATAGAAATGAATATTAAAACCTATTAAATAGATATGAAATCATTTTTTTGAAATATATTTTTATAAATTAATTAATAAATTATTGTAGAATTATTTTAGTAAAATAAATATATAATATGTTGAATAATATAATTAAAATTCATCATATGAGTTTTCTAGATAATATATGTGAATAACTCTAACTTTACTACTAAAACCGTTATTTTTCCAAAACAATCTCCCTTTTTATGGAAGAATAATTTTAAAAAATATTTTTTGAAACATTATTAAATTTTTATGATTATTTAAACTCCATTTTTTAAATATTAATGTAAATACTATATTTGGGTGATTATTTGGTATTTTTCAGTGATTATACATTTTTGGATGAATAGAGAAAAAAACAAGAGTTTTAATTAGAATAGAGATTTCATCTGATTTGTTAATATGGATAACATATATTATAATCAGGGTTTAAAGTATAATTAGTTCAATAATACAAAAAAATAAAATTAAAATCATTTTAATGAATTTCAAATGGACATTTATTCAAAAACATTTCAATATTTTTAAAAAAATCAATTTAAGAACACGTTGTTTCGTCTCGTTTGGGTGATTAATTTTAAATTAATGCCCTAAAACATTTTTATTTACATATTAAAATTCTGATTAAATTTTATATTTAATAATAATCACTTATTTATTATTTTTTAGCCATAATTTTTGAAAAAATTATTATTGGAAATAGTTAAAATTAATTATATTGATTAAGAGAAAAACTAGTTTAATAATTGATTAAACATTCAACTTAGGTGGTAATATAACCTGCCCAATTATCCGAACCCTTTTTTATTTAAATATTCATACCATACTCTATATGTAATCAAATATTCTTCATCGTTTTAATCACATTCTATAAGGGACACATCCAAATATTTTTTATCTTTTATTATTTATAAGAAAGACAGTTATCATCCACTATAAAAGGGCACCCTAATCCATCACTAATCCACACCTATAAAGTCCATTGAATCTTCCATAATATTCCAAAATAATTTCCTAAATTATCTACTCTCTACTTTTATGCCTCACATTTGGAATAAATCAAACCAAAGATGACCGTTGGTGAAAACAAAAAAGTAAATTCCGAAGAAGAGGTAAAATTCATCAACAAGCGTTTTTTTTTGTTTCTGTCTCCGAAACCATAAATTATTATTATAAAAGTTATTATACGATAACCTCAATGTCCTAAATGTACATATATTCCTTTATTTTAATGTAAAAACACAAAAATTCACACACATATAACAAATGTGATCGAGAGTCATCGATCATGGGTATAGTGGACTTTTGCCCCGGGAACCACTATCATTCCATATTCTATTACAATCATCAATGTTTAATAATAATGATATATTTATTTGTTATATAGGTTTTTTATTTTTATTATTTATTTATTAATAGGTTATTTTTATATAACTCACAACTTATTCAATTTCATTTTATGGTAATATTATAATGTCATTCAATGGCACGACGGGCTACCGCCTCCCGAAGCGATGTGATCTGTTCATGATATAGATGTAACGTATTATGGATGGGTTAAATAGACATACTTTATATATATATATAATTAATAATATGTTATCATTAGATATATATATATATATATATCATTAAATTTTTATTCCAACAATATGGTATGAAAATGGATGTTGTGTTCATGTGTACATAAAACCTACAGTCTTATTAAATGATGTATTTCATTTCATATTTTTAAATTTTATATATTATTATAAATAAATAAATACTCCACATATATCACATATATATCATAGTTTAAATTTTAGAAATTTTGAAATTATTATCAATTCAATTAGACCAAAATTATTAGGTTAGAACATATATGAAAAACAAAGAGGTAAATGTAACATTAACAAGGAATAATTAAAAAACATGCAATATAAAATCATAATAAAATAATATATGTTGATACATATTTGAATTTTGTGTTATGGTGTATTTATAAGAAACTTTTATTTATTATAAATTATGTTTGAATGTGTATGAACAGAGTCCAGACTAAATGTTAGGGTATTTCATTTCTCACATTTATTTCTGCAAGACTTATGCCATAGTTACCACTATTTTCATTTTTTTCATGAATATATTTCCAAATAATGTTCTATATATTAAATTTATTTTATTTAATGATATTAAATGTTACAATTGATGTTGTTATTTCATTTATATCATGACATAAATATTACTCATGTATAGAGGAATTTCTATCTCACTTTTCTTTTCCATGACACCCATGCTATATTCCACCCCTATTTCATCAATATAGTTTATATGATTCCTACGATTGTATTTTATTATTAATCCCCTAAATAATTTTTTATTATCTTAGAATGAGGATATCTCATTAATGGATTTTTAGGAATTTGGTCTCAATTTTCCTTTTTTGAGGTACATGATATGTTATGAGCCTATATTAATTTATATAGTGTATGGATGGCCTATTAATATGTTATATCATTATTATCCTTATTTCTATAATATTTTATTCATCATTTATAGTTATTTTTTAATTGGGTCTATAATTCAAATTAACCAAAGTGGTATGAGTATATAGCTAAAAACTCTTAATATACATATATTGATTATGATGCTACTTCCATTGACAAAATAATAAAATACATTTGTCATGAATTATTATGAATTTTATTATCCTATATTTATTCATGACATATTTATGTAATGTTCCAATTTATCCACTCACTACTTAACACAATTAAGAATATTTTTTAATAAAATTAGACATTATTTTTCTATTTTTATTGAAGTCAATGTTCATTTTAATAAAATGAATTCCTTTAATAAAAATGATTTAAAAAATATTTTGAGATCATTAATGAGTTAAATTATTTTGAAGTTTTTTTCAAATTTAAAAAGGGTTTAAATATATTTTCCAAAATTCTTTTATAATATCATATATGTTGTTTTAAAAAATATGTTTAAAATTTTTTTTGGGTGTAATTGTTTTTAAAGATTCATTGACAAGTTATCAAAGGTTATTTTAAAATAATTGTATTTCATAAAATATTAATATTTCTGAAGTGTTTATAATGTTTATAAACATGTATTCAATATGTTTTAAGCGTTAGTTTATTGATTTTTTTTCAAATTATTTTATGTTTCCAAAAAGAGTTTTCAAAGAAAAATTGATATTTTTCTAATGAAATATTTACGACGATCATTTAAAATTATTTAAAATCTATGATAACATATTATAATATAGTTTATTATTTTCTCAAGACACAATCCAATTTTTCCATTTAAATTATTTATTTCAATGGTATATATTTAACATGATATGTTTTTTATGAAACATGTTTTCCTTCTATGGTTTTTACCATGAAAAAATGTTCATGCAACCTAGTTCTTTTTATGGGATATTATATGTGGATATTATTTTTTATCCTATCATATATATAATGGTCATGATATGATGAATGTTTTATGATTCCCTTTCAGTTCCTAGGTCATGATATGATTTTTAGAAAATCCATCACTTTTTATGTGTCATGGCATGATAAATATTTCATTATCTTGTGGAACACATATGAATGATTTCCTTACACGAAGGGTGGGACTTATATGCCCGTCTTATAAAATGGGTAATGATTTATATATCATGAGATAGACATCTTTGGAATGGAAAGTGAGTTCGGATCAGTAAATAACTATGTCTACAATGATTGTAATGGGAGTGATCCATGGTTATTAAAATTATTTGGGTAATGAAAATATTCCACTATAAAATAAAGATAATAGACTAGGGATGGTGGTGTGTCCCACCAATAATGTATAACCCCCATGAATTTCCTAGATATTCTTTTCAATTATTATTCACAAATAGGTAATAATTATATATTTCTATTTATATGCCATAAATTTCGTGTCTTATTCTGCTGCAATGTTGTACTGACTCATGTTCTATGGTTTAATTAAGATTCCTATATTATGAACTTAAATATAAATATTAATAATTATTTTAATTATATTTCTTATGCAGGGTATGATGTTCCAATGTTATGATAATTTTATTATACTTTTATTCTGATTTTATACTTTTCTATATTCCTTGTTTACCCTTATTTAGAATTTGAGGCCACCAATTCTTATGTTACGATTTCCTAGATTATGAAGAAAATTTTTATTCGAGGTATTCTTATGAGGATTTATTCAGGGGACATTCTATATTGTGGTTGTTTAAGATTATACAACTTGTTCGAATATTGTGTTCTGAATTTTCTAAATACAGTAAACTATTATGGTCCTGTACTTTTCTAATATACTGAATATTAATATAAAATGATGTAGTATACATGTATGTTAATAATGGTTCACTATATATTATCATAGTATTAACCTATATTTTAATGTATAATCATTTATAAGATAACTAAATCAGGTAACATAATTTTCAACCTACGACATCATATATTTATCATAGTCCATACATGGTCATAATCTATTGAATTCCTCTATAATAATAAATAAATAAAATAAAAAATTTAACCATGAATATCCACAATGAATTTCAAACTTCCTGAATGGTAAGGGAGAACATATAATGTTCTAACTGATATTTAATGTGTACTCGACTAACACTTTTTAGGGTTGTTACCCTTAGATGAAATTGTTCCTAAATCCTTACCCCATATAGTACCCAGAAATGGTTATTTTTCTAGGAATACCACACTTCATTCTTCACTATAACCTAAGACATTCATTTTATATAGGGTTTAAATAAAGGTTACAAAGAAAAAAAATTCATCATAGTTTCCAAATATAAATATACCATATTCAGATACCCACATTAATGAGTGGTTCTATTCATTCAATGATATTACATCTTGATAGTTTAATATCCATTACTTAAAATTATGATCCATTCTTGAACCATGAAGGTTTAATATCATTGGAAACTTGGATATATAAATAATATGTTCCTAAGAGACAAAGATATCCTACCACTAAGTTTATCATAATTAGAACTGATATTATACATAGAATATTTAATACCTTTATTCTCACCAATTGAACATAAGCATAAGAATATGTGTTCTCAAATTTCAAATAATGGTAACTCTGACATATATCAACTATCGTATATGCATAATAATAGAATAAAGGGTTGATAACCTAATAATATGATTTTAAAGCCTCACACATCATATTAGTTATCATAATCTAGAGTCTGGTAATAAATCTAGGAACTTCATAAGAATGAAATTATAATAGAATCCACATATATGAGATATAAGAGTAAAAAATTCTCATATGATATAATTTTATGAAATAAACATATAAATAGAAATCATTTCTCTATAATTAATGTTTCATTAATAATAATATAATAGGGGGTTAGATATACACCTAAAATTATCATATCTATAGTCATGGATCACTCCCAAAACTATCGAAGAGAACAACAAGCCTTACAAAATAAGTTTCAATGCCCATTTTAATCCTTTATTTCTCACTATATATCTATATTTACCTAATTCATTAAAGGAATTTACAATTTAATTTCAATATATAAATAATGAAAATTAAATAAATAAATATATATATAAACATATTACATATGAATAGAAGAAATTCATCTTATCCAAAAACTTAATGAAACATGATTCATAGCTATTTGGACAATTCATTATAGAAAAACCATGGGAAAATAAATGAGTTTCATACATAAATTTTCATCATAATCATAATCCATATAAAAAAATAAGGATGGTATTATTCGATCATATCAACTGTAAGGAATAATTCATATTCATAGAAAATTTACTATTAAATAACTCAAATTAGTTCCTTAGGTTATATGGGTTGAATCTTATTCAAAAAAATAAGAATTAGGATGAATAATTATATACTTATTTACTTGATTAAACCTAAAATAATCTAATTTACCATTTATTATGTGACATGTTTTATAATAGTTACTATTATTTTTGAAAAAAATGTTCTTATTTAATAAATTTGGACCTTACAAATACAAATATAGAATCTATTTTTTCAATATTAAAAACAGAAATGTTTTAAAATTTAAAATAACATCAAACCTGAAAATTGAAATGATAAAATGCTTTCATGGAAGAATGCCTTTCATTAAGACCAAAGATGTACTTATGAAAAAATAATAAATAAGGATGATTAGAATGGAATAAATTATATTATTTATAAATATTTTTTTCATATGTTAAATTTGTATAAATTTTAAATAATAAATAAATTTTTAATATTAAGATATTGAAAGATTTATAAAGAAGTCTGTGTTTTTTACTATTCACCGAAAAAAATTACATTTTGAGACAAATTCAAAAAAATTAATCAAAAGGTAATTTTGAAACTCCAATATTAAAAATAATATTTATTTTTTTCATCAAAATTAATAAATATATCCAAATTTTATATTAAAACAAGTTCTATAAAATGGCAAGAAAACTGCCTTTAGAAAAATATAACATGTTATGCATAAAATTGGATTCCTTATATTATTCCTTTCAAATATGTTGGATGAATTTTAAAAATTATTATTGAATAATATATATATATATATATATATATATATCATTATGTTAATTTACGAATATTTTTTATTTACCACATTAACAATGATCTAGAAAATTATATACTTTCTAAGGTGGTAAATTTTATTCAGTCTCACCAGTTTAATTGCTGGATTCTAATAATATTTAATTGAATTATTAAAATGGGTGTTGTGTGAAATGTAAGATATCATTTTAAATAAAATATAAAATGAGACATATCATATGACATGTTGTGTTACATTCTCCTCTCTTTTAATAAATTGTGCCCTCATAATTTGAAATAGACCTTCCAAAATCAAAGGTTGATATCTAAAAAAATCCATTGCGGGAAACCAACATTGTAAATATGGTTAATAAAATATCTTATTAATAATATGAAAAAGTAAATGAAAATAATTCCATATAATTAGTCTGCTTATTAATATAAAATAAATGGTAAGTGAAAAAATAAAAATTGAATATAAATATAACTATCAAGTTCTGATGGAAAGTGATAGTGAAAATGGTCATTATAATGCCAACAATGAAAAAAATAAACATTGGATCACATAAAAGATAGTTGAATCATCGTAAATAATATTATATGGATATTTTTATCTGAAAATTTCATTAATCTAGAGTCGAGGGATTATTTTTAATAACTAGATAAAATAATTAAGAAAATAAACATACTTGAATTATTTAATTGTAAGAAAAATATCATCTATTTGTGCTTCCTAGATCAATCTATAATTCATTTTTTATATTGGTAAATTAATATAAATGATGAATTTTTTTATACTATAAGAAATTTTAATGAATCATAAGTTCTTCATCTCATTCCTTTATCCTCTAAATATTTATTAAAACCATAATGGTTAAATCATGTTATCCAATATAAAAAATAATACACTATCCTTAATAAATAATATCCAAAGACCAACATAACCCATTCCATAAGTAGTTACCTTATGACTCATCCAAAATACTTCTATCAGATGTTAATGACCAAAAATTAAGATGGAAAATCACTTAATTTTCATATTCCACATAAAATTAGATTATCTAAAATATTTTGATGTTATATTCACATAAAATATGTATGAATTCATTGGAGACCATAGAACAATAATCAAAAAAATGAATTCTTTTAATAACAAATCATTGGGATATTTATCAAATAAAATCATTTTGTAATGAAATTAAAGATAACATAATCTGTCAATTCATTAACAACATTCATAATCCCAAATAATATACCATAAATTTTTATTTTTCATTATTATCTTAACATTGTGAATTTTTAAAGTGTTATCTTACGTTGATATTGTGTTTTACAAATTACCAACTTTCCACTTAATCACTTTTCATAATCATGGGTACAATTAAAAATTTTCTCCCAAATACTCCTAGATGAGTTTCTCTAGTACAATACTTTTATATTTATCCACTATAACATTTATTAATTACTTTTAATACGTAATTCAATACTCCAACCAAAATAACATTAATAATTCATCATCAACTGTGGTAATAGAGTTTGATTTTCCATAGTCCTTTATCTTCTTCAAATGTATATTCCCGTGAGGATTGGGTTATCTATTTTTTTGTTCCCTATTTCAATATAGTTTAACCAATTTACATTTTAATCATATTTCATAAACATGAAATCAAAAGCATGGTGCATTTCTCTCCACACTGGTAGTAAACTCACCTTACTTTTAATAGAGTACCAAGGTGTTTCGTTCCATAATTATCTATTGTAGGATAATAAGACATTCCCTTCTTCCCATTATCTATATTTTTACCAATCTCCCTTTTATTAACTTACTTCGCATTCAAGCCATTAATCATACAAATTTTTTCTAATATCTGGATATCACATGGCACCATTTTTTTCATATGGTGATCCAATTTTGGAGGATTGATCTCAATGAAGGATTTTCCTAAACCTATCAACAAAAAGACTATTCATACACTTTGGATTATCTACATTGATGTGGATTCCATTATTTCAACTAGGAATCATTCATAAATGATAGAATAAACTATATTACATCATTAGATTATGTGGAATAATGTATAATTCCAAAAAAGTTAAATATGTAACATGAATTCTACATTTAGGTTTAACTAACCTCTAAATCACTTGCCAGGATTCCTTTGGAGTATTTCCAAATTCTATCAAAGTATTTAATTAAATAATAATTATTTTTATAAATATAGTTTCTATAGATTCTAGTAAACATTATTTGACACCATGTGTAACTACCTAGACCCTAGAATCTTGGAGATGGTTCCATGCTTTATTACATTGGAATAGATAGAAAATTCAAAACCAAAATGAAAAAAATAATGTTATAGTATTTGTAAAATAGATACAATTTTGAAATTAAAAATCCATTTTAGGAATAAAATTTTTAAAAATGATGAATCCATTATTCTAATTAGTGTAACCCGGTATAACCATCACAAAAATCGTTATGGAAACGAAGATAAAATAAAACATAACAAAGGGGTGAGCTAAAATCATTATTATAGGTTATCTTATAGTGTAAGATAATTTGAATAAATAAACTATATGAAATATTTTATTATAAATAATTTTACAAAAATTCCATATAATTAATGAAATTTGTAACAATAAAGGATATGAAATAAACATTATGAAATTGTAAATTAGTGGAAAAAATCACTTTAATCCCTTTATTGTGTACAAAATGATTCTATGGGTAATATAATAGTAAAATTCACATTGGTCAACAACTAATGAGTTTTTACTGAAGTAAATTATTACTATTGTATTCTATGATATCAAAAATCTGGGTATATGTATTATAATGACCATTCCTAAAATATTTTAATAATTATGTGTAAAACCCATTTAATTTTTTCATCAATTTCATCTCAGGAAAATATTGATACAATGAGGGGTATCTATGACCAATCCACACTTCAATATTAATGTCCAAAGTATTTCTAATATATCAAAGTTATTGATTTAATTTAGAAAACAAATTTAATTAAAAACATGTATCTTTATTGTGTAAAATATATGGATTTAACGTTATTTACACATGTAAGAAAATAAAATTCAATGTAAACAAGTAATGTAAAAATAGTAAACTAGGTAGGATATAATCATATCCGTTATAAAAGAAATTTGAATATTTAATTAAATATAAAATGGATTATGTTCATAAATAAAAGGTAAATTTTATAATCCAAATAAAATGTAAGAGGTATATAATATTAAAATGTAAATCAATAAATTTAAATTGAGATGAAGTCCCTTACCTCACTATTTTTTTAGTATTTCATAATATCAGCTCATATGTAATGATTTAAATAATGTTATTAAGTATTCTAAAAAACAATTCATGTGTTCGATGTCATATATGATTCTCTTATACCATATAATCACCAGTTTGCTAATAATATTTATTTATTACCCTTGTTTCAGATATTGACTACTCCAAATACCTATTCATTTTTTGTCCTATATATATCCATAATTGTGAACAAGACATTGTTCTGTAATATTAAGAAATATATTAACATCATAGATATCATATTTATTCAATATATACATTCTTATAATCATTCTTGATTGGTGAAAATTTAAAATGAATTGCACCACATTGTGGAGACATTAGGTTTTATATACACATGAATAACCGTATTATTCCCTTAATGGGGAAAGGATAATGAAGATAATACTTTATTTTTTTTTCAAAAACCAATATCATGTCATAATTATCATATATATCAATTATTTCCACTACTATACATATCATATGAAAGTGGCTAGTAAAAAAATTAGACCATGATGTAGAGATGGTAATCTGTATGTACACACATAATGTGCTTTTATTAATCATAAGATTTATAAATGGTGGAATATAGTAATCTTATATCCATAATAAATTATATAAATATTTATGATACAATTTTTCTTATTTTCTCATGGAAACTGTAATGTCCTATCCTTGAACCCACTTAAACTATGCCTTGGTCCAGTAGTTCACTTGGCCCATAGGGTGCCTCCCCATATGCCAGAGGCTATCGACTAGAGCCGAGGGTGAAAGGGAAGTAAAATGGGGAGATTATAACTTCATGACAGAGTAGTACAAAAGATTAAATAGAAAAACATACAATAGTAGTGGATATAAATAAAATCTGACAGAATAAATAGATTAATAGTGGAAAAATAAATAGAAATGAAACACTAATAATAAATAATAAACATCCACTAAATTGGTTTATAATATTGGTATTGATGGAATTATAATTGAGTGGTGGTTTGGGGAACATGCATATATAATGAGAAAAGAAAAAAGATCAAAAATATTGTTTATAATATATCATGCAATTTCCAAATATACTCCTCACAAACTCCTTATAAAATCAATACATATCAACATCCTATAGAAGGGACCTTCTAATTATCAATATCTACTATCAAATAGTATTCTTGGGTACCAAAGGTATCCCGAGAAGGGTGTGAGATAAAAATCACATTAGGCCCGCACTAGTGGATTCCACTTGTAATCTGATTAGTTTTCTTAACCAAATAGTGTGAAGGTATAAGGAAAATAATAAAGAATGCTAAAATAAATTACTAACCCATCATATTTCTATAAGACCCCTGGTGAGTGAACCTACTATAGTTCTTGGATTGAATCTATCTATTAATTTTGTTGTAAATTTAATTAATACTAATTTATTTAGTTTTGATCTATATTTAATTCACCTATATGAACCTTGGGTGTGCAGACATATGTGTCTATAAAATATGAATACTAGTGTCGAATGTGCTGGGGAATAACGTAGAAATTAAAATCAAACCAAATGATCCTAAAGGCTCATGAAATATCGCACACAAGCTACATCCAAATAGAGTGAGAGATGAAATGATAGAACACTTTGGGTGGAGAGTGATCCACCATATGAAGACTCTATCCATGGAATGTGGTGCATAAATCCAATCACCCTTATTATATCCCTAGTGTGAGATACCATGGTCAACACTTGATATAAGGGAGAATGATTCTTCCTTGCTCAAATGGTGACGTACTATTGTGTTGTTGCCTCTGAAAGGGTGCATTATAATTATAATCGACATGAGGTATTACCTCCTATGTATCATGTTAATTCAGTCATATATATATATATATTGAATTTTGAATTGTATAACATCACACATGAGGAAATACCTCTCACATGTCCCTTTATTCAATGGGAATTCTATTCTAGGCAGTGAAAATCACCATACCATTTAATAGTACATTATCCAAAAGAATTTTTTAATCATTCCTTAAACGTCATTCCAATTTAAAAAAATATTTTAATTAACAAAATTCATTTAAAAAATGGTAAACATCATGAGTAGGCCATCCTATACAAACCAATCCATTCAGTTTTATAAGGAATGAAAATTCAATTCACATGGCTTAAGGAGTCACTTAAGAGTTGACATGGGAAATACAAAATATTCATAATTGGTAAATTCCAACGTAAATGGAAAAAAACCACAAGGATGCTTTATGTTCCCTTTAAAATTCATACATTAGGGGATGTTTCATTTAAAATCTAATCAAGAAGGTATAAGAGAGTCTTAGGAATTTTGAATCATTTTTTCCATGATGGACAATTCTACCAGGAACACCCATTGGGAGACCATATAAGGTAATTAAAACCTACAAACCACAAAAAAAAGTCAATCAACGTGTATTATGGTAAAAGGGTCATTTACACATGAATTAACAATATAGTGGAGATTCTTGGTAAAAAAAGTCATGTGAACAACTAAGAAATAATGATACAATAACACTCAAAGGAAAAATAATTTTACTGCCTACCTCATTGTCATATACGACACCATTCATTCTATTAAACATAGATTTGAAGGAGAATAAAAGAGATCTAAAAATTAGTCTAATTTCCTGAAAATTAGGCAATTCATTCTACACATAAAAAGTCCAATTGATGGAAATATAGCATTATATATAAATTGGGAGACTAGTAGAGAACACATAGGAAAATCCTATCCATATACCTGATCAAAGAGTAGACACAAGATGGAATAGTTACCTCAATGCATGCCTTTAGAAATTTTGAGATCAAAGGAGGAAGAAGAGAGGTGATTTCCGCTAGAGGAACTAGAGAAAATGAATGATATTTTTTATGTTAAATGTTTGGAAACTAGTAATTTAACTGAAAAATATCATGGATCATTGTATGGGAACAGAGTTTGTCAAACTGTGAGTAAATACTTCACATTTCAATACCACATGGGGAACACTTCTATGTTAGGTATGAGGCTTGGCAAATAATATTAAACCTATTGATAAATGCTTTGTCCCATGCCTAAAACCACCCACATGACAATGCACCCTAGGTCGCACTATTATACCGAAACCGTGTGGCCCAAACTACTTTTCCCATTTGAGAGATACATGCTTCGAATGAGCACCGAATACACCTGTGACTTCTGAGACATTATTATATATCATTATTAGTTCTATTTATGGTATTCAATTTGAAAATATATCAATCCAAAACATCATTGAAAAACGGGTTGTTACATGATTTCCTCCTTAAGGATACCAATCCCTGAGTTGGTATTATGATTTTAATGAGGGGTTTTCAAAAAATAGCTCTATCCACTATGCTTGTATATTAGCTTCTCAATTCCAGGTCTCATCATGTACTCTACTATGCTTCCATGGAACTCGTACCAGTGGAACTGGCCTTCTCATTAGTTTCTTCACCCAACGATCAAGTAAATGCATTGGATACTCCTAAAAGGAATAATATACCTCCAATTTAACTTTGTTATATTGAAATACATGAGACAAATATGGATTGTATTGGAAAAGTTTAGATATATAAAATACATCATTCATGGAATGATGTATATAAGGAATTAATCTGTGGTGAACCAATGGTCTGATCCATTTCACAATCTCAAAGGGTCCATTGAACCTTGATGAGATCTTACCCTACTTATGAATACATTTATGCTCTAACTTGGGTAATAATCCTAAGAAAACTTGGTCTCTGAACTCAAAATCAAGAGGTCACTAACATCCATTTTCTTATGACTACTATCTAGGTTGACCAATAAACATCCTCATTTTGATCAATTGGACTCACAATATAGTCTACATAATGATACATAGTGTAATCATATTGGCTTCCCCTTATTCTATACTTCATAAATTTGAATGTCATGGACTTCCATAAAAGGCCTAATCATAAGACATCTCGATGGTAAACTTAAATATCTTATTATAGGTGAATTTGACTAGGGGAATGTGTTTCTCCCAAGAACCACCAATTTAAAGGAGACATGCTGAGAGCATGTCCTCTAGATCCCGAATCATATAATCCATCATTCCATCAATATGTGGGTGATATGTTATGCTCAAAAGTACTTTTTTACCATAGGAATTTTGCAACCCCATCTTTAAAAATGATGTGACAAATCATATCTGTTAGAAATGAAAGAATAATTATCTCAATGAATACCTATTACTTCTAAACATAAATCCTTCATAAAAAACTAGTGCGATAGAATCTCACATAAGAAAGTAGTGTGTGTACTTAATCAAATAATTTATGACCACCCATAACCGTTCGTTCCCATAAGGAGATCTATATAGACCTATCACAAAATCTATTAATGCATCATCCAATTTTCAATCAACACTGTTCTACATCTGTAGAATCCCATATAGTCCTTGATGTCCCACCTTCACATGATAATAGGTGGAACAATAATTTTTTAAACCTAAAATATCACATTTCATACTAGGCCACTAGTAGTAGCATCACAGATCTCAATACATTTTTGGTGACATCAGGTTGAACCACCCATGTTGAGGCTTGGAATTCCACATCAGCTCATCTCTGATAACTAATAGGACCGATACATGACCAAGGAAAAATATGGCATCATCCCCATCAACTATCCATAATGAATATGTGTTATCCTTAGAAACACATTCTATTAATAAGATGCCTTTGGGATTATATAGTTTTCTCATTCCTACCCATTCTAGAAGACTACATGTCACTACTATGGCTGAGATGATAGTCATACCATGGTCCTCTAAAACATCAACTTGCATATTTAGTTAAATTTTTATAATATTCCATTCACTACTAGATTCTTAAAAATCGTTTGAATATGTATTCCACCATAAAGAATCAACCATAAAATTTCAATTACCATACACATAGGGAAGCTATAAATCAAATGAGTTTTGGTAATCCACCCACCTACATTCATGAGATTGAGATCCTACTGTTAAATACATTTCTAAAGATATCTTGGTTTTTTAATGACACATGATTCACTCCATATAAATAGTGTCTCCAACAATGTAAGAAATAAAATACGCATGTGAGCTCAAGACCTTGCATCTGGTAATTCTTCTCTAGAGGCATCAACTGACGAGACTAGTATGCAACAACTCACTCTTCCTATATTTGAGCATCTCCAAGACTGACACTTGTTGTGTCATTATAAACAGTATAGTTCCTTCCTGGATTTGATAGAATCAGTATTTGTGTATAATTAAAATGACCATTCAGCTCATGAAATGTTACATCACAAGCTTGTAATCATAAGAATTTCATACCCTTCTTTTTCGAGGCCATAAGCGACACCAAATGGCCTGAGAAATCATTGATGAAGAATCTGTAATATCCTGTTATCCAAAATAAACTATAAACATAAAATAATTTCTTATTATACTACTAGGAAACTATAACTCTTACTTTCCCAGGGGTCTACATAGACTCCTAACTTTGAGATGATATGTCCCAAAAAGCGGACATTGTCTATATAGAAGTGGAATTTACAAAACAAAGAATAGCGGTGGTTCTAACCCATTTTATTCAGAAAATTATATTGTCGGGTTTCATGGTAATTTTAGATAATATATATACAAAGATATCATCATCACATCCAAACAAAAAAGGAATATAGTTACAAGTGTAAAACTTTATTCAAATGTGACATAAAGACTGCTGTTATGTTTGTGGGTGAAAAAGGCATGAACAAGTACTAATATAGTCCATACCTACTTCTGAAGAATGTTCAAGGTATTTCTGGCGCCTTAAAATGTTCATGACGATTGAACAAACATGGATCTATCAATGAAAACACATTCATTCCCTGGAGTAGATAAATAGGGTCATTTATTCTAGGAAGTGGATATCATTTATTTATTATATGCTAGTTTAAGAGGTGGAAATCAACATAGATCCTAAGGGGACCATCCTCTTTCTTGATGAAAAAGACCCGTCATCTGCATAGATAGGTTATGGTGTTTGTAAAATCATTATCCTCTCTATCCTCCAACAACTTCTTATATTCCAAAACCTCATTATATTCAATCCTATATGGATGAATGGTTACATGTGATTCTCCTAATACAAACTGAGAGGTAAACTCTACCACTCACACTAAAGGTATACTAGGGATGTAATCAAGAAATTCATCTCAAAATGCTCCACTATACATAGAATGACTACTACTTGTAACCCATAGTCATCTATGAAAATACTAATGATCTATGTTTTAAAAATAGACATCCTTTGTAGACCGGGATCTAATCTCAAACCTTAGACATCCCATTATTTCTCATTTATTGGAATACATTTCCTGTAGTGATATAATCATCCCCCTTGAATGATATAAATCAATATGGGCTTAGTATAGAACTAACATGCCCATTCTAATGATGCGTTAAATCATGTCATCATGTGGATATAAATATTTTATATGAACAAGTAACTGCCTATCTCAAGGGATAAGTACCTACAATGGATTAAACCCTCTTAATGGATAGCTAATTGTGTATCTAGTGTTATAACGCTATGATGGTTTTTCTTCTTGAGGCCTATACATCCTATTAAGGTTTTAGATATAAACGAGTGAGACGTGCATGGTTCAAAAGAAGTAGACACAAGGGTGGATGAAACTAGAAATGTACCTAGAACTGAATAATGTTTGGCATTATGAACCTATGGATAAGGTCAAACTAAATGTAACTGGATTGTACCACTACCAGGAGTAATTACCTTACTACCTTGGTCAAGCCCGCTCTATTGGCGCTACGAATAACAAGTCTGACTACATCTTCCTTAACTGCCACCTTGGCCTTATCTTCCTATGGTGTTCCATCATCCTTGCTATCATGGTCATAATATCCCTTCCCAAGAATGAGGAGTATGATATGATCCATGCTTTCTTGGTACCTAAGGGGATGTCCTATAAAATAGCAATATAGGACCCCTCATAACACAACCTCTACACATGGATGGATCTTTTGAATTGTAAGACATGATGTGTCAAGGATTCCCACCCTTGTGACATAAAAGAAGACTACCTGCACGAGGATCCGGACTACAAATACTCCTATGAGTAATCTCAAAACACCAATTTCTCTAAGAAGGATAACCACTACTATCTCTAGTTGCCGATCCTACATTACATGCAACATAATAATCCCTCTGATTTCATTATATAATAATTTTCTTGTTTATAATTTATTAAATTCAAGTCAACATGAAAACATTGACATATGACCCGATGGTATAAACCATCCCACCTTTGAATATCCTAGTGTACAAATGATCATAAGCATCTACAGTAGGATAAAATGTCTACAACTTAGTGAAATGAGCAATGTATTATATAAAAAACCATAACCCTTACTACATGCTCATGAATTCTATAACTATGTTAGCCCACAAAATATCAAGAAATAAATAGCACATATGTCACTCTACAAGTCATCCCAGACCATATCACGATGTGGACCCTCATATGGGAAGATGTCCAACCACTACTTTGATGAATAAGGTAAAATATTTTTCGCATGACTAACCCCTAGATCTGGATGTAACTCAAGGTGCTCAAATATAGATAATATTTATTCAATATAGGACTCCACAATAATAGTTACACCATCCCTCATAGATGTTGGAGGATATTTCTAATGAAACTAACATGTTAACTCTTCCACTGATGAGACAGGTCAAACTACACCTTGTAGAGAATAAAACATACATAGAATATTCTCTCAGATCTATGCATCAGTGCCCATATATTGAATTGTAAGAGGATCCACATGTGGATCTATAGGAGGAATCAGTTGTGGTTCATAGCCTACCACCTCGGGTATAGGGTCGTCACAACATTATGGTGTGTGATTATACGATCTCACTGTGACATGATAGTATAATGCAAAGTACACAACTCATAAGAGATTAAAACATATGATAATGTTATATTTAAGAAAATAGTAGATGAGGAAATCCTTTCTATAGAATCAATCATGCCTCTCTACCAATATAAATATCTAGACCTATAAATTAAAAGATACCTTAACATTCCACAAAAATATTAGATTTATGCCCCACTACCCACAACTAGGGGTGGGTTTGAGTCTGTGTCTTTATGATTGGTATATACAAGATTAATGTTTTCACATTATAATAAGTGTTAATTATTAAATTTAGATCTATTAAACATATATAACCATATTTAAAAATTATTGAGTTAGTTGTTTTCCATTTTCTGATCCATAAGGGATCATACTCATTGTTAACCAAAACATGGAATCCCCTCAACCCACACCATAACATATTACAAATTATACAATCTATGATCCATAGATAAAAATTCTTTAATTTAATTCTTAAGGGGTATTCTTTTACTTCTTAAAAAAACAGTATTTGGATAAATATGGAACATTATGTATCAATTTTATTTTTGAATCCCTATAAGAAGTGTCGACAAAATTCTATATAATAAAGGGACTAATAATATTCAATAAGAAAAGGCATGGTGATGAATGATGTTACATGGAAAAATGGATGGCCTATAATTCATAGTGTGTCTATAGTAATGTGTGTAATTCATTACCCTCATTTCATTGGGAGATAGTAAATAAATCATAATATCAATAAAAAAATATCAATAGTATTAAAAACCATGTTATTCACTCAACAGTGAATTTATATAAAAAATAAATAGAAAATGCAGAAAAAAAATTATAATTATAGAAATGTGGTATTTACCCCTAACATGGGTTTGTGACTCCCAATCATGGATTATGACCAAGTTACATGAATTTATAATCTCAAATCAATTGTCTAAAATTATTAAAGAATGAAATGAACCCATTTAATAAAACATTGTAATATCCCGACCCAAGGTCCACCTAAATCGTGCTCTGAGGTAGTGGGTCAATAGCCTCATTGCACAACTCAATATACACTAGATGCTGAAAACTAGCATCAAGGGCGTGAATTTGGTATGATGAGGAGACTATATGCTGATGTTAGAGAATTAAAATGGATAAAATTGATAAAAATACACCAGTAGACAAAGCATGTTCAACAAAACCAAATAAAATAATAAACAACAAAACAATATATAAAACTAAAAAACTGATAAAATATAATCAAAATACTCTATGTTGGTTTATGATACATGTATTATTAGAAAATTAGTACCATAGTTGTTTATGGGAACATGAATATGCAATAAAAAAATGAACAAAACCCTTCCCTATAGAATCTTGATCTAAAGCTCAATCCTCTACAACTAAGATCCATCTAAATTAAATACAGATCCACATCCTATAACAAGACCCTTTTTCTTATCAATAAAAATAGTGAAATAGTCTTCTTAGATAACAATGGTATACCGAGTAGGGTGTGAGATAAATACAACAGTAGGCTACCACCAACGAAGTCTAAGTGTAATATGATTAGTTATTGTAAATAAATATAATGTACATATAATAAAAATAATAATGTAATGAAGATTTAAATTAAACATCCTAGTAAGGCTCTTATAGGAATGTTGGTGAGTGTACCTACTTCTTCTCATGGATGGAATGTGGTTTTCCATATCACTCTGTATATAATGCGTAATAATATGTATAGTTTAGTTCTATATTGCATCCACCTATATGAACCATGTACATGCAGATGAAAGAGGGTGTATACCGTGAGTACTAGTGTTTGTGGAATGAGGCATAACATAAACATCCATAATAAGACTGATGAGGATATAATGTCATTCCATAGGGTACATCACATATATCCTATTAGAGTGGGAGACTCCATGCTTCAACACTAGGGGTGACTAGTGAGCCTCCATGGAAACACTCTAATCATGGAATGTGGACCATAATGACGGTCTCCCATATAGTACCACTTGTGTGTGATACCATGCTCAACAGTGGATGTAATGGTGCATGATTCCTCCAGGCTCAACTGGCCCATTACTATTGTGTGAAACCCTCTATAATTTCCCATTATAACTATTATTAGAATGTGGAATTACCTCCTATCTAATATTTTTATTCATCCCATATATATATATAGGTATTGAATATTCATATTTATAAAATCATTGATGAGGCCATACCTCTCACATTTACCTTTAGTCAAAATCAATTCCATTCAAGGAAATGCAATTCACCAGAAACCTTTAATAAGGAATAATCAAAAGGCATGTTTTCATCAACTTTTATATATCATTCCAATTAAACTATTTCATTTGATTAATCCAAATAATTTAATAAATTTAAATTTTCTAGAGTATGCCACGCTATACAAAAAAATCCAATAATTTCATTATGGAATTACAATTCAATTCATAAGCCTCAAGGGGTCACATTAGAGGTTACATGGGAAACAAAGAAATTTCGTACATGGTAAATTATATCTATAAGAGGGAAAACACCTAAGAGGTAATTTTTAATCCACATAATTCAAATTTATCATGAAAATATTAATTTTAAAGCTAAAATGAGTGGTATATGGGTGTACTAGGAATTTTGAACCAACTAGAAAAAATGGACATTGTACTTGGAAAACTGATTGGTTGACCATATAAGGTATTTAAAAACCATAAAAACAAACAAGATTATTAGAAATGTATTAAGGTGAAATTGTAAATTATAAATAAAGTAATAAATATAATTTACATGCTCAGAAAAGACCAGCAGTGGAACCAAGGTGAAATTACAAAATGAGAGAATACAAAGGGAAAACAATGTAATCACCTACCTCAAGGCTGTAGATAACTCCATGATAAGTATCAACCTAAGATTCAAATATGGATGGAAGAGATGTGAGGAACACTATAATGTACTAAAAAATATGGAATA
Organism: Viscum album; assembly: GCA_963277665.1. Lineage (NCBI taxonomy): Eukaryota > Viridiplantae > Streptophyta > Magnoliopsida > Santalales > Viscaceae > Viscum > Viscum album. Next base: position 967,241,335 of record OY728136.1, read on the forward strand.
TGAATCTACACCATAATAGCACAGTGGATGGAAGTATAACATTAGATAGGAATTGATTAGCTATGTGATCTTATTGGGATGGATCCAATGCTTCTAAAAGATCAAAGAACAGACACTAGATGGAAGAGTTTCCTTGATGCCTATGTTCAGGTGTTCTGATCTCAAAGGAGGACTAATAGATATTATTTCAACTAGAAGAATAATAGATATTAAAATATATGCTTTATGTTAAATTAGGGAAAAATAGTAATTTCACCCCAAAATATCAAAGCACGGTATTGGGAAAACTTGTGTACAAAACATGCTCAGTTCACTTTTACATGGGGAACACCATAGAAATTTTCATGCAGTACGAATAAACTTGCACAATCAATTAATAATTCAACTATCACATTTCTAAAACAAAATACATGGTCATGCTCTTGAGGTCACATAGTTGCAGACCGTACGCCCAAGTATGTTTTTCTATTTCAGAGCTACGAGTTCCAAACGAGTCTCATATGCAAATGTGACCACTATGACTTGGTTATAAAATTTTATATTGCTTTTTAATATATTAAAAAATTTGAACTAATGATATGTACCTTATTTGAAAATAAGGGTCATTATAGGAACCACACATGAAACGTAAGTGGAAGAAGCAATAAACATGAAATAGTGAGTAGTGACTATTACATTCTTTTAAAGAATCATCTTTTGGTTATCCTATTCGGAAAACTAGGGATGGTATTTTATGGATTAAAATAGCTAAAAACATGGATAAGTAAGTTTATAATATAGATGTATAGGTTTAGTCTAGAAATATTGCTTATTGTGTTTAAATTAAGTGAACAAGTGGTCACCTTTTATAATTGAGGTGTAAGGGACATTAATAATTTTTGAAAAGAATAAGTTATAATAACTTCATTTTTAAAGGTAAATTCCACAAAAGTATTGTTATTATATGATGTGATATTTTTGGTTTAAATATAATAAATAAAAAAATTTAAACAAAACTTGGTGATATTGTTAACCTTCTAATTTTAATTGATAACATGACTAGTTATTTTTTACTTTAACCATGGTGACAATTATTTAAATTATAGAGAGTTAATAATGTCCACATAAATAGAGAAATTACTCCTAAATGGACCATATTTTATGTTTTCATCTACATTCATTTCACATAATAGATTATAATAATTTAAATAATTTTAAATAATTTAATAAAATACTATTTTGATATATTATCATTAATGCCACTTTTAAAATTATTCATTAATTTTGACATAAAATACAAAAAAAGGAAAAATCAGGATATAATTTTTTTAAACATATATAATATATCTCATTATTATTTAAAATTATTTATATACTTTAACATATCCAAAAAAAATATCCATATTAGTATTTTTAAAATCAATTAGTTTTTTAATTAAATAAATAATCTTCAAGCATTGAAAAATAAAATAATGAATTTTTATAATTTTTAAGAATTTAATATAAATTTAAATGTTGTAGATAATTTCTTTAATATTCAAGTAAACAATTATTTTCCTTCATATTTTTTTCTCCCACATTGCCACATAAATGATATTAAAAATGAATAGAGTGACATTTTGCTGCTAGTTATGATTTAAATAATATGTAACACATTTTCATGGATACATTCTCAGTAGGAAACTCATATTTGATCCTTCAATGATAAAGGACCTGTTGTAATCGTCCAAATTAGTATTAGGATGAATATTTATGAACATATCAACTATATTTGAGAAAAACTCATCCAATTCACCCATTATTGAGGTGATAAATATAAAAATGTTTACTTTTATTTTGACAAAAACAAATGAAGAAAATTAAATAAATTGTGACATTATTAATCCAAAAAAGTAATATGTTTTTTAAAAAGTAGTAACACGTATATCTCATTATTATATTTAAAAACTAACTGAAAAATTGAAATTAAATACACATTTTAAATGAAAAATGCATTTTAAGACCTAAGTTGTACTTATACCAAAATAATGTATAATACTGATTAAAATGAAATAATATAAATTATTTATAACTAAATTGTATTTATGTTACATTGAAATTCAAATTAAAATAATAAATATACTTTTAATATAATGAAATGGATAATTTTATAAAAACTTGAAATTTTCACTATTAACTATATAATATATATTTTAGAAAATTATCTAAAAATTACAAAAATAAAATATTATTGACGGTTTCAATAGTGAATGAATCCGTCTGTCAAGGACGATCTGATTTTTTCCCTATATAACTTCTTTCTATAGGCGGGTGGCATTCATTACATATTTCGGGACATTTTCTCTTTGATCGAAATAGGATGATGGGATGTCAGTTCCCCATTCAAGGTATTCCTCCCCCAAACACGTCACCTATTCTAGGTCTCCCTTAATTATTAAGACATTGTTTGTAAAACACTTCCTAGTGCCTTCTCTTTGTAGAATCCATTTAATTACACAGCTTCATTTAGGACATTCCCAGGGGTCCAGTCTGGCAACATCCTTTGGTCGGGGGAGTAGTAACATTGGACATCACTAGAATGTCTGGACATTAGATCACTGATGATTCAGTATTTGTTCCCCTTACAATAAGGCTTTTCGAGGGCACAGAAGACCGATGAATCCCACGTCAGGTGTGGGGAATTATATGCCTTATGGATCTCTCTAAGGTTTTCCCCAGCTTCCCATTTTTAACACATGGCATGCTGTGGGTTTATTGTCTTATGGAGACATATCAAACTAATCCAAACACTGATGGGAGTGGATTAGATGGGAGCATCCCTATAACAGACCACCTGAAAGTCCTATTAGACGGTCAGATCAAAACATCCAATGAAAACAAATCTAAGTATTCTTGTGTCCCAATAAAGGGTACGCTAGGGTTTTCCATTAGCTGGGATTGAACCTCATGGAGGTTTCCTACATACCCTATCTTGAGAGATATGGATCAAAACACATGTAGTCTAAAGGGGTGATGAATCGTGGTGCGTGTAGAAGAAATATACCTGATGACATGCTAGGGTTATGCATTTTTAGTATCCCTTCGCAAGAGGAGCACTCTTGGTTGGATGGTTATAGACTTTTTGAGTCTTATGCATGATTATCCTCTTAGGTGACGTAAGGAGAAGTAATGGGATGAATGGAATGATCTCCTCAGGATGTGGCGGCCCGAGTAATTCTAAGATGTATAATGAATGATTGGGTGAAGTGGATAGAGAATTAGATGGAACTAACGTGAAGACGATGGTGATGTTGGGCCTGAACCTCAAAGATTCTTCCTACACATCCATGTTGCAAAGAATCAATGTCTATGTAGTTCGGTGGGGTGATGGGACAATGGAGGAGGAGGCCAATGAGGATGGTCGTTTGGATGGGACCCGAAGGAAGTGGAACCTCTGGGTTGGGGCATCACCTTCCTGAAGCACATAGTCTCAAGGGAGAGAACTGGATGAGACATGGGTGATGGGATTGAATCTCAATGAGTCTTCTTATATATCCATGTGGTAGGTAATAAAATTCCATGTAGTTCAGGATATGGGATGGAATCAGGGTTGTTTAGAGGGAAACTAGCAGATGATATACTGGGGCTAATGCGTGGTTAGCATCTCGTGAGTTGGTCTGATGCCATTGTGAGAGACGAGAGATATGGATCATAATAAGATGGAAAACAGTGGGTTACCGTTGGTTGGGGACTACAATGGATTACTACTATTTGGGGACTCCAACAGCTTACCGCTGGTTGGGGACTCCAACTGCTAACCACTTGTTAGGGACTCCAACGGCTTACCATTTGTTGGGGACTAAAACGCTTATCGTTGGATGTGGTTCAACCTCAAGGAGGCTTCCAATGTACCTTTCCTAGGAGATAGGGATCATAACCCACATAGTTCGTAGTGATCCATAAAATCAGGTGGTGCTTGGAGGACAGTGACCCAAAGATGATGTCAAAGGTTACACGTGGTTAGTGGCTTGAGAGTTTCTTTGACATCACTCAGACTGACCAAAGATGTGGGTCCCTTTGAATGGGACTCCAATGTCTGCTAAAGTATGGGGTTTATCTTTTTAGAGGCTTCTTACATACCCTTTCAATGAGACAAGGATCAAAACCCACATAGTTCGTATATATAATGTTTATCACTATGTAGGACGAGATAGACATGTAGTTTAACATCATGAGGGACAATGGTGAACCGACGTGGAGTGGCCGAGACATATGGGTGCATGGATTGAACCTCATAGAAGCCTCTTATGTACATTTCATAGGAAATGGAAAGGATCAATGTCCATTTAGATCAAAAGAGAAGATATATTTTACCTTCATATGGGACGAAAGTTAACTGATGTGAAGGGGTCAAGACAAGTAGGTGTTGGTCATGAAACTCAGGGATGCTTCCTATGTACCTTGCATTAAAAGGGAATGGATTAATGTCTGTGTAGTTAAAAATCATACAGTTTAATGTCATGTGGGATCGAAAGGGGGCATACAGTTTAACATCATTCGGGGTGAGGGTGAACCGATGTGGAGTGGTCAGGATAAGTAGGTGTTGGGCTTGAACTTTAGGGAGGCATCTTACTTACCTTCCCTGGAAAGGGAAAGAATCAATGTCCATGTAGTTCAGAATGGGGGTTTGGTGATTACATGCTAAGGCATCCTAGGAATGATTCCATGGACAATTCTTACTCTTGGCCCATGTGAGTCATGCTTGGTGTTAGAAACAAGTGGATACAAAGACCTTACAATCACATCACGATAGGTCTGTACACAGGGAATAATGTTGGGACTTATGCATGATTGGCAGCCTAAAGTGGAAACATGGTATTACGCTTGGTAATATTCCTAGGAAGATAGATATTGTGACTTACTATTGGGGGAGGCCCAATAGAGACAAATCCCATAGGGATAGGGAACAGGTAAAGTATGTTTCTATGCCCCTCTCTCCTCTAGTATTTGGAATAGAATAAGAGAGGATGAGCATGGATTTTACCTCCTACAAGAAAGGCTAGGGGATTATACCAAAATTGTATCCCTTCCCCATAGACAAATGCCATTCCAACAAGGAGGATCTCATTCCACGTGGAGAATATCTCCCTCCCTTAGAGACAAGTGGTCGTGGAGATTGTCTGAGATTGGGTACCCAGTGTATATCACTTAGGATGAGTCCATGGATTACCATCATGTGCTGAGGATGGTGGTGATTGTTATTTTAACATCCTACAACTCAGATGATGAGGATTCACAGCCCACCCCTGTGACTTATATAACTGATGAACATTAACACTTATTGAAGGGATGGAACCAACAATGTTTTGTTGAGGTGGTCTTATGGAGTGATCGATTAAGGGGATCCTATTATCATGGAAATGTGAAGAAGTAGTGGAAGTTAGAATTCCCATGTGATGAAGAATGATACTGTGCAACACAATGTGGAGTACTGACCAAGGGGCCTTAAAATCACTTCACCCAAACCTAGTAGGTCATATGGTAGAAGGTTTTGTGAATAAAAATGGTTCACATGAAAGGATATTGGGAATATCTAGTTCTCCATAGAGTTGAAAGACACCACTGAGGGGTATCTTTAACAATATTAGGTGGCATAGCCTAGGCATTCAGTATAGATGCATATGAATGGTGCTTCACGAAGTATAATGGATTTCACAGAGCGTGGGTTCCTTGCAAATAATATCACTATGAAGTATAGTACTTCTCGAAGCACAATGATCCTACCATAGCATATGGTTTAGATGTGCATGGAAGGTACTTTGTGAAGAATGATTGATTTGGGATTAACTAAGTCCCATTAGTGGTATCCTTCCTTTGTGATGGCCCATGGGATCCAAGATTAGTATCCCTTCTTTAAGAGGGGTTGGTTTATAGATACGAGAATGGTTCTTCACAATTCCCATGTCCCTTAAAGAGCTCATATTTTTCAATTTCTCATAGTGAATAAGGTGCATCATGATTTGATAGTTGAGAAAGATAAATGATGGGGTATCCAACCTTTGTGTCTGAGGGATGCCTGGTATTTATATGCGAGGGGTAGCGCAAGTAACTAACACCTTGTTGTGAATCCACGTGACACCCTGCAATTGGCTGTGGATTGGGTCATGTTTTTAATAATTGGAGAGTCGACCGTCATCCACTCCTTAGTGCAGATCCCTCCTTAATTCCCTCTATGACACTAAAAGATGCTTCCATAAAGTAACAATGGATCATAGAGGTGACCTCGTTCCCTCTTAGGCATGAACATTCTTGTCAATAATGTTGTAATCGGGGAGCCTCTTGCCTCATTTACTCTATGGTGACTACATATGGGGATTCAGCTCCACTCTAGCTGCAATAGAGAGGGGGCTTCGTGATGGAGCATCACAAGGAGCCTATTTGGAATTAGTTTCATCTTTTCATATTTTCCCTTTAAATAATTTTTGCAGCCAACACATTCCCATTCCCCAGACATGGAATAGAAGAGAAAACACATGTTGATGTCTGAGGGTAGATCAAATTTTTTTTTAGTCTAATCGCAAATCTAGATCACGAAATGGGTTCATGATGTGGAGAGGCGACGTGTTGTTGAGAGCGCCGTGAAGCTCCATGTAGCCAGGCATGCCATGAACCACTGAGGTCTTCACCTATAAATAGGGCTGTTTGGACCCTATTTCTCTTTAATTATCTATGCATTTTTGGCAATTGTACTCTAGATTCATGAATCTCTTCACACTTTGTGGATGATCCTTGAAAATCCGATCCATTCTACTCTGTGACGCACGATTTCACATTAGGCTCTACATTCGTGTGATCTGTGACTTGTGTATACAAGGTCTGCAAGAGGAATCTATAAAAGAGCTCCACAAAAGAGATCCAAAAACCTGAACAAAAAATTATAAATTTTGTATGAATGAATGGATCATCAAGGAGCTGCCAGGTGGGGTCATGGCAGATGCTTCCAGAAGGGATGGGACTAATAATAACCTAGGGATCATGTTATGTGTGCATATCCTTTTGGACCAAGAATATCTAGTGAATATAATGTCAGAAATTCAGAATAACTATCCTCTGTGAAAAAGGCTACATATGAATTTCTTAGGGCTGTGGGATGATGTTTTCATCCTTGAAGCAAGCAGGGATGAGCTGGCCTACTAGTTCAGGAGTACAATGTTCCAGTACGAGTAGTTTAGGGTAGCTGACGGTCATACATGGGAGGATTATACGATTTTTGATGTTGACATACTATATTAACTTTTTAACAATGTCGATTGTAAGGTGTTACATCTAGAGGTGTCCTCCCACTATACCACACAATTAAAAATGTGGAATTTAGGATCCCATAGAAGGGTAGACCGATGAGCGGGATTTATGCTAGGCCGGTAACTTCATAGATTATTAGGCCTAGGATTATTGGGTATGTGCCTCCGGAGAGGATTTTGGGGTAGAGCTACGGAATGTAGCAATGTATGAGGTGGAGTGGGCCTCTCAATTTCACATCTACCAGTTGACTAAATTGATGCTCGTGTTGATGAGAAGGTGGTCGTCGGGGACCAACACATTCCATTTTCACCATGGGAGGTTGGTATCTGTCTATGAGACCTGTACCAAATCATGGGGATATCGATATTGGTAGTAATTTTTGACTAGTTCCTACCGAACATGAATACATTGGATGACCCAGAGTAGATGTCATTTCTGGAAATGGAATTGATGGGCTTGGTGCTAGGAAAAGATAAGAAGACAATTAGGGTCGTCCACTTCAAGTGGTGGTTATGTTAGTTTGTAAATTCCCATTCACATGTGATGTTTCCTGTGAGGCCTCTTACATTCCTATATAGGGCCCAGTGCATCAAGGATCACTCCTACTAGAGACCATTGGATGATTTCTGGTTGAAGATGCCAGCGTTCAACATCAACCTTGAGAAAAAACTGGTTGGTAGGTTTTTTTCATTCATTTCGATGATCATCTGCGGCTGGATTCTGCCAGTGAGGGACATGAACATAGGCATGCAGCCAAGAACGGTTATCATGACATCAATGTTGGAAATGGAGGAGAATGTCAATTTGGGTATCACGATGATGGCCATGTTGTACAAGGTAAAATGGCATATCATAAAGAAGAGGATTCAATAAAGTATATGCGGTCCATTCTATCTTTGATATGGGTGGATAATAGTGCATATTTGGTGCGTCTATGAATACATGAACAACATTTATCCTCCAGGGTCAGACATTCGACTGGACATTCTGATTGATGTGTGGAGTTTCCTAACAATGTTGACTCCACCGTTCATGCTGAACCGGGTTTGGAACATGGTATGCTCAACTTCCACTTGCACTTATTGAAAATAGGTGTGATTATTAATGAGAATCTAGGAACAGAGGAACAATGGTCCAACCTCATCGCTTTCAGGGATGGAATTATGGTGGAATGGGTTGATCAAGAGCTTCTATGCGATCCTTACACTTCACATCACTTTGCGAGACAGTTCTAGTACATGAAGAGGCCAACACATCAGGTCTACATGGGGCTATGCCATGAGGAACATCTGTGTGTGATGAGGCAGATGTGGCTCATGTTCTCATGTGAGGATGGGATGATGCGAAATGAGCTGCCTCTTACCATTGTTTTCCTTTCACAGGTAAATAAGTATGCCAGGAGTTGGGATGCAGTCTACTAGGGGGAGATGTTGAAACAGTAGACCATTCATGCTAGTTATGGGGTGCCTCCTCAAACTCAACGTCATGGCTGGATGGAAGATAGATTGTCCCATAGTGGTAGGGATTCAATAGCGGTAAGACACACACCAACAGAGACTTATGTGGCTACGGTGGACCCAGTAGTCCCAGAAGAGTATTGTTATCCAGAGGGGAGACCACACAATGGGTCCATAGAATACCAACTGAGGCTCCAATGTAGTGGATGCACCATATACATATGCTAGAAGATGATTTCTTCTAGAAGTACTAAGACATGTGTGATGTTAATAATAAATTTCACAACTCTTCCCAGTTATGGCATCATCTGAACCACCTCGGGATGGATTTGGAATTAATCAGTTGTTCTAGGGATGGTTTTGTAGTATCTCTGGCAGACAGGGAGTAGTATATCACTTTGCTAAAGGAGATCGTGCACTCTCGGGGTACTCTGCCTATAATGATGGATTGAGTAAAGGTTCTGGTCGATTGAAAAGCCCCTCCACAGTTGTCAACTGCCGAATTGAGGGAGAAATTCCCCCTACCGAAAGAATCAGAATGGTCCTCTGGGGGGGGAGGCTGGTAGAGGGAGACCTCTGGAGGAGGGTGAGGTCACAAATTCAGAACTCGAAGAGTTTGTTGAGGCTCTTGAGGTAAAATCTAAAAGACATTCACATAGTCTTTATCCAGGTCATTTATGACTTCTAAAATAATATTTTATGTATTCATGAGGGCCTCATACACAAAAACTACTTTCTCTAAATAGTATATGCAGCTGCGGGAGCTTCGGGATCTGTACCCATTATAATGGAAATTACATAGCCTAGCGGTCCTATGACACCCAATGTGGTTCACCCAGAATCATAGGTTTTCCCAACTATATACGGGGGGCTACACCTCAGGTCCTTATGGTAGTAGCTCAGGTAGAGACTGAATGTATGATCTCTGTAAGTATTATCCCTAGAACTTGTAATTTTCATTCATTGAAACAAGACAACTAACTTTTTTTTATTCTCACACGTGCAGTTCTTCAAATAGTGTGGGCCTCCTTGGTGTGGGAAGCCAGATATCCTGGAACTTTCTTTTCTAGGGGATCATCGGTGTTCATGGAATTAGATGCCCAAACTGATTGAACTGTAGTGCTCCCGATCACTTGTGGGGATGTTAGCAGGACCGATCCCAAAATCATTGAGGTAGAATCCGATGAAGGGGTCAATCAGATGACATGGGACCTAGTCTACCCGATAAGACACAGGATGAGGACCCTGCTAATGAGTTCCTAGAAGCATTCCCATCATATGAACTTGTCATCCCCGAGGACTGGGACAAGCCAACTTCTGATGAAGAGGATAGAATGGTCATCCGTCGCCAGTCAAGGAAGCTGATCATGCACTTCATTTGGGATACCCCTCTGGTGCAATGGATAGATCAAATGGGGAGGCCCCATTCCTAGCTATTCAAATTATTCACTAGGGGAGTTTATTCCTAATGTCCTCATACACTCATGTGATACATCATGGAAGAAAAGATACCGGAATAAGAGAGTTCCCATTGTGTGGGATGATAGTGGAGGAAGTATGAAATCCTCTAGAGACTCCAAGAGGCAGATAATGAGATACAACAGTTGAGGGAATGACAAAATGAGTACTCTACTTTCATTGATGCATAATCGGGGATCATATCACAGCTAAAGGCCCTAATGGTATAGCATTAATAGTAGATGGGGTGGGCCTCTGAGGAGATCGACATCATCCAAGATGACGAGGATCATGTCCAGATCATGGATGATGAACTATGTACCATCGTCATTGAGGAGGAGTGGAAGATTAATAGGTGACAGTGGGTCCTAGACGCCATGTACCAGATAGTGGAGGAGTTGGAATGCTTTTTCAAAGAGGTTAACCCATATTTGGGAGGGTAATATCCTTGATCATTTTAATGTGTGTAAACTCATAAACATACTTCCATGATTGGATTGTTTATTTTTACTACATACATGAATTCTGTTAGTTGTCTTTGGTTTTCCACCATCCATCACATTCATGCAATATTTAGATATTAATCCCTAGGGTCACATGGGTCAATCCCAATGTGATAAGTAAGGGATGAGCGAATTTTTATTCAATCAGAATATTAGAGTGGAAACCAAGCTCTTGGGATTTTTGTTCTGACAAACTAAACCGGACTTCCGGTAAGAAAGAGGGAGGCTGGATTGTAAATATAAGTTTTCAGAGAATTTGAAGGTGTTTTACCAATGTGATCTAGTGTATGACCGGGGTAACACTAGGGGCATTAGAGTCAATCCAAATAGAGGGGAGCAGAATGTTTAAATCACGATACCCAAAATTCGGAACACTATAGGGGTGGCATGACAATGACAGATAAATGCATATCATGTTCGAAACATAATATTCATATTATGTGAGCTTGAAACGGGGATATCAAATGAGGGCTGACCGATCATTGTTTTCGAAACACGGGGTCTAACTCGAGATATCTTCCATTATTCTTTAGAACGTTAGCCTAGTTTTTTAGGTGATCTATAGGCCGGGATTCCATACTGTTAGGGGTTCCATCAAGCTTGAAAGAGGATGAGGATCCAAATAAAGGGCATGAAATGTGTGGAGGGTGGAGTGATGGGTTTTTTGAATGGAGGATAACACTCATGAAATTATTTCACCGTGGTAAAAAAACATTAGGTGAGTGAATCGGTCCGATTGAGGATCGTACGTACATCAAAACAAGAACTCTCTAGTGGTAACCTATAATGACTTGTAGTTTTATGTCATATTAATGAGGATGATAGACACGTAGTTTAATGTCATACAGTGAGGATGATGCACGTATTTTTAAGTTCATACTGTTTGGACCAAGGACAATAGTTTAAAGACATGTATCATAGATTGTATCCTCCAAATTTATGGTCATAGAGTCTGGACCGTGATCGGGGTCAAGGGACCAAAAGGATTAATGACACTGATCTGGCCCTGAGGAGATATTCCATGGTGTCGCTATGTATCCCATTAGAATGAGAATAAATCCAATGTAGTTCTTGAGCACAGACTAGATAAGGACTAATGCTGGCGGGGGAAATCCCTTCTAGAGAGGGAGCTGGCATATCCCTTAACTATCATGGGGCATCCTGAACTTGTTCAAGGTAGAACCAAAGTTTAATGTCATGCGTCAATGACATGGATACCCAAAAAGGGAATGTGTGATGCGGTACACATCCTGATGTGATCGGTGAAAATATGAGTCAGTATCAGACCATGTGCTCCCAAGGTTGATTTTAAGTCGAGGGCCAAAAAAGTTAAAATTTGTATGGGCCAATGCTCGGGCATTCATACGTACCACATAATGATGGGGATCAATCCGCACATAGAAATAGATGTGTCATGGTAGGGTGCCAACACCAGGGACAATACTATCATGCATGTCTAGCCCACACACCAAAAGAAGTGAAATGTGATAAATCATGTTTGTTCTTTAGGATGGAAGTGAGTTTTCAGGAAGCAACGAACCCAGGACAGAGTATTCAGGCATCACTATAGGAATCAACCCATATGTGGGCCATGAAAATTGATATGGTGGATGATGGATTCAGAACACAATGTCCCCATTGGTGAGGACATCACAATGAGGTATAGTTTTTCATTATGCAGGCTGGATGATAATATCATAGTTTAGGGTCATATGATAATGACAACCTATATATTTTAATGTCTCATAGAAAAGACATGACAATTTGGAGTCATGAGGGACCACACATCATAGTTTTAAGGTCATACGACATGGATTCATACAGAAGAGCAAGGATTTAGACGGAATGCAGAGGGTGTGATATAGCATACCCGATGTGAATGAGGACATTGTCCACATAAAAAAACACACAACTACATAGATGAATTCTCAGGTTGATGGTCCAGAACAGATCATATGGTATGGGGCTGGACCTCAAGATGAAATCCCTGGGTATTCGTACGTATCCCATGAGGATGGGAATCAACCCATATATAGCTTTGAGTGTGTAGTTGTACGTCACAGGACGTGATGTAGGAGAGAATAGCTCCTACAAGGGGTGGACGTGGTGCACCTATTTCAAATCCAACTTCAATGGGGACAAAATAACACATACGCCACACCATGCAATCTTATGAAAGTTAGGGTCAAAAGTATGAACATCATATATAATTTTTGGAACCTCATCTAAACTTGAAGATGAAATTCCCAGGCATTCCTACGTATCCCATAAATAACGGAATCATGCCATACATAGTTCATAAGTATTTTGTGTAGTTTAATGTCTTGTAGAAAGGATGTAGAGAGATCTTAGATTAAGTTTTTATAAATCGGACCATAAAAAAGAAAGACTCTTCCAAACGGGCGTAAAACAAGACCAACTCCCCAGGACCACGTGATTTGTACTCTCTGTGGGAACCAATGGTGAAGAAGGTCTTTACGACACGTGGAATACAAGAAAATGGGGATACGTTGAGAGCCTCAAATGATTCCTCACCATGGCTTTGTCCTCTTAATGACCAAACACTCACTGAGGGATAACACCGAGAGTATCAAAATTCCACATGGACCTGATGGAGGGGAAATGGATGTGAATCGCATGACCAGAATTTAGGCCTTAATGGTGGTAGTTCAATGATGGAGGATTATCTTGGGAAAAATTTTAAACATTTCATCTATATCATGTGAGTTGAAATGGGAAAAAAAATTAACACCAACCCTTGACAATATTCGCAATGTGGTACTTGTATCAAATTTTCATTCAAAATCTGTGGGGATGATGGACCATGATGGTAGAAGATCCATGGGTCATACCAATCATATCTTATGGGGGTCCTTTTAGATGTGAAAGATGATGAATTTCCAAATGAAGGGGAACATGAAACATGAGAATGATCGAGAACATTTCAACGTAGAATCCAACACTCTCGGTCATGAACTGGAGAACTTCTGGACAAGCTGGAAAACTTCCATAGATGGAGTGGTACATGGTGTCGATGTTACAAACCCAACGTGAATGGGGACCTAATCCCATACCCCACTGCATACACCCCACCCATACTAGAAGACTAAGGCTAAGGGGAGAGAGGGAAGTGGTTGGTTTTAAGGAGCAAAGATGGATCCAAAGAGACAATTCACGGGAGATCCTATGTATCTTATGGGGGATGAAATCTAGCCACATGTTGTTCTATAAGATGGAATGTAGTTTAATGTCACTTAGCAAGGACATTTTAGATATTAGTTTATGATCATAGATATCGGGCCATAGATTCCCATTTTAATATCTTATGTAGGAGACATTTATGTGGAAAGGGTGAATTATCATCCCTATAATGAGGGAGACCACATAATGTCAACAATGATCAAGGATAACTACTAACCATGTTAAGAACATAATATCCATATCGTTTCATGGAATAAAGACAAAAAATGAGTGTCAAATGCTTACCATATTCTTAATGTGGGTCATATATAATATTATCATTCACAATCCTTAGGGGTGTTGGCCTTAGATGGTATTATATCCCTGGGGAAAAGCATCCAAACCATTCAAGGGTCCTGTCAGATGTGAAAGATGATGGAGACCCAAATGATTGGTTGGATAAATCATGGTGGGACCTATGTCGTTTAACATCTTGAAGCCAGGACGATGGATGGATGGGTGTTTCAAGTGGATGTATGTGGCATGGAAAAATATCCCAACATGAACAAGGACATAGATTCCACACCACACCGCACAATCCTACGTGATAATGTGGGAATGGGGACCAGAAATGTCGAGGGACCTGAGGCTGGGCCACAGATGGAATGTCACAACTAGTTTGAAATTTCTTATTTTGTGGGATGAGTGCGGAGTGGTTTTACATTCCTCAGTGATAGATGGATTACACAGTTTAATTTTATGCGATGAGGATGGTGGGGATCATAGTTTAATGTCATATAACTCATACCATTATTACATGACCCATTATATGGGAATTGACCTACCAATAATCCAAATCCCAAATGAGAAATCATCAGTGTGCTAAACAAGGAATGGAGTCAGGTTATACCTAGCATATTTGGGCATGATAATAATTGAATGAGACTGGGCATGGTTTATCCCACCAAGACAAACATCCATGCTTGAGGAAAGCTGATGGTCAATGGGATAATAGGACAAAACGAATCATTTCACCCAATATTTAGGACATATAAGAGTGGCGATAATGAATTAGGATGATTATTGACTGTATTTAAATTAAACACCCATATCATGTGATCTAAAATGGGAAAAATAAAATGAGGATCGATTGCTGACCATATTCACTACAAGAGACTCGTATTAATGTGTCATTAAATATCCTCTGGGATATTGTCATGAAATATTAGGTGAGCCATAAGACTAGGCTTCCATGTCGTTCAGGGGTCCATTTGAATGAGGATGTGAAGCATGAACATTACAATAGTATAACCTCATGGTGGAAAGGGATAATGAGGTGGAGATCTCGACATAAGGGGATAAATGTTGAGATCATGATAAACTTTAAGTGAATGAAGGAAAACAATTCCTACACCACACCACATGGTTTGCGAAGCATTTGTACCAAGGGTATGAACCTAATAAGAGATTTTTCATTTTTGAGCTGTGCCTATATATGAAATTTCTTGGCATTCCTACGTATCCCATGAAGACATGAATCATGGAATACATAGTTCTTAAAGGGTTTTGAAGTTTCATATCATTTTTTAAGGACGTGGGTGGATAGAAAAATGGTAAGGGCGCAAAGTATGATCACAGTAAACCCAAAATTAATGGGGGGAAAAGGATGTCTACACTACATTGTGTGCAATACTGCAAGGGAACAATACCCCGGGGCAGTCAAAGAGATGAATTTGGGTGTTGGACTCTAAGACGGTGAATCTGAGCGATCCTACACATCCTATGAGGATGCAAATCAAGATATTCATAGTTCCTGAAGATGCTAGGTAGTTTAACATTATGTGGGGTGAGAATGCATGAAGATCTTAGTTTAAGGTGGTAGATCTCAGTCCATTTTGTAGTTTATCATCATGAATGATGCTTGCTGGGTAGTTTTACATCCTTCAGTATGCAAAAATCATGTAGTTTGATGTCATGCGGTGAGGATGGAACTATTTAAGGTCATGAGTGACCATATATAGATTAATTTCATGTGTGATGACATGAATTTTAATGTCATGCAGTACAAGTGTTGAGTAGTTTTATGTCATTCAGCTCAGATTGATCACACATTTTAACATAATGTGGTAAATATTTCATAGTTTATGGTGATGTAAGATCAGTTCATATAGGAAAATTATTTTATGAGGAATTTGGAATTGGTGGGAGGAGTTATAAATTCACCATCCATGGTAACTAGGGAGTATGTGCCATTGGGCTAAACCCTATGAATGATGTAAGGTCCTTCCAATTTGGGTTCCAATTTGGGTGGTTTTCTACCTGGTTTCATTGGCATTCTCAGGTCCAACACCATGTCACCTTTTAAGAAAGAGCAGAGGAGATCATTCTGGTTAAATCTCTATCAATCCTTTTTTTATGCCTCTCTGGATTTTGCTGGGAAAAAGGACTGCTCTCTTTGAGTGCTTTCACTTCATCCAGATGGATTTCAGCTACCATATCTAGTGTCTTCTCCTAGTAGGCTATTTTACATAATGAAAAAACTAAATCTCCATGGTCATGACAGCCTCTGTTCCGTACACTTGGGATATAGGGTCACCTGTGTGGAATTGAAATTTGTTGTCTGATAGGCCCAGAGAGAATTGGGGAGTTTGTCCGGAAAACTCTTCCCATTATGACTATCCATCTTCTGTAGAATGTTAGATAGATTTTTATTCAATGCGTCGATTTTCCAATTTTCTTGTTCATGTTAATGGGGGGTATGGTTAGAACGGATGTTGTACTTTGCATACAACTTCTTCAGTTCAACCACATGAATGTTGGTGTCGCTCTCTATGAGGATGGCGTGAGGGATTCCGAATCAGTCTATGATTTTGGATCTGAAAAATTCTATGATAGAATGTGCCTTGACCTCCTAGAGTAGAACTTCTTATTCCCACAGGGAAATGAAATCCAGAGTGGTCATGTGGAACTTGCAACGACAAGATGTTACCGGTGTATATGGTGCCACAACATTGAGTCCCTGAACCTCTATGGGAAAATAGTACATGAAATTGTGGAGAGACTATGGAGGCCAATGCTAAAAATTATCAATAAAAATGAACGCATGACACCTCACAGTGATCTCGACGTAACCAAAGATCATGGTCCGCCAAATGTACACCAATATCCAGATCTAGAAAGGTAGTTTCAGCCAGGTCTGATGAGAGACGCAAGAAAAACCTTGAACATTCGGCATAACATGAGTAATCATTTCTCTCTAAATTCAACAGAGGATAATCCCATCGAATCCTTATTTTTAGTGGATCTTCTCAAGCCTGGGAACACTTTAGAGGGTGAAATACAATGTGCACTGTCAGATTCACACATTCTCGACTCGATCTTCTAAAATATTACTATTTTGGAGATACTCGATAAAGGTGGTACTCTTGTCAAGATTCACCTCAAGCACTACGAAAGAGGGACCTAAGATCCCTAACGTTGAGGCTATAGTGGTAATGTGTCTTACCTGCGGACTATCGTCGTCGTCTAGAGTAACAAGTTCAATGACTCTCTGATGAGCACTATGGATAATCAACTCCTCTTGATCAGGCTCTACAAGAGTGGTGGAAAATCTAGGCAAGGCATCCTCTAGAACATTTGGGGACCGAGGGACATGATATTCATCTTGCTGAGATGGGAACTAGGCCTTCAACTAGAGAGTACATTCCAACAGTGGTACGAGCTCCGATTTACTAATGACATAGTCACCATTGTTCTATTTTATTACTACTTCAGAGATTCATTTCACATTTAAGATTGGAACATCAAATTCCAGGGCTCACTCGAGACCACTAATGAGATATTGGCACTCCACATCATTGCTGGTACCACCTTATGACAACAGCAATGAATATCGAAGAACGATTTGTGCTAGAATAGTAAAGAAGTTACCCTAGCCCACTCTATTGTGTATGGGGTAATTGATTCTTCTTCCACTATGGATTTTGGAAGAACCATAAAATTGAAATTTTAAAACATGGATTGACATGGGCTACATAAGTGATTACCTCATCGAGGGAAATATGATCCAGAGACTGGTCTATAGGGGTTAGAAGGGAGGAAAGGGAGTCTTCTAATGCTTATCCCATAAGGTAATTCTAGGGGACAAATATGGTGTCAAACAACTGGAGAATCACTACTCACCGAGCTATATGACATGTCCAATGGAGCGATTCATAATGTACTTCAACGGATCCACTAGAGAAAATAGTTGTATCTCATGATGTTGTACGTAGTGTAACAATTTATGCACTAATAATACTAGTATAAGGTAGCTTTTATCTATAGAGGGATATCTTGTCTTTGAATCACGGAGCATGCTTTTGAGATAATATAAAATGTTTTATATTCCATCATGGTTCATTAGAGTGAGAAGGGTGCCGATAGATCATTCTAGGGAGGTGACTTAAAGGACCAAGGGATTTCTAGAAAAGGGTGGCATCCCGACCGAAGGCTATACATGGTACATTTTTATTTCCATGAATGCAGTCTGACACTCCTCATCCCAATAATAGTCAAAACCCTTCTTCCAGAGTTGGAAAGATGTATTACACTTTCCAGCCATATTTCAGATGAATTGGTACATATAGTCTATGTTTCATTGAATGCCTCAACGCACCCAAATTTTTCTTAGAAGGAAAATCTGACTGATGGACTTGATCTTATCTGAATCGACCATGTTGCCTCTGTATCTGACAACAATGCCCATAAACATTCTAGAGGTGACCTCGAAGGTGCACTTCAAGGGGTTTATCCTCAAATGGTGGGATATCAGGAAACATAACACTTTCTTGTGATATTTGAGATTGTTTCAGTGCTAGTGATATTTGATCAATAGATCATCCATGTAGCATTCCACTATTTTCCAAATGATTGTCTTAAATATGCGATTCATGGAACAATGATATGAAATACCTGCTTTCTTTAGACTGAAGGGCATTACTTTGTTGCCGAAAGTACCTTATAGTTCCCTAAATTAATAAGAATCTTCATCCTTAGGGGGGGGCATTAAAATTTGATTATACCAAAAATACCCATCTATAATGGAGAGATCCTAGAATCCAATGGTGGTGTTAATCAATAGTTTTGTCATAGGAAGGGGAATAGAATCCTTTAGATAATGGCTGTTGAGATATCGAAAGTCGATGCAGACTCTAATATATCTTTTCTTCTTCCTGATGGGAACAATGTTGGCCAACCATCTGGGATACATTACCTCCTTGATGATGTTGGCTCTGAGGATCTTATCAACAGTAGCATTGATCATGGCACTATGACAAGGGTGCATCTTTCTAAGAGGATATATTAACCTGCAATGATTTTCCGGAAGGTCGAGGTGTTGGAGGATGACCTGAAGATATAGTCCTAGAATCTAATCATAACTCTAGGCCAACACATCATGATGATACTTAACTAATTCCATGTATTTTTGTTTCTCTTCTACAGGCTTAGCTGTACTGATCAATGTGTGTTTCAGATCTGTCTTGTTACCGTGGTTCACCTGTACCAACTCATCGACCATGTTTGAGACACCCTCTTTGAAGGTGGGAGGAGTGTCCTCCAAATCTTCTTCATCATTCAGGGAGTGGGGATCCTAAATTGTAGGTGATTACTCTGAGTCGGCAGTTCCTGAATAGACACTAGCGCCAGCATGAGCGGCAATTGACACTGCATATCTGGACTCATGTGCTACCGAAACCGTAGCGATAAAAGGTGTCAACCTGATCTCATATATTATTCTAGCAAAGGGGCCATGATTAATGATTCAAAAGGAATAGTGGAACATTGGCTTTATCTAGTTTATCCCACCCTAGTCAAATGAAAAACTAGGTCATATTTCCATTTCCATGGGTAAAATATCCCAATAAGATATGAGAGTAGGAGTTTCTCAAATAACCAAAGCTTAATTTTTATAACATTATGACGTTATCTCTGGAAATATATTTGACCTAGGAATATGATTCACCCTCATTATGGAATCTAAAAAGCATTTCCCAAAGACTAGGGTCATGGCCTCTAATGAGTAGAATAGAATAATGTAGGCATCATCCATGTCTACCCATGGGTCGGTTGCAACCGTTTCGGGTTCGAACTCGTTAGCCTGGATCTTCATATCCTTGATATTTTAATAGTTCGCTTCTAGATAGAGGGCTTCACAAGTGTAAAAGGGAGGCTCATAAACTTAGAGTATCCCAACTCAACCATTAAGTAAGTACTTAAGGCATTAGTGATATGATGAGTGGGTCGCTGCATGTAGGTGAAGCTATAGACTACCCATCAATGTGATGTAGGTGGTGTCCTTTGAGACAACCATGAACTAACTGATGGCCACCAGGTCAGTGAACTAGGTCTTCAGGTGAATATTTTCAGCCGGTGTTTGTTCCGTCCTATCATACCCTTGAATTTTTTTGGTTTGAGGGACTCAAATCATCCTTGAATAACCCCATTTTTTGGAGCATCAGATTTGGGATAAGGTTGATCCAAGACCCTATGTCGACAAGACAACGACATTCCTCCATGACATTTTAATGTCCACTGATTCACAACTAGTTGATATTCCCAGGTAAGGTAGAGCCTCCATCTTCTCTAGAGAAACAGATAATTTCCAGACATTCCATGTTTTTTGCTGGCTTAGTAGGGAAAAAATCTGCATATGCTAACTCTACCAAAAACTGGAGGGGACTTCTTAAAGCCTTGACAAAATATTCATGAATATTCTCAAATAGCCAAAGGGAATCAAGGATAGAGAGCCTCACATGAATTATCGAACAATGTTTATGGATATCAAACATTTGTTCTAAGAAAGAACTTTTTCTTACAGGTGTAGTTTTGTGGTCGGAGGTATGATATTCCCTTCTTGATGAACCGAAGGAAAAATAGTGCTGGTAATATCCCACTGTTCACTAGCCTAAACGTGTGGAGGGACTACCATATGTGGGTTAAATGACTGGGATCAGTCTAAAACAAAACATGGCAGATCGTAGCATGACCATGGTTGCTCTGCCTAATCAATAAGCGCAAATGGTGTTGAATGAATATATGGCAAAACTGGATGAGAAGGTTTTGTATGCTGAGATATAAGATGGGCATTTTTTCTAATTTCAGTGGGATGCTCTGCCTGGTGGGATTCACTGATCTTGGAATTCAGATGACTCACAAAAGCCTGTATTCTTCGACACTGACGATGGATGTGGATGTTAGGTGGATTCTTCTAGTGCTCCTCTTCATTGAAGACCGTAATGGTGTTTACCTGGTCCATGGTGTTAACCAAAGAATACCCATGTTTATCATCGAAAGAATCCCCCACCACCGTATGGATTTTGAGGGTAATTTCCATCTCTTGGGGAATAAATTCACCAATACTATGGGTTGACAATAGAATCGGTTGAGGGATTTTTTCCCTTACACCGCTGATGCATCCCCTTGTAAGAAGCAGAAGGCCGTGACTTCAATGCAGAAGTAGTGGTCGTAGGTGAAAAAATAACTTATGAAGGCACGAGATGATCCAGACATGTGTGGATAATACCATGGGTGTGATTGGCTGTCTTAAGGGCCATCCAGTAATCATATTTTTGAGACCCATTGTTAGGAGCCTACTTCTACTCACCTTCACTGTCACTGTCTCTCTAAAGCTATATGAATACACACACCACATGTTCTGAGGCTAGGCCTAACCTTACTATGTCATTGTCAATCGGGTCTTGAATCTAGTCCTTAACCACATATCATTTCATAGGGGTGTGGCTCACGATCCAGTCAGAAGGGTAGTAATTAGGGAGATTAGTGAGGTCTACCTATTTGGGCCTCCTACCTTCCGGCAACCATTGAATTCCCCATTATAAGGAACTTCGGAAATAATCAGGGACCTGAGCCACATTAAATGAGTAGGTCCGGTTACCTCTATTTAGAAGGGGGGCTCTCAGTACCCATCCCTTATGAGGGTATAGAGGAGCCTGTCGAGGTGGTGGATTATGGTTATCTCAGCTAGGTGGTTGCATCACGTTATGTGGGGAACCTTCTGATTCTGAGGCGGGCACTGCAGGGATGATGGATACACTTGAGGTGGTGGTCCCCCATGAGGTTGTGGATGTGGCTCCACAAGTAACAACTCCGACTTCCGGGGGGGGGGCTCAATCTGTGCTACCATGTCAGGATCAACCATAGTAGCTTATCTCACCGGAACCACATGAGGCAATGGGCATGCCTCTCTGGCCTACTACAAGGCTTCCTCTAGACGCTTGGCCTTATTAGAGAAATCTCATAATCCCTTGGGGTAATTTTGAGTGATGGGAGAGGTGACCTGTTCATTTTTCACATTCCCCATACACATTTTTAGCAGATATTCCCGAGTCTATTTTTTATCAAGGGAGTATATGGGGTTTTTCCATGGGGTGACAAAGTCTGTGATGTGATTGTCAGGCCTCTAATTACACAGGAAGAGGACCGAAATACTCATCATATAGGTGGTAGAACTAAATTGGTAAAGAAATTTCCTACAAAGATCTTCCCAACTAGATAATAAGCTAATGGGTAGCTGGTAGTACCAAACAAACACAAACCATTCCAATGCTAGTACGAAACAACGGATTTTGGCATCCTCTTCCTGTGTTGGAGTTCCCAGCATGGTTACACACCTTGAGATGAAGTGGGCAGAAGATAAAGTGGATCACCAATCCTATTAAAGGGGGAAATTTAGGGTTTCCAAAAAAGGCAGTTCTGACATATCATCCACCCATTCCGGATATGGATTTCCATCAGGTGGAATTGACACCTTTTGACTTTCCCAAGACTCAAGGAAGGATATGAGCACATCCATTAGATAATCTGGATTAGAATTATTATCTTGGAGAGTGTCCCTGACAACCAGTTCATTCGATGGTTCTTCAACATGATAAGTTAGCCCAGTGGCCCATGGAGCGGCTGGAAGGACGACCCATGAGACTATTGAGGGAACGACCTGTGGACTGTCTAAGAGAACCTGATCTGGGTTCGGAAGATTATCTCACCACTAAGGTGTATTTAGTGATACATACTACACCCTATTACAATAAGATCCGACTTATACCCTTTCTATATGGATAGGATGGTCAGGGTCACCTGAATGTAACTCACCAGGGGGAATTCTACCTACCCCTACTACCACGATCGAGGATCACCTTATACTAGTTGACAATCCACAAAACATTAATTAAATAGGACATCAACCATCATCTTATTCTATGTGAACTGTTGATGTAACAAGGATTTTTTGGGATCATCCTCTATCTTCCGCACTAGGCCAAGAAGGTCGGTTGGTTTTACACCCCAAGATTCTCCGTTCCTTTAATGGGGTTCCTACTGAGGGATAATCACACTGTAGGTATGGGAAAACCCTGAAAATTTAATTATAGGTGAGGAATCCTTCCCAATATATCTAATAGGTGTGGAACTCCCTTCATGGGTGAGTTCTCTTCAGGGAGAGCTAGCAAGTTCTCTCCCTCTGATAGGTATGCCTTGTTAACCTCGAATGTACCTAGAGACATATCCTCAATATTTCTTGGAATGTAAGAATAATTCCAGATAGAACAGAAATGAATGGAAGCATACTACCCCCAACCACAGACCGCAATGTAGGGGGATGGCTCCCTGATAATCCTACAGATACCTTTAAAACACTGAACACATCAACGCTTGAGGGTCCTGCAGGAACCTGGGACACCCTAATAGGGGAGTGGTGATCCAAGGTGTCAAATTTTGGTTTTATGAAAAGGCTCTTATTCCCACAATGGTAGGAACTCGTTAAACCAGTAAGACTGATGGTAACATAAATTAAAAAATCACATGCATAAAGACCAAACAGTACTTTAACTTGGTTCACCACTAAGGTCTATGTCCAAGGGGCATATCCATCTAGGTTTCCAGTCATAACTAATTATACTAAACTTTACTATATATGGATTACAAGGTTCAGTTATAATCACTATGTCCGAGACACACTACCATTACAAAAGTTCTGGGATAGCTCACTGTTTACCTCAGATCACTTATCTTGACTTCTCAAGGATCAATGCCCTAGGTAAAGTCACACGCAGTTTATGGATGTTAAGGTCCCTTCAATAAATTTTCATTTATGTCTTTCTCCTTGTTCAGAATGATACACTTCATGCATCAATGTCCTGGATTGATGCACCTAAAAGCTCTAAACCACTGAACATAATATTCATAACATGTAAATAGCCTACACTGACAATTGCACGAAACCCCTACCCTTTGTATGAAATAGCATACTTATATGCGAAATATTTTTTTCCATGAAGAAGATATTTTGCGCAACTAAAAACATTATGGGAATCATTAGCTTTTCCATGCAACTTTAACTATTCACCATAACATTGGTTTTTGCTCGCAACATTTAATTTTTGGTGCAACTCCAATTTCATGAAACTTTTTTGCACATTAGAAATAAAATAATCTCTATGTCATCAGCTATCATAAATGAAGATTCCAACTCTTCTTTATAAGCTTCATTGACTCCTGTGTTCAAAATCCACCATGTCAAGAAAAACCGCTCTTTCTATGCGCAATGTGTTTCGAGCAGGAACTATTTTCCACGCACAACTCCAGATTTTTTTGCACAGCTCGTAACTTTTCCATTTTTCAATATTTAGATCCCAAAACATGCCTTTCACATGAATTTAAAAAACACCTAAACTATTTATCTCAACTTCTTTTTCAAAACACACATTTATCCATTTTCCGATTTTTAGGCCCAAAACATTGGCAAACACTAGGAAATGACGCCACCTTCAATATTGTTGTCCGCTCAAACTGTATGATCCATTTTCTATAAAACATTCAGAACATCTAATTACGATTTTCAATAAAGAAAATCCAAACTCTATTTATTTTTTTAGAACGGTTGGGGTTTCAACAGGTCTTATGGAAACCAAGTGACTTAGGACGCTGGCCCACAGGCAGCGTAACCAAGGCGACCATACGACATTACTAGACAATATTGACATAGTGTGCCTAACTCTTGGGATAATTTTCTCTCTGATAATGGAAAGAAAACTATGTTTCCTAGATGGTTTGTCCAAAACATGAGACATCCTCCTTGGTAAGCGATTTTGGAACAATGTAGTTTGTAGTTGCAATCAGCTAGAGCATCTTAAAGAAATGTGATGCTGCAAGGATGTCCCACAAGGTCCTCATCTCAGACTCAAGGCCCAGCCCTGGGTTTCCCCATTGATCAAATAAGGGTGGATGGGGGACCGATTGCGGCACTAAAATAGACGGCTGAGATGGTATACTGGTAGTTGAAGAATACGACGAAGGAGATGACAAGCCACCACGTCATGAGTTGTCTTCTGAAGAATGCAATTACTGAGCCACAAAATCCCATAGCATGAACTGGAAACCAGAGTATCTAGAAATGTGGATGTGGTTACTAATGGTGGGTCAGGCTACTGTTCATATTCAATTAGTTCACATAATATCCCATTGTGATCTCTGGTTGAGATAGAAAATGACCATATAGATGATATGGAGGATTTCATGATCATTCCCTAGAAAGAGGACAAATCATCATCCTACTGGAAGTATCATTGGAGGGAGGAGAGAAGAAGTTGGAACTCACATTTTGGATGTATGAGGCTTATGTACCTTGTTCATGCACTGCCCCTTGACATATATGATCATGGTGAGGTCTCCATTATCGAATCACATCCCACCTCGAAATTTGAGAAGCAGATGTGTCTAATCGATGTACGAAACATCTTGGAATTCTTTTTATGTTGGAAGTGACATGCCCTCCTAAACCATGATGGTTTTTTGGGATATGGTAGGTTATTGACTCAATGAGAAACTTCAGCTGAACTGATCACATGGTAGATATGACTTCCTCTTAGGTGAGCTGGTGTGCGAGGAACCCCTAGAAATTTCATAGGGAACACCGGAAGGACATCAATGTCTGCTAGCTGACACAAGGAGGGAATCTCCGTGGAAAGTGATGGAGTGGGTAGGAACTCTTATGGAGCAGGTGGGAGCATGGTAAATACCTCTATGTGTGTTTCCCTTAGTAATGATCATATAAAGGGAGCCTTCGTACTGGTCATACAAAATGGTAAGACCTCCGTGCTAGGTGCTAATGAAGCATGGACAACCTCTACTTCTCTGATTACTGGGATGGGGAGGACATTTTTTGTTTGTTGTATGAACTTGGGGAAGACCTCCACACTAATGGTTGACCTGGTGAGGAGGATCATCACATCGGGGGCCTGAAAAAGGGGAAACAACTCCATACATGGGATTATGTGGGCATGGAAACCCTACATGCCAGATGTCGGTGTGGTGGGGAGGACCTTCACACAAACTGATGGTAGAAAGGGGATGACCTCCAAACCTATCTTGGGAGTATGGAGGACTCGTACTCTCTTTGGTGGTGGCACATGGAGGATATTTTTTCTGGATGTCATCACTGCGGGCCTGCCCGTGATGGACACCATCCGTGTCGGTGACCAGGAGAGTCATCCCCACCTGCCGGTGGGGAAGTTGGGTCCTTAATCTACGCCAAGAATATAAGTTAACCTACTCTGCATGAATGAAAAATTTGGGGGTATGCTTCTGTGATGGCATAGGTCACAATATCCATTTATGAAGACACCCCCTGGTGGGCATCCTTCCAAGCTTGCGCTCGACATTTGGGTTGTGTTAACTAGACTGGGGTTGGTGGTGTAGGTACATAAATAATCTTCTCCTCAGCCTATGGGAACGGGTGGTGGCACTGAAGCAGCCTAGTGGGATCCCTCCTTGGTGGCCCTTAGTAAGGGAATATAGCTGGGTTGGCCCACACATCCCTAACCTCTTTATAATAGGGGAGGGAGTCATCAAAGCACTGCGGGTAACGAATCTGGAGACCATTATTGGTTAGAGTGGCGAGCAGTGTCTCCCTGCACGACCCTTGGGGGAGGTAGTAACAAAGAGTCACATAATCCTCTATGTCCTATCGAGCCATATTCTAGGTTGGGATAATCCTCTCCTTCTCATATTGTCAAATGAAGTCATTAATAACCCTCCCTCGAATGAGTTCATATGGGGGGATGGGGTGTTGGCACTTCAAAAAAATGGATGTGGGGACCATCAAAGAAGAAGAATGATCTCTCCGGACATCCACATTGATCATTACCCTTCCCCTACATCGGTGGGTGGGGGTGATTGGATTCCTATTATGAAAACTTTGGTGATGAAATCTAGGGAGATCAATCCATTATTGATGAATGTTGGAAATCGACGTACATGGCCCCACTGCCATTCCGTCTTCCAGGGATGGAATGAAGGATCCATGCTAGCAATGTTGCAGACAGTGTTTTCTAACATTTACTGCCACAATATCGGGTTAGTTTAATGCCAAACCTACTTTATGCTTAGTGAGACCTAGAGTCGGATGGCTGGATCCGGGGACACGCTTATCAACTGATGTCTCAAACACAACTAATTTCCACATTGAGGAGAAGAATTTCTTTTTGGGTTCACCATTTCTATTTTTGATGATTTCATTGGGGTGCAAATCTATCTGTTGAGGACATGCTGATTGTCTCCACGCATTCTTGCCTTCCCAAGGAGGGTGGAATTCTTCACATATTCAGGGACTTTTTCCCTTTGATCAGAACATGATGAGGGGATGTAAATGTCTCCTTATGTTAATTCCCCCTCAAAACTCATCACCTTGTCTGGGTCTCCCTTATAGATTGTGACATTATTCATGAATCTCTTCCCAGTGCCATATCATTGTGGACACTGGTTAATTACTCTGCATTGGTCAGGGCATTCAAATGGATCATGTTAGGGAAGAAACCTTCATTTAGGGGAGTAGTCACATTTGACATCACTGGAATGTTTGCATGTTGGAACACTGATGTGTATGGGTTTTTCCCGTTATGATAGGACTTTTCGAGGTCACGTATTCCCAAGGAATCCCACGTCGAGTTTGGGGAATTATAAGCCACATGAAAGTCTCTATGGTTTTCTACAACTTCTCATGTATAGCATAGGGTATGACACGAGTTTGATGTCTAGTGGGGATGGCTTGGACTGTCAGAACACCGATTGGAGTGGATCATATTGGTTAAACCCTATGAGAAAATACTTAATTATTACTAGATAGGCATATGGAAATGTCCAATAATGATGGATCTGAGGATGCATGGGTCCCTATATAGGGGACGCCGAGGTTTCCCATTGGCTAGGATTAAGCCTTAAACCAGTTTCCAATGTAACATGTTTCGAGATACTAGGATCAAAACCCATGTTGTTCTATGGGGTGATGAATTGGGGTGTACACAGAGGACAATAACCTGATGAAATGATGGGGCTTACACGTGGTTTGCATCCCGTTGCAAGAGAATCCCTCATGGTTGTATGGTTATGGATTGTGTGGGTATTATGTGTTGTTAGAACCCAGGTGACGCAAGGAGAAGTGATGGGATGAATGGAATGATCTCACCAGGATGTGGAGGCCCAAGTAAAACTAGAATAGATGATGAATTATTGGGTGAAGTGGATTGAGAATGAGATGGAACTGACATGAAGACGATAGAGATGTTGGGATTGAACTTTATAGAAGCTTCCTACATATCCATATGGTGGAGAATCAATGTCTTTATAGTTTAGTGGGGATATGGGAAACCTAAAGAGGATTCATGTGAGGGTGGTTGCATGAATGGGACCTGAAGGAAGTGGAACCTCCGGGATAGGAAATGACATTCCCAAAACATAGAGTCTCAAGGGAGAGAGTAGGATGAGACATGGGTGAATGGATTTAACCTCAAGGTGGATTCCTAAATGTCAATATGGCCCGAGAAAAATTTCTATATATTTTAGGATAGGGGATGGAATTGGGGTGTTCCCCGAGGGAAATCACCCAATGACATGCTGGGGTATACACTGGGTAACCAGCTCATCAGTCGGTATGAAGCCATTAGGAAATACCTAAGATGTGGGTCCCAACTAAGGGGACTACAAAACCTTACCTTTTGTTGGGGAATATAATGTATTATAGCTGGTTGGGTGCTACAACGGCTTACCGTTTGTTGGGGACTACAATTTCATATCATTGGTTGGGGACAAAATTGGATTACTGTTGGTTAGGGACTCCAACAGCTTACCGTTGGTTGGGGACTACAACGAATTACCATTCATTGGGGTTGAACCTCAATGAGACTTCCAACGTACCCTGCCAAGGAAACATGGATCAAAACCCACATAGTTCATAGTTAGTAATAGGATCTAGGTGTCCATGGATGTCAACGACCCATAGATGATGATAGGCATTGTGCATGGTTAGCACCTTGAGAATTGGACTAACGATACTAGGACAGACAAAGGAAGCGGGTCCCAATGTAGGGGAAACCAAATTTTACTAATGTTTTGTGTTGAACCTCTTGATGACTTCTTACGTACCACTATTAGAAGATAAGGGAAAAACCTTGGTAATTTTTATACCTATTTTTTATCGTCATTCAAGATAATATGGGCATATAGATTAACATCATGAGGGATTAGGGTGAACCGATGTGCAGTGGTCGGGACAGATGAGTGCAAGGTTTGAACCGTATAGAGGCTACCTACGTACATTAATTGGGATGTGCAAGAATCAAAATCCACATAGTTAGGAATATAGGATACATTTTAACGTCGTGCGGAATAAAAGTGAACTTATGGGAAGGGGTTATGACATGTTGGAGTTGGGCCTGAACACTGGGAAGGTTTCCTACGTACAATTTTTGGAAAAGGCATGGATCAAATCACACATAGTTTATAAGAATACAGTTTAACTTTGTGTGGGTTGGAAAGGGGGAATACAGTTTAATGTCATCCGGGATGAGGGTGAAACAATGTGGAGTGGTCGGGAAAAATATGTTATGGGCTTGAACGACAAGGAAGCTTCCTAAGAACCATTCATAGAAAGGTCAAGGATAATAAGTACACATAGTTTGAAATGAGGGCTTGGGGATTACTCACTAAGGAATCCTAGGAAAGATAACATGTTCAATGCTTACTCTATTCCCATGTTATTTATGCTTACTGTGAGAATCAAGAGGCAACATGGACCCTAGTATAACATCGTGAATGGTGTGTACACAAGGATTGATGATGGGCATTGCGTGTGATTGGTGGCCCAAAGAAGAAACATGATCTTATGCTTGTTCATCCACCCAGGGAGATACAGATTGGGACTTACTATAGGGTGGAGGCCTGATGGAAACCAAGCCTAGATGGAGAGGGTTAGGGTAATGAAGGTCCACATGCCCCTATCTCTTCTATTATTTTCACACATAATAAGAGAGGAGGATCAAGGACGCTACATCCTGTAAGAATGGCTAGGGGCTTATACCATGACAATTTTTTACCCTCAGACATATGCCACTCCAGAAAGGAGGATCTCATTCCATGTAGGGAAGATCTCACTCCCATGGAGATGAGCGAGAATGGAGAATGTTCATGATGGGGAACCCTGTATATGTCGTATGGGGCGAGGCTATAGTTTAACATCATGTGATAAGGAATACAATTCTAGGTATTATAACATCATGTAGATCGAATGATGAGGATTCACTCCCAGCCACAAGGAAATACATAACAGGTGTGCTTATACCCTTGGTGGAGTTAAGGAACCGGTAATGACATGGTGAGGTTGTATTATGAATAGTTCTATTGAGGGGATCATGTTAGCATGGATATGCGAAGAAGAAATTTCCATTAGTGTTACTATGAAAAGAAGCATGAGGATAATAAAACAAAGGGTGAAGCACCAACCAAGGGACCTTTAAATCACTTCGCACAAACCTATATGGTCGTACGAGATAAGGTTTTGCAAAGAAATAAGGTTCATATGAAGGTATATTGCAAAGATATGGGGATCCACAGAGTGGAAGGATTCCATGAAGGTGTATAATTCATGAACAAGGGTGACCTAGCCTAGGCATTGATTATAGATGCATATAAAAGGTGATTCATTAAGTTCAAAGGAGTTTTTGGAGTCCGACATCATGGAGAATGGGTGACATGAAATGCATAGAACTACGAAAAAATTTACTTTCCGAAGCACAATTATCATTCCATATCATATTGTTCACATGTGATGGGAAGGTACTTCACAAAACATGAGTGATTTCTAATAACCAGAGTCCCCTTAGGGGTCTACTTCCTTTGTGATGGCCCATGGGCTCTGCGCGGGGCATCCCGGCATGATAAGGATTTGGTTTTGAGCTAAGGTAAAGGTACATCGTAATAGTCATGTACCTTAAAGAGATCATTTTACACAATATCATGTAGAGTAGAAGGTGATTCAAAATTTAAGAGATGATAAGGTGAAGGGTAGGGTTATATGTATTTTGGTTCTGAGGGAATCCTGGTATTTATATGCATGGGGCATTGCGGAACTCTGATAGTGCGTTGTGAAGCCACATGGTTCTCCACAAGCAGCCACACAATGCATCAAGATTTCTGTAACTGTAGAGTTGATTTTCATCCCCTAATTGACAGAGATCCCTATGGAATTTCCTCTACAGCACTCATAGAGGCTTCCATCATGTTTCAAGGGATCATAGAGGTGATCTGATTCCCTCCGCAACATGGAGTTTGTTTTCAATTGTATCATAACTGTGGATCATCCTACCTATTTTACTCTTTGGTGACCGAATAGGGGGCTTCAACTTCGCACCATCCTCCTTTCTAAGGGGGATCTATGAAGGACCTTTGGAAGGTATCCCCTTTGTAATTGGTTTCCTCATTGTGTATTTTTACTTGACACATATTTCGGCTCAAACAAATAATTTTAAAATTTTTTTTAATTTTTTTATATTATTCAATATAAATAGTAAATGTTTCAAACATATTTTCTAAATCAAGAGTTATATTAAAAAGTTGAAAAACTACATTCCGAGAAATAAATTTAATTATCTGTAAAATTGATATTCATGTCCCACCCTGCCAATTGTATTTGATGAATCTCAAAAAATATGTTCGAATATATAATATACAAATTTAATTATGATAAATAACTAATATTTTCTAATTAATATAGAAAAAAAGAGTTATAAAATTATATATTAAATAATTTTGTTAATAGTATTCATTTCTTCCCATTTAATTGTTATTCTATAATAATATTTCATTACTCATTTAATGTTATAGTTATGTGAATTGTAATCTATCAAAGAGATAAAATTTAAAAAGATACCTATGATAAAATCAAGGGGTGTTAGATTTAATGTCATGGGTTATGATATGATAAATGTTTTATGATCATTTGAAACACATGAATATGGTATTTATTATGAAATGGGGGAAACCTATAACACCCTCCAATGAATTGATTAATGATTAATGTTATATTATCCACAATGGGTACATTGGAGGTTATTATAATCCTTATTGGGGGTAAATTGGTTCAAAGACTAAGACCTAATATAATACAAGGATGGTTATACAAATCCTATCATGTTATGAACATCTTAGTGGGTATCCATGGAAAATATATTTTTAAGATATGTGTATATAACAAATCTATGTTGTATATCAGTATAATGAACTCATGGCTCATATTATTTGATTTCATTATGATTTATGTCTACTAAACATCCAATCATTATACCATAACTCTAGATTATGTTCATTGATATGTAGGGTATGGTTTCAAAATGTTGTGTTAATTTTCTCATATTCTTATGTTCATGTTATTCTTTTTTATCTCCCTTGTATACCTTTATAGTGAATCTGAGATCACCATTTCTTTTATTTCCTTTCTTAATCTTATAAATAAATTTATTTTTTATGATATTTCTAAGAGGGGTTCTAGTTAGGAATACTATAGTGGGAGATGATGAGTTTTTACCTATGTACTAGATTTTTGTGATTCCATTTTTCCAATGACAGAAAAATATTATGATCCTCCCCGTATTTTTTTATAATTTAATGAATATTCCAAAAAACTGATGTAATATCAATTGGTGAAAATAATGGATCAATGTAGTTTGTATCAATAGATACATTTAGTTAATATTTGGAAACTATGATGATAAAACCTTTTTGATTTCCCTAAGGACAAGTCTAAGGATAAGTCTATTGATAAGTCAATGTATAAGGAAAATTTTGAGTATTTTTTAAGGATATAGAAATTTTCTTCTATGAAATTACATATCTATATGGGCAATATAAGTGGGTGTTGTTTTGGAACATAGGTACCTAGGTGAAATGAAATTTGAAAGGGCACATTGAGCTACACTCAACCTTCACATGGAGAAAAAAATGGGTCTATCTTCCCACCAATTTTGAAAGTCCAACGTTATACGTTTTAAATATTTAGAAACACATTATGAACAATCATGAATGATTTTAATATATAAACACTATTAAAAACCTATTATTAACTGAATGATTCATGGATTAAGTATGGTTTCATTATATTCACATCTTATAAGTGACTTTACATGATTATAAGGTTCAAAAAATTGATTATTATTTTAAACACTATGAATTTGGGCTTTAATAAATTGTTTGAACATGAAGGAAACATTGTATTACTTAGTGAAATAGGCAATGATATAATTTTTCTCCTAAAAATACAAACATTAAGGGAGATGGAATTTACAATATCATTTATATTATCATATATCTATCTAAAGATATGAATCATGATTTACATCCAAATGAACAAAGGAGGGAACAAAATTATGTTGGGTACTTCATGAGAAAAGACCCACCTTCTTTAGATAGGCATTCCAATATACTAGGTTTTGAAAAATGGATCAACACCATTTAAAATATATTTTATATTATCTAGTGATTAGATCATGAGAAAATTATTTTGATTGTCTACCATTTAGAAGGTGAAGTGAATCAATGGTGGAATACAATCAATATTATGATAGAACATGATTAAATTAACTCCAAGGATTGGGATGAGTATGTGAAATTAATTTTTAATTAGTAAATTATTAGGATTCATTGTCTGAATATTGGGAAGGTTTATTCTGTGATTAAAAAAAATGATAGAAAATATTTTGGTTCCTATACGGAATTATTTAAAAGACATATGTTTAATTCTTCTTATAATATCATGTAAACTGGATGTAATGTTGATTTATTCTTCATTGTCCTTAAAAAAGTTATTCAAATTGAGTTATCCAATAGAGATTTCAGTAGATATGAATAGATTTCTTGCTGTGATATCGAGGAGGAAATGTAGGTTGGAGTTATATATCAATATCATGGTTTATTAGACAGATAAAATGGCAATTAATGGAAAATATAATAACCATGTAGAGAATAATATGATCTTTCTATTATTTATAATGAGATTTAAGGATCATAACAGATATTAGCATAAGGGGATAAAAATTGAATGAACTATGGAAGGGAAGGCTATATATCAAATGAATATATATGTGATGTTATTATGTTAGTTAATGATATAGATAATGGTAAATCTAAAAAATTACCACCCACACTCCACTGATTCAATTTCGTTAATTTTGTGAATTATTCTAACAAGTTCCCAAATTCAAGGGTTAATGATGATGATCATAACTAAACACCTATTAATCAAATGAATAGGGGGAAACTCATAAGATCACTATTTCTAATGAGGGGTACAAAAATATTGTGGGGAAAGGTACACATACCATCCAATCTAGAACTAGTAATTGGCATTTGATTCTGGATCTACCCATTCCATTATATATTAAGATATTAAAAGGGTATCAAGATGCTACCCAATTATTTATATAGAAAATTACATTTGAAAACACCAAATGGTATGATGATTGCAACTGAAATCATTATTCATATCTGGCTGATGTTGGTGGGAATGTGATTCCTATAAATAATTTCATTATTTATTTTTTTTGTATTTCATTTTATCGTGGGAATGGATTGTGTTTCTTTAAATTAATCCCACATTAAGTATTAAGGATGGGAAGATACATTTTATATTCCAAACCATATTATGTTCATCTATCAGTGTGCCGATGACAATGAAACTTGGATGGAGATCACAACCAATTTATGATTCTTAATTATCAATTAGAATGTGGGTTTATCTCAAATGGTTTTGATGTAACATGAAATCAAATATATTTCTATTTTTATGAATTTTATGTTGTTTTTATAAAATTTATTTCCTTCCTTCCATGAAAATGTGATGTTTATTTCTCAATAGAATACATTACTGGTTCTTTAACAATTTTAAATACACTTATAGGATAAACCAGATAGAGTTATAAAAAATGAAGAAGATACACTGGAAAAACCATGATATGGAACTCATTTGGACATGTGTGTCACCTTGGGGTGAACCTAATGATTTTTTAAAGTAAAATTAATAAATTCAAATCAGTATTAATTATTTAAAGATGATCAATTTCTCTATTAAAATATATTATCATATTCCCCGCATTGATGACATGATTTATCAATTGTGTGGATCTCAAAACTATTCCAAGATTTACCTCCAGTCTGGATATCATTAATTGAGGGTAAAAAAATAGGATATACCAAAGAAAAAATTCTGTATATGTTATGGACACAATTAAAATATAGTTATTCCACATGGTAATACTAATTAACCTCTATATCATAGTGGATTTATTAAATATGGTCTATAGATATTACCATGATCAAATTGTGGTATTCGTTTGAGACAATATTCAAATTTATTAAAATATAAATGATTAACATGCTTTCATGTGACAGTTTCACAAAATATGATAAAGAAGGATAAGCAATATGTAAAATTCTAAAAGACATAATTTTGGACGAAACATGTTTCATTTTTGGTTATATAATCTCAAGAGAGGGTATACAATAAATCTATCAATGATAGATGATATAGAATATTGGCCCTAACCAACCATGATAACTGATATTCATATATTCAATGGATTCTGAAGATATTTTTGGCATTTTTTATAGTAATTATCATGGCTATCTAATCATCTATCCTTGTTAACATGGCATGGAGCTATGATCCTCTCATCAAATTAATTAGAGGATAATTTCAAGGAAGTAAAAAGATTCTTATTTAGGGAACATGTTATTACATTCAACAATAGTGAATAATGATTTAAAATATATAATAATTCATTAAAAATGGATAGGGATGTTTCATTTAGGAAGAAATACATAATTATATTTAATGACTATAAAAAATGAAGGTTAATGAAAAAATAACCCATGTAATGATTTGGAATTACTTGTGGTAATTTTTTGATTATTTATATTGAAAGAATTATCTTTATTGAGAATATGTGTGTATATATACATGCACTGATAATAAAATATTTAACTATATATTCAGATAGAATGAGTCTAATAGGTTCTAAAGAAGATAGTTTGAGCTGATTAAATATTATGACTTCTCAATAAATTACCATGATAAGAACTTAAATAAGGTTGCAGATGATTTTAGTAGAAAGTATCATGCTAGTTAATTTATAAGAAGGATTTACAAAGACACATTATTTCTATATTATTAATTTATTTATTATAAAATCGCAAATCAATTGGAATTTTATTATAAAACTTTTTTTAATATTCAACTATTGAGCTTTGTGAATATTAAAAAGGAGTTGATGGAAGATGTAGAGTTGGAAAAGAAGTATAGGAATATTTTTTTAGTTTAAACATGATCATGATGAAATGATAATGTTTAGGAACCAGGTATGAATTCCAAACAGACCATATTATATGAGAGATATATTTGAGGAATCTCATAGTTATTCATTCTATTTTTATCTGGTGAGTATAAAGATTTATATAGAATTGAATGATTATTTATAGTGGGATGGTATGAAGATAGATATATTATAGTTTTTTTCAATGTTCTTGGTATGTTATAATGTTAATGATGAAATACAAAAGTATAAGGGGGTGTTAAATGAATTACCTATCCTAGAATGGAATTATAAAACACCACCATGAATTTTGTCATTGGAATCCCCTAAATTCATACAGGGAATAATGTTTTATGGGTTCTAGTTGATCAGCTTTCTAATTCCACACACTTCATTAAAATTGAACATGACTTCCATCTAGATAATTATTTCAGGATATAAATTATGTAAGTTGTAAGTATTTGTGGAGTACAACATTCTATTGTGTCTGATCACAATCAATGTTTTACCCCAATGTGGTAGCAATATCTTAAAGAATAACATGATGCATCTTTGAGATTCACAACTCTTTATCATCCCCAAATAGATGGTCAGTCTGATAGAACAATTCAAATTCAATTTGATATGATGTGACTGTATCCTTTGGAATTAAATGGTGGTTGGTATCCTTCATCTAGATAATTATTCAAACAATAATATATTTCACTGAA
Organism: Viscum album; assembly: GCA_963277665.1. Taxonomy (NCBI): domain Eukaryota; kingdom Viridiplantae; phylum Streptophyta; class Magnoliopsida; order Santalales; family Viscaceae; genus Viscum; species Viscum album. The sequence continues at coordinate 967,278,591 of OY728136.1, forward strand.
GTATTACTAATTTTGGTTATGAATCCATCAATGTAATGATATCTGGGGCTCCATCCTAATGGAATGAATTTCGGAGAAATTAATATATGGGATCATGATATAGAAGATGGAATTAAAGAGACATTGAGATCCATTTTACAAAACATCATGGTAGCTAAGAGTTTTTATTAATGTTATGTGGTTAATTTCCTATGAAATTTATACTTTCTAGTTGGTGACACTGTGTTTTATTAATTTTTCATGGGATAAGGTTGGATGATTTTGATTGAAAGGGAAATGGTGCCCTTGATATATCAGTCCTTTTGAAATTCGTTGTAATATTTTGATAAAAACATAGATTGAAATTTTCCCAAACCCCTTCCATGAACATGATGTGTTCAATGTATCTCTCTTGAATAATTTCATAACTAAACCTTTACATGTACTGAACTCATAGGTCATACTAATAATGATATATTTTTTTATGTGGAACAACGTGTGGAGATAATAGTTTATAGAGATAAAGTTAATTGACACAATACCACTTAGACAGTCAATGTTTTATGGGGAAACCACTAATTTTATGAATTCAAATGGGAACATTAGGATATGATGAGTCATAAATATACTTATATTTTTGTATTATAGTGATGAATTTCAAGAGGGAAATTTAGTCTAAGGGTGGTAGAATGTATCAACCTATGTTTTATTAAATTTTTATTTTTAGGATAAATTATATTTCATTAATAGTTTTGGTTATGGACCACACTATGTTAAATAGTTTCTATGGAGAACACTATATTATCATGTCATACACAAGACACTATGTTTCTGTAAAACAATGATGCAATGTTAATATACTTTTTTAAACGTTACAATTATTACTTATCCAGTAAAGTTCAAGATGTGAATAGTCAAAAGTACTTATTTTAAAAAATATTATAGTGGGTTTATTTGATAGTAACTTATTTATTAAAATATATATAATTTTTATTAATGTAATTATATGTTTTGAAGATACTATTTTCTAAAAAAAAACTTTTACTTATTTTTTTAACATAAAAAATTTTATTTATTAATATTTTTAGGAAATTATTTCAATTAGATAAACATAATTTTTTAAATAAAAATTTCAAAATTATCTTAGAGAAAATATTCGTTATTTTTTCTATAAAGTTTAATTTTTTGATTAATATTGAAAAATATTTAATTATAATTGTAATCTTAATTTTGATAAAATTTATTTATAATGCTAAATTATCTTTTAACTATGCATTTCGTTTACCTTATATATCTTATCAGTCCATTAATAACATTTATTTCCTTCGAAACAATTTTGTATTAAATTTAGATACAAATAAAGTCTAAGCATTTGATTTCATTATAAAAACCCTGGGTTTTCGTTACTTCTACGGTATTTACATTAAATTAAAATTTTCAAATTTTTCAATGAATTTAGATAAAATGATTTAATGCAGAAAATTATAATAATTTATATTATCCAATACTATAATATTAATTTATGGATGATATCAATGTTAAAATAATTAAAATATATTAACCATGTTTAATGTAAAAATAGGTGTCCCGGGTGGGTTAAGCTGAAAATAAAATTTACAAAAATAACAGAATGATTTATTAACAACAATTTTAAATATATATATATAAATTTTATAACCTTGTATTGATAATTATTTACTAATAGAGTATTTTGATATGATAAATTCTGGGATTAATTATTTCTTTCAAAAACATTACTATTGTTCCATTCACATCACATTAAAAATGGCTACCAATTATCCTCTCTTTTTCACACCATCAAACCATTTTTATGTTTCCAAGACCTTCTTTATCACATCCCAAATTTTCACATGTAATCTAAAATGACTTATTTAATTTAAATAAATGTAACAAATTAAGGCATTTGGTGCAAACACTATGTGGATTCGTGAAGAATATGTAACATTCATCAATGATAGTTTTTTGTTTATTTCCACATATATATACTTCAAATAATATTATATCATGATGAAATAATTCAATAAATATATTTAATATATTCATATGTTCTTAGGGTACGGTAATGACCTAAAACCATATTCACTTCCATCAAATGGGTTTTAAAATCATCAATCTTATGCATGATTGACGACCACCTTGTGAACCGAAGTCTTTCATATTGACATTATCACCACTTAGAGTTTAAAATTATAATGTATTTATTAATTATATGAAATATTTTGGGTAATATTATTCTTTGGGAAATATTTTATCACATATTCCTTCTTGCATTACATTTTGTGTGAATATGATAAAGTCCCTCATGTGTAGTGCGGGATACCAACACACGATATGATGTGAATCATTCAAAGTTCATATAGAAGGAAAAAATTATGGGTTTAGTTAATATATGTTATATATATGAATTCAAATTGACCATGTAAGGATAAAATATCATTTATCTTTATTTATTTCAATTATTGTTGAAATTGGAAATCGTTTTCATGCGTACGTACGCTCTACCGTTTCTGTGAACAAAGTATTTCGTTTTTTAATCTATATCTTTCATATATTACTATAATTAAACATATAATTAATATATATGATATTTATATCATTTTTAATATTATTAAGGTGAAACATCCAGTAGAAATGTAATATGAAAAAAATAAACCATCAAAACAAATACGAAAATCAAATTAGTTATTATATGAAATGTATATTTTAACTAGAATAATTAATTAATATGTAATTAAAGGTCTTATATAAATCATATATGGCATTATATAAAAAAATAATTTCATTTAATATATTTATAATAAAAATATAATTATTATATAAGAGGTTTTAATGTGTATGACAAAATAAATGACTTATGGTAGGACATTTTTTCTCAATTTTGATTTTTTTGAGTAGTGTTTTATGTTAGAAACATATATTATTTCCTGAGTTGTATATAATGAAAATATGAAATCTAATTTAACTACTGTAATTATCTTCATGATATTTTAGGTTTCATTACATTTTACTCCGTTATATGAATTACGATAAATGTAAATAAAGTTGAAATGATTGTATATTATAATCTAATATTTTATTTGGATTGGGTTTTATTAGGTTTGTAATCATAATATATTACTATCAATATCTGATGAATCTCATGAATTTTCTTCACCTCAGTTTATTCAGGATATTTAGAAGTAAGTTTACTGGTTTTCACTCTTTCAACTTAAAATAGTTGAGAAAGTGTATTTAAAGAAAGTTCATTTATTTCTATCGTATGTTGTAATATATGTTTCCTAAAAATGATTTATAGCATGTATTTGTATTATAAAATTCTTTATAACGAAAGTATTATTAAAGATTGAATTTTTTAAAAAATGAATGTAATCTTCACGTTGTTTCCCAAAAAATGCTCATTTGGATATTACTAAATATTTGAAAGTATTTTTTGATTTAATGTGTGAGAAAAAAATAAATATATTTTCTTCATGAAAATTACATACATTGAATACTCATTTATATTATTTCATGGTTATTTTAAAATAAATGTATTATAAAAATTATTGATGTATTAAAAATCATTTTTCAATATAGAATGGATATTTTCTAAAGAAAATATTTAAATGATTGATCAAAATAATTTGCATATATGATTACATATGTTGATGTTACATTTTCCTTACTAGGGATGTGATCCAAAGGTTACCATTATAATTTTTAAATATTTGGTTAATTTTGTTGATCGAATTATTTATAAGATTCCCATTTATATTCTATGGTTTATTCCATAAGAAAATTATTAAAAAACCTATTTCATTTCCATGGGTTTTTTATGATGTAATGATTATGAAAACTATCTCTTATAACACTTTATCATAATATTAAATGTCTTTGAATCCCATTTCATTGAACGGGTTATGATATGATGATTTTTGAATGATTATATCTAAAAAATGTTTTAATTGTTATATGGGTGGGAACAATATTTATCTCTAATAAATTGGGAAATGATTGATGTTATATGAGATCAATGGTTACAAATAAAGTAATCTAGAGCTTGAAATAGTTTACATATGAGGTTTTACCAACCCTAATATAGGTACAAGGGTCTTTATCCAAAGCCTAACATTTTTAAATGTGTATTTTGTAATTCTTGAAAAATTATTATTTTTTTCCTTATGTGTATACTAAAAATATATTTCTTATGATTTTATTATACCTTCGTGGATCATGTTCTATGACTTCATTGTCGTTAAATTCATATGAAATTCCAATCATTCTATGATGGACAAATATTATTATCTTTATTATGAAGGGTATGCCTTTTAAACATTTGGATAATGTTTTCATAATAGTTTTTCATGACATTCTTATGTATGTCCATTTTTTACCATTTCTGATAATCTGAGCTCACACCTTTTTCATGCTCCATTTCCCCTATTTATAAAGATATATATAAGGTATGATATGTCTATTAAGGGTGTTACTAATGAAGATAATATTCGCATATGATGTATATTAAATATTTATTAGATTATTTTCATTTTTCAAATGAAAATAAACTATTATGGTCCTTAGGAATTTTTTGTATAATTTAATAATTATTTATATAAAAGAAATTATCTTTATAAATGATAACCATATAACACTATATAAAGCGGGGAAAATTAAAGGACAATATGTAATGTAAAAAAATAAATATAAAAGATGAAAATGAATTAAATATATCATTAAATGATCATAAAACTCCCCTTAAAGTAAATTTAATGACAAAAAATCCTGATTGAAAAGATATTGAAATAAAAATTTCTTACAACTTTGGTTACTTTTGAATCATAATCACCATGAAATAATAACATTACATGATACATTTCATATCCTTAAAATAAAAAGATTCGTGTTATAATAGTATAAGGGGAAATATATACACCTAATAAAAAAATATTGATTCATAACATAACATATGTCCCGATGAAGATTATATGAAAGATTAAACCCTTAACTCGAGATCCTCTTTATTTGAAGTTTATTTATCCTCCACCAAATTGAGAAGTCTCTTTGGTCTTAACACAAAATCAATGAATGTATTTCTAATGAAAAGGTAAAATATCTTGGTATTCATTGAAAAATATAATAACATATAATGGAAGTTATTTGATGAGGTAGAATTTTCAAAAGTTATAATGAACACTAGAGAGGATTTACCATTTTATAAGTTATGGTAAGGTAATAGTTGGAAACATTTTTTATTTTTCATTATATTTTAATATATTCATTTTAAAAATTATAGAAAAATTATATATTTAAATTATAATAACGGGATGGGTTGAAATTATCTCACCTAATAAAATTTGGAATATTATTTTTATGTTTCAACCAATATGGCTTAGTTTGAACACACTGATACTAAATTTGGCAATTACCACAATACCAATGTTTTATACACATTATGGGTCAATAATTTTACCTTGAAATGATTAGTGAGATATAATGGTTGGAAATAAAAATGTCTTGTTTCCAAAGAACATCTCCTAAGAGAGTAAAAAAAACGTGTCCATTAAGGGAACAAGAATCATGGACCATAATGATGGCGTTGATATACTCAACCATAATATTCCATAGTTATTATACCTATATGAATGTTTTCGAAACCATTATCTAGTTATTGTACCTAGGTATGGTTATTTTTCTAGAAAAACCACAATTCTGTAATTTCTTTATCATAGGAAGTTTCCCTATTCTTAGTGTTATCCTAAGGGTTTATAATGATTTCGGAACCATGTTTCCAAAGTTAACTAAAACATTCTTGATTTTAAAAAATATAGACCCACAATTCTCACACATAGATATCATATATTATTAGATGAATGTTTTAGTTACCTTTGAAAATATGTATGATAAATCATTATGAACAACCCTTAGGTTAACACTAAAAAATAGATGAATGTCCACTACATAAATAAATTGATGAATGTTCATTACCTAAGATTAAGATCTGCCTAAAAATCATATATGTTTAGTATCATTGGAAAAATGGATACATAAATAAATTGTTGATAAGATATATTCCACATAACCCACCATGTTCTTTGTAACTAGAACACTTCTTAGAAATATCATGCATAGTACCATTCATCATAACCTATTCATAGGAGACATAATACATGGTTATCCCATATAATTACCAAGTCTGAAAAGGGAGATATAAATGACAATTTTTGAATAACATGAGAATAAGGGTTTGAGAGGATTATTTGTGCTTTTGAAATCAATACCCATTATATCATAGATCATTATATTTTATCTTTCCAGGATTATTTTTATATAGTTATAAATAAATCATCAAAGAAACAATTAACATGATCCATGGGAGAATAATATTAGAATATGACATAATTTTATGACCTATATATAATAATAGAATATAATTTTCTTAGTAATGAATGAAAAACTAAAATGAGAATAATAATGGATAGGTTTAACTACCCAAAACATGTAATCCTTATTCAGCAAACTCACTATAAACTATCAAAGTAGACAATGTCCCAAGATGTACTACATTAACTCCCAATCATATCCCTTATTATCTCATGAGATATCTGTATTTATCCAACACAGTATAAGGATGTATAATTATATGCTCAACCATCACATAATAATATTAATACATATGTGAACTAGAAGATCATAAAATAATCCTCATATCATATCCTCTGAAAACGAAAACGATTTCATAAGCATTGTATTTTTTCCTCATAGACAAACCAATGTAAAATTAAAGTGTATCATAAACATCATTTTATCATTATCATAAAATGAATTGAGAAATAATAATTATAATATTATCAAATCATTCCATTAGTAAATAAAAAGTAACTTTGAAATATGTTATCATATATGAAAATTCTATATAAAAGTTCACTGGAACATTTCTCGACAAAAATTCCCTTTCAGTTAGAAATATACTATTTAATGTCTAAAAAATTTGGAAATTCTAACATATTAATTAAAATAAGCCTAAAATAATATAAATAACTCTTCAAATAATAGATTTTTCATGATGGTGGGAAATTCTATTAATGGATTTTATGTTAATGTAAATATTCCTCTCATTGTTTCCTTAAACAGATAAAATGAAATCATTCCAAAAATGACTAGAAGATTCCTTTAGACTTTTATTAAAGAATTAAATCATTGGTATAATGATTTTAATCAATAAAAGTATAATATAAAAAAAATATGTAAAATATTTTATGAAAAAATTTATAAGGATGAAATTAGATTTTTGATTGAAGTTATAGGTAATGTTATTTTCCCTTAAAATGCTCATTTGATTTGTTGAGAATATAAAGAGAGGAAAATTAAATGAAAATATGTAGTATCTAAAAATGACCATTATAGAAATAAATAACAGTTATTTATTAGGAACTTATTACATAATCTCCATTTATTTTAAATCAATCATAAACAATCCCAATTAAAAAAGTTTTATACAGAAATATGATACCACATTGGTATAATTTTGAATCATAATCCCCATGAATGAACAAAATCAAATGAAATTTTAAGTAACTTGAACATAAATAGAACCATGATATTTATCATCCAGCAAGATATATATAAAACATCTAAGATAATATAGCTTCATTATATCCCATATTTTTCATGGAAGATAATTTGAGTCGAAAACACTTCATGTTAGGTTTCAATTCTATAAATTTTACATATCATCCTCTTCATTGAAAAATATATTTATTAATAATGAATAATATCTGAATGAATTGTTTTTGGATATATTGAATATGATTTTGTTAAGGACTCTAGGAATGTATTATTAAACAACTTCTTGATGTACAAGGAAATAGTTATGCAAATATGATAGAAGATATGGATCCCTTTTATAAGTGGGGGTAGAGAAACTCTTGGAATTAGTGAACAAAGGAATGTTATATAAATTAATTTTCATTGAAAAATTACATAATATGGATATAATTATATGATAATATTTTTATAGGTTGAAATTCTATCATCCACTAAAATTTATACATGATTTGGTTATTCTTTTACCCTAATCTCGTTGTTTTAACTCCATGTTTATCCATTTCTCAATTAATGCATTATCAATGTATTTGTACACATTAATTGTCATGAATTTTAACAGAAAAGGAAAAGTAACCATTAATGGTTCATAAATAAATATGTTAATTGACCTAATAATATCCCCTAAAACCGTCATACTAGGAGTGTGGTAAGTGAACATGAATCATGCAATAGGATGGTTGTCGAGATATACATGAAGAATAATCTTCATAGTTATCACCCATTGATAAATTGGTTATATAACCAAATAAACTTGTAGTATTTTGAAGATTTTTTTTTTCTCAGAATTCAACATTATATTGTTTACCATAAAATATGATGATCCCCTAAACATAGGGTTATTGTATTGTTTCTCTCTAATGTATTCATATCCTAGTTTCCATAGGTAACTAACCCATTTTCTTATACCAACTATAGGGGTATATAATTTTAATATATAAATTTTACATATTTAGTTATTACTATTCATTTAATAAAAATATGATTCACTCCACAATCAAATATTCAATATATCCTTATAAACACTGATAGATAGATAAATTTCCATACGAAATCAACATCATCACCCATAAATATCATCCTAAATAATTATCATCGTAGTGATATCAAACATAATATCATTATTCAAAAATAATATAATTGAAACATAAGAAATCTTGAAATCATACTATTAGTATCATTTAAGATGTTATGTATTGATGATTACTTATGTATGACATGAGAAAAAGGTATGTATAACATGATCTTATCTTTTTAAAACCATACCTATCTTATCATAGTTCGTAATACTAAATCATGGAATTATTCATAGATGCTCAGAAGAAATGAATTATATTGGAATCAATGAACACGGTCCATGAGAACATAACATTTCAATAAGAAATTTTTTTGAAGACACATATTTATATAAAATCATTTCATTAGTAGTTATGTTTCACTACCAAGATAATCATTATAGATTGGGTTCACACCCCAAACCATCTCAAAAATCGTTAAGTTTCACTCCAATTACAATAATAGTTGATAGAGTTTGTTATTGAATAGGTTTCACTCCATGTAATAGAAATTATTATCTCATGAGATACTAATCATTACACATGGAATGAAAGAACAATATAATTCTGGTCCCATCCATCTCAAAATAAAAATCATACATATATGAACCGAAAGATAATAAAACTTTAACCATTTCCAAACCTACGAAATGGATAAGGTTTACAAAACTATTTCAACATTTCATCATAACATTACCATTGTAAAAAATATTTTTTATAAATAAGTTTTCATCATACTCATGAACCATAAAAACAAAGAATAAGTACCGTATCATTATATCATTTCCCCAATAAATAATAAATCACATCAAAGGATGTCACCATTAATGAAAAGTTCCTTTAATGATTTTCTAGATCATTTATAGAGAATGCAACATGTTTCTTATTAAAATAAAATATTAAACATCTATGAATTTTAAAATAAAAATAAAAACTTTTTAATAGAAAAAATCCCATGAAACTAAAAAATGGATCTCCCAAAAATTTGGGTGTTCAGGATTGATTAAAATTAGTTTCACGTGATTTATGTAAAGTAAATATTTCCTTTTAGATATTTTATAAAAATTCATGAGTACCTTATTCAAAAATTAATATGTAGATACATATTGATAATTTTTTTAAAAGATAAGAACAAGAAAAAATACATTTAAAAATTCATAGTATAATAATAAGAATTCTTCAAAAACATTTCATAAAAAAGACAAGTATAAAAAAAATTGGAATATCGATAAAATATTTAAATAAAATGGATTTACCATAAAAAGGTTTGTTTGAACTCTTGTGTACATAAATAGAAAAAATTGATATAAAAAAATATAATTCACATATATAACTAAATAATATTAAAATTAAATGGATTTAACATGAAATAATAATATAATTTCTATTAATGGAAAATATAGCATAAATGATCCTTATTAAATTGAGATTGAATAAAAAAACCCTTACTAATTTTTTTTAACTTCTTAATCAAAAGACAGAATAAAGAATAACATCCCATGAAAATTTATATGTCAATAATATAAAGATATTGATTATGTAATATTTTAAATGTTGTTTAAATATACCTTATGAAGGATGATATGTTCATAATAGAACATACGTACCATTAGAAACAATTTCAGATGAAAAACCTTTACCTCTAGTTCCACTATAATTGAATGTGGTATATAATCCTACTCATTGAGAATTGTAATTCTTCTTACACCTTAATAAATGAATGGATGAAATTTTGAATGTCCAAAATACCTATAATTTTATAGAGAAAGCATGGTAGGTATTATGGTTAGGCATGACTGAGGTAAAAGGCTCAAAATGTGAAATGAAGAGAGACGAAAAAGTAAACTTATATAAGTGAGGGGGGTAACATTGAATAATTTTATAGGATATTATATATTAATAGATTCAATAAATAATACTTCTAGATAAATATATATATTTAAAAATAAAAATAATACATCAAAAAATATTAGAATAACACTCATTTAGACTAAATATTATATAATTTTTAAGAAACAATGGTCATTTTAAATAAAAGAATACAATGTAAAGGATACATGCGAACAACAATATTTTATCTCGCATTTTATGGCTCAATCATCAATAAGAGCCATCAAAATATGATTATGATCAAAATAAAAAAAATTAGGAAAAAATAAATCATGTTCATGATTATAATACTGAAATTCATAGTGTATTGTTGTTAAAATACCTTTTATATATAATATTTAAAGGAAAAAGTTGTTGTTTTTGTTTGCTTATATCCCATTAGTTTTTGAAAAAATGATAAATTTTAGTAATAAGAATATAATAATATAACCATTTATATACTTTTATAATATATACATGTGCATTTCCAAACATTGAATATAATTCAAAATTATTGAAATAAAATATAATCTTTCATATTAGTAATGTGAAATATTTATTGAATGTCAATAATATAATTTTAAACATTCATAAAATAATGAATTAATTAATCAATTTACCTATTATAATATTTTCACCAAAAGCATGAGTTTTAATTAATATTAGTTTTAGTGTTTAATGAAAAAAAATATCCAACCCCTTGACCATGATTGAGAGAACTCACCAACTAATTAGAACCCTGAGGGTATTCCTTGTATTTTTTAATATGTTTTTTTAAAAATATTTATGTAAAGCATGACAGTTTAATTTTTTTTAAAAATACACCACAAAGGAATCATTCACGATGTCGCCTTTCCCCTAAAACACAAAAAAAACTAATCATTTTTAAAAAATTATTTTTATTTTTAATTTCATTTTGTTTTGTTTTGTTTATATATATATATATATATAACAAAACAAAAAATAAAAATAAAAATTTCAGCACAATTTATCTACTATTGAAATCTAGCAGTATTTCCATTACAATAGTCTAGATTCTGACAGAAGCACTCACCTAGGGATCCTTTTTTTTGAGGGCTTACCCTGTAAATCATTCTACATTTCTTATCTACAATTTTGGTTCTCCCTTTCCTATACAGAACCTTATACACTTCTAATGTGGGATTATGTTTCAAGTATGTGGCATTAAAATACTATAAAATAAAAACTATAATAACAATATGAATGAAATTAAAAACATGGATTAAATATATAGGAAATAGTTTAAAAAATTAATTTCCTAAAAAAACATGATGGAAAAAAGTTTATAAGGTTTCATAAACACCTACTTGAAATATAAAACTGTTTCCAGTACGTGACTTTGAAATCATATGAAATATAAATTATGATTCCAACATAATGAAATCATTAAACATGTATTAAATATATAACAAATTATTGAAAATAAAAAGAATTTTGTAAAAATGTTGACAGAAAATAATATATATGTTTTCAAAGACACTTACTTGAAAAGTAAATATCTTTCAATTACATAACGTGGAGAGTCTATAAAACGTAAAATATTGGACCAACATAAATGAAACATAAATTGTTCATTAAACATATAAAAATATATTAAAATAAAAAAATATTCTTACAGGCTTATGTGTAAGGCCATTTTTTATTTTGGTTAATGGATATTATGGATTAACATTTATAAAATGGATAATACCTATCTCATTTTGACGTGGTATCATGAATTTTGATCTGGTTGATTATCAAATTTTAGATTATAACACCTCAACAAGCCAATCAATTTTGATCATTTCAATCCTCGTGGCCCGACTGACTATCACAAATCCGTCTCCCATTATCCAACTGAGCCCTACCGGTACAACCAGCTTCCCTAGAATGCCACAACCACCCGATCAACCCCTAAACATTGTCTTCATATTATTTTTAATCCCTACTCATAGTATCCTTATCCCACAAGTGGTCTTTGACCTCAACTTCAAGCTACGATGAATCCAACACCACACCCATTTTCTTCTTGATCCTCCTTTTAGACCACATAAACAACCATACCAAAACCTACTACTGTATCAACTGTTGATTTTTCCTCGATGACGTGAAAAACTAATGGTAATAAAAACCAGGATACATTTACCTTAATGGATATATATTTATATATATATAATCATCATATCACCAAGAAGAACATCCCTCTCTATCATTGGATGAATCCAAGCCAATGCCCTTTCATTCCATGCACCTCTTACTAACTATTTTAAACTCACCAAAAAGGGAATTCCATGCCTCCACTCAGTAAAGAAGAACACTCCACATCCCTCTTATGTCTTTCGAATTCCATCGCATATAAAAGAAACTATTTTTATAGACACACACACACACACACACATATATATATATAAATTTCAAATTTCACGCATATAAATATATTTATGATATTCTCTTGGTCATCATTTATAATTGAATTTGTATTATTTTCAAGGATACAATTTATTCATTTTAAATAAGATAATATGGTTCAAATATATATTTAGGTATGGGAGAAGTTTATGCTTTTGAAATAAAAACTATTAAATATAAGTATTAAAAAGGGAATGTTTTTTATTTATGTGATTCCTGACATAATATTTTTTTAGGATCAAAATTCCCAATTTATATGAATGTGAAATGTTTTTAGTTTATATAGAGTTAGGTATTTTTTATCATAAAATGTGATAATTCACTTCAACATTTTTTAATAAGTTTTATCATAGTATTATATATATATATGAATATATTATTAAATTTCTATTATTTAAACTTATATACATATATGATTAAATGTTCAATACCATTTAATTTTAAGAAATATATATTCCTATTTATTATATATACACATGATTATGCGAATTTATGTTTATGTTTTTTAAAAAATATTTGTATGTACTTATAATTATGGAGGTCATTAATTTTTTTTATTTAATTGAGTTTTTCCAAACTGATGATGTATGTGTATAAATTTATATATATATATATATATCCATATTTGTATATATAAATATACATTTGGTTTTTATTGCATGATTTTAATGGACACTAATTTCATTAAAATTCATAACTATTATTCAATTTCAAATTTCCATGTTGATCATGGATAAAATGTTTTTTAGTGTTACTTTTAAAAAACTTAGGTATGTTATGCAATTTATATTTTAAAATTATTTGTTAATTTTATATACTCTTTTAATTATTATTTATTCATTTTTGTATAATTATATATTTATATATACTTAAGAGATGTATTTTCTAAAAATATAAATTTTAAAGTTACTATTATGTACTCTAATATTTTGTGATCTTATATTTTTTTGATAACATGTGTATTCTCAGTGAATCATGGGTTTATTTATCTTCACGTGTCTTTGTATATATATATATATATCATTGAATGATTTGAACTATGTCATATTTTATATGCATGTAAATTCACTATTAATTTAGATTATGTTTTCTCTCAATAATTGTTAAATATTTTTGAAATGAGATATTTTAATTAATATTATTACTTATTAGAATTAAATGTGTATTATGAATATAATTTTTCTAAGAAAGGAAAACTATATTATATTATTTTAAATTAATTCAAATTTAAAATTTCTATTATTTTATGGAAATTTTTTTGTATTTAAAACAATATTTTATGTTTGATTCCATAAAGTTTTTAATTAAGTATGTTAATTATTCAAGGATGAGTTTTAAATGAAAAATTTTATCACATTTTATATAAATTATTTCATGAGTTAACTAAAGAACGTTTGAATACATATAAGTTCATTAATAATAACTATCTATAGAAATAATAAATGGCATGTGTTGGGGTTTTACCAAATCAATCATGTTTCTTACTAAGGAGGTTAATTTATTTATATTGTTACTAATAAATACAAGTGGGTGTAGGAATTTAATGCATTATAATATTTTTTAAATAAAAATATTTAGTGAAAAATAATTATATATGAGGGGAGAGATCAATTTTTTTCTAAAACATTACATCAAGAAATTTCAATCATAAAAGTGGAATCTGGAGTGGATCCATTCCAAAATAATGTGGTTAGGTACACACATTCTTCAATATTTAAAATGACCCCATTTTTTATGTTTTCAATATAATTCTTAAATGTTTTCTAAAAACTTAGTGGAGATTTTTTTAAAAAAAATTGAACCATAAGTATTTTAAAAATTGTATTATTAATGTATTGAAATGACTAATTATTTTCAAAGTTGTTTTCAAGAAAAAAAATTCAATGGATTTTTTGAAATCATTTTCTAAAGCGAGTATATTTTAAAATTTATTTGGAAAAATTGATTTTTTAAAATTATATGTATTAACAATTTTATTTCTAATTGTATTTTCAAAGGTATTTTTAATAATTATTTTGAAAAGGTATTTCCTGAATGAAAAAAAGTATTAGGTTTTATTAAAAAACCATTTATGAGAATTGTTCTCAACTTAAGTTTTTATAAAATGGTTTTAGGTTTATTGGAGGCTCCATGGAATTTGGATTAAATAAAGTGACGATATAAGTAATGTGTTATCACTTATTTTTATTTTTTTCAATTTGATAATACGTAAATGTTTTCATTCATAAAAATAATAGTATAGAGAAGATTATCATATGTAAATGATGGTATATTTTTCAGTCACATATTAAAATAAATATGCCACATTTTTTTACCATATCAATATAAACATGTATGTGGATTCTTAGTTTGTATCAAATGAATGGTTTAGATAACATTGGGGAATATGATATTTTGGTTAAAAATAATGTTTTATGAAATTATGTATATATATATATATATAAATATAGTTTCCCATTATACATTATGCTTCCTTTTAAAAATCCCTTACTATATAAAACTTTTTATAGTTAATGATATTTTATGACAATAGGAGGACTGGAATCTCCATCAGCACTTTTATCTCTTCCTAATGACATGCTTCTTGTTATCATTGCAAATTTATGCACTTTTATCCTATAAAACATTAAAAAAAATTAATCATTCCAACAAACATTTTTATGAAATATTGTAAACCTCCTCTATAATCATTTATAACAATTGATCATGGGATGTTTCATGATATGTCCAATATTCCCTATTATCCCACATATCTCATAAGGGAATATATCACCATTGAATTTAAAAATATTTATCGTTGTATCAAAATTTTGGAACACATTTTGATTTTTACAATGACACCGAGGAAGGGGATCCTCATGTACCCTACCTATATTTAATAATGACCTATTATATTTTAGTCCATACACATGGAATTTCCAATCAACCTTTGATCAAATGTTTTAAAAAACACTTTGTATGATTGTATTAAAAACCATGTCATATAGAATGTTCGGAAATTGTATATCAAAAATTATATTTTTTGATGATCATTCTCTTATGAAAATCAATACTACCCATGTTGTACAATATTCTTCTAGAACAATAATGTTAAGAAAATTTGATGGATATCTTAATCATTATTGTACCTTATGGACTATATACCTTCATGAGAAACATTGTAATTGGGATATATGGATAATATGATGAATGTCTGAGTTATTTATTTGAAATTGTTAAATTAAAAATTTAAATAATTATAGGTGAAAATGATAAAAATTTGCAGGGGTAACAGAAATCCAGTCTAAAGCATGGGGAGTGGTACATAGTATTTATATAGGAGAATGTGAATTGAGAGGGTGAAATTCTATTTAATGGTCGTAGTATTTTATATCCCACAATTTTTTAGATTTTTTTTAATAGATGTAAAAAATAATACGTATAGATAATATTATCTACTAAAAAATAATGATGAAACATTAAAACATATTATAATCACACATCATTATAATTATGATTGAAATTTTTTAAATAAACAATAACCATTAGAAATAAAAGGGGACAATGTAATACAAAAATTCCAACAATGTGAATGTATCTCACATTATATGGATCCATATTCTGTAGGATCCCATCCAAGAGGATGTTGAATAAAATAAAAATAACATAATAAAAATATATCATTATCAGGATAAAAATTCCAAAATGCGTTAATTATTGTTATTAAAATACATTTATTAAAACTATTTAAAAATATAAATGATTGGGGTCATGGTTTTATAGATGTTGCGACTTTTAAACAAAACAATTTAGTAATAATAATATAAAAATGTAACCATTGAATGTATTTCATAAAGAATACTTGTATATGGTCCAACATTGAATATAATTCTAAATTATATAAATATTACATAATGTTCAAAATTAGTAATGTTATGTAATTGTAAAATTTTAATAATAAAATGGTAGAAATTTATAAAATTATAATTTAACAGATCAATTTAGCTGTCATTATTATATTACATAATGAATGAGTTTAAAATATCATGTGTTATAGTTAAAATATTATTTATTGTGTTTTTAATAAAAAAACCTAGAAAAACCCTCATCCATGATAGGTCTCTATAAACACATTGTGGGTCCCCAGAGGGTCAACCACATGGGGAGATAAGTTAAGCCCAACTAGAGTAGTTGAAATTGTTTGTCACCTCACATAAGGCCATGGTCAGGCAGAGCCTTCTGGAGCTTATTAGTGGTAGGTTGCAGCCCAAAGCATGTAAAGGGTACACGAGTACACCTACATGACATTTTTAAGTCCATTTTCTATTATATAGAATGAATTTCAAGTCTTAAATTATGCACAAGAGGAAATTCATGTCCAATTTCAATGTGGGGTCAATAATTTGGATATGTCTGAATTTGAACTGTTGGATCATAATTCGTCAACCATATGATCGATTTAGACAGACCTACTCTCCATTAAATCATTTTCCATCATGGGTTTCACTCCCATAATCCATTTGAGCCCTCATTGCATGACAATCATCTCATGTAGGCATCAACTGGACGATCAACCCCTAAGCATTTTCTTCCTCAGGATTTTTCTCCCTCCACATGACCACCCAATTCTATAACTGTTAATTTTAATCAGCCACTAACTACACTGAATCCTAAAACGCCACCTTATTTGTCTTCTCAAATCTCATTATAGTTCATGGAATCAATAATACCAAAACCTTCTACTCTATTAACCATCACTTTTTTCCCTGATGAGATGAAAAAATAATGGAGTTTAAAACCATGATACATGACATTCCTTATATATATCTATATGTTTCAGATCACCAAGGATAACACCCCTCTGCCTCACTTTAGTATCCCAATACAATGCCTTTACATTTATTGCACCTCACACCCACTACTTGGAACTAAACTTAGACAGAAGGTCATGTATCCTCTTAGTGAAGAAGAACCCACCACCTCCCTCTTCTTCCATTTTGCATCCAATACATGAATGGGGGAATTCTTTTTTATATACATATATTTATTTATTTATTTATTTTAAATTTTGAGCATATAAATATATATGTGATATTATCATGTTCTTCATGTATTATTATACCTGTATTATTATCATGCTACAATTTATTAATTTTATTTCAGAAAGACTATTTCATTTTAACATTTCAGTTACGAGACCATCTATACTTTCTAAATAAAAACTATTAAATACATGTATTTCAAATTCCATGTTCTATATATATGTGATTCTCAGGATTAAATTTTTTTAGGATGAAAATACATTATTTATATATGAATTTCAATTTTTAGTTTATGTTTATCATACATTTTAAAATTTTATTTTTCATACACAACGATATTTTGAATCAAAATTATTTATGTGATTTTATGGGTATATATATATATTTATATATTATACAAGTTATATAATTGAAACATATATTAATATATCATTCAATGTTCATGATCATTTAATTTTATTAATTTTTTCTTATTTTTTAAAATTATTTACATATGAATACACCACTTAAAATTTATGACCTCCAAAACATATATACATGTACTTCTAATTATAGAGGTACATAAAATTTATATTTATATAATGATTTTGGTGCAATGATGTATGTATGTATATGTACGTATATGGTTATTATTTATTGATTTTAAGAAATATGAAATTCCTTTCAAATTCTAATATTATTCAATATTATATTTCCATGTTTATCATGGAAGATTTTTTTATTAAAAAAATGTAACCTTTATAATATTAATGTCAATTGAATAAGATTTTTTAAATATAAATAAGTCATGTGTATATTTTATTTTACTTATAATTTATTCAGGAAAGTAGAAATATATATATATATATTCAAAATATTATTTTATTAAAATATTAATTTTACATTTACTATTATGTACACCACTATTTTATGTTCTTATATATTATGTTATAATGACAGTATTAGAATCTTTTCATGGGTATCATACTCATGATGTGTGTGTGTCTATATATATATATATATATATTCATATTTATATTCACAGATAATTATCATTACATTATTTGAAATGTGTAATATTTCATATGATTTACAATTAGTGATAAATTAAGATTATGATATTCCTTAATATTTTCAAATTATACCAAAATAAAAAGTTTTATTTTAAAATATTCTTTATTTGAATTATATCTATATTATGGATATGATTTATCAATTTTAGAAAAATTAGATGTCTATTATTTTATGTGAATCCAAATTTACAATCACTATTATTTTATGTTAATGGTTTATATATTTACCCTTATATTCTTTGTTTTAAAGAATCACATATAGTATTAATAAAATGAGTTATCCAAAGTTGAATTTTAAATAATAATTATTATCACATTATATAAAATTTATTTCATGAGTTGATGGATGAATTTTGGAATACATGGATGTTCATTATTATTAACTGTCCATGTAAAGGATAAATTACCTGTGTTTTTGTTGTACCAATCCTCACAAGTGATTTCTATATTATATTAATATATATATATATATAAGTGTGTATATGTATTTAATGCCTGATTATGTTTTTTGAATGAAAATCTATATTTGAGAATATAAATATATATATATATATATATCTGTGTTTGTGTGTTTATGAGTATCTAAACATTTTTTTATATAAAAATTGGCTTTTAGAAATTGTAAGCATGGAAAGAGAGTGGGGAGTGAACCCAATACTAATGAAAGTGGGTTAGCCCATATAAACATCAATGATTAAATTGTTCAAATTATTTTTTTCAAGATAATACTTAAATGTTTTCTAAAAAATAAATATATTATTTTAAATAATTTCAAAGAGTATTAATTTTTGAAAGATTATTATTAATGTTTTCAAAGGTGTAATTACATTCAATGGAATTTTCAAAATCAAAATTTGCTATTATCATTAAAATGAGTTTATGAATGCTATAATATTTTAGAAAATGTTTTCAAAATATTTTTTTTTCAAAATAATATGTATTGTTGGAGGATTTAATAAATGTATTGTAAAATGAATTTCTCAAAATTATTTCCCATTTTTATTTCCAGGAATGGGTTTTCACTGAGTAATTCTAAATACCCCTTAATGTAATTTTTTCTCAACATATATATTTTTTAAAATTTTTTCATGTTCATTTAAATTCTCCATGGAATTTAACATTAATGTGAAGCTACTGAGAGAAATGCTATATCACTTCCTTTTATTCATTCGTTTAAATTTATATGTATTAGCAGTCACTTTCCCACAAATACTATAATGAAAAATATAATTATTTTTAAATGAATTTATATTTTTGAGTTACATATTATAAAAAATATAAATCATTTAATTTTTACCTAATCTAAAAGCGCAGGTTAGGGGAATCCCATTTCATATCAAAGGAACTGTTTTGTTTAAATTGTATACTATGATTTTTTCCTTAAAACATAATTTTAACAAACAGTATATGTATATAGTTATAACTTAAGTTGAATACATCCTTTTATAAAATCCGCTACAATACATATTATTTACAATTAAAGTGATATCTTTATAAGGGGAGGAGAAGAATATAAAACATCAATTTAATCTCATATCGATGAAATATAAGCGATTATAATCACAGAGTCATGAACATTTGGTATCAAAACCATTATAATCATTCAATTTTCCTAAAAAAAATTCTATGAAATATCCATCAACTCCTCTAAAACATCATTCCCCTTCCTCATTGCCTTTTGAGGGCGGTGAGATGTTACGTGGCCTTAAGTGACGTTCCCAAGGAGCCAAAGGATGGAAATAAATGATGATGGCCTCAACATCAATTGGGCAATGATTTACCTTTAGAATAAAACCGTCTAAACAAAACACCATGAAACATTTCAACAAGATAATCCTTATTAACACATTATCAATAGAAAAATAAACACCCAACTATTCAGGACAATTCCCAAATCCAATACAACAAAATCACTACAGTATCAGTATCAAAGTACCTTGAAGAATACACAACAACAATACCCAAAGGAAACCAGGACACAGTCTACTACTTCTCACCAAGACCCATGCTCCAACAAACATAGTACCACCCTAGCATCATGATGAACTGCTAGAAAAATGAGATAATTTAACATTTCATGTGTCTCGAAAAACAATATCTAGAAAATCAACAATGTGGCAACGTAAGGGGTGAGTTCAAATACTCTATCGCATTTCAGAAAATGAATCATCTACACACACAAATAGGAGAAAACTATTTGAACATTTATATAAAATAGTTTAAATAACACATTAAATAGTGCAACAATTTCAACAAGTCAAACAAACCCTTACCAAGCCATTTTCACCCAAATCCCTACAACACAAAGGATGATAAAAAACCATTCCATAATCCTTTTAACATCACATATGATCACAAAATTATATATCTAAAATAAAAACACACAAATAAATCATAAAAATGGGGTTTCACATATCCAAACCTATAAAAAATCAACATAGAACATCCCATCAAAGCTCGTTACTACATTCTAAAACTAGCGGTACTTCACTCCCACGTATATGTGATGGTGGAACTTATACCAACTATCCATCCCATTTTTATAGTTGTAATCCCCACCCACTTTTCATAATTCTATACCAACATCAAATGTTAAAGTTAATAGACAAGAATATATCACACCAAGGAACCAACATTATGAAAACAACTATTTCATAACTAAACAATCGCTAAGAACATCATCTATTCCACAATAAGTTTCAATTATGCAAAATCACTTATTTATACCATTTCTAAAAACAATTTTCATAAACCAACCCAAGAAATCCATTTCAAAATGAACATTTTCAAATCTAACAACAAGGAACCTTTCACCCCAATGACCCCATTTCCCCCCAAATCCTCATTTTATCACAAAATGAGTTTTCAATAATCTTTACAAACGATAATCACAATTAATTTAAAAAAATAAATTTTTTGGAAACTATTATTCTAGTTCTGGAAAAGTGGATTCAGGATAGAAGCCACCTACCTTAGGGTTTTTGTTGAAATTGCCCAATTCCCTACCGCACAAAAAATACGGATAAAAAAACTCAATGAAACTGCCTTATATACCCTTACCTATCATCAAAATTCCCAAATATCACCACTATATAAACAACCCTAGATATAAATTATAAGTATGTATATCTAGAAAAATGAGAGAGATATAGGGAGCTATATCTAAGGGAAACCAAGTAGGAACCATGAGGGAAGGCTTACTAGAATAGAACCACCTTCATCGGACCTTGAAAAACATAAAATTGATTCCAATAAATGTTGGAGATATCCCCATACCCTTAAGAACAAGAAATAATGATTATGGTTCATAAGGTACAAGATAATAGATGATTTTGGAAAATCTTGATTGAACCCAAAATAAAAAATCCAACATTTAATGCCACGCATGGTTGGCTCTCAAGGTTAGTCAAGCTGTGTGCTATCCCTACGCAAGATACTACCTCAAATAGGGATCCCACATGGTTTATTCACCTAGTTATAGAAACCATCCGAAAACTATGCAAATCACACTGCCTTTACTTGCACAGTTTCCAAGAGATCCTGGATGGTTTCCCTAACCGCGCTCACACTGTGCTTCCTTAGGAAATCCACAAAATAATTTGGAAACATGCAAACCCCCAAACATTACCAAATAATGTTTTCAACATAAAAGGTATAAAAAAGGGTTACATACCTCAAAATGAGGGTTCTACATTCTTCCAACCATTATACATTCCATCCCTTGAATGTAGATAACCATCTCTTTGCCGAAAGAACTCGGGATATTGCTCGACCAGCTCTTTCTATCCCTTCCAATTCTCTTACTGAATATGACCATGCTAACATAAAACCCAAACTAGACCAATGCTTTTACAGCAAAATAAATTCTCATTACTATTGACAATCCTCACCACCACATGAACCAATGGATAATTATTCTCTTACTCAATAGAATCCCATTAAATCACATGGTAAAGATCCAGCTGGTACTTCTTCAATTGAGAAACAAAGAACACATTGTGTACTGTACTAACCCATGATGGAAAAGAAGACTAATCATCTATCTCTCAAACCCTCTCCAGTATCTCAATATTACCAATATAACCTATAGATATATTTCCATGCTTCCCAATTTGACGATGTCTTATCCTCACAAAGATTTAGATGAAAACATGATTACCCACCTCAAATGTCAATGGTCATCGATAGTGATCTGCATACGATTTATGACGACTCTGATCTATCTTCATTATCTTCCTAATAAACATGATATTGTTCATAGTCTCTTAGACAGGGATCATCCAGAAAAATGTAAACCCACCAGTTTCCAGCCAACAAAGTGTAGAATGACACGGATGCCCAAACCATGCCCCAAACAGAGCCACATCCATCGGGGCCTGATAATTGTAATTGTTGTAGAACTCCATTAATGGAAATTACTCCTCCTATGAAACACCAAAATCTTTAACAGAAGCCAAATACATAAATTCAAAAAAAATTATTATCCTCTCATATTTCCAATCCTTCTGATGATGATACACTATACACATCGTCAACTAAGTCCCAAGGACTTATTGAAAGGATTTTAAAAAACAATATGTGAACCTAGGATATCTAATTGATACAATCAAAACAAGCACACCATTCCACTTTACCACCTCACAGATATAGATTTTGTTTAGATCGTCCACCATATGAGATTCACGAATGCGGAAGAAATGGGCCAACATTAGGAGCTGGTCTACTTTCACCCATATGAAATAGAACTTTCTTACCACTCTTGGGATACGTGTAGAAAAATCCATCGCTATTAGCTCCCACATTCAAACATTTATAGTTAATGATTGAAAAATATACACCAGCCACTAATTCTCTACCTTATCCTGCTATCATGTCAAACATCTCGATAAAATCTCAGCCACTTTGCTTTTTATATTGTCTCACAAAAACAACACTTTCAACAAATTATACATTTTTTGAATTCTTGGATGGAAGTCCCTCCATGAATGATTATATGCCCTAATAATTTCTTCTTGAAAATTCATTAGTACAACCATTCTACTCTATTAAAAAAAATTTAATTCTCATTCAATTCAATGTCTTGTGTGTTCTCTGCACCATTGAGTTTCTACCTTATCTCCAAACAATCATAATTAGACATATGTGCCTCTTTAACCACACAAAAAGTCATGAATTAACAAAACCAGAAAGAAAATCCTTGTTCACCCCAATCCTCACATTCCATCAACATGTTAGATATGACTGACATAAACTGAAACTGATCTGATGCATGTTTTACTACCAGATCATAACACTTCGTACTTAACGCATTTGAACCAGAATTACAATTACCCTTTATATACATCTAGTCAATTTTAAACATCTATTTATTCTCCATCCATCACCTGTGCCTCAATTTGAAATATCTCTGTGAGAAAATTATCTATAATCTATTATGATCAGTAAACATAATGAATTTCTAACCAAAGTGATAATGGAGCCACATTCTCAAATAATTAACATCATCCTCAAACTCTAAATCATCCATTGGGTTGTTCTTCTCAGGCACACTCAACTGTTGGAAGCCATGAACCGCCACATGATTTACTTCCAAGAGAAAACACCCCAATCCTTACCCTGATATGTCACAATACACCACAATATCATTTTTTGTTTTTCGAAAAACCATGATTTTTGATGATGCTAGGAGACTCATAATATCATCAAAAATAAAAAAAAATTCTCATTCAATTGAAAATGAACATTCATCCATGTCAATAATATTATTGGTTATTAAAATCATGATAAATCACAATAAAGTGACAATAATATCTAGTTAGACCAAGGAATCACCTTTCCTCAAAACAATTCTTTGAATGTTTCCAAAATATAGCAGCCTATATACTTTCTAGATAAACCAAAACACCCTTCATTGAAATCACATTTCCATGAAAATGAACATCCAATATCCAAAAATCAGACTTCGTAAAATTTTCATACTACAGATGATCACTCAAGATCCCCAACACTATCGCTAACTATTTCTCATGATCCGACCTTGTTACTGAATACAACCATATATCACTCAAGATCCCCAACACTATCGCTAACTTTTTCTCATACTATAGCAGCCTCTATATTTCTCATGCTCCAACCTTTCTTAACCATAATTGATGATATCATGATCACATTTAAATCTTGGAGAACCATTAATCTACCATCTACTGATCAAACATGTCATCAATGCGTGGAAGTGGGTATAGGTTCATTATCTTTACTAAATTAAGCTAACGATAATCAACAAAAAACTATAGAGCTACATCCACCCTCTTAAGAAAAATCAACAGTACCCATAGACACATACTAGGTCGGATGGACATTTTTTTAACTCTTCCATCTACACTTTAAATTCACTAAATTATGTTGGTTTAATTCAGTTAGACAGATGTGAGATAAGACACATACTAGGATGGAGATCAATCATAAACTCCCCTTCTCTCACTTGTGGAAACCCTGAGAATTCTTTAGGAAGCACATCCAGAAACTAATGAACAACCAAGAAAAAAACTCCATTTAAATCCTTCCATTGATGGCAATGAAAACTTTGTTAACAAAATTGATATCCTGCCAATGGCTGGTTTCAGAAAGCAATTTTTACAAAAATTTTATTTTTTCTCCCGTCTAAATAGATGTTTTTACCATAATCTATCATGAAGTTAACAGTTACCACATAATCGTTGATGTGGGCCTTAATCATTTAAAAATAATTAGTTCCTTGTATTATACATTAATAATCCTTATCATGTACAGATAAATCCTACATCAACCCAACCCCATCCACAACTATACAACATTCTCTACATAGGAATCCCCGACACACTCTTTCACCCATAAGAACTTTACATTTTAAAACCAAATAAATCATTTACATAGATAAAATCATCAAACTAAAAGCATGAGAAAAAGTAAAATAATGTGAATCACGCATATCGAACAATGTCTGCATTGTGGTAAAATTTAAATGAACAATACATCTCACAGTGGGTGGTCATTTCTTATCATCCATCACAACCTTCTTAGCTCTAAACAACTATGTTCATACAACAATCTGGTATTTATATTAGTCATAGGAAGTTATGGAGTTTCTAAAATCACCATGAATAAATTTTCTCTACTGATCATGGGTATGCTGTTACCCCCATCCTATCGAGGCATATGATGACTATGACCTCAGAAGAGTTTCAAAAACACCCGGCCTCAATGAATTCTGGTAGTAACGCTAAAGATGGCCCATCTACATACAATTATGACATGCATGAGGATGATTTAGAAAATCCTTCATGACGTGACACGTAGAGCCACAACAAATACAATTTGTCTTTCTCTGAGTCTCTATATGAAGATTCACCAATCCTTTTATTTAATTATGAGCCATAATCCCACCTTTAAAATAAGTGTATCTCTTCTACTTGATCCCAGCTTTAGAGTTCCCACTATTACATGTTCATACCAACATACATCCCCCCACATGAAGCTGTGAAGATATCAGATTCATATAATATTTATATATTTACCCTTTTGTATATTCATTTATGCATAGCCCCGATATTTTAGAGAGATATTCGTACCTCAAACAAGCTCAAAAAATACATTATTTCACTGATGTACTATCTTCGAACATAGGTGAAAACCACACTATGTTCATAAACATAACTACACACTCATTTACGTAGAGGTTTTCTTACTTCATCCAAATGAAATCCATTTTGTACTGAATTCTAAACATATTAAGGTAGAATTGATTATAAAAAATCATTAAAAACCTCATACGTAATACATTATTCTATTCCATCTTGGACTTCCAACTCCCACCACTGAAGGGAAAGATCAACAAACATGTAATTTTCTACCTATAATTTTAGATTCACATATGTTCCCAATAATTTAAATATTCGGTTCATTCTGTCCAACCAATATTAATCCCTTTATAGCTCTAAATATCCCCTAAATATAGGAGGATTCACTATTTGGAACTGAACAACATGATCCACATTCTTTGGATCATATGCATTATTCACATTTTCCACATCATGGAAATATTGAACTATACTATTCACTAGTTACTGGTTCACATGGGGATTAGGTGAAACCACATTTTCAAAAGCCTCCTCCGGTTGGTCTCTACGATTCCTACACAGAGAAATTTCTATCCAAAATAAGACAACAACAAGTCTTACTCCCTTAGCAAAAAAATGTTTACAATTCAAATTCAATTACATTTCAAATATCACAAAAAGGATTTCCATATGTTCACATATACTATGTTTCACCCTTTTTGAAAAATCCCACATGTTTTTAAAATTGAACGATTTTCAAAATACAACAATTATCCTTGTTGAAATATGTCCACTTGAAAATTCATTCAGATTTTTCAAAATTCATGAATTCATATAACATAATAAATCATTATACCACTATGATTTATGCATCCTAGTTGGAAGTCATTTCTAACATGCATGTCATACTCATCTCATTGGCTATACCCACGCCAATGAGATTTAAAAGTCTTGTAAGTGTCTCCAAAACACTTCTGTAACCAACTCCATGGTAAAATAATGATCATCCTAAAAGGGTTATCTATGTAATATTATGCTATAGATATCATTTTATGGCAATCCTACTACTTTATAATATCCCAACTAGAGTAATAGACTACGAACAAATTCCAACATCAAGACCAACAACTAATTTCAATACCGAACATGACCGACTTTACTTGTACATCAAGGACCGAATAATCTAATACCACTTGTAATGTCATGCCACTTCCTCATTGTCTTGATAAGGTAGAGAGATACTACATGGCCTTAGGTGACATTACCAAGTATCCAAATACTTGAAATGAATGTCAAGGTCTTCAAGATCAATATGAGAAATATTTTCCCTTATAATTAAACCAACCATCCCAAACTATATGATTACTTTCAATAAGGTAAACAATAATAACACATTACCAAGAGACAAATAAACAACAAAATATTCCATAACAATTCTGAAAACCAATATAAATTAATAAAAAAAGAATCTGTTTTAGAGTACCAAGTGGAAGTCACAAAAATAATTCGCAAATGAGACCATGACACACTCCATTGCTTCTCACCATGATCCATTATCTTGGAACAAAAATACCACCCATGAATCAGAATGAACTACTAGAAAAATGAGATGATTTAAATCTTCACAAGTCTCGTAAAACAACATCTTCAAAAGCACCAATGTGACAAAGCAGGGGGTGAATACAAATAATAATTAGTTTATCCCATAATTACTTTCCTAGACACTCCATTAGGATAAATCCTTCCACACCTTTATATTGAATTGTTTTAGAAAAATTTAAAGTAGAGAAACAATTTCATCAAGCCAAACACACCCTTACCATGAAATTTTCACCCAAATCCTAAAAAAATGAATCTCAACAACAATTCCAAAAACCATTTAGCGTCACATATGATAAAAAAAGATTATATCCTATATAAAAAGGCACAAACAAATTATAACTATAGGGTTTCCCATATCCAAACTGGTAAACAACCACATAAGAACATTCCATCCATGCATGTTACTACATTATGAATGTAGTCATATGCCATTCCCACATATCATTGATGGTGGCTCTTCCATCCACTATCAATCCAATTTTTACAGTAGTTCTCCTAGACCATTTTTCATCATCCAATAACAACATCATATGTTCATGTCAATAAATATGAATATAGCACACCAAGGCCACTATATTATGCAAACAACTATTTTCACATCCAAACAATCCCTTAGAACACCATCCATGCCACAATATTTTTCAATAATGAAACCCCCATTATATTGGAATCATTTCGTCATACTATCTTCATAAATCAACCAAAGAAACCCATTTTAAAATCAATATTTGAAAATATTACAACAAATAACCATTCATAGCAATGAATTATTTCCCAAAAAATCCACACATTATCACAAAATGAGTCTCCAAAAATCATCACACACCATATCATAGTTAATTTATAAAAAATAATTGAAAATGAGGCTTCTAGTTCTAGATATATGGAGCTGGGGAAAAATCCACATACCTTATGGTTTTTGAAGAAATCTGATAAATGCCCAACTGCACCACTAATCCGACTGAAAAACTCCACAAAACAAACTTAGATCCCCTTTATTATCAACAAAAATCCCAAATATATCTTATATAGGGGAAAACCCCAACATCAACATGCGACTGATTTAGATCTAGAAAAATGATAGTGAGAGAGAGAGACCAACAGAAAACAAAAAATGATCCCTAATAGAAGGATTACTAGAATAGAATAACCTCCACTGCACTTTGAAAACCCTTTGAATCATTTTCAGAATGAGTGATAGATCTTCACTAACACTTGACTACATAAAATCCTGAGGAGGGTTCATATGGGAGAAGAAAATAGAGATTTACAGAAATTCTTGAGTGAACCAGGATTTAAAATCCATCTTGTAATTCCATGCACAGTTTTCTTGCACGGATAGTCAAACCGAGTGTTAATTTTTCGCGTGCTACTAACTCAAAAAAATATTCTTCATGGATTCCCCACACGGTTATACAAAGCATGAAAAAATTGTGTGAAGCACATGGCCTCCATATTCATGGTTTCCTAGTGATTCAATTGGGCTTCCCCTAACCATGCTCAAATTGTGTCCCTTAGGAAAGCAAGAAAACAATTCTGAAACCATCCCAAAGCCTCCCAATCATTAAAAAACCAGTTAATACAAATAACAAAGGCATAAAAAGGGTTAAATACCTCAAAAGGGGGTGTTAAATTCTCTAAAATATGATAATTCCATGGATCATGGGCTGTTTTAAGGTTGGTCCCACATTCCCAACTGTCTGTCCTATCCAGAAATGGAAGGTATCACCATGGAATTTATAAATAAATTTATCTGTCTCTAAATTTTGATGAACACTGTTAGTTTTCCATTTCCATATAAGAAGTGAATATTTATGTAACCTACCTATATTTAATAACAACTTATTATCATTTCAGTCACACACATGGTATTTTGAGAGGACATGTAATTGAATTTTTTAAAATAGACTAAATCAGAGTGTAACGTAAAACCCATGTCCTTTAAGATATTATAAAATCATATAACAAAAGGTATTGTTTTTCAATATAATTCTCCTATGATATCAATTAAATCCATGATATATAAGGTAACATTTTACTTATGAGGAATGAAACTTTTATGGAGATCTAAAACATTCTTGAAACATCTAGACTATCTACCATCTAGAGTTACACAGTGATGGGGATATGTGAATACATTGATCATGATATAATTTATTTTAAAAAAAATTTAATTTCAAATTTTCTACTATTTTTGTAAATGATAATCAATTTTTCGGGATAAATAAAATTTATTATAATCCTTAGAGAGAGGAACATATTATTAGTTTATTTGTAAGATATCTATGTGTTCCCTATTCTAGAAAAGTATAGAGAATGTAACATCCAATAATTTTAGATGGTTTTTTCGTTAATAGATGTACTAAATAATCCAACTGAGGAAATATATCTAGTTAAAAATATTGAATATATATTAAAACATAATAGAATAACACCTTCTTATACTAGAGATTCAATAGTGTTAAATAAAATAAGCCATTATAAATAATAGAAGTCAAGGTAAAACATACATTCCAACAACATGGGTGTATCTCATATCATATATATTCATCATCAGTATGATCCATAAAAACATGATGATTATTAAAACAAATTATATGTGGGAAAATAAGAATTATAGTCAATAGTAGAATACTGAAATGTATAGAGTCCAGTTAAAAAAATAACTTCTATGTATTTTATTTAATTTAAATAAATAATTGGTTATGTAGGTTTATATCTACTTTGTAATTAAAAAAAGTAAACATAATAGTAATAAGAAAATAAGAATACCTAAGTTGAATGAATTTTATAATGTATACATGCATATGGAACAATATTGAATCTTATTCTAAATTATAGAAATTCTATAAGAGGATTCATATTATTAAGGTTAAATAAATATAGAATGTTATTAATAAAGTGTTTAAGATTCATAAATGATTGAATTTAGAGATTAATAGAGGAATATTAATTTTTTCACCTAAATAATGAGTTTAAAATAGTATAGGATATATTTGAACTATCATTTATTAGTGTGTTTAATAATAAAATTACCCAATACCTCCTCCATACTAGGGAGAACTCAACACAAAGTGGGAACCCTAAGGGTTAAACACATGGATAGATCACCAACAATTAACCTAAGTAGCGGCAAAGAAGAGTCGTGTCAGGTGAGGCCAATTTTGGGAAGAGCCAGCAAGGGCATAGTGGAGGCGGGCCATATGTTTGATCATGTTTGAGGTTGGAATGTTGGAATGAAAGCATGTGAGTAAGGATTTAATTTTATTTTGAAGAATGGAGGTCACATATTAACCAATATTCCAGTGGTAATACCTATCCCATCTCAATGTGGGATCAAGAATTTCTATCTTGTTGAATCTCTACCATTGGATCACCATGCCTCAAATTTCCAATCAATTTACATCATCTTTCTCCCTTCAACCTCATTGTCTATCATTTACCCCTCTTTAATAATACATAATATTCTTCATAGTTTGACCAACTTCTCAAACATGCCACAACAGTCCAATCAACACTTCAATTTCATCTTCCTCTTGAGTTGTCTCCCACCTCATGATCACATGATCATGTGACTATTCATCATCCTAACCTGTAAGATAAGTTGAGCCTGAAAATGAAACCCTTTTCATATTCCCAAACAATCGTCTGAATCACTGAATCAGTAGTACCAAAACTATATACTCTTTTAACTGTCAATTTTTACCTAGCGACGTGAATAAATAATGTAATTTAAAACATTGATACATGGACAACCATGAATATGTGTGTGTGTGTGTGTTCATTCTTAATCTAAATTGGGAGAAAACCCTACTATATTATTATAAGAATCCTAGATAAATCCTTTAACATTCTTTCACCTATTTCTCAGTGTTCTTAACTCTCCACATATTGAATTGGTATTCCTCCACTCATTGAAGAAGAACCCACCACCACTGACTTCCACCTATTTGTTTCCTACACATGTGTCGGGATGAATTTTTTTATATATGAATATATATTAATTCACAATATTTACCACATAAATATTTAAGTGATATTTTCATGATAATAAATTATCATAGTACATATATTAATTTTAGGTTAGAATTTATTAATTTTAATTAATAAAGTGTATTTTAAATTATTTATTACATAAGGGGAAATTTTATTCATTTAAAATAAAAACTATAAAAAATATGTTTTCAAATTCCAATATTTATATATATTTTATTCTGATGTTTTTATTTTTTAAGGATGAAAATTGATGATTTATATATGTATGATATTTTTTTAGTTTATTATTTCATTCACATTTAGGTATTAGTTTTCATAATTTTAAATTATTTACTTCAATGTTATGTATGTATTAATATAGTATTATTATATATATATATATATTCTAAATGTTATTTTATTCAATATTATATTAATTTATGATTCAATGTTCAAGATCATTTAAATTTATGAACTTCTAGATTCATGTTTGTTATTATGTATGTATGAATAGACGTGTGTCAGTGCATGTTCTTTAAAATTTATATGCATTTTGTTCAACTTACAGAGGTTAGTTCAATTAATATTTATGTATGGTTATTTACAATAATGATATATGGGTATAAATAAATAAATTTATATTTGGTAATTAATTCAAAATTTATTAATAACCATTTCACTAAATATCATAAATCTTATTCGATTAAAAATTTCCATGTTGAGAAAGGATAAAATTATTATTTTAAAAAATATATTACTTTATATGTTTTATGTGTGTTCTATAATATATCATTCAGAATTCCCTGTCAAAGATATATTTTTTTAACCATAATTGTTTCATAAATCTAAAATTGTTTATATATATATATATTTATTTACATTATTAACAGAATTATATTATAAAAAAATAATTTTACAATTATTATTATATACCACAATAGAATTTGTTCTTATATTTTATGTGATAATTAAAGTATTTTGAAACATTAAAGGGTGTTATACATTTGATGTGTGTGTATGTGTAAACACAAATAGACACACACAATCACACACACATATATATACACAAAATTAATATTAACTACATGATTTTAAATATTTAATATTTCATATGCATGAGAATTAAATTTTAACTATGACTATGATATTAATTAATAATTGTAAAATTATAACAAAATGAAAATTATTATTTAAAAATATAAATTATAATAATTATATGTGTATTATATCTATGTTTATGCAATGATAGAAAATTTATATGTATATTATTTAATGTCAATATCAATTTGAAAATGATATTATATTATTGGAATGGGTTGTATATTTATCGCAATATTTTGTTTTTTGAAATAATCAAATTTTGATTTAATAAAATGAGTTATTCAAGTATGTGCTTTAAAAGATTAAAGTTATCACTGTATATAAAATTTATTTTAGGATTTGATAAATGAATATTTCAATGTATGGTTATTCATTATTATTAATTGTCCATGAAAAGGCTAAATTACAAGAGTTTTGGTGTAATCATATCTCATAAGTAATTTCCTTACAATGTTAGCATTTATATAATTATATGTGTGTGTGTGTGTGTTTTTTTAATGAATGGTTATGTTTTTAATGAAAAATATACAGTAAAAAATTTCATTATATTTTAGTCAATATAAAAATATTTTTTTATTAAAATTGAACCTTGGATATTGTAAACATAGAAGATGACTGGATAATGAACCCATTACTAAGTATAGTGGCTTTTCAGAGTGAGCCTTAAATGTTTAAAGTGATTCCATTGTTTTGTTTTCAATATTTTTCATAATTTTTTCTAAAAAAATAAATGCATTTTATAAATAATTTTCTAAGAATAAGTATATTTCAAAGAGTATTATTAATACTTTCAAAGGCATATTTATTTTCAAAAGATTTTTCAATATCATTATTTCATAAGGTTTCCCAAAAGAGTTATCAAAATATATTATATTTTAAAAAGTTTTTTTTACAAATTTTGTCTTTAAAATTATACGAATTTTCACATATTTCTAAATGGTTTTTAAGATTTATTTTTCAATTTATTTCACAAATGTATTTAAGAAATTGGATTTCATTAGGTTTATAAAGAAACATCTTACTAGTAATTGTCTCTGACCATAGTTTTTTATGAAATGTTTTTTGGTTCATTTAGAGACTGCATATAATTTAGATGCAATAATGTTATATTGAAATAAATGTATTATACCTCCCTTTTGATTTTTCTTAAAATTTATAATGTCACTTTTTGTCTAAATACTAGACTAGAAAAGATTATAATATATAAAAGACAGTTTATTTTCAGTTAATTTTTATAAATATAATTATAAAAAATATTTTTATATCATATCCAGTAGTGTGGGTCTAGGGATTCATAGAAACTGGAGGAACACTTGTAATTAAATAAAGTATTAAATTTAATAAATTATTTTTCCTGTAAAAATAAAATAATGTTTATAAAATTATTCCAAATGTTGTATATGGGTCAAAATAATCTCATGTAATAAAATTTCAACAAGTTTTGTGTTTGTTTTAACCCTTAACTCTTTATTTTAATACTATATAAACCCTTTTGATACATACCATAATATCATAGTTTTTTACAAATTAATCATGAAGAATATTACCATAAAATTAAAGATTTCCCAAAATGATTCATTAAGAAAAGTTGAATTAATCCAATAATATCCCATAACAGTTTCAATCTAGGTTCAGAATATGGTCACACCCACCGTACACCAAACTGACAGTCAACATAAACACAACTATCTCTTTTCAAGGTTATTACAAAAGTTTATTATTTTTCAATACCACATATACTTGCAGTAATTAAACATGGTTGTTTTCAAGGAAATCCACACACATTTATTTAATAAAAATTAATAAAATTCCCCATAAATTGAGTTATTATATGGTTTCCGAAATACCCAGATATTTTAAAACTTATATCACATTAAATAATTTTAATTCTTTAATAACTTCTGTTTTATACATCCAACTGTTTTAGCAAACCATAAGACACTTTAAAATGACCATAATAAACAATCCATTAAAAAATATAGAATAAATATAAATATGTAATTTATGAAATAAAAATAATTGTCAAACTCAATATGAATGTATTGTTATATTTTTTAAATATAACAACACAATTCGAGTAAAATCACTTTCATAATATATTTTATGTTTTATTTCACAAAAAATTGTGTTTTTGTGTTTTATGATTTTTTATATGTTATATAAAACTTATTTTAAAAAATTAATTTTACTTTTTAATTTATTATATCAATATTAACATACTTTTTTATGAAAACATTTATTTTTAACGAATAGTGAAAATGCTGATTTTTATTGGAAAATGCATTTTCCTTTATAAGTTTTGACATGGTAAAATAATATTGTAGAGTATTTTTAAAAAGTAATTATACAAATATTATTTTTTAATATTATTAAAATATTTGTTTTTAAATTATTTTATAAATGATTTTTTTTATAAAAACATTTATTTATTTAAAAATGGAATTTACTAAAATACACTTTTCCACGACATTTTACTGATTATATTTTAAATTTAATAAAACAATATATGTGTTTTAAATTTTCATAAATTAATTAAAAAATAAAATTCATTAGGCCCAAAATTATATTATAG
The DNA here is from genome assembly GCA_963277665.1 of Viscum album. Lineage (NCBI taxonomy): Eukaryota > Viridiplantae > Streptophyta > Magnoliopsida > Santalales > Viscaceae > Viscum > Viscum album. Next base: position 967,314,423 of record OY728136.1, read on the forward strand.
TTTCCTTTTATATTTTTCATTTTAGAACAGTAACCTAGGACAATTATGATACCATGGTAAATGGTAAATTGGTTTATTTAGGATTAAAATATAACAATATTGACTATAAAATCACACTTATAAAAGCCAAAATATTATTGTATTAATAGAATTGAACACCTAATAGATAATTATTGATAATATTTTATTTAATAGAATCTTTATCATTAAAATTACATATATAATATTTAAATTAATGAAAGTCACAAAATGTCACTTTCTTGGTCATAATTATCCTTTATGTGTCCACATGGGGATAAAAGAATTTATAAATTCAAATAAATATTAATCATTATTTGAATGCTCATATATAGATGATACAAACTCCTTTTTGAGTTTTTGAGCCACATGGATGAGATTATGATATTTATAATATTTCATCTAATTAAAATTAAAAAATATCATATTCGTGTTTTAAATATTGTGTCTTTTTCAATATAGGGTTTCTTGAATGAAATATTCAAATATAAATATTATAATAAAATATATAAGATTAATTGTGATATTTTTATATTATTTTTAAAATTTAGTGAAATATATATATATTAAATAATTACAAATCACAAATACAGTAACTAATTTATTAATATTAATATCAAATTAAGGTCACATAAAATATTAAAATAAATATAATCTAAAATAATTTATGATATAAAAGATTATTTTAGAATACATTGACCTCTTATAGATATAATGAAATATTATTTTCAAAGATAACATGTTATTTTGATCTTTTCAAAGTACATGTAATTTATTTAGTCAAAATTGAAAGTAATGATATTTAATAAAAATAACATATTTTTATATTAATTAAATAATTGATAAAATATTGAAAAATAAAAAATAATTATAATATGGTCTAGAATGTTATAAAATGATCATTTATGGTCTAATTTACAACACAAAAGTAAAAATTACATGATTTTAATATGAAAATTTGTTACCTTAGTTAAAATTAAAATCAATCAAATATTGGTAAATCAAAATGATAAGGTTTAAATAACATCATAAAATGACTAACATATATTTTTTTATTATAACATGGCCTTATGTTATCTTATATTCCAATAAATGGCCTCTTTAGGTACTTGTATCGATATTGAATTTATTTTAAATTAATATTTTCAGAAAATTCCATAGTTCCCCTCACCTAAATTATAAAAGGGAACCTCCTCCCTCAATTATTAACATCAAATCGAGCATTAAAGATATAGTATCACCTGAAAATTGTTCTTATAAACCGTTCAAACCATATTCTAGTGGTTATGGTCATTTGAAATGTCAAACCCTAGTGACCATAAGAGGGTATATAAAGGTTGTTTCCTAAAGTAGAGGAATTTATCTAGACCAACCCATTCAAGATTATTTATTCTTATAAATCCTATTAATGTGTTGTTTTATTGTAAAATACTAAAATATACTAAAAAATAGTATAAGATGTTATTATTATTATTAATCTTCAATATTATTTCATTTATCCATCCTATGAAAAACATATGCACTACACGTGCGGGGATGTGGCTTACCATATCAACTCCATGGTGTAATCTATATTTAATCACCAATTTATTTGGATGGATGTAATGATGGAAATAATAGATATATATAATAATTATATCATCATATTTAGTCATGAAAAGAAATTAATATAACATATTGTTCCCTACCTTTACACCCTAATGGGAATGATATAATTGCTCATGTGAACGTATGAACTATTGTCTCCATGATGCGATAGGATTAATTTTCCATATTCAACATTCAAGAATGACTATATAAATTTATATAATGAAAAAATAGTGTATATATATATATTATAAGGACCCGGCCTTAAAACATTACATAATATTGAATTAAACGAATAATTCACATTGAGGATCTTTCCAGGTTTAGAGTTTTAGAGAATTAGGACATAACTATTAAATCTCAAAACAATACAAATTAGGCACTTCTACACAGTTTCCTTTTTTTTACAAAACATGAACTCTTGAAAAAAATGAGTCTTGTCTAGTTCTATGTTAAAGACAGCCCGACTTTTCTTTGATCCCATCCTTGACCCTATTCATCTTTATGTCCGGTGAAAACATTTCAAAACATGGATGAGCATAAAAGGCTCAGTAAGGGTTACAAAACAATGAATGAATTTTTTTCATAAATACATAAAAAACATAAACTCTTTTACTTACCTCATGAAATCATAAGATTTATAAATAAAAAATTGAAATCATATTTAATAAAGGAAACTTGTGGCATCAATATCATACTTACATTGTATATATCATAACAACATAGTGACTTACTTTGGAATACACATCACAATATATTCCCTAAATATCTTAAGAGAAACATTCACGTTTACCTCTATCACGTTACCCAATGCATTGGAGATCTATCTCGGGCTCACCCGCACTATGATTATCACAGAACCACCTGTATACATAAATAATTCCCAAGAACCATAACATGATCATAACACATAACATAAGCATAAAAGAAAGATAAAATTTCCACATTTCGATAAAAAAATTATCATTTCAAGATATTGAAATAATAAATCAATTAATAAAATAATTTTTAATACCAAAATATGTAAAAAGAGTATATGGTATTTATTTTTTTTCTTTTTAAAAACATTATAGTTTGGTAAGGAAGCCAATGATCAAATAATTCTCACGGCGACGAAAAGGTCGTTGTCACCGCTTACGTTAAAAAAACATTCATTTTTTCTGTTTAATTAAATGCTTCATATAAAGATATTCCCTTTGAATAAAATGAAAAGTCAAAGGGGTTTATACACCGTATAAAATAAAGTCGTGTATAAAACAAAAAATGCCTCAATGAAATAAGACTAAGAAGAAGTACCTTACCTTGTGTCCGACTTGACTCTATCGTTCATTAGTATCCTAAATAATAAACTAAAGTTAATTTCTAATTTCTTAAGAACCTTTTTCAGGATTATTATTTATTTTATATCACTTATTACCATGTTATAAACATTATGCAATCATTTAAGATAATAATGTTCATTTTGTTGATATTTGGTACTTGAGAAAAAAAATGAACACCTTATATTTACAAGTTGTCCATGTGGTCAAAGGTTCATTATATACAGAATGATATTCATGATTTGGATATCATATTTATCATAAATATATAGTATATAAATGTATATATAATATTACATAACATTTAGAGGTATGAAATGAAATGCACCGTTCATGGAGACGGTAAGTTGTACGCACGCATGAACACTACATTCATTACTATTTCATATTTTAATGGAATTAAAACATAATGATACATAGTTATAATGTAATTCTAGTATAATATCATATATAATATCATTAAATCCATCCTTTATACATCCCACATAAGTCATTAACGAATCAAATCACCATGAGGGGGCAGTAGTCCGCACTTCCTCAATTGAGATTATTGTATTTACCCACTATGGAAACCATAATGGCGTTCTATAAATTGGAATTAAATAAGAATAACGAAATCACAAACATAATATATATCATATATAAATACAGTTCCATCATAATGGCCACCATGAGAGGCGGTAAGATGTAATTGAACAATCATCATTTCGTGAGGCCTTAGTTTTCCCTCCACAGAAACATTATGTTCTTCATCCATTAGATGGAGGTGTGTGTAAGTGTATTCGATTCCTTATCATAAAAAAATACATTTATATTTAGGATATTGTTGTTGTTACAAATGAAAGGAATAAAAAGAGATTAGTGGTTGGATAAGTAAAATAAATGAAAACAATTTAAGAGAAATCATTGCCTTTAATTTAGGTAACTTCCTTTGGTTTGAACCAAAAGGACTTTTGAAGTGCCTTATGCCTAAGGTAAGGCTTCTGGGGTGAGTAGAAGGATGTTGGCAGTTTAATTGGGCAGATTTTTGATGATCCAAATGGCTTGAGCAGTGTGAGGAATTGGAAAGAAATGGTCTCCTTCTATAAGGGAGAAGAGGGGCTCTTTAGGAAAGTGTGAAAATATTATTTTATTATATAATGATATTAGGTTTATAATGGTCCAAAAATAATTATGGTCGAAGATAAGATGACTCATATTTAAAATAAAATCATCCAATCAGAATTTTGCATATTTTGATAATATTTTAATCATTATAATCTTATTTATTTAAATCATTTTCTATGAGATAAATATTGTATCATTATTGTGACATCACTAATTTAATTTATCTGACGTATAAAAATTATAAAAAAATACTATCATGTAGGAAATCTTTTTATCATTTCAATGAATATTTATAGCCGAAAATAGGACTTATATAATACCACATAAAAATTAATTACTAAAATATGTTTTTTAATGTCAATTCTGTCTTCACAATAAATTAATTAATCTAAATTGTCATTATCACCTCTATGTGGCTCAATGGTGTCCCAAAATCGAACCAAAGATGATCATGGTCGTAAATGACTCAACAAATCAGGTTTGGACAAGTGTTAAGGTAATTTTGAATAATTATAATATTCATTTAACCTTGAATTACCCTATTTATCTTTAACCGCTGTAAATAAAAGTCAAAAGTTACTGTTCACCAAAAATTATTTTCTTCTTATTGAACCACATTTTACTTCTTGATAACAACCATGTGTGTCAGATTTTTGAAATCCAATTCATAGAAGTGGTAAAATTTCATTTAAATGAAAAAGTCAGTTTTTAACTACTACTAAGTGGTTTCACTATTCATCTAAAATTGATGTTTTTTCATAAAAATATCAAAAATTCAGCCTAAGATATATTTTATATTCTGAATTAAAAAATGATGTCTATTTTTCCAAATTAAAAACATAAAAGTAGAATTAATTAATTTTAATTTTAATTCTCATTATCAAAACAAATAGCGTGATTTTAAGAAACATTAACTATCAAAAGATTGATACTAATTTATGTCCAATTTCAAGGTGAAATTAATTCCAATTACCAACATTGGATTAAATGGTAAAAATATAATCTAATTAAAATTTAAAATAAAATAAAAAGGTAATCAATCCATATAAATCATTTATAATAAAAGGAACTTTTGAATTAAAATACAATATTTTTCACTATTCATTAAAAAATGAACTTTATCAGAAAATTAAAAAAAATACTGAAAGTAAAATTTGATGACCCAATTATAAAGAATAATTTTATTTGGTCAATTTGAATGTATTAAAGTGGAAAAAACTATATTTAAAGAGGATTCTCAATTAAAATGCGGTAAATTGGATTTTTAATGTAAATTATGCTTAAAATAAGATTCATTCTCATTTTAAGCCTCTAAATTTTATTGGAAAAATTTAAATACATTTAAAAAACATGTATAATCATATTGTAATTAGTTTCATTCATTCCCACCAATACAATTTCTAGGAGTAAACTACAATTAAAAATAATAATATTATAGTATTAGTGTGCAATGTGAGATTCCAATGAAACCCGTTATTGTGTATCGGGTACGCTATCGAACTTAGAAACCCCTTTAAATTAAAATAAATATTTAATTCAAAAATATTAATAAATTTGTAAATATCTTATTTTTCATTTACCTGGGCTGTTACATATATATTAACTTTGTATATTTATTTACACGATGTATCTATATCCTATACAAATGAATTCAGACTTATATAATAAAACATTGATTGAAAATGATGTACTTAACAATCGAATGATGTGTAATAATGAAATATTAATAACAATTGGGTGATAATATGAATTTAGAGGATCACATATCACTCCAAAGTTAACAATATTGTTTTGGTATATATTAATAAAACTATTTAAAACAATATATAGGAGGTTTCGATATATATGATGGAAATAAAACCTAAGTCAATGGCTTATTTTACAATTTCGTTATTATTCATGATTGTTTTTAAATATGTATTTGATGGGGTAAATTTATCTTCCTTTAAAATGTTTCATAAAAACGTTTTAAAACAATTCCTTACTATTATTCCATAATTTTTAAAAATCATTTTTTAGAATGTGTTAATTTTTACCAAACTGTTTGAGAGGAATATTTTCATTATGTTCAATAGAGGTACTTTCTGAATTTCCTAAAAAATTGAACAAAATGAATAATTTTTACTTTTACAGAATGAACTGATTTTTAAGATTTCATAGATCCTTAATACATTGAAGCTTCCCTCAAAATAATATAATTTAAGTTTCATTGATAATGTTTTTCATAAATTGTGTGACATTTTAGGAAACAAAATTCCAATCAAAGATGATATTTTACTCTTGAATGATTTTAAGTGATGTCCAAAAATTATTTTCCATATATGATTACATCATATGAAGTTAAATAAACCTGATTGGGAATATTTTTTCATGAGTATTATCAGTATTATTTCTATGGATGGTTAATTTTTTTCATGTAATGAAATTTATGGAACCCATTACTTTTACATGGGTTATGTTCAGATGGAATGGTGTATATTTATCACATATATTAATGTGTTCTGATATGTGAATAAATTGTCTTATTATTGAACATATATGTATTTTTTTAATTATGTTATGTGTGGGACCTATATCTCCCACAAATTCATTGGGTAAATATTTATATCTCATTAGATAAAAAGGAATGTATTATGGAGTTAACATGGTTCATAAATATATGGTTGGAATACATACTGAACACAGATCTAGAAAAGACTTTTTCCCATATGATGGTCTTTAATATTAACCGTGGATAATAGGGAAATGATTTTGTTTCAACATTCATATTGTACAATTCCATGTCTTAGGTTGTAATATCTTAGATTATGTTCTTTGAATCATTATAAACATATATGTTTTATCCCATGACATGATATCATCATTCTTTGATATGAAAGACATAATTTTATAATGTTGTTTATATTCTTATCTCTTATCATTATGATATGATTGATATCTCCATTTTTAGCATTATTGGTCATCTATTCTCACCCTTTGTTATGTTTCTATTCCATGGGATATGAATAACGGTATTTAGTATGTTGTGTCACAAATTATTCTAGAAATGGGGGAAAATGGAGAGGCAATGTGGATACATTACAAATAAGTTGTTAATGTTTTAATGATTCCAATGAGACTAAATATATATGTGTCACGACCCGTCCTCGAGGCACGTGCTGTGACTACCCCAAGCCCGCCTTCCATAGGCCAGGGGCTGGCGACTAGCACCAAGGCGTAAATCCCAGAAAAAGGGAAGGCATTGCCTTTGTAAAGTAAACAAGCACAACAGAGTAAACAAGATGAAAAGTAAGCACTAAGTAAAAACTATAACAAGCTGTGCTGAAAGTAAAAAGGGGCCAGAAATACAAGCCCATCTGTAAAGTACAACTGAAGGGAAAAACAACAACTGAAAGGAAAATCCGCAGCGTCAAGCCGTCCACTGAAAGTCCCACCTGAAGGGTGATCCTAGATAGCCTCCATAGCTCCTCGGTCTAGCCGTCCGCTCCGAGTACGTCCCGCCCAGTGGTCCACCTCCAGGTACCGTCCTGTTCCACAAGCCTCCACCACGATCAGCACTATCCGTCGTCTGCAACCAATACAAAGAAATGTGGGCATAGCCCGTGCAAGGGTGAGTATAAGCTACTCAGTAGGGACCCCGAGACTCCCGAAGGTCTCCCAAAATCCACAAATGATAAACCACAACGGGAAGATACAATCACGAAGTAACAACCGACACTGCTTAGGTATATTCCCATACATATACCTAAGTCATCAATTCTTATTCGGCTCCAACATCCGAGCCCAAGCACAACTCAGTCCACAGAAGAAAGAAAAATGTAAAATCCACACATGATTGCTCAACACAATCCACAAAGGAAAGTAAAACGTAAATCCACATAGGATAGATCAACACAATCCACAAAGGAAAGTAAAACAGAGTTTCAACTCACACATGTATACTTTTTTGTATGATGATAAAGATGATCACTGGTCCATCTAAGTCGTCGGACCCACGAAGGATCGAAAGGTACTAACCCCCGCAATGACCCACACATGATCGGACCCACACATGATCAATAGGTAACTAACCCCCACAAAGACCCACACAGGATCAGGCCCACACAGGACCTGTAGGCGCTGGCTCACACAGAACCGCTGAGCACTGACCCACACAGGATCGGATCCACAAAAGATCTGTAGCACTGATCCACGTAGGATCGCTGAGTGCAGTAGTCGTCGCAGTCCAATGAGAATCTCTGCACAGTCGTCGTCACAGTCCACTGAGGATCTCTGCACAGTCGTCGTCGCAATCACAGTAGCAGTCACAACTAGCTCTAGGGTTCCCACACACAACAAGCTCGTTCGGGAGGGTCCGCTCCATGAGCCGAGAGGCTGATACATCAACTGACACAATGTCCGAAGTTGATGTATCCAAAAGTTCCGTATCATCAACAGGAACTCAACGTCGCAGACGGCGCGTCAATCGGACGCCCGATCGGAGAGTTATTGTCTTTTTCGTCCTAGGGTCCTGGTTGGTTTTTAAGGGAAAACCAACCCGACCGTACTCCACCTGTGTCCAAACCTCGGGCGGAGTATGCCAAAAGTTCCGTTTCACTTAGAGAAATTCAGTGAAGTCAACGGCACGTCGATCGTATGTCCGAAACTCAAGATATGAGCGTTTCCGCTCCGAAGGCCTGGTTGGTTTCGTGTACGAACCATCCCGGCCGAAATAAAAGTAATCCGAAACCTTGAGTGAGATATTACGAAACGACCATCTCAATCCAAGGATCGCATCACCGCTGATGGCGCGTCGTTCAGAGGCCCGTAGCTCAAATTATGAGCGAAATACCGCAAACGTCTGGAGACAGGGGGTCTAGGACCGCACCGACCCGGCCCAACCCCCCCTGGGTCGGCCCAAATCGGGTTGGACCTAGTTCGACGTGGCCCGGTCCGGCCAGGGCGCGGCCCGGCTCGGCTCGGCCGAGCGGCCGAGCGAGGAAGCCGCGGGGTGGGGCTTCCCCCGCGGGAAGAAGACGCGTCCCACGTGGGGCCGCACTGGAGTCAACGGACGCGGCTTTTTTCGCGTCCCGTGCATGTGACCCGGACCCATGTGGCCACGGCTTCAGCCGCGACGGCCCTGTCCGGCGGCGCGCCGGGGCGCCGCTGCCTTCGGTGGCTTCTGCGGGCCACCGAAGTTGCTCCGGTGGTCCGTTTTCCTTCCCGTCTGCGTCGAAACTCCTCCTGGGTCCCATTCTTCACTGCGAAAACAACGGATCTTCTCTGCGGCATGTTTTGTCATCGTCTGCCAAATCCGCACAACAACGAAGAACTGTAAAGGGTTGTCGGGCCGTGTTCGTTTGGCCCACACCATCCGCATTAGGCGATAATAGTTGGGATGATTAATCAATACATATAAAACATAACCAAAACAATTTTAAGGAATTAAAATTGTTCTTATGAACCGGGTTCTTCATTTTGAATGGAAAAATTCACGGAGTATAAAACATTCAATAAAACCCCTAGCTCGTCAAGTCGTCGCACACGCGTTTTTCGCGGATTTGATCATCGCGGAAGGAGGGGATCGTCGCGTCGTCGCGGTATCTGGTGTTGCGTCAACGAACTATGAGGACCAAGAAACAAAATATTTAATTATAAATAATTAAATCCATGTGTTGTTATAAACCACAATGAAGTTTTAAAAGAAACCCGAAATCTCTTACCTCAGCAATTGGTGATCGGAGATCGGGGTGGGGAAGAACGTCTTGGATGAAACGTCGTCAATCTCCGAGGGTGATGGCGTTCTTCGTGTTCTTCGCGTTCTTCGCGTTCTTCGCGTTCATCGCATTCATTGCGTTCTTCGTGAAGGAGGATAAAGGAACAAAAATTTTCAAAACCTCTCAACGTGCATTTTTTCCAGAAGTTGTGCGTTGGTCTTATTTTATTATTACGCCAACGGATTTTAAACAGGTTAAGAAACGAATAAATTAATTCATAGAATTAATTCAATGAAGAAAACCGCCCAATTAATTGGTGCGTTAAGAATTTAGGAAAACAGGTCAGTTCACATTCATAATGACGGGTTTTCACGCGTGCGTTACTTAGTGGAAAAGAAACGGTGGGGCTCATGTGGGCCCCACCTCACAAATATCCTACCAAGAGGGTAGGATATTTTTGGATAGCACCCTATCCATATCAACTCCGCTTAAGCAGCATTAAGTGGCTTTTAAGTGGCTTTAAGTGAAATTAAAATAATGTTTGTCGTACAAATTATTTTATTTCTTAACCATAAGCCCAAAAATTAAAAAAACCATACACGATCAAACGAAACTCCGGAAGAGGCATTTCTAAGCAAATACCGGTGCTGCGGTTCCATCGGTGCCCTCAGAATTCGATTCCGAGCACCGGTTTAAATGATAGAAAAAATCGCTCGTCCGTTCACTGAACGTACCCGAGCCAATCTTCGGAAAATGATTCCGGGCACACCGGCCTCAGAATCAGGTGCCGTCAGGAACTGCTTTCTTGTAAAATTCCAAATAAAATTAAGAAAAACATTTCCTTCAAATTTACGAGTATTTACATTACTCCCACCTTAGGGATTTACGTCCCCGTAAATATTCATCATAATCTAGGGAAACAAATGTGGGTACTGAGCACGCATATGAGCCTCCAACTCCCAAGTGCTTTCCTGGAGGTTCCCGTGCTGCCATCTGATGAGCACAAGAGGAATCAATCGTCCATGTAGGACCCGCTCCTGTCGATCCTCGATCTCCACCGGGACCTCCGCAAAAGTCACCCCATCGTCAACGTCTAGCTCCCCATAGTCAATGATATGTGTCGGGTCGTACACGTACCTCCTCAGCTGAGATACATGGAAGACATCGTGCACCTGGTGCAACTGAGGTGGTAGAGCCAGGCGATAATCCACCTCGCCAATCCTGTTGAGGACCTGGAAAAGTATGATGAACCGTGGAGACAACTTGCCGCCTCGGCCAAATCTCTGTAATCCACGTCGAGGTGAGACCCGCAAGAAGACGTGGTCTCTATCCTCGAACTCTAGTGGCTTCCGCCTCCTGTCAGCATAAGACTTTTGCCGGCTCTGAGCTGTCCTCATCCACTCCTGGATGACCTGGACCTTCTCTGTCATGGCCCGGACCATCTCTGGTCCCACAAGTGCTGACTCCCCAGGGTCTGGCTAGCACAAAGAAGATCTGCAAGGTCTTCCGTACAACGCCTCGTATAGTGCCATCCCGATGGTGGAGTAGTAGCTGTTGTTGTACGCGAACTCCACCAAGGGTAGGTGGTCCTCCAAGCTGTGACCAAATTCGAGGACACATGAGCGGAGCATGTCCTCGAGAGTCTGAATGGTCCTCTCCATCTGACCATCCGTCTGAGGGTGAAAGGCAGTGCTCAGATGTAGTCGTGTCCCAAACGTCTCCTGAGACCCCTTCCATAGCTGGGAAGTAAAGCGAGCGTCTCGATCGGAGATGATAGATGATGGAACTCCGTGAAGCCGTAAAATCTCCTGAACGTAGAGACGCCCAAGCTCTCCACTAAGCCCTACTCTCTGATGGGTAAGAAGTGTGCCGACTTGGTGAGTCGGTCAACAATCACCCAAATGGAGTCGTGGCCTCTGGAAGTGCGTGGAAGTCCAGTCACGAAGTCCATAGATATCCCGTCTCACTTCCACTCTGGGACCTCCAAGGGCTGTACCAAGCCTGCGGGTACCTGATGCTCTGTCGTCACCTGCTGGCAGGTGAGGCATCGAAAAATGAACTCTGCCACAGCCTTCGTCATGCCCGGCCACCAGTGCTATCGTCTGAGGTCCTGGTACCTCTTCTCCACTCCAGGATGTACCGCCAAAGGAGAAGTGTGAAACTCTCTCAGCACCTCCTCTCGTAAAGAAACTTGTACCAAGGTACGTCCTCGGAAAAGGACGTCGTGCTCTGCTCCAAGGGAGAAACCATCAGGTGCCTGTCCCAAGGATATCTGTGCACACTGTGTCTCACAGTCAGCGTCCCCACGCTGTGCCTCTCTAACCCGCTGTAGAAGTGGAGGAGAGACTGTGAGATACTAAAGGAAGGTTGCTCCGTCCCTATCCACGAAGGATATCTACAAGGCGGCTAGATGCTCTGTCACCTCCTCAAGTAGCTGAATTCCCGTCCTCCAACTGAGGGCATCAGCTACTACGTTTCCCTTTCCAGGAGTATAGACTATCTAAAAGTCATAGTCCTGGAGGAACTCGAGCCATCGCCGCTGTCTCAGGTTCAGGTCCTTCTGAGAGAAGATGTACCTGAGACTCTAGTGGTCAGAAAAGACTGTAAAGCGCTCTCCCATCAGATAGTGCCGCCAAGTATTCAGTGCGAAGACCACTGCTGCTAACTCCAGGTCATGTGTGGCGTAGTTCTGCTCATGCGGCCTCAACTGACGTGATCCATAGTCAATCACGGCCCGTTCCTGCATCAAGACACATCCGAGTCCGGTCCCTGATGCATCGCAGTAGACTACGTATCCAACTCCCTCCTCAAGCAACCTCAGGATAGGTGCGCTGGTCAATCTCTGTCTCAGCTCCTGAAAGCTCTGCTGACATCTATCTGACCACACAAAGGGTTTCCCATTCTTCATCAAAGCTGAGAGTGGCGCCGAAACTATTGAGAAGTCCAGCACAAATCTCCGATAGTATCCAGCTAGTCCCAAGAAACTTCGCACCTCCGTCATGCTCCTAGGTGGCTCCCAAGCTATCACTGCCTCGATCTTCATAGGATCCATCGCAAATCCCGCATCAGAAATGACGTGCCCCAAGAAGTTGACCTCACGTAACTAGAACTGGCACTTAGAGAGCTTTCTATAAAGCTGGTGCTCTCGGAGTGTTTCTAGAAAAACCCGCAAGAGGTAGGTGTGATCCTCCTCCGTGATCGAGTATACCAAAATGTCATCGATGAAGACCACGACAAATTGATCGAGGTATGGCTGGAAGATCCTGTTCATGAGGCTCATGAACACTGATGGAGTGTTGGTTACGCCAAAAGGCATAACCAAGAACTCATAGTGGCCATACCGACACTTGAAGGACATCTTCTGCACGTCCTCGTCTCGAACTCTGAGATGATGATAGCCTGACCTGAGGTCTGTCTTCAAGAACCACCGTGCTCCCTTGAGCTGATCGAAGAGGTCATCAATCCTCGGTAGTAGATACTTGTTTCTCACTGTCACCTAATTCAGGCGACGATAGTCGACACACAGTCGCAAGCTCCCGTACGCCTTCTTGGCGAACAATATCGGGGAAGCCCAGGGTGAAACACTGGGTCGGATGAGACCCTTTCCCTGCAAGTCCTCTAACTATACCCTTAGCTCTCGAAGCTCAGCGGGAGATATCCGATATGCTGGAGTGGATATCGGGGATGTCCCGGGGTACAGATCAATATAAAAGTCTACCTCTCTGCGAGGAGGTATCCCTGGAATGTCATCGGGAAAGACGTCCACGTACTGATCCACCATTGTAGGAAAACTAGGACTCCCCACTTCAACTGCTCCTAGGATGAGGCTAGCGAACTGATGACTGATTGGATGTCCTCTCCTCTGCGTGAGTCCATCCTATGCTGCTAAGGCTCCCTTCTCGCTGGTGAAGGTGAACCTGCTCCCCGTCGGTGTGTACACATCGCACCTTGCGCCTAATACAGTCAATCTGAGCATGGACTATGGATAACCAATCCATGCCCAAGATGACATCGTAAGGCCTCGATGCCTCTACCAGAAGATCCCAGCCGAAGGTCTCGCCTCCAAGAGTAAGCTCACACTACCGGCACCAGTGCGTAATCGTCGAGTCTGCTCCCGTAGGGGTATCTAGGCGTAAGGATCGAGCCAACGGCTCTGTCGGAATCTCTGAGCTCCGAAAAAGGACAGCGGCTAAGAAAGTGTGACTCGCTCCTGTGTCTATAAGAACTGCATCAAGGGTGGAATAGACACAGATCATACCTCGAATCATCTCAGGTGCGTCGTGGTCGTAGGCCTCCGCTGACGGAAGTTGTGCCTATCTCTGCCCGCCAGCTCCCTGTGGTCGGGGCGGACCTCCTGGTGGTGGTGGTGGTAGAGCCTCAAAGGGTCGCCCACCACCCACTGCTCGGCTAGCTCCTCTGCCTCGTCTGCCTCTTCCCTGCGGACCGCCACGGTCAACCCTCTGCCTCTGCCTGGGTGGCCCCTCCACCATCTGCTGCTCCTCGGCACGCGGGTCGGGCAGTCACGAGCCAAGTGGCCCTGCCCGCCGCATGCGTAGCACTGCCTTCCTGTCGAAAGACTGGCTCCGCACTGTGTGCCCCGCACTGCTGAGCCAGTGTCCTAAGGTCGTCTGCCGGAAGGTCTGGTCTGCCTGGACCCATGAGTCATCCGTCGACTACCTGCTGCCAAATACTACGCTACCTACAACCCTGCGGTAGGTCTCGTTGCTGAAGTAGACTCAGCAAGAAAGCTCTCGATCAGAAGGGCTCGCTCCAGCACTCCTGCCTGAGTCGGAATGCTAAGGGAGATTGGGGATGCCCTGATCTTGTGTCTCAAACCCTGCTCAATGGTCCGGGCCCGGATGAATGGGTCTTGTACCATATCTATCGAGTAGCGAGAAAGATCGGTAAACCTCTCCGCGTACTGGGCGACTGTAAAGCTGCCCTGCCGTAGCTGAAGAAGCTCCTGGATGCGCACCGCACGGAGGATGGCCGGGACGAACTCTAAGCAGAAGAGGCTCTCGAAGTCCGTCCAGAGAAGTGATGCCTCATCATGCACCTGGAGCATCTAGCTTTACCATCGGTCCGCTGCTGCGTGCAGTAGGCTCGCCGCGAGGATCACGATGAGTTCTGCTGGTGTCCTCACTAGCATGAAAACTCGTACGACTGCCTCCAGCCAGTCCTCGGCTTCCTGGGGGTCCATCTCCCCACGAAACCTGGGTGGTCGCTGGCACCGGAACTCGTGCAGAGCTCCGAGGCGACGTGCATTGTCAGCGGTCGTGACGGGGAGCATTGGTAGCTCGGCGGGTAGAGATACCGCCAGTGCCTCCACCGTCAAAGGGCCTTGTATTGAGGCCTCGTCGCTCGGTGGGCTGTCATCGCGCTCTACTCTCGGAACCCTAGCTAGCTACTATCGTGGGGCCATCCTGAAAAGGAAACAAGTGTGAAACGGTCAGAACAGTATACCTGGTGAGATGATACAAGTAATCACAAAGAAAACATGAAACACAAATGCAATCAATGTTTTCGTGCATTAAGTCGGAAATCAGAAGTCAGGGTCCTGGTGTACGGATACGTCGGCCGCCACACCAACACTGGGCCCCCTGGACTGATAACCACACCCAATAAGCTAAACCCTATTACTTCACATAGAATAAAGTTCAGAGTCTGCGGTAGAACCAACCTCCTCTGATACCAATTTGTCACGACCCGTCCTCGGGGCTCATGCCATGACTACCCCAAGCCCGCCTTCCATAGGCCAGGAGATGGTGACTAGCACCAAGGCGTAAATCCCAAAAAAGGTAAGGCATTGCCTTTATAAAGTAAACAAGCACTATAGAGTAATCAAGCGGAAAAGTAAGATCTACGTAAAAACTCTAACAAGCTGTGCTGAATGTAAAAAGGGGCCGAAAATACAAGCCCAATTATAAAGTACAATTGAATGGAAAAACAGCAACTGAAAGGAAAAGCCGCAGCGTCGAGCCGTCCTCTGGATGTCCCACCTGAAGGGTGATCATAGATAGCCTCCACAGCTCCGCGGTTCAGCCGTCCGCTCTGAGTATGTCTCGCCCAGTGGTCCACCTCCAGGTACCGTCCTGCTCCACAAGCCTCCACCACGATCAACGCTGTCCTTCGTCTGCAACCAACACAACAAGTGCGGGCATAGCCCGTGCAGGGGTGAGTATAAGATACACAGTAGGGACCCCGAGACCCCCGAAGGTCTCCCTAAATCAACAAAGGATAAACCACAACGGAAAGATACAATCACGAAGTAACAACCGACACTGCTTAGGTATATGCCCATACATATACCTGAGTCATCAATTCCCATTCGGCTCCAACATCTAAGCCCAAGAACAACTGAGTCCACCCAGGAAAGAAAAATGTAAAATCCACACAGGGTAGCTCAACACAATCCACAAAGGAAAGTAAAACGTAAATCCACACAAGATAGCTCTACATAATCCACAAAGGAAAGTAAAACAGAGTTTCAGCTCACACATGTATACTTCTTTGTATGACGATAAATATGATCACTGATCCATCTAAGTCGTCGGACCCACAAATGATCGAAAGTTACTAACCCCCACAATGAACCACATAGGATCGGAACCACACATGATCAATAGGTAACCAACCCCCGCAAAGACCCACATAGGATCGGGCCCACAAAGGACCTGTAGGCGCTGGCTCACACAGAACCGCTGAGCGCTGACCCACACAGGATCGAATCCACACAGGATCTGTAGCACTGATCCACGTAGGATCGCTAAGTGCAGTAGTCGTCATAGTCCACTGAGGATCTCTGCACAGTCGTCGTCGCAGTCCACTGAGGATCTCTGCACAGTCGTCGTTGCAGTCACAGTAGCAGTCGCAGCCAGCTCTAGGGTTCCCGCACACATCAAGCTCGTTCGGGAGGGTCCTCTCCACGAGCCGAGAGGCTGATAAATGAACTGACACAAAGTCTGAAGTTAATGTATCCAAAAGTTCTGTATCATCAACAAAAACTCAACATCGCAGACGACGTGTCAGTTGGACGCCCGGTCTGAGAGTTATGAGCATTTTCGTCCCAGGGGCCCGGTTGGGTTTTAAGGAAAAACCAACCCGACCGTACTCCACCTGTGTCCAAACCTCAAGTGGAGTATGCCAAAAGATCCGTTTCACTTAGAGGAATTCAACGAAGTCGACGGCACGTCGATCGGACGTCCGAAGCTCAATATATGAGCGTTTTCGCTCCGAAGGCCCTGTTGGTTTCGTGTACGAACCATCCCAGCCAAACTCAAAATAATCCGAAACCTTGAGTGCGATATACCGAAACGACCGTCTCGATCCAAGGATCGCATCACCGCTGACGGTGCGTCGTTCGGAGGCCCGTCGCTCATGTTATGAGCGAAAGACCAAAAATGTCTGGAGACAGGGGGGTCTAGGCCCGGACCGACCCGGCCCAACCCCCCCTGGGTCTTCCCGATCCGGGTCGGACTCGGTTCGGCGCGGCGCGGCCGGTTGGGCCGGTCCGGCTCGGCTCGGCCGAGCCGCGGAGCGAGGCAGCTGCGGGGTGGTGCTGCCCCCACGGGAAGAAGAAGACGCGGCCCATGTGGGGCCGCGCTGGAGTCAACGGACACGACTTTTGCCGCGTCCCGTGCGTGTGAGCCGGACCCGTGCGGCCGCGAGTTCGCTGGCCGCCGCCACCTCTGGCCGCCGGTGGCTTCCGAGGGCCACCGGAGTTGCTCCGGTGGTCCATTTTCCTTCCCGTCTGCGCCGAAACTCCTCCCGGGTCCCATTCTTCACTTCGGAAACAACGTATCATCCATGTGGCATGTTTTGTCATCGCCCGCTAAATCCGCACAACAACAAAGAACAACGGAGGGTTGTCAGGCCGTGTTCGTTTGGTCTGCACCATCCGCGTTAGGCAATAACAGTTGGTAGGATTAATCAAAACATAGAAAACATAACCAAAACAATTTTAATGAATTAAAATTGTTCTTATGAACCGGGCACTTCATTTTGAACTGATACATCCACGAAGTATAAAAGATTCAATAAAACCCCTACCTCGTCAAGTCGTCGCACGCGCGTTCTTCACGGATTTGATCATCGCGGAAGGAGGGGATCATCACGTCGTCTCGGTATTCGGCATTGCGTCGACGAACTCCGAGGACCAAGAAACAAAAAATTTAATTATAAATAATTAAATATGTGTGTTCTTATAAACCACAAATAAGTTTTAAAAGAAACCCGAAATCTCTTACCTCAGCAGTTGGTGATCGGAGATCGGGGCGGGGAAGAACGTATCGGATGAAGCGTCGTCAATCTCCGAGGGTGATGGCGTTCTTCGCGTTCTTCGCGTTCTTCGTGAAGGAGGATGAAGGCACAAAACTTTTCAGAACCTCTCAACGTGCATTTTTCCAGAAGTCGTGCGTTGATCTTATTTTATTATTACGCCAACGGATTTCAAACAGGTTAAGAAACTAATAAATTAATTCATAGAATTAATTCAATGAAGAAAACTGCCCAATTAATTGGTGCGTTAAGAATTTAAGAAAATGCGTCAGTTGACTTTAATAATGACGGGTTTTCGCGCATGCTTTACTTAGCGGAAAAGAAACGGTGGGGCTCGTGCAGGCCCCACCTCACAAATATCCTATCGAGAGAGTAGAATATTTTTGGATAGCACCCTATCCATATCAACTCCGCTTAAGAAGCTTTAAGTGTCTTTCATGTGGCTTTAAGTGAAATTAAAATAGTGTTTGTCATACAAATTATTTTATTTCTTAACCTTAAGCCCAAAAATTAAAAAAACCACACCTGAGCAAACGCAACTCCGAAAGAGGCGTTTCTAAGAAAATACCGGCGTTGCAGTTCCATCAGTGCCGTCAGAATTCGATTCCAAGCACTGGTTTAAAAGTTAGAAAAACCCGCTCTTCCGTTCACTGAACGTACCCGAGCCAAACTTTGGAAAATGATTTCGGGCACACCGGGCCTCGGAATCAGGTACCGTCAGAAACTGCTTTCTTATAAAATTTCAAAGAAAATTAAGAAAAAAAATTCCTTGAAATTTACGGGTCTTTACAATATGGTTATAGTGTGGTTTGTTATGATATGTAATGAAAATGATTCTATTTTGATGCAATATATATATATATATATATGAAATATATGGGAATTATATTTGTTATAAGCGAAATGTTTTATATCCTTTGTAAATGAGGGTGAGAAAACCATAGAATAAACTCTTTATTAAAAATATATGTATAGGATACAATAATATAGTTTTTTAATGATTATAAATAACCTCTCATATAACCTTAGGTGTCATAAATTTAAAATTTATTTGTAATTTCCCTTCATTTTGTTGTTTTTTCACTATGATTAGTGTTTCTCATAATAATATTTTTTGTATTCGTCAATGGATAAAACCTTAAAGAACCACCTTAATATTGAATATGATAGGAAATTCAATGATGGTAAATTGGTGAAACCTATAGTTAAGGGATGTGTAATGAATATTAATATATTTATTCTCGAACAAAATTATCTATATATGAATAATGTTGGACATAAAAGTGAGATAAAGAGGAAACAACATTATTTTGACTCCTTTATGATGCAATGTATGCCTTCTCATCGGGGGTCTTCTGATCCACTAGTGGATGAACAACATATTAGAACCATTGAAAATGTATTTTTAATTCTCCATGGTTTTGAAAATGAGAATTATTTTTCTATTCTTATCATTTGGAATGTGTCATGGATTAATGGTGGATCCTCATTAAGAATACAATGAAACGGGAATAAATAGACTCTATAAAATATAACATGTTCAACAATTATTTTTTTTGTAATAACATTCCTTGTATTATTTATAAGAATATAGAGAATGAGTTCCTTAATATTAAGGAAAAGGATAATGAATCTATTGAAACCTCTGACAGAAATATTACGAGAATTTCGAGGTACACATCTGCAAATATTATTTGACCAAAAAGAAATGTTGAAATATTATTTAGTGGAATAAAACCAGTTATCAGAAGGGAGTTATCCAGAAGGAACATTTGTCGCTATGAATAAATTTTTTGATGTTTTCTCAATATTGATACGGATATTGTTGTCATCTGTCAATCTTATGGGTTCGATAGAATGAAAAAAATGAATCAAAGGAAAATGTAAAAACCATGGTGAAAATAAAATAATCATTCCATTATTGTAACTGTGTCAGAAAACATAGATTAAACTGTATTAATGGGACAGATAAATGTATTATGTGTGTTATATATGTTTATTAGGAAATTTACAACCTATGTAATTTGAAAAAAATAGCTAATGATTAAAATGGAAAAATTTACACACAAAATGAACCTCTCACACTTCAATGATTGAAGACCATGTAAAATTGGATGTATTCTAACCTATACCCATATCTGAGGTTTATTCATGATGATCGACATCTTGAACCACTTAAGGCCAATGAAAAAGGAGATTTTCATGTGATCACTACTATTGTTATGGAGTATGACAATGATGTGGTTAATGGAAAACATACAATCCATTCTTAAATAGATAATGTTTTATTTGATTACGGATCCACAAATATATTTATTTCTAAATATTCTTGTAATTGTTTCCATGTATTTCTGCAATAATTATATGTTGATTTATCTGGAAAAAAATTAATGGAACAATGGTCGTATCATAAGATTACAATTCTTCTTTGGTTCATGTTTGTAGGAATGCGATTCCTTTAAATAATGGGATCATTTCATTAGATTAATTTAATGAATTATTTTTAGTTATTGGAGTTTTCTATATGAATTTCATATCAATTTTTGTGGAAGGGAAGTCACATTTTTTATTCTGAATGAATACATGATCTTATACCAATACAAATTTGAATTTGAACTTCAAATGAAAATTACATCTATCGTAGTGGTCCTAATTCTTAAAAATAAAGAATATATATCTAAAATGGTTGAACATAAAATAAAAATTAAATATAATCTAATTTTAGGTTATTTTTATATAGTTCTTATAGAATATGTTTTTACCACCCCGACATTTTTTGATATTTTTTTAAAGTTAATTTATATTTTCCGATATTTTTCATTTCACATTACACAAAAAATAGTTTTTTCACTATGTAAAGCATTCCATTCTCATTAAACCATCTATAATTATGTTATAAAAAACATAAAATAGGAATATATTACCCGGAACAACTAGGTTATCATACATTTCATGAAATATTGACCACCCTTGAGGGCATGCATAGTACATAAGACCGAGCATTACCTAACTATAGTATATTATTTAAAATATTATTATAATGTGATATGAAGTCAATATTATGTTTATGTATATTAATATTATTAACTAAATTATTAAAATACTTGGTTTACACAAATATAAGATTAATTAATAGGTTACCAATTAATTAGAAATGAGTATGAAAACTGATTGAATTTGAATGAAACTATTAATATGGTAACAAATATGTTTTAATATACTAATATAAGTAAATTTAAATTAATGGTTAATATTAGTGTAATACAAATGATATCTATACAATAAAATATTTTTGATATTCATCAAGCAGATTCATTATACATAAGATAAGAACAAACACAAGTTTATGCATGAAACCTAATTTTTTAAAAAGGTAGTTATACAACCATTTAATATAGAACCCATTTAAAATATAATTATTGAAATTTTATAGATTTAATATATCAAAATAAATTATATACTGGTAATATAGACATAAAAATTATTTTAGGATAAATTAATTGTGGGTTTTTAAGGTTTTTTTATTTAATGAATAGTTAAAAATAATGGGTTTTAATTCAAAATTATTTTCAAAATTATTTTGATATAAGATAAAAGTATATTTCAAAATTAATTAAATTTTTAGTTATATAATATTTTTATCAATTAATCTAATTTATGTCATTGGAGAAAATTTCACATTGATATTATAGATAAAAAATAATAAAAATTTGGGAATTTTTAAGTTAAAAACACAGAATGTTCTCCCATCAATGGGATAAATTTTAAAATTAATTTTGAAAAATGTGTGATTAGAATTTTTATAAATGTATTTCTTATTAGTAAAATTCATAATTTATAATGTCTAATAATTTCATACTTTTGTATGACCAAGATGTTTTTTGGAAGTGATTGAAATTAAATACATCGGTTTAGAGAAAATAAGGTTAATAAGTTACATAACCATAAATATAATATAAAAAAGACATAGAAACTTGTAAAACGGCCACTGTATAGACATTATTTGGAAATTAACCTTCCTTTAATGCGTTTGGTTTATTTGGTATGGCCTTTCATTGGTAAAAACGTGCATCCACCTAACTTGTTTTCAAATATGCAAAGTATGTCATTTCCCTTATTAAATAATTTCACCACCTCAACGCACTTCCTCAAGAATATTAATCCCCATGACCTACACATTCTCTGATAATATGATATTCCAAATTCGCATGGGAATGTGGAAAATCAATGAAGCCTATTGGTTTAAACCTAATGTAGTTACCTGATTAAAAGGTAATGCCTTCCCTCATGATGCATTCCATTATTTTCCTTCACCACAAATCCACACCCTTTATACTATTATTATGAAAAAAACAATTATCCTAAACTCACTTGGATTTTTTTTATGATAAGGGTTCTATATAAACATAGGCTCACCTACACATATTGGTTGATTATCAAAATATTTACGTGTGCGGTGAACTACCGCCTCACTAAAAGATGATTGGTCATTTCTACAATACTTATTCCTATAGTAGACATTATGATGGATAAATTAATTTATATTTAATGTATTATATTTATTATTTATTTCATGTTGGTTAATATTTTTACCATAAATTTCATTTCTAGTTTTTTTGGTTTAATTATTCCAATTCTGTTTGTGGGAGTGTGGACTACCGCCCCCTCAATGTGATGGGATTCGTTCACACACTTCGTGAAATGTATTAAGGATTGGTTTAGTGAACATATATGATATATATATATATATAAATATAAATATAATATAATGATATTATATACATAGACATATATTTAATTTTCCTTCTTTCTTTCAATACGGAAATAAAAACAGAAACATCATTTATGTGTATGTACAACTTACCATCTCCAAGAATTGTGTATTATATTTTAAACTCCTATATTAAATAGATTAATATAATAATAAAATACTATATATAACATATATTTAAATAATTTTATAAATTATCTAATCATGATATATGTATAAGGACAAACGATATAACAAATTAAGACACATACAAAGAACATAGTGATTATTACCTGAAGTGAATCATTAACATAGGATCATTAAAATTCTTGTTATATAAGGAAATAATCAAACCATATATGGTATTATAAATCATAATATAATTCATTAAAATATTTATAATAATATTATATTTAATATACATGAATATTGTTTGAGTTCGAAGAGAGTAAAGACACAATGTAATGGATACATGTAATATTTTACACTATTTCTTTTTGCGTGATATATTGAATTCCATAATATTTTATTCAATGTATATCATAAATATATTTATGGGTATTTACAAATATATTTTACGATCCTTAAATCAAGGGGTTTAATTTTACAAAGTTACCAAATCAGTGAGATAGTTTTTTCTCAATTTTTCTTCATTGAGACTCATGTTTTGTTATGTACATAAATTCACCCTCGAGGTTTATGTACTTCCATTTCATATCATATATCAGAAACCTATATATTTTCATTTAATTTTATGCCTCGTGTAATTTTATTTTCACACATGGTGATTATGATCCAAAGGTACCACGTAAAATATGTTTATTGAAACAATCTCATTTCATTCTAAGATAGTTTGAGTTCATAAAACCTTTGATGAATTATTATTTTCCATCCCTCAAGAAATTCATGAATTTTCTATTAATGTTTTTATTCATTTCATATTCATATAGTGGTACCATTTTTTACTATTTGTTACATAAGATAGATAAGGAAGTGTTTTTGGGAAACCTATACATTACCCTCTCTTTAGTTGGAAGTATATCTTCCTTCAAAACCATGTTTTCTAAAAAGGGGGTTTTCAAGTATGAATTACTAATATAATATGATCATAAAACACATGTTTACCATTTTTGTCATGTACCTGTGTCTTCAAAGGAATATTCTTATCACATTTTGAATGATGCAACTGTCTATCCATTTTACCGTGAAATAGAAATGTTCTTTTTAACACATTCGACATGTATAGATTTATCTGACATCAATCATTTAAATAATTATTATCATTTTTAATGGTTATTTTTCAATAAAATGTTTTTCAAATGATATTTTCAAGGATAATTGTTTTCAAAACATCTTCAATCTTCTTATATATTTTCATAGGCAAACTTAATTTCCAAACCATTTCACGGTTGTTTTATAAGATTTAATGAAAAATGAGTTTCAAATAATTTCCAAACATCTTTTAAATGTTTTAATTTAAATAAGATTTCAAATATTTTTAAATAATTATATATATATTTTTAGTGTATTCTAAAAGTAATGATTTCTAAAACATTTCCAAGGTTTCTTTAAATGTTTTCAAAGTGTTTTCTATGAAAAGGGGTTTTCAAATGTTTTGAAGGTTATTTTATATATTTTCTAGGAAAAAGGTCTTCAAATGATTTAACATATTTTACAGAGGTTTTAATGATATTATCCATGAAAATGATTATCAAATGGTTTTATGGATTAAGAAGACTTTTTTAAAGTAGAAATGATATTTTTGTCAAGAACCATTTTTGAATGAAATTTAAAAATTATTTTTCATTTAAGTTGAAGTCCTTTTATTTTTCTCATCACATTAAAGTATCTAATATAATGGTTCCACTAAAATCATTTTTATGAGTGGGTTATTTTTAATTTCATGTTTTTTGAGAATCTCGTTTTTTTCATGGGTTATTCGTTTATGAAAATCCATTTCATTTCCATGATTTATATTCATTTCAACCCGTTTTTTTTAATGGGTTATTCTTTTGATGATACTATTATTAAGCCTATCTATTTTAATATGTTTTTATTTGATTAAATTATAATTATACCCAATTAATTTTATGGAATATGATTTGATGTTTATAGACCTTGTATTTGTTTCATGGGCTATGTTATGATGAATATTTTGTGGCATTTGCTTGTATGATTTAATTATTTTATGGGTGGGACCTATATCTCATCCCAATTCAATGGGTAATGATAAATGTTTTATGTGGTAAATGGGTATATTGGAGGGAATCCCAGGCCCAATAAAATTGGGTAAACATGATGAAATCTTATGTCCCAAAAAAGTGGGTAAATTGAATCAAATATAAATCGAAAAATAATTGGGTAAACTGGAGGAGATTCCAAGTCTAAAACAACAGTGTATATGAGAGGAAATTTGAAGCCCAAAACAAGAGGGTATATTGGAGGATACCCCAAGCCCGAGAAAATAGGGTACACCAGATGACACCACAATCTTGGGAAAAGAGGGTACATTGGAGGGAATCTGTAGCCTGAAGAAGATATATAGGTGATTAAACCAAGCCAAACATGGTATAAAGGTATTGGATTGCCACCATGACATTTGTTTTTTATATGTGTTTTTGCATAATTAAATGATTAAATCCAATGATATTATTTCATAGATTGTGTTCAATATTTCCTTATGATTTATGTGATATGAACTTCCAATCATTATTATGGTTTTGATATATATGGTATGATATTAAAATGTTATGCCCATGTTCCATATGATATTGTTCATGTGATGAGAATAAAATTTCATTATTTACCATTATTGAGAATATAAGATCCCCCATTTCTTAGGATTTTATTCATCTAGTTACGAACAATGGTTTTAAATAGAATTACTAAGGTATAGATCATTAAGGGTGATGATGATGATATTTCTCCCTGAAATATGATTTTTTATAAGTTTCCAAATAGAAAAAACTATTATGGTTCACAGAATTTATTTTGGTATTGCACAAAATTTTCTTCTACATTGTTATTATATAAATTTATGTTAAACTAGGGTTACTATATCTGGAAACAAATTAATGTTTTATTCATCCATTAGAGACTAGGATGATAAAAAATTAATGAAATGATCTTGGAATATTTATAAAAATATTTCTAGTGATATATCTAAGGATAAGTTATGGATGAGTTAACATTTAGGAAAATCTCATTTAATTTTGTTAGTAAATTGAGTAATTTGTTTCCACTAAATAAATGCTTATCTAGATATTACAAATTATTTTGGATTTGACAGAGATGTACCAGGAGGTAACAACTCTTATGAGATATTCTGGTCTAAACTCTGAGAAATCCGATACATGAAAATGGGCCATTCTTCACACCTTGTTTAAAACTACTATGGTATATGATTTGGGAATTCACAAACTTCTCATGAACCATAATGACATATTTAAATTGAATTTGGCTATTAATATCCTAGGATAAACCTACAGAGTCATAGATTGACGATGGTTACATGAATTAAAAATACTATATCTGACTTTTCATGAAGTCGTTGTCCCTCATTTTGATTATTGTTTCTTACTCTATGCTTTTGGTTTTAGCCAATGGATTTAACCTGGAGGAATCACCTTAATTTTGATTGTGACCAACAATGTATAGAATTTCCTCATAAAGACAAGAATTATGTGGGGGATGGAATGCACATACTCATTTGTATACTTCCATAGATTACTCCGGATATAAATCACGTTGAGTTTAAAAATGAGAAAATGAGGAAAAAAAGATCTATTGAGTCTTTCGTGAGGCATCATCTAGCTAGTTTTAGTGGGTCGTTTGATCCACATGTTTTTAAACACTAGATCATTACAACTAAAAATATACTATCCATTCTAAAGTTTCCAAACCAAGAGAATGTAAGTCTTGTTGTTTATCTGTTTGAAGGGGACACATACTAGTGGTTGAATATAATATAGAATACATGGAAACAAGGGGAAATTGAATCCATAGATTGAGATGTGTTTAGAATATGTTCATAAATAAATACATTCATCGTGTTCTTTGTATGAATATGTAAAATATATTCCTTGAGTTGAAGCAAAAGTATTATGACTCTATCGTTACCTATTAGGGTAATTTTAAAATACATATAAGGTAAGATAATGTTATTATCATCCAACATGAACGTAATGTATATAGGTTCTTTAATGGATTCATGCCATATATCAAACAAAAATTAGTCATATAAAAATATAGTAACTATAAATAGATTGTGTGTTGGGAAATCAATGTTGAAGTAGATGTTGGAGTTATTTATCAATCTCATGATTTTGACAAGAAAAGGAAGATAGATCTCAAACAAACATAGAGAAATTATTGAAAAAAGAGTATGATCCTTCAATTATGCACAAAGAGTAGGAGTAAATATTGGGGGTATTTTCATAAGGGTACTATTAAATGTTTTTAGTCTGGAAGGGAAGGTCATCGAGTGGATGAAGGTAGAAATGATGGGATAAAGTTATATGATGATGAAAATAATGTGAAATACCCCCAGGATGTATGTCCCGCACTTTAGTGTTTCAATTGTATGAAGTTTTTATATTACTATAATTAGTTCTCCAATCCAATGACTAATGTGAATGATAAGACACAAAACCTCCTAATACAAAGGAAAAATGGAAAATCTTGTGCAATCATAATGAATGAAGTGAACCAACATAATTTATTAGTATTAATCCTTCTTCCCTTATTTTGGAATGTTATGTATTATTTTGTATAAATAGTACTTATGAAAGTCTTAATATTCATTCTTTAATGAGATTTCATGTGATTATATTTCATTACATGGATTAAGGAATAATAAAATCACCTTTGATATTCAATTAGTACAAGTATGGTTCAAAGTTTCTAATATAAATGTTTTTTGGGTTAAGTGATTATTTATGGAATAAAGGATGAATAATATTTTGGAAGGGTTATAAGGTTAGCCATTTATGGAAAGTTTATATTAAACATCAAATGATTTCATTAATATTAAAGTGTTATTCTTCTATATTTGTATTGATTCATATTGAATATCTTGTTCAATCTACTTTGTTTTGATGACAACTAATGGTATGGAATATCATGGGTCACCTAATATGTTACTACATTAGGAATTTGAAAAAAATCACCATCATTTTTAGAGAAAGATATAAACTAGATCAAAAAAATTCGAAGAGTGATGTTGTTCTAAAATCATGAAATAATATCCTTTTATTAAAATTATTTAACATTATGAAAATTTATCATCATGCCAAAAATGATGTCCAAGTACTATCATTTCTGATGAATTTGAAGGTCACTTAGGACATCACATATTTATTGAATTGTGATTGATAAAATTCACCAAACAATGTTATGTATCACTCTCTATCAAAACATGATGGTACATTTTTTCTTCTTTGTCAATTTCTTTACTTCCCACTTCTGTTCTCTTATGTGTGAATCTTGTTATTCGTTACTTTGGGTAACCGTTATGTTTCTTACTTCCCCATTTAATGGCATATTTTAGTATTCATTTTTATGATGTGAGTTTCTATGAATGAAATATTCAATTATTAAACCATTTATACCCCAGGTGAATTTTTAGGGACAAATTCATTTTAAGGGGGGGTACAATGCAACATCGTGATATTTTGTCAATTTTTTTTCAAATTAATTTAATTTTTCTATTATTTTTAATTTTAGTTGATAATGAAAAGATGTTTTTCACTAATTAAAAATTTTATTTCACATGGAATTTGCTGGGAATATATTATACAGAAATCTGACTTGGCCTGTGTTAAATAAAACCACTTGTTTAGATTACATTACACGCAATATTGACCTTCCTTAATGGATTTTGAAACATGCAAGACCATTTATTACATAAATAAAATATATTATTAAAAATAATATTATAATTATATATATAATATATTTTATGGTGATATATTTGAATAATATTCACTAAATTATTAAAATATTTGGTTTATATAAATATAATATTAATTCATAGGTTACCAATTAATTATAAATGAATATCAAAACTGATTGAATATAAAGGAAAATATAATTATGGCCACAAATCTATTTGATCCAAATAAATTAAATTAATTAAAATTAGTGATTAATATTAGTATAATACATAAAATATAAATGAAAAAAAAATAATTTTTATATTCATCTAATATGTTTTATAGTCATAATATAAGAACACAAAAAATATTTCACTTAAAAACCAATTTTTATATAATTATAATTTTACCTTCATTTAATGGACAAAAAATTTCAAATTAGTTTTTTTTTGAAATTTTATTGAAATAATATGTGAAAATAAAATTAAAATTAGTAATATAGACATTAAAATTAGGTTATGATAATTTCATCATTTTTTCCTAAGGTTTCAGGTTTAATTAGAGTTAAAATAGTGGATTTTAATTCAAAACTTTTTTTTCATCGATTTTTTGTAAGGTAAAATTATATTTTTAATTGGATTGATAGTTTAGTAAGATAATATTTTTATAATTTATTCCAATGTTGGTCATTGGAACCAATTTCACATTTAATTTTTTTTATAAAAACATAATAAATTGTTGGATGTTTTACGTTAAAAACTCATAATCTCATCCAGTTAGCTGGATTAATTTTAAATTAAATTATTCTCATTCTATGATTAAAATTTTTCAAAATGAAATTTGAATTTTAAATCATCATAATTAATATTGTTTAATATGGTCAAAAATGTTTTCTACGAAAAATATTATTGAAATTGATTAAAATTAATTACATCGGTTATGATAAAAATAAGGTTAATAAATTACTAAACCATAAATATAAAACCCAATATAACTAGAAACATGGAAAAAACCCAATTTATGGATATTATTATGAGAGGAACCATCCATTAATGGTTTTTTGGTATGACTTTCTTTATGTAAAAACGTGTATACATCCATCTTATTTTCAAAAATGCTAATCGTGTCCCTTCCCTTCCCTGTAAAAGGCTACAAACTATACCTAAATCCTCACAATTATAACTCCCATTAGATCACCCAAACTATGAAAAAACAAACTCATGAATTCCCTCCAATCATAATAGAAGCCTTACCTTTTGAAAAAAGATACTCAAGATAACCTTTCGGCACAAACCGAAAAGAGTTACCCGATTAAGAGATAACATCTTCTCACCATATCATGTCCATTATTTTCCTTCTCCACCCCCTCCAATATATTTATTCCAATATTGTATGAAAATTAATTGTTAATAATTATTCAATGTTTTTTATGTTCTGATTTCTACCTGCACATACACACACCTCCATATAATGGGTATCAAACATATAGTTTACATGTATAGTGAACTACTACCTCACTAAATGATGATTCTTAATTTCTACATTACTGTATTATATGGTGTAAATTATGATGGGAACAGTTTTTATATATTTATTATTTTATATATTTCTTTCATTTAATATTATTTATTCCTATTACAGTTCGCATTTTTTAATTTCCATTTTCAATTATTTTGAAAATTCTGTTTGAGGAAGTGTTGATTACCGCCCCCTCAAAGTGATATGATTGGTTAACACACTACATTGAATGTATTAATGATTTCATTTGCAAATTATATGATATATATAAAATTATAATTCTGATATAAAAACATTATATTCCATTAAATATATGTCATTTTCTTTCTTTATTTCAATACAATATTATACATGGAAACAACGTTCATGCGTACGTATGCCATACCATATCCACAAATAGTGTATTACATTTTGGACTCCTACATTATATTGATTTTTATTATAAAACAAATACTTGATATAACATATATTTATATCACTTTATAAATTAGGGATTCATGATATAAGTATATGGACCAACAATATACCAAATTAAGACACATGTGAATAAAAAAATAGAATATTACCCAAAGTGAAACCCTAACATAAGATTGATAACAAGCGGGGAATATAAGATCATAATAAAACCATATATTTTATTATTTAAAATAAAATAAACTTGTAAAATATTAATCATATAATTTTTTTATTATATACATTTCTTGTAAAAGTATGAAGAGAGTCGATACAAAAGTTATGGAGTTTTCATATCTCTTTTTTATTTCTCTAAGATACATAATATGTAAGAAATTATGTCCTTTTGTGTGATGTATGTAATACAAATTATTGTATTCTGTTACACTTATATTTAAATTTAAGGGTATTCACAAATTGATTTTATGAGCTTTATTTCATAGTGATTATGTTTTATGAGTTACAAAATCAGGGAAATAGTTTTGCCTCAATTTTCCTTATATAGGACAAATATTTGATATTGTCCTGAATTATCTCATGAGATATTTATACATCCCTTTCACATGGTATTTAATAATCCTACTATTTTTCTTGATAGTTTATGATTCATTTAAATTTATTTTCTTAAATGGATATTTTGATCCCAAACTACCGAGTGACAAGTGTTCATTGAAATAATCTCATTGTTTTCTAATAACGTTTATGTTTATGCTACCTTGGATGAATTATTATGTTTCAACTCTCAAAAAATTCTTGAATTTTATTCTCCTCTAGGTATTAATTCTGTATTAATGTGTTGGTACCATTTTCTACTCTTCATTACATTAGATAGTTAATAATTATTTTTAAGAATGGTTAACTTTACCCTCTATTCAGTCGGATGTCTATGTATCTTCAAAACCTTGTTTTCTAAAAAGGGTTCCCAAGAATATTATAATAATATCCTATGGCCATTAAAAGATATTTTTACCCTATTTCATTAAACCAATTTTTTAAAAGGAACCTTCTTGTCTCTTTCTAAATGAAAATTTTTTAATCATTTTTACCATGTAAAAAAAGTGTTCTTTTTACCTCCTACATCATGTATGGAATTCTCCGCCATATATCCATTGATGATTTATTTTAATTTTTAAATGTTGTCATTTTTAAGAAAATGTTTTTAAAATGGATTTTCACGTAAAATGGTTTTCAAAAGGTTTCCAAATTCATTAATATTTTATCAATGAAAATGGTTTTGAAGACGTTTTAAATATTCTTTTATTAGTTTTCATGAAAATTGTTTTTCAAAACGTTTTCAATATTAATTTATAAATTTTAAATCAAAATCACTTAAAATATATGTCATGTACTATTTATAAATATTTAATTTTTCTCAATGAAATTATTTTCAAAACATTTTCATGTGTTCTATAAAATTTTTCGAAGTTTTTATAAAGAAAAAGGGTTTTAAAACTTTTTCAGTTTTATTTTATAAGTTTTTATTGAAAAGGGATTTAATATTATTTTGTTTATTATTTATATGTTTTAATGGTATTTCAAATGAAATTTATTGTCAAATGGTTTCATAAATTAGTAATACATTTTCAAAGATGAAATGATATTTACCTCAAAAAATGTTTTTGAATAATATTTCAATATTATTTTCCCACTAAGATGACAACCATTGATGTAACTGATTCTCTTATATTAAAATATATAATGGTTACCACCATATCATTTCAAAGAATAGGATATTATTTATGTAACGGTATTTACAAAACCTGTTTCTCTTCCACATGTAATATGTTTATGAAAATATGATTCTTTTATATAGGTTTTTTTCTTTTGAAACATACCAATTTTAAACGGTTATGCATGGATGAAAAAATTATGAAACCTGTATGTTTTCCATAGGTTATGATGTGATAAAATTTTAATGATACCAATTTTATTCCATTTTTTATTATTTGATGTTTATAAGACCAATATGTTTTCATGGGTCATTATATGATGAATTTTTTGGGGCACTTACATGTATGATTTCATTATGTAATGGGTGGGACCGATATCTCCCAAAAATATTTATGATAATGATAATTATTTTGTGATATTAAAGGGTACATGAGAGGGAATCCCATTACTGAAATAATATGTTAAATGGGAGGATATCCCATGTCCAAAACAAGAGGGAAACTGGGAGGGAATCCTGAGCCACAAACAAGAGGGTAAATTTGAGGACATCCCAATACTGAAAACATTGAAAGTAATATCGAGGACAACCCAATACCCGAACAAGAGGGTACATGGGAGGACATCCCAAGACCAAAACAATATGGTACATGGGAGGGAATACCTATCCTGAAGTAGCTACACTGGTGATTATCCCAAGCCTAACATGTTACAAAATCATTTGTAGGCCACCTTGACATAGGGTTTTTATATTGGATTTCAAAATTTACTAGGTTCATTTAAATGTTATGCTTTCAAGGATTATGTTCTATAATTCATTATCATTCGTACCTTATAAGCATCCAATAAATATTAAGATCTATGATATGTAGGGTATGATTTTAAATTGTTATACTCAAGTTCTATACCCTTTTGTTCATGTTATGATTACAAATTTAATTTATTTACACTTACTAAGCTTCAGGGTGCCCCGATTTCTTCTGTTTTCTTTCCCCTGGTTCTAAAGAAATGTTTTAGGTTGAAGTAATAAAGTTGTAGATCATAATGGGTGTTGTTGAAGATGTTTCACCAGGATAGATGATTTGGTTTCCATGTTTCTAAGACACTAAACTATAATGGTCCTCATGCAAGAAAATTTGGAATTTATAGAGTATTCATCTAAAACTTTATACTATCAATTAATATTTATAATGGGTTTCTATAAATTTCTGTGTCTTACCCAAAACTGTGATGTAGCAATTAAATGTAATTATTATTGTAAATTATATCTATTTTAAAGAATCTTTATAAAAGAATCAAAATTGATTTTCATTATTTTAGAAGAAATTCAAAGGGAATCTTGAGAAGGGACTCATATCACATAATGTGACATCTTGGAGTGAACACGTTATATTTATTAATACAAAATATGGTTCAATGTGACTGTATATTGGATATCGAGAATGTAATAGGACAAATGTCAAGAAACAAGATCTTCTCCACCATATTGAGGACTTATTTAATCAATTATGTGGATATCAATACATAAGATTGATCTTTTTTCTAGATATCATTGACTCAAGGTCATGAAAAATTATATAAACAAGAAGGAATTCCATAAAGTGTATAGAAATTATGAATTTAAAATTATTTCTTCTAGACTTATTAGTTACCTGACTATCTTTAGGTATTTATTGAATAGTGTCCTTATAAAATATATTGATCAGTCATGTGCAATATTTATAGAAGATATTATTTTGTATTCAAATAGAATGGATGAAAATTAAAATCACTTTATGATTGTATTAATACCCTAATAAAATATAATATTTTTGAAAAATATACAATGGTTTATTTTTTTCATAAAAACCCATTTTTTGGTCACATATTGCCAAGAGAGGGGACATCTGCAGATCCAACAAGGATAGATGTTAGTGAACGTTGGACTAGACCAAAAATGTTTAATCATATCTAAATTTTTCATGTTTTGGATTTACATTATTGATGAAATGTGAATGATTTAACATGATTATCTAATATATCAACTATGCGGAATCATAAATTGGTTATGATCATATGGATTAATGAATGTGATGATTATTTCATGTAGTTGGAATAATGGTTAGTTAGTGAACTAGTGATGACACTAAAATTTAGTGGACAAGGGTTTTCTACCTATATTATTATTTTAATGAAGGTATTGCGATGTTTTCTTATATAAAATGATGTAGTGATAGCATGTTCCTTACAATAATTGAAAAATGATTATAAAAGTTACCGTACTTATGCTGTGGAGTTTGATATGGTATTTTTTTTATTAAAGATATAAGGGATTTATCGTAATGGATAATTATGTCACATATATAAATATAATAAAACATTATTGTACAGTCTCCCTCAAATGGATTTTAATATGAATAAAATAATATGGTTAGAATTGAATAAATATTATATCATTTCAATACATTTACAACATGGAAAATTGAAATCGTTTAAATATTATTTTATTCAAAAAGACCATGAAAGCATATTTTTGATGAGGATAAAAAAATATCCAATATTTCTATATTTGCAAAGGATTTACTAGGAAATAATAAAGGAAGTATATGATTCATATCTCTATCTAAGAAATTTTCAACCACCTATACATGTGAAGATTAAAGAGGCACAAACGGATGATGTAGAGATATCAAAGAAGGTGAGAAATTTTACTATGATCAAATATGATTATGATGGATTAATAATGTTCATTAAATGTTTTTGAGTCCAACACATACAAGAATTAAAAGTGATATTTCATGATTCTGATCATTCATCATTCTATATTCCTCATGGATTCACCTTGATGTATATATACCACAATAATATTTTTGGTCGGATGGAATAAAGAGAGATATTATAGTGTATGTTTTTTGGATCTTAGTTTATCACCATGTTAAGGATGGGAGAAAAAGATTCCAAAGTGATGTTACAACCATTACCCATAACAGAATATATATAGGAAATCATTAAGATGAGAATTTTTTAACAGACCACATGAAACTTATAAAAACTATAATGCAATAAGGTTTACATTTTATTTCCATCTGAATTAGAAAAACATAATTAATATCAAGTAAGATTTTATTCATGATCTAATACAAGGAATATATATTAATTATGTGTTGAGATTTCATAGAGTACCATGTTCAGTTATATTTGTTCGAGATCTATGGTTTACCTCTATGTTCTAGATAAATCTTCTTCAGGCTCTGGATAAGGAGTTAATTTTCAACACTTTGTGTTATCTTTATATAGATGCTTAATCCTAGAGGAGAATTAAAACTCTGGAATTCTTGTTGTGTTATTTTTTTAAATGGTTTAATGGTGGTTAGGATCAACACTTTCCTTAGGAATAATTTTCATACAATAATAGATTTCACTCAATTATTTAGGAGGATCCTTATGAATACCTCTATGGTGAGATGTGTTGAAATCCAACATGTCAGAAGGAATTTAGGGAATAATTCCATTGGGACAAGATCTAGTCGATGAAATGGTAAATAAGTTTATATTTTATTAAACATCACATAAGATCAGTATATAGTTGAAAAACATTATAGTGAAAATCAATGAAAATACCTAGGGTCAATATTGGGTAAAATATAATTTTTATTAATATCTCCCTAGATGATATTAATGATATTTTTAATGAAGGTAAGGGTCATACATAGGTATATTTTTCATTTTAAAATTCTATATCATGTTAGAATGTAAACTTATGTATTGAAAATTCAATCAAAACTCCATCAATTCATGGTATGTTCTAGGTATCTATACAGATAAATTACATACTAAGTCCTTCACATGTACTAAACATAGATGTTGAAAAACAAGATAATGACATTTCTTATGAATAAAAACCCATAGATATTATTTATCATTGAGAAAAAGTTTAATTAAACAAGAACACATACTTGTTCAATGTTTTATAGAATAACCCCCAATTTTAGGAATCAATATGGGAAACTAAGGATGTGATGTTCCATTTGTATCCTCATATGTTTTTATCCAATTGAATATTTTTTTGTATAAATTAATTTTTATGTGGGTAGAATCTAACACCCAAATATTTCAATATGTTTTTCTCCATAAAAAATTTATATTTTTAATAGCATGTGTTGTATGAAACCATGAGTTTAATCAAACTGTTAGAAAATATAAAATGATCATTATAACAACTCAATAAATTTTGTTGGAATAAATATTAATAAATAAATTACAAAAAAAACTTACAACACAATTTGAATACATTTGTGAGTTTATAGAAAATGATCCCACAATTTTAGTAAAACCACATTATTTATAAAAATAATGTTTTCCTAAAAATATTATTTTATTATTTTTTATTAATATTAAGAAGTTATTGAATATATATTTGAAAAAAACAATTTTATTTTTTGAATTAATAATTTCAAAATTATCTTATTTTTTTTTCTGAAAACATTTATTTTTATGGAATACTGAAAATAATGATTTTGATTGAAAACATTACTTTTTAATGTATTAATAGGGTAAAGTTATGTTTTAGATTAGTTATAAATTTTAATTTTTTATTCTTTTAATAATTAAATTATGGTTTTTGAAATTGATTTTATTCATTAATTTTTTTATTAAATAATTTATGTTATAAAATGGAATTTTCTAAATAAAAAAATTCATGGTATTTTACTAATCTTAATTAAAATCAAATTATTCATGTTCTATGTATTGGATATTGAAAATTGTGGAAAAAAATTTTATTCATATAGTTAAAATTTATTAAATAGTTTCATTATATATTTTTCCAATATGAATATCAACTTTGGTTAACTTTGTTACCACACTAAAGCGTTATTTTTGAAATTTTCGTTAAATATAAATTCATAAGGAAAAAAATGTCTTGTAGACAATAATAAGTATTATTGGATGACTGTAATTCATCCCTTAATAAATATGGTTTTAAATTATGTTTTTAATTTAAAAATATCAACCAAACTACTTTATAAAATATTTAAATAAATAAATTTATGAAAATTTCATGTTTTTTGTCTTAAATATCATTTATGTGTCCACATATGAAAAATGTTATGTTATTAATGATTATAGATGTATAATTTTAACATAATATACTTATTTTCATGAAAAAAATTTATTTCTATCTATTTGATCAACTTGTATGAGATTATGATATTTATAACATTTTATTTAATAAAAATGCAATGATGTCACATTCGTGTTTTAAATATTGTACCATTATTATATGGGGCATCCAAATATATATATTATACAAATTTTTTAATTATATATTATCTATATTAATAATGGTATATTAATTTTAATTTTTTTAATAAATAAGTAAAATAAATAATAACACAACACTAACTTGGTAATTATTTAATTAA
The DNA here is from genome assembly GCA_963277665.1 of Viscum album. Classification (NCBI taxonomy): domain Eukaryota; kingdom Viridiplantae; phylum Streptophyta; class Magnoliopsida; order Santalales; family Viscaceae; genus Viscum; species Viscum album. The sequence goes on from OY728136.1 coordinate 967,352,091, forward strand.
TTTTAATATCGAATAAAGGTTATTAAAAATAATAAAATAAATATAATTTGAAATACATATTGTGATAATTTATTTTTAAAGATATTATTGATGACATAGAAATACAATAGAATATTTGGTTCAATGATAAATAGGTATCATGACATGATAAATGTTCATGTAATGAATACATTCAAAACTGATAATAATGGTATTTTATAAATTTAATATATTATAAAATTATTTAAAAATAATAAAACTTATATAAAACTAAAATATAATATTATTAATTTATAAAATGATATAAATTTTTCACATATGTTTAAATTGACTACACATAATTAAAAAAGTACTACATTTTAATACAGAAAAATTATACCATTAATAAAAATTTATATAGGTCAACTAAGGCTTAATCAAAATGATATGCTTTATAATAATTACAACATTTATCTAAAATAAGTTATTTAATTAGATGGAAACAATATATAATATTATATTTTAATAAATGTCCTTTTGGAGTTATTTTCATTGATTATTAATTTGTTATAAATTAATAATATTAAACCCCCCAAAGTTCCCCTCACATCAATTATGAAATGGAATATCCTGCCCCACTTCTTCACGTAAAATTAGGCCATAATGATTGGAAATACCCAATTAATTTCTATTGTGTAAATAAATATTCACATTATAGAGGATTTTTTATTCTAAACAACAAAACCTAGTGTCTATTACAATAGTTCTAAAAACGTTTTCCAATTAAAAGGTAATCGTCTTTAGTAACACTTTAAAATATATTTCTTCTTATACATCCACATAAGGTTTTGATTCTATAGAAATTTTTTTTGAACTATATACATTATTATGTTTTATTATAATTATTAAAGAAATATTCTTCCTTTTATTCTTCCTATGAAAAACACTATCACTACACATATATACGTATGATTTACCATCTTCATGTCTTGGTGGTATCTGTTTTTCGTAACCACTTTATATGGATGGTCATAGTGATTGAAATAATATATATATATATAATAATTATATCATCATAATGATTCTAAATAATAATAATATTTTTTCCACCACCTAAATGAATCGTTATTAACGAAAATGATACCATTAATTGTGTATACGTACAACCTATCATCTCTATGATGCGATTGGATTCATTTTCAATGTCCAACATTCATGAAATATTATATAGTTTTTTATAAAAAATAAATATGATAAATATTTCCTTAATATAACGATTTAAATTATTGATCTATAGTATATACATAATAATTATGCATTATATGACAAAACATGCATAGGAAAATGAACAATTTATCACCCGAAAGAAATATAATATTGAAATATTATAAAAAAATGGGGTTGTAAGATGATATAATAAGATCATATATAATATCCAAAATATATAATTATTCTGTTTAAAATTTATAACATTATTTAAAAAAATAATATAATCGTTTCAGATATGTCTGAAGAAAATAAAACCTTAGGTCAACGATAATTTTAAAATATCAATATTATTCAAGATTTTTTATACGTAAGTGTTTAATGATGCATATTTGTCTTCTATTTCCATATATCATAAAAATATTCCTACAAATATTTATTATTACTCTAATTTTTTAAAATTCAAGATTTCCAATGTGTGATTTTTTACTAAATGGTTCAAAAATGAATCTTATTATCATTTCACTATGATGTACTTTTGTAACTTTTGTATCAAATTTAAAAAATGAATATTTTTTAACATATATGGAATAAGGGGATATTTTTCACCTTTAATACTCCCTAATTACTTGAGACATACCTTATAATATTACAATATAATTTTTGATGAATTTTTTCCCTATAATATTTTGAAATTAAAAATTTTTTTAAAACTGAAATTATATTTTTCCCAAGAATGATTTAATGCGATTGATAAGAATTATTTTCCATCTAATATAACATCATTGTTTGTTACAAAAAATTTAATAGTTATATTTTTCAATGATACTATTAATATTATTTATATGGTTAGATTATGTTTATAATATATTGATATTTTTGAAACCCATTTAATTTTAATGGGTTATGTTTAATGGAATTATGTGTATGAAAACCATTAATTTTTATGGGTTCTCATATGATGAATTAATTTTGTTCTGGTGGCACACATATGAAATATTTTAATTATGATATAGATTGGACCTATATCACCCACCAATTCATTGGTTAAATTTTTTTATCTCATGAGATATAGAGGGATGGAATAAGGAGTGAACTCAGTTCAGAAATAAAATGTTGGAATATGGTGTGAACCAGATTCAGTAGAGAATTTTTCCCATTTTGATTATCTTCAATATGATCTTTTAATAATATGAAAATTATTTTCTATAATTATGTATAAACTAAATTTGAATGTATTATGTTAATCTCTCAAGGAATATGTTCTTGGATACATTATTAACATAAAGTATTTTTCCCAGGTCGTGTTATTGGGATTATTTGATATATAGGATATAAAATTATAATTTTTTGTTTATATTATCGTCTTATGATTTTACTATGATTGCATTATCCCTTTTTAACTTAATTGGCCATCTAAGATAACTATTTATTATGTTTTTATCACTTATATGTGAATAACTGTGCTAAATAAGATATGTCAAAAGGTTTCTAATAATGAAGTAAAAATATAGAGAAGATTTATATTCACTATAAATCAGGTGTATATTTTTCCATATTTCCAAAGAAACAATTAATATATGGTTTTGTGTCATTTTTTTATATTATGTAATGAATGTTTATCTCTTTTGATAAAATATATATTGTTTGAAATGTATGGGTTTTTATTGTTGGAAAGTAATGTTTTCTCATAATAGTTTCCAAAGGAAACAAAATGAATCCCTCATACTACCTATAAAGATACATACATTCTACAAACAGATATTTCATAATAATAAGTGAATATACATTTCCTAAATTATTGATACACACCATAATAATATAGGATTTATAAAATTGTAAACATTGATACATATTTAACTTGTTAATAAAATATAAATATCATATCCTATTTTTTCATAACTATAAACCTTATTATACATATAATATGACTTACCATTATTCTGAACATTGGAAAAGAATACCTAATAATCTGTGAGAAAAGATTCTCTGTAAGGATAAAAATAAAATATAGCAATGATATCTTATCATTGACTTGAGAATAAGGGTCCAATAAAATGAGAATAAAAATTGAATACTATAAACATAATATCATAGAAAATACTCATTAATTATGTTTTAATGATTGATAGTTCAGGATACATGAGTCATAATAAAATAAAAGAACATGAGCCCTAAGATCAAGAAATTGGTATAAAAAATAAATATAATGAATGGAAATAGTCATATAAAATGATTTTATTAGTATTCAAGTATCTCAAAAAAATTATTCATAGTGTATTCAGTTCACTAAACAATTTGTCTTATAAAAAGTCGAGATTCACTCCCAAGACTATCAGAGTGGACACAGTCACTTACAAAACTAGGTTTTCATCAAATTGTATCCCTTATTTTTAGATGAGATATAATTCTATTCCCAAATCAATATATGATTATATATGGTTGGTCACACCGTTAAAAATATTAAAATAATTCATATTTTACCACAACATCATAAAAATATAATGACATCATATACCATGAAAATGAAATAGTTTCCTAAAAAATTATATATTTCATAATAGAATAACCCTTGAAAAATAAAATTGTTACTTAAAAAGATTGTTATCATATTAATAAACCATTAATAAAAATAATATTCATGGTATCATTCAATCATATCCCTTGTAAATACTATGTAACATTAATGGTTGTTCTAATATATTAAACATTACTGGAAATGATCACTAGAATATTTTGTCAGGAAAATACCCTTGTAAATTTGAAATCAATTATCTAAAATATAAAATTCAAAAAAATACTGATGAAATAATTTTCTATTTAGGTAACTATGGAAACCATCCATGAAATATTAAAACCAGTTTATATTCATGATTTAAGTAAATAATTTTTCATGATGATAAAAACTTAACAATGATTCTTATCATAGTTTTGATAAAAAAAATAAATAGTTCCACATTTAGAAAATTTCATGAAAATTATAAATAAACCAATTTTTAAAAATTCATTTATACATAATAATTAATTCAAGAAACATGTACGATAATATAAAATCATTCATGAAATCATCTTAAGAAATCATTGATATGGAATATTTTTTTTTCAGTAAAGAGGGAATTTTTATTATTATCCTTGAAATCTTCTTTAGGATTCTTAATTATGTAACTAAAGTAAAATGAAAAGAAAAAAATTAATATAGCTTAATAACTAGGGGAGAAAAAAATTAGTTAGTCCATTATATAATAAATTTTATATTCGATTTTAATGGAATATTAATTATAATAATGCTCATTAAAAGGTTTTAGAAACATAAATCCCTTGTTACCTTGGATTATTTGGAATTTTAGGCCCTCTTAGTGAATACCACCACATGAAATAGTGAATATGATGAACATAATAAGATTCATGATATTAAATTTTACATGGAGTGTTTATTTTCCTCATAAAACAACATAGGTGTTAACCTAATATTTTCCATTGATATGACTCTTGGAGATGTCACACATAGACCACAAGTTCCACATACATTGAATGTTATAAAACTCTTATTAAATGATAAATATCTTATTTAATTCTCATTATGATTTATAAGAATGATATTTGGAACGTGAATAACCCAAAATATGTTTTTAATAAATCATGGATGGTATTATAGAGCGATTTCCCACGACAGAAGCTTTAGATGATGTGAGGAAGATAAGAGAAGATGTTACCATTTATAAGTGAGATTATGGACTCTATTAGAATTATGATAATATTAAAATAATATAAATTAGTATTCTTGTAAACTTGAATATAAATTTATAAAACTCATATATGATATAGATATAATTAAAAATAATTTCATCTAATAAATTTGAACATGTTTTCTATGTCTTCACACTAAACTCCCAATCAGAACCCCATATTAAAAAAATTTACAAATAAATTAATACAAATATTTTAAAAATTTAATGATTTTGAATGTCACCATAAAAGGGAATGTGACTAATGATTCTTCATAAAGACTAATTGAGATAAGCTAATAATATCCCAATGGAATGTCAAACCTAGTACAAAATAAGGGAACTCTCATAATGCACGAAATAATGATTGATACATACTTAAGAAACTCTTCACATGGTTGTCATACTAATTTGATTTTCTTCCAAAATGATTTCCTCCTATATAATCTTGAAAATGATGCTTTTATATGAAAACATCACTTCTTTCTTTCTCATAGCATAGTAAAATATCTTATAACTATGGTTTTCTTAAGGGTTCTTACTTCTATTTTCACTTCATAGTTTCCAATGGTAAATAATCATATCTATCATACTAATTAGAGTGACACCAAAATTTAATACATAGATATTACTTCTTAATAGATTAATATCTATTAACTAATATCATGATTCAATCCAAACCCATATATGTTTCTTATATTTAAAAATATGAAAACAAAAATAAAATGTCAATAAGATATCTACATTATATCCCACTATGTTCTTCATAACTAAAACCCAAATTATACATTTCATACTCAGTAAGATTCATTAAAACTAGGGGGATGGAATAATAATATGGGGTATGTTTAAATTCTCAGTATGGGTCAACAAGGGTGATATCATTGATCACTTAATCATGAAATGATCGTAATGGTGGGATAAGATGATCAAAAAATTTTAAATTGATACCAAACATATTTTAGATCATAATATTGAATCACGAAATAAATTATTCAAATTCATATGATGAAAAACATAATTGAATCAAATAATAAGAGCTATAAGTTATTTACATTGGCATAAGACCTAGGTTTGTTGAATACACAAAATTACAAAGAATCATTTCCTTAAAAGTCATGTCCCTCTACGATGACTATCATATTTTATTGGGTTCACTCCAAAACATCATATCAGTAGTCAAGTTTCACTCCCAAGACTACCATAATGGAAAGAGTCCCTAACTGATCTGGGATAACTCCCCACTCTACTCTTAATTATCTTATTAGATATACAATTTTACAATATGTGTTATAGGGATATATAATTATGTTCCCTCCAACGAAAAATGTAAATAAAAAATATCAATGGCATATGATAATAATAAAATTATCATATCAAAACCAATAAAAATGAAATTGGTTCCATATGCATTAAAACTTGACAACATAGCATCACCCATGAAATCATAAATGGGTTTCATAATCATCTTTTCATCATAATCATAAAATATAAAGAGACATAAGAAATATTTCATTATTGGATCATATACATAGTATATAATACAATACATCAAATAATGTTATCATAGCAGAAAAATCCATTAAATGAACAGTAAAACATTTCATGGGGAAAATATAATTTTAATGTTGAAATCACCATTTCAAATTTTAATAATTTTCAAAATATTAATAAAATATTTTAATTTTTAAATAAACTTTGAAAATTTTATAGATTTGTGAAATAATTTTTTTTCATTAAAATAGGAATTTTATATGATTTTCATGTTAAAACAATATTTTCATTCATAGTTTATGTAAAAATACCACAGTTCCTAATTTAAAAAATGACATGATTGATTTTTAAAAACATTATGTAAAAATGGAATGATGGTGAGAAATTAATTTAAACAATAATAATAGAAAAAAATCGTTATTTAAAATAACATTAATATTGGGGAAATAATATTTTCATCAGTGGAGAAAAATATTGATTATTTTCTTAAAAAATCATCATTGAATACTGTAAGTACTATAATAGATGAAAACGACTTGAGAAAATGTAGTCTCTTAAAATAGACAGAGGGGAACAAAATGAATGTGATTTATTATGAATTTATAGTATTTTTTTCTATGATAGAAAAACCAAAAAACTATAAAGATTAAAAATTTATTGAAAAATAAATCCCAAATAACTTATCTAAATTTTTAATTAGAAACCCCATGAATGTTTAACATCCCATGAATCATTAAATATCATAAAAACTGGGTTATTAATGACATAATATGAAATTTATACTATATATATACGGCACAAAAACAATATTGTTGCATAATATGTCATATTACATTGAGAATACCATTTTTTATGGTAAAACAGTACCTCATCTTCTAGTGGCTTTCAAAGTACTCTAATCATCTCTTTAGAGAGAAATGTCATTTGCATTACTCATTTGGCTTTGAAAGGGTAACCAATTACAAATACTAGAAGATCCAGGATGTGTTGATGAAAATAATAAAGGTATTATTGTAGGGATTCTCCAATCTATAAGTCGCAATTGGTTTCGGGTAGAGAAGGGAAGACATGCACTCTTATATGTGAGGGCAAGGGAACTCATGCTATTACATATATAATTAAATTTATATAATTTGATTTTCATGGTAAAATCGAATAACAATTTTTATAATTTACAAAAAATATTATATAGTGTTTAGATACTCCCATTAATTAGAATTCTTACATTTCTATATATTCAACTTTATCCATCTTCTTTAACCACCATTAATCATTTTTACAATTACAAAAATAACAATGGTTTGTACAATATAAGGGTTAGTAATGTCACTATAAAAGAGAAATTTACCCATATATGGACTATTGTGGATAAATTCCACCATATCCCATTTTCATGGATGAGGATAGGATTATTTTTAGTATAAAAATAGTTATTAAATTATTATTTATTATTATATATTATTTATTCCACATTTGGAGGTAAATATTTAATTTGAAATTGTATACAACATAAAATTTATGGAATAAAAATATAAAATTTTGTAATTTCATAATATATTTTTATCATCTACACAATTATTGCAACACAATAATCAATTTCAATTCAGTTATTAATTATTAATTTTAAAAGGATTTATTTTATTTTTTAATTAATTGATCAAGTACTTTGTTAGTAAAAATGTATATGAATTATTATAATAAATTAATATAACATATATTTCAAATAATCATTTTAACACAACAATTCCTCTATTTATTATTATAAATATATTTTGGAGATATTTAACTCAAGATAGTAAAAATTTGTTTTTATTCAGATGGTAAATAAATAAAACGGTCATAATTATGGAAAAGTGACACGAAGTGATCATAAAATGGATACAATTATATAAATTTCACCAAAAAAAAACATTCATCCAATATGTTGATGTCCTGTTTTGGAAATATTTTAAAGCATTATGCAAATATTTTACCCCTATTTTATATTTTTTACACTTTATAATATGAGAACTATTTTTTGAGGTCACTATTAATAATTAAAAATTGGAAGAATTTCCAAAATTTGTACCCCTAATTAAATTATTTTTAATATTTTCTAGAATAAATTAATAGAAATGTTATATTCATATTTTAGGCTAAAAGAAACTGTGAGTGGTCCATCTAGCCTTTAATTTGGTGATATTATTAAGAGTGGAAATCAGAGGATGGATACAAGTGGTGAGCCTTTGTCTACTCAAACAAGAATAAGAGCACAGAAGGATTACTATCACCTTCCGCCACCGTTGAGGACTAGATCTGCCGCTAAGCGGAGTGGAGTGGTGGTTCTTTCTTTGAAAAAGGGAAGAGTGGACAACAATGCTTCACCTGAGATGCCTGAACTAGAGCGTCTTAGAATTAGGGTTCAAAGTGAAAATTTTTGTAGTCATCCAGAGCAGGAGTCGGCTACGGGTCAGGAGGAATCATACATGGGTTTTGGAGATGATTGTGGCTATTATGATGTGTAATGTTGTGATGTTTTGTTCTGTTTAAGTTTCGTCTTTATTGTATGCAGACTTTATATTGGGGTACCAGTCCCCCTTTAAATCGGCTTTCAAAAATGGAAAAAATTGATTTTCTATTATTTTTCCTTATTGATTAAAAAATTAATATTTTCTGAAAAATAACCCAAATAACCCTAAAATAATTTTTATATGAGGATTTAGAAAATTAATTCTCATTAATTTATATTATTTTTTAATATTTTTTTGGAATTAATTATATTATTATCTCACATAAATAAATTAAAATTTTATTTTGGATAATTTATTTTTTAAAATCATATATGAGTTTACAAAAAATTGACCTCTTAATTATCAAAATATATTATTTTTTTGGAGAACATAATATTAAATAATCAAAATGTTGTCATTACTATTCATTAATCCAATTTGATGGAGAGGTATTAAAAATAATCTATATTATGGTCATTTATACTTGGAGATTCATATATCATTGACTATTGAATAAATTAAATCTATATAACTACATCTATTTCATAAAATAAATTGGTGTTCCAAAAGAGATGAAAATGAAATTTAATTCCAAAATATAAGAAAAATAGATATGGTATAGATTGTTTAACATGAGAAGAAAATTACCTGGACCATATTTCATGTTTAAAATTAAATTTTAACCCATTAAAGCATGATTTTTTTATTCATTGATGTTTTAAATACTATCCTTGCAGTGAAATATACCACTTAGTAATACTCATCTAATTCGAATATTGCAACATGATTAATCCCAAAAATAATTCTCTATGTAATATGAAATAAAATTATTATTAGTGAAAAATGTATGTGGAGTTCAATATTGATAATAATTTAGCAATGTAAAAGAATGAAATTATAGAATTACCATTACGAATTTTTTTAAAGAAACACCATATGGCTTGATTAAAGGTAATGGTATTTTTTATACGTATATAAAAATGATCCATGATGAAAATTAGTAGATGTGGAAAAGGATTCCACAAAAATCCAATTATTGAATTTCATGTAGATAAGGAAGTGCTCAAATAAATTCTTCAAGGGTTATGGGTATGCACATTTGAAGAACCTAGTGGATAAAATCCATCACTAAGATAGAATTTTATTTTTTAAAATGATGTGATAGAAGTTACTCTGATCATAAATTCAGTTACTAATAATTCATTATTGTAATTTTTATTTCCAATCCCACTAGTATCATCAATGTTTTCTATAAAAATTTAATCATCCTTTAATGTACTATGGTTGTAGATGTTAGTTAAAACTCATAGTTGAAATATTATGGACAAAAAGTGTATTTATATGACCTTATTAAAATTTCTATTTTTTTAATTATAAATACGATTTTCATTTGAATGGTTATCTTGGTTGTAATACATGGTGCGTATTTTCTATCAAAGAAGAATATATGAATTAATTATCAAGATAGGTAGATTGAAATATTCAATCCAAGATTAAAATCCATGGATTTTAATTGACAGACCTCATTTCATGAGTCATGATTGGAACCACCTCTATTCACTCATCTTAATGATATTCTGGGTTAAGTAAAACTAATTTATGTTTAGTGTGTCCTTATATTAGTATAAAATTCTTCATGAATTTACAAGTGTCTGGTATTGGGATGACCAAAGACATAATCAAACGTGACATAGTTTTCTGAGAAGTCCAAGTAATATACACATATGGTTTGAGGCTTGCGTGAAATATTTAAATCCACATAAAAGACTCTTGTGTGACCAATGCGACCAATATTTTTCCCCTTCCATGGAGTATTATGATAATAATAAGGCAGTTAGTGAGTGTTGTCTACATTTTATCCATGAAACTAATCATAACTCAAAACTCTTGCACCTCAAATATGACATCAATCGATCCCTGGCACACACACCCTCTGCAGAAAAGAACGGAGTTGTATGGAATATGTCATCCATGGTTGCAATCTTGTGGGACATTCTTGAATACACAGTCTATATTTTGAAGTCTGCAACCTTCATTATGGTGATCCTCTGAATGATGAAAAAATTCTCTATTTCCTGTAAGATTAATCTTCCCTGACATCACAAATTCATGAAACCCTCAATGTAAATATCTATCGAGATAGGTTTCCTATGGGTCCTCTATTGAGTGGTCCCATATATTTTTATTACTATCTTAACATATTAAAATCCATGTATGGTGTGTGAAAATGAAACTCTTGGGAGAACCCCTAACCATTCATACCACCCTCCATGGACATAGAACATCTTGTGAATAACCCATAATACAAGAAATACTATTCAAACACATTACCACTAGTCCATTCCATGTGTGATGTGCCGCCACACCCCTACTCAAGATCACTGCTACTCTAAAGTGCCAGTCCTCGGGTATTATCCATTTTTTACCATCACATATCCCCATAAAAATTGGATAATCGCACTGAGAACATTTCAGGCCATGTTGTTTTCATTTTTGTTTTCTCCCTTGTACTACCCAAACACCCTCCCCTAAAATAATATGGTTCAACATACTCCAGTGACAACCCTAAAATTCCTTGACTTAACCTAATCCTCTTGGTCCCTTTTCCATTTCATGAGTTTAGATTCTATCATATATTTCATTAAGAACCATTAGGCAAACCATTCCTCATGAAAATCATCAATCCTCAACACCTGGCTCCTATGTCTTGTTGAACTAGAATGTGTACCCTCAAGTATGTCCCACCCCAACAATTTCATAGTGTCTTATACAATGTAGATATAACTAGTTGTCCTTAAAAAATTTTATACACTATAATTCAACAATGTAATTCCTTATTCATGGCATAATATTCCTCATGAAGAGATCAAGAGAAGAAAATAAAGAACCTTCAATAGATGAATTTAAACTATAGAATTCTGATTCTTTGAAGAATAGGATTCCTTATGAATATAATACGGTTCCTCATTCAAAAATCATTATAAAAAATTCCCTAGCTCTCACTACATGACTTTAAAAATTATCCTACCATGTTACCCACGAATATTAGTCTTTTTCATTTCAAAAGATTCCTTAGGCCATGATCAATAGAAGACAATCCATGGTACTCACTACATGACTCTAAACTGTATAATACCCTATCATTTAAGAATATAATTCCTCATGAATAGCATAATATCCCTCATGTTGCATTCATGAGAAGACATTCTTTGGTCCTCTCTATATGCCATTTAATAGTATTATTAACTATCATTCATGAATTGAAAACATCTAATGATAAACATGATATACCTTTTGCTTCAAGTATATGATTCTTGGTAATCCTCAATAAAAAACAACAAACTATATAATACCCAATCATTCATTAATATTGTGCCTTATTCATATCATAATATTCCTTATTTGGTGATCACAAAAATACATTCAATGGTCCTCATTACATGACTTTAAACTATATAATGCCCTATCATTCAAGAATATGATTCCTACTATAATAAACACAAGACTCTATATGTGTAAACCATAACATTCCCATTATTCCTCATTACATGTTTTTAAAAGGTACCATACTCTATCATTCCAATATAGGATACCATATTCATAGAATAAATGGCCTCAAGTTGAAATCATGAAAATTCATTCCACAATACTCACTACCTAACTTTATAATGAAGATTACCCATTTTTAATGAATAATATTCCTAGTATGATAATCATTATATGCCTTATTAGTCAATCATAAGCTGACCATTTTACTTCACTACATGCCGTTAAATTATAATATATCCTATATGAAAAACATTATATGCCTCCTTTGATACAAAAAATATTCCATACACATCAAGGATATGATTCATCATTCCATGATTCAGAGATGGACATGGGAAAGCAACCATGGACATCCACATCTTGTGTAAGACACAACCATATTCATCCATCCACCAACATCACAATATTCCCTCATGACAGTATATATAGAAATGATTGGGAATTTTTATTTGGTTTATGACCCTATCATTTATCTTGAACCATCAGTGAGTCGATATTCCCTAATGACTTGAAACAATTAAGTTCAACTAGTATCACTATATTGGGGCCACCATATATATAATTATTACATCCCATAATCCCCCAAGGGCTTTCATCTTTGGTTTTATTCCCAAAAATATTCCGTATCCCATCAACAAGTTTAGATTACAACATGGCCTAACAGGAGGAAGACATGATTTCCAACTGATAGCATAATCCCCACCAACATTGTCCTTTCACATGATGTTAAACTATAATATTACCTCTTTAATGCACATGGGATTTCATTATGATCTATCATGATAAAGGCTCATAGGAATCCCTCCTGGGTTATGTTCCTACTATATAGGCTCCCCTGACAACATCAATGTGTATTATTCATCAACTTCTTGTCCCCTAAATGGGATGCTCACGTGTATAATTTCCATAAATGTGGGTCACATCCATGAATAATACCCAACCATATTCTTCAATTACATTGGACTATTCCACTAGTGTCTCCATGAATTCTGTATTATGATGTATGTGTTCTTTTATTCGCAACTAACCACGATACATATGAAGCATATTTTTTCATCAACCCCAATTATGAACCCACTCCTAATACTCTATCCACATCCATCAGAATTTTTCCTAGGCCTCCACAAATGGGTGAGATCATGCGACCCACATGGGAAACTCCTGTAACATCCCTGCATGACTGACCACTAAGATGGTAGTCGAACTGTTGTGTCACATTGCCTCTCGTGTGCCACCCGGTATGCCATAGGCCACTGACTAGCAAGGAAGGTGTAAATAAGTAATATTGGTGAAACTATACCCTCATTATCAGAGTATCAAAGTGGTATATCTAAAAATAAATTCTAGACAACAATGAAATTAGAAAAAAAAGAAATATTGAGCATTGTAAGTATAATAAGATTCATTGAATAAATAATGATGTTTAACACCAATATACTCTAGATACATTCAAGTCTTGATGATGAATATCAAAAATAAAAAATATACATCGTGATACAAGATACAATACATGACAAAAATGAAAATAAATTAAATTCACCAAGGGTAATCTCCAAGGGCATCCTAAGATCTAGCTCGGTCATATGCTCCTAACACCAAGGTACTAGCTAAACAACACAAGAAGTCAACCATTGTCCTGAAAATATCAGGTATAATTGGGTACACCAATACAATGGAAACCCGACAGAGTGTGAGATAATAACCCCAAAGGGTTTCCACACATGGTTTTTACAACTAAATCTCGTCTGGGAAATAAATTGTAAGGTTTTGTGTAGGAATAAGAAGAATCATAATATTGAAGTGTTAGATAAATTAACAACATCCCACCCATGTTCCTAAATAACACCTAGCAACCATTCCTACTTCAGCTCATAGAGGGAATAATATGATTAAACAGTAAATATATATATATATATATATTAATAATATATAAATTGGATCATTATATATTATATCCACCTATATGAATCTTATGTGTGAAAACACCTAATGGATTTAAACTTGAAATACTAGTCGCTGGTTTTTCTAAGGCTTAACATAGACATCCATAACCTGTCTAAATGATCCTAGAATTCCAAGCAATAGGCTATATTCCCTACATCTCAATAGGGAGAGATAGATCATGCAAAAAAACTCTTGATGATGAGTGACCTACCATGGGAACTCCCTAATCATGGAGCATGGCACATAATTCCCATTACTTGTCCCACCCTGACCATATTGGTTAGTAATTTTAAATTATATTAACTATTATTTTCCGTTTTGGACACCTTTTCACTATTGTACATTCAACATGTAAAGTTAGGGGTAACTGTGTGGTGCCCTTGCAGATGCCCATGTGGGACTAAGTTATGGTGAGAAACATGCATGTGGTTTATAAACCTATGTGACATGGACACAACATGATAGTATAAGTGGAAATTGCTGATTAGCATGGTTCGAGCATGATTTTCTAAATCCCACATTTGAATATAGGAAAACCATGAAGTTGTTAGGTATTCAGGATGAATAAATAAATTAATTGAGTGGATAATTAAATAAAATAAAATATTATAAAATTTTTAGTAGTAATAATAGTAATAATATTGGGATTTTAATTAATATTTTGATTATTATTGTAATAATAATAATAATTATTATTATTATTATTATTATTTTAAATATTATTTTTATAAGTATAATTGTAATTATTATTGTTGTTATTTAAATAATATTTAGATGAATTCACATTTGTTGGGTTGCAACACCCTCCCCAATCTTCTTCTCCCATAAAGCGCAGTGCTCCCCTGGTTACCCCCCATGTGAGCGTTCCGCCAACCCTGAATCCCACTCTTACTCATCATCCTCTCTTCTTTCCACTTCTCGTCCTCACACAATCTCCCTACAATTCACCTCCTCCCGGCTTGATGCTCCCCCTTCCTATATGAACTGACCCTTGTGAGGCCCCTTCCATGTTTCCCTCCCATCCACCCACACTCCTCCCTTGCCGGTGGCCCACTACGAGCATAGAAATCTACTCAGGACCCCCTTTTTTGGCTACACCTACCTCGCTAATGCCCTATACCTCTACAAAAATTCTATTTCAATTTGGGGTGTTTTCCTTCATTTTCTCCAAACCATGATTGTGGGTTTTTTATTTTTATTTTTTGTTCTTTCATTGTATAGGGTGTGAAGTTGTTATGTGATGTCTCTCTCTTCTATCCATTGACGTTCCGTTGAATCTGCACTTTTAATTGAGGTAGGTTTTTCCAACCATTCCTTTCTAGAACACTCTATGATCCCATTTTTTTATTTATATTTTCATTGTCATTCACACTTTTGATATATCTAGAGAATAATGTGAATGGTAGTATAATTTGGGTAGATTTGGCCAAAAATATTTTTCGAAAATGATTTATTTGAAATTTATATGTTTAAGGAATCTAGGATGCTTGTTTGAAATGCATTTGGTCTTTTAAATAAAAATTGTCCTTTTATGAAATTTTTGTCCCATATGATGTTGCGTTAACATTTATGTACTTGTGATCTTATTGTGGTGTGTGTAATTTGGTGACGGTATAGTTTGATAAGAGTGCTAAAATGGTTTTGAGAAATGTTATTATGGATTTATGTGAACGAATTGTGTTCTATTATTGAAATGATTATCTGGATATGGTTTTAAATAAAATTCTAGATTTGTGGGATTGGTTGTTTTTTGTCTTATAAGATGTTTGGTGTTCCATGAGATATTAGCACATCCATGTCTGTATTAGGTTCACACAAGGATATTCCCTCAAATAGGGATTGTTCCAAAAGATGGTGTTTTCATGAAGCCATTTTTTCTTAAATGGTTCTCATTTTCAAAATTGGGTTGCTTTATTGGAGTGTTTTTCTAATGAAATGGTATAAAATTAATTCATCAAGGTTTTCTCATTTGGTTGTGGAACCCGTTTGGAGTGTGTAAGTTGATCTCAAGGTCTTTTTTGACATGTTTTAAAAAAATTGCATAATTTTTTACAAAAATTGGAAATAATAATTTTAGGGTAAGATCATAAACCCATTGTTGGTTAAGAACCATCTATTTTAGGATCTTATGATGTATATGAATCTCATGAATTTTTTTGAGGGAGTTTCAATCATTTTCGATGGAATTCAAGCATATTCCTATGTATGGATATATATAAATATACATATATATTTTGTGTGTGTGTTCCCTCATGGCGTGGGGAATACAAACATCAATTTAAGGATATATATATATATATATATATATGGAAGTGCGTGTGTGCGAGTGGGAAACCGTTTGAGTTAGAATGTTTGGGATTGAACATACATTGTTGTACGTTCTCTATGCACTGGCCATTAAATTTAAGATTCAATTGTCTTTTTTTAGTTTTCTCACCTATTTTTTATATTAATTATTTATTTATAATTGACTGTAAAAGATTTTTCTTGAATTTTAGTGGTTTATTTCATGTAATATATTTCCATAAATTGGTTAATTGTGTTCTTGACATCAAGTGTTTGGCAAAATTCCAATTTGGCCTTTGTAAATTTGTTTTCGATTTCATTGCTAGTTTGGGTTTTTTAATTGTGGTTCGAAGTGTGTTTCAGGTTTTCAAAGTGGTGTGTGTGTGGTTATTTATGAATTTTTTTAGCATGTGATGGATGTCCAAGGCCCAATTGGAACTTAAAATAAAATGGTACCATTAGAAAACCCTCCATAGAATGAGTCTTATCTTTGTTTGTTTATAAATAGGGGAGTTTCCTTGGTTTTGGGATTCCCATTTGTTATGACTGTAAAAAGGTACAAGACATGTTCCTTAGGGTGACTCGAAGTGACCTTGTGGTGAGTGTTGACTCGGTGCGATGACTGTACATGTGTCTGGATACTTTTTGACATTGTTGGCACTACCCCTTTTTAATTTTAATATGGGAACCTAGCATAGTGACTGAATTTTTGGGGAATGACCGATGCACTAACTAGTGGCCCATAGTAGGGGACATTTTGAGATCATTGTTATGGGATTAGGCCCCTCAGTTAGGCTAGGTGGGGAGATGATCGGGAATTTGAGCATTTTAATCATCAGGAAGGGCATGCCTTCAAGATGTGGAACATGTATAGTATGTTCTATATTCTTCACTAGCTCTTAGTTTCTCCCATGTATTTATACACATAGTTTTCTAGAGTAGATGATTTTGGTGAATTTGTTTTTCTCTGATGCTTGTTATTTTTCATTTCCCTTGTGTGATTATTTCATTCTACTTAACGTACTGTGGATGTTTTTACTAAATGGGGTAAAATTATTTTCTAAATGTTTGTGGAAAAAAGATGTTAAAATTTTTTAAACTTCTCTATCAATCATTCTTCAAAAGGGTGAATCTTTTTTCTTGAAAATTATATTATTTTAAAATATGAAGGGAAATAGACCATGATTTTATTTAAAGGGATATTGTATGAGAACACTATTTTATATGATGTAGATGAAACCTGATTTTATTGTTTCTTTATTTAAAATAAGTTCCTTGATAATAGTTTATCAGGATAGACTACTGAGTTTTAATTCTCACAGACATAGTTATCTTTGCTTATTTTACCTTAGATACTACCTCTTCATAGGATTTAGTCGTCATAGTGTGACATTGTTTTGATATAGGTGGTTCCCCATATGGTCACAAATAGGTATGAAGAATTTTATTTTCTCCATTATACTAGTTTTTTATTTTAATTTATCAGTTTTAATTTATTTAATTTTCATTCATGTATGAGCTAAATCATTCTAAATAACTTTTTTATGCTGGAAACTAGTTTGCAGCACGTGGGGATCAGGAATGCACTTCAGGCTATGTCACTGACCGAATCGGGTGACTGGTTCAGGGTCGACCCGGGTTTGTTCATGAAAATATAGTATTAGAGGAGGTCCTTTTTATTTAGGGTGTCTGTTATATGGATATTAGTATTGTCGATACTTGGTAGTTAGGTGCAGGAATAGCGTTAAAAACTCTTGCTCGCATTAATCCTCGAGTTACAAGGGTTAGTCAGGGATTTGAGTCTTTTGTTCTTGTTTTGGATTGATAGATGGAAATATAAGAAATATAGTTTCATATTGTGGCCTAAAATGAAGTAGTGACCCATGTTGAGTCCAAGTTCTTGATTCAAGGTCCTATAATTGAAATTTGTTTCTTGGGGAATGACCAACTATCATTTCACTATTTTAGTCATATGCACTAGATCAACATTTAGGTAGTTCATTTTTTATTGTGTTCCATTTGGGTTTAGGTTAGTGTGAGTATGCTTAAAATGGAATTTTATTTTTAAATGGAAAATAGAATTAAAAATGGAGTCTTTTTTTCTTAAAATGGTTTTAAATTGGTAAAGTGTGGTTTACAATTTAAAGCCTTTTGGTTTTGATAACATGGTTTGGGTGCAGCCCTTACTGTTCCTTATTAATGATTTCATGTGAGTAGCTTATCTGTGGAATGTGTGTAGGGAACTTGTTGATGGAAATGAATGGATGAACATGTAACAATTAATATGATTACTTGGGAGGGGTTTGGGAATTAATGGTTTGGATTTGTTTTTCTAAAACATATTTGGATTTGAATATGATTTTGAGAATTAGCATTGGAAAAAGGCAGTTTAATAATTTTAATGATAGTGGTGGTTTTGAAAAGGGAAATAAAATTTTGGGAAATTGAATGTGGGTTTAAAAGAATGTTTTAGTATTTTGAATGTCACTTGACAATATGGGGATTATTGAAAATTAATATAAAATGAGATTTCGGAAATGTAATTTTTTGTTGTGCATGAATTTTTCTGGTTTCCCGAACAATTGTTTTTATATTGGTTTTTTTCTTTTCAATGAGTTTTTAGATTGATGCATGTTTTAGAATGTGTTTCTCTAGTTTTTTGGGATGTGCCACCAATAAATTTTTCCCAGGATTTATAATGATTCATTCCCTTGTTTTTTGTCTTTTTAGTGATTCCTTTTTTCTCAGGGTGATCAGGTTGTTAGAGGTAGTGGTGTGGATGTGGAATTGGAGTGTGTCTTTGGGTTTCTGGTAACTATCGAGTTTAATAAGGTTCGTCTCAACCCAGGTTTGTTGTGTTCCTATTATGGACTAGTGGAGGAAATATTCCTACTCATTGTTGATGACTGGGGTGTATTTGGTTGTGATCAGATCTTATAATGGTTTTCTATATGGAAAGGAGTGGAATCTAGAGGAACATTTCTGTAAGTATATATCCCCATTGTGTCTGATAATTAGTTCATCATATCAATTTTTTATGTTCCTTTGGTATGTCGAGTTCTATCATTATAAGCTATCATGCTAGATCCCTCTATAAATGTACCACTATTGTGGTCATTTGAATCATCAGGTGAATGGATTTGGGAACAATGGATGAAAATTCCAGACTATGAGGTATGCTTATGCCAAAGGAGACCATCCATAGGACTTGGGGCGAAGATCACTAATAGTTATGAGTTTCCAAGGGTTCATGATTCCTTGGCTCATATTTTTTTATGATATTTGTATGGAAGCATCTAATGTTTCTATGTTCTATTCTTGTCACAATATTAAGTTCATGCTTGTTGTGGGGGTGTTATGAACTTGTTGTACTAAAATTCAATTTGTGTAGTCTGACCTATGTGTGGATTTCAAAATTACTATATTCATTGAGGGGTTTTGGGCCCGTGAATGAATATACTCATTTTGATTTTGAGTTTGTTTTCTACCATGCTCATTTGAGGTATGTTTGGATCCGTGAGATTGATGGGAGATTCCCTTTAACCCATTTTTAGTCCAGGGGACCTTCATTGAGCTTTCCAATATTGTATTTCGGTTGTTGTAGAAGATTTTTCTCCTGTAGTGTCATACTATATTGACTTTCCTAGTTAAGGAGTTGTACTGGGGGTTTCTAGAATATGGCTTGAGTCTGGAGTGGGAAACACATAATTTGAAGTTATCATAAGGGGATGTTTGGTTAGGGGGAAGAAGTAGAATTATCATTGGGGTTACAGGTTTACTGGGTCCTTTTGTTGTAATCCCTAATTTTTTTTCTTAGGAATTTTGATCAGTCCCTATGGGGGAATAAGATATGTTTTGTTTGTGGTGTTCCTGTATCCCCCCTCTGGGGTGGTGAGCTCAGGCTTCAAGGTCTCTGTGTAAGTGGAATTACTGTGGGGTGGAGAACCCTCTGATGTTCTCTCCTTAATATCAAGATGTGGTGTTCCTTGAATCAGTTAGGCATTATGTGTAATGGGAATGATCACACCAAGGCTGTCAGTCTTGCATGGTTTTTTCTGGGAATGGACTCCAATTGTGTTAACTGTCATCTTTGTGACTTTCTGGGGGCGGAATGTACTATGATGGTAAGAAATTTCACACCTAGACTTTATTGGTTAGTTTTTTTGAATTCCATAAATTATTAATAATATCATACTGCATGGTTAGGAGTAACTGAGTAGTTCCCACACAGATTCCCAAGTGCGTCTGAGATATGGCGTGCGACTTGTGTGTGGTTTATTAAACTATTCTACTCGTGTGAAACTTGACCTTGTATGTTGACTATTCCTGGTGGCACAGTTTGAGCACAGTTTTCTCAACTACATGTTTGACTGCTCTCAAACAGTGTCTCTGTCTGACATTCATAATAAAAAAATAATTTAATTGAATGGTATATAAATTAAAATGAAGTAAGATAAATTTAATATAATATAATTTTAGAAAATGCTTAGTAATAATAATAGTTACATTTTTTTACTTTTAATAACAACAACAGCAATAATAATAATAATATTGTTCTTATTATGATTAATATAATTATTATTATTATTTTTATTATGATTGTAGTTACTATTATTATTTAAAAAATAAGAAGAAACCCCAGGTGTCTCGACCCCATCTCTTCTTCTCCCTTGAAGCACAAAACCCCCTTGGTTACCCCCCCAGTGCATGTGCGGCCATCCATAGATCCCCCACTTCCTCTCTAGCCTCCTCTCCACCTCGCGCCGCCTCCCTGCACAACTCATCCTCCTTGCCCGTTACTCTCCATTGCAGGCCAAACCGAGCACGATGGGGGGGGGGGGCTCCCACATTTTCACACTGTCTAGATGCACACCTCTCTTGCCTACTGCGTGATACTGGAGCAAACCCCTACTCATAATCCTCTATTCCAAGCACACCTCCCTAACTGATACACTGTACCTCTAGTGTAATTATATTTCATTTTCTTTGTTTTTCCTTCATTGAGGAAAAATTTTAATTTTGGGGTTTTTATTTGTGTGTTTTTATCATTTTAAGGTATTTTGTTGGCTCATGGCCTCTCTCTCTTCCCCTCATTGAATTTCCATTGTGTCCGCACTTGATCTTAGGTAGGATTATCTAATATTTTCTTTTCCATAACACTCGATGAGTAATTTTTAAATTATTTTTTAAAATTTTAATTGTTATCAAAACATATGATATAAAAATATCTTCATGTGAATGGTGGAAACATTTTGGTATAATTGACCAAAAATAGATTCCAAAATGATTTTTGTGAAATTTCTGAGTTTAAAGAACCCAGGATTCTAGTTTGAAATTCATTTGGACATTTAATTTGGAATTGAATATTTTAGGAAATGATTATCCTTTATAATGTTGGGTAAAAATTTATTTTCATGTGAACAAGGTGTGGTGTGTGTAATTTTTTGATGGTATAGTTTGATGAAGGTGTTAAAACTACTTTGAAAAAGGTTTTTACTGCATTGAGGGGATGTGTTGTGTTCTTTTAATGAAATCAATGGTTGGATATGGTTTTAATGAAAATTATATATTTGTGGGAATTTTTTTTATTTATCTTAGAATATTAGTGTGCCATTGGATGTTGGAAAATCCATGGATGCACTACCTGAACACATGAACTTTCCCTCAAATGAAGATGGTTCTTAAAGTTGTTGTTTTCTTGAAACATTGTTTCCATAAATGGTAATCGTTGTCAAAATGGGGTTATGTAATCATTGTATTTTCCTTAATAACTGGTTTGGAATGCATTCTTTATGGTTTTTCCTATTTGTCCATGGAACATGTTTGGATAGTGTAATTTGAACTTAAGGGAATGTTTGGTATTTTATAATAATTCCATGTTTTTTACACTGATTTTGAAATACTCATTTGGGGTAGAATTTAAAACCCCTTGTTGGTTTTGAACGATCTATTTTAGGATCTTATGGGGTTTTTGAGTCTCAGGGGTTTATTAGAGGGAGTTGAAGTTGGTTTTGAAGGCGCAGATGCATATTTACTAGTATGGATATATATAAATTTGTATATCTTCTATGTGTGTGTTCCCCAATGGAAAGGGGAACACATTCATCAGTTTATGGATATATATATATATATATTTATATATATATATATAAATATGGATGTGCATGCAAGTGAGTGGGTTGTTTCTTGAGTTAGAAATATTTTTCTTGACAATCCGTTGAGGTAGGATCTCTAGGCATTAGAAATTAAATTTAGGAATCATTTATTACTTTCAGTTCACACCCTATTTTTATGTTAAATTTTTTTAGAGAATTTATAGTAAAATTTTTTGTCTTTAATTGTAGTGGGTTTTTATTATAATTTATTTATATAAATGGTATTGTTGGGTTTTTTTAAATCATGTTCTTGATGAAATTCCGTGTTGGCGTTTGTAAATGAATTTTGGATTTAAATTCTATTTTGGGTTTATTTAATGGGTTTTGATGTTTTTTATGGTATTCAATGTAGCATTCATGTGGTTCTTTATGAAATGGTTTACCATTTGATGGTCGTATGAGGTCTAGTTGGTACTTTAAATAATTTTTTTTTAATTTGAAAACCATCCTTGGACGGGTTCCTCAACTTTATTTTAAAAAACGATTGGAGTTTCTTGGGGTTAGGGATTAACTTGTTATATGATGATTAAAGGCATGATACATGTTCCATGGGGTGAATTTGGAGGTGACCTAGTGGTGTGTGTTCACAATGTGTGATGAATGTACATTTGTCTGCATAATTTTTTGAAATTTTTGTCTCACCCCCTTCTTAGTTTGAACATGGGAACTTATAATTACGATTGAATTTTCAATGAATGATTTCTTCAGTAATTTAGATTACACATCAGATAATGGCCCACAACAGGGGGTTATTTTTTTCATTGATATGGGATTGGTGCCCTTGGTTAGGCCAAATCGGGTGAAGATATTTTTTTTGGTAATTATGATGTCATCAGTTTGGGCATGCCATCAGGATGAGTCACTTGTATAGTATACTCTAGATTATTCATGAGATCATAGGTTATCCCTTGTTTTTTGAAACATAGTTATCTGTGGTAGATTATGGAGGTGAATTATATGGTTTGTCTCTCTTACATTTTAATTTCCATTGTGATTGTGTGATCATTTCTTTTGACTTCATGTATGGTGAATCTATTTGATCAACAATATAAAATGATTATTAAAATGATTCTGATTTTTTTTTTAAAAAAATGTTTTACACTTCCCTATAACTCATTATTTAAAATGGATAAGGATTCATTATTGGAAATGAAATTACTTTAAAATAATTAGGGAAATAGACCATGATTTTCGTTAAAGGTAAAATGTGTGAAAAATTGATTTTATATATTGTATTTCAAAACTAAAATTAATATTTCTTTATTTTAAGGATGTAAATTGTGAATAATTTATTGGGTGAGCCTACTGAGTTTTAATAATCATTCCTATAGTTATCTTTGTTTCTATAGTTTCATGTTCTACCTCTTTCTCAGATTCAGTCATCATAGTGTGAGGTTGGCATGATGTTTGTGGTGACCCTCATGTTCTCTTAGAGGTATTTAACATTTTAATTTATCACAACTACTATTTTTTATTTTCATTGTTGAGTTTTTATTTATTTATTATTATATCATGTATGAAATAAATCATTAACAATAGCTTTATATTGATACCAAACACTAGTTCCTAGCCTGTAGAGATCATGAATGCCCTTTGGGAAATTCCACATATAGGCTCTGGTGACCAGTTCAGGGTCAACCCGAGATGGATTGTGACATTAACCAATTATTACCACTATTGTGATATGTCATTCTAGACATCCAATATAAGGGATTGTGCTACATCCATGTTCAATAGAACCCCTTCCATAATTCCACATCCTATATATTTGGAGAAATAATTATTATAATAAATGGAAATAAGGAAATATGTCTCATTCCATACATTCTTCAACCCCCTATAAAGACATCATTATATTTATAATAAATGACATAAAGAAATAACTGTCATGTTTTTCATTCTTTGTTCCACAACATCAAGACATAGCATTTAAATTATATAAAATCATATACATAATTATGATTAAATTATAATAATATGTGTGGCCTTGATACCCTTTCTAAATTCCTTTCCATTCCACTTTGTACTATTTAATACAGTAATTTATGGAAATAAATCAAAAACATTCCAAACCATTAGTACATGCCATTTAATTTACTAAAGAATGAAAAACAACTATAAATCTCAATGACAACATTGGTGGTGTTACAGAAAAATAGAAATTATATACATGGATAATTCAAATTAATTGTTGGTTCGAGCACTTAAGATGGTCCCTGGTTCTTTCAACATATATTTATGGAGGAAACATCATTTAACTAGTTAATGGTCAAAGTACTAGCATTCCACATATCAAATAGTATCATCAAAGTATACAGGAAACTCAAATCTATAATATAACCATGATATGAAAAATTAAATACCAACTTGTACATTAGAAGACATTGCACCTCATTTAAGGGGTTTTATTATAAAATCATGAAATTTTTCTTCAAACAATACATTTATCAAATTTAAACATTTATTTCACGGGAATGTCTCAATTCACTAGAAGAAGATTTTAATAATGAATCTAAACATGGAAAATTATTTTATAAATGATCATAATGCATTAAAATGTTTCGTTATACTTTAAGTAATTACGTATAAGGGTGGAAACCATTTGTACTATATGATTAATGCTTAGAAGTTGGTCTAGATTTTTAGTCATCTCATTAAAAAGGGGTTGTTCCTTATGGAATATCCACGGGGTGTCCGGGATCGAGGATGGAATCTTCAAACTACTAACCAATGATAATAGAGAGTGTGTCTAGGCGAGATGATCATTTTAATATGAAGTAACCAATTATAAAAAAATTCATAGTAAGAGATATCATGGAGAATGATGAAACTATTCATAAAATTATTGAAACGTGATGAAAATATTTCAATGACAACCACCCTTATGATAAGGATGTGTCACTCAACCAATATCAAGCAGAATTTTGATATGGTTTGGATGATATCAATGAAATGGACATTTTACCTATAAATTGTTCAAATGTGATATCATAAAAATATTATTATAGATTGGTCATTAAATGAAGAAATATCTAAAAGTACATGAGAGAATACAAATGAAGATCCATATAGACCGATAGTGCTTGATTAAGTCAACCGGTAGAAGAGATCATTCGAGGTCTATATTATGCTTAGAGAAGAATCCAAATGCATTAATAGGAGTCCTCAAGAGATAGTAGGACAAAAAAATTAGAAGAAGAAATAAATAAAATTAATTAATGAAAAAATGGAAATTTCTCCCCAAAAAACAATTCTCACAGTTCGGCGACACTATTGGGTCAAATTGTGCTCCAACCATGAGAACTCCCTTCCAATAAATTAACCTCACATAGATTTTCCTACGCTATTAGGATATCTGTGTAAAAAAATGATATGAATTGTGATAATGTACTTTCTATGGGAAAATACCCATGCGAGAAGGGTGCATGGTTTGGTTAAATCATTTGCATCCTAGGAGAGGGGGTTTTACTCATTTTTTCATCTGCACGGTTCACTAATGGGGGACTCCTTGTTTTAGAAAAACATTTTTCCATATAATGAAAATAAAAACATGATTTTTGGACCCCATCACCCTTGAAACTTGACCATTCACTCAAGAAACCTCACAAGGCTTCACCTAATTAAAAAAACAATTTATGTTCTTGTAACTCATGAAATTACATTATGAATCCCACTTCAAAGAACCCTCCATAATGTAAACCCCAAATATTAACATTCCATTTTTATTTTTTGGAATTTAAAAATAATGGGTAATTAAAAACATCAAATGTTTGAACTTCTCATCCCTATGAACACTTAAGGAACAATATCAGCATTACCCTACCTACAAGTGCCATGAAGTCTCACTCAAGCAGTCACATTTCATTTCCAAAGGCCCAACACACCTGATCGAATTCACAAAAGCATATGACACAGAATCCATTATAACCAAAGAGAACACTCGATTCTAAATGAATTAATTAATTATGGATTACCTGAACTAGTATACATAGATACATGATCACATCATCATATAATTAAATATATAGAAAAATGTTTTCCCCATCCCAGTATTTACCATCATAAGGGGCCAATTCAGAATCATTGTACCCCAATATTAAATTTTAATTTAAACCAATCCCTAAGTCTTCCAACGATTACCCTAGTGTAGTTTCTTTATTAGGGAAAACATGATTACTTTCTTCATCATAAAAAATACATCATCAAATGAAACAATCAAATTTTGATCGACTAAACTAAGACCAGTCATGAACACATTACAGGAATGACATAGTCAACCTTTATAAAACCACACCCATATTAACCCAATGAATTTCTTGAAATTATTATTCACCAATTACGCTAATTAAGACAGATGAATAATATGTTGATCAACCTTTGACTGACCATTCCAAAGATACGTGTGTTAGACGATCAGTGTATTACCCACAGAATTGAAATTATTTTATCCAAGGATTCCAATGTTTGCAACAAGAACATTCAAAAAAGACCATATCTATATGTCAGTGATGTTCCTTTCTTATAACATATCCTAATCATTTCATCTATCATGCCACCACATGATCAATGGTGTAATCCAGATCTACCCCACTGAAATTTTTACCTGTTAAAAATAACATCTTAGCCTAAAATCATGTCCCATAAAAATATAGATTCATTTTAACAAGTGTATATGGAGCTATCTAATGTAGCCCATGATATATTTTTAATATTGAGATTTTTGTACATGACCAACACATCTAATTTAGATCATTTAATGAACCCAGAGTGTTATCCTCCTAGTGTTTAATTCAATGGAAATGACTGGGGTCCAAGAGCCCTTCAAAATCATTATTAAATAAGAAGATATATACCAATAAAGACTGAAAATGTTACCATAATAAAATTATACATACAATGAGAAACATTACAAAGAACACAAAACATGACCAGTGTAGTTTAACATTTCAGCACGGGATATGATTGAAACTCCATTGACACATTAAGAAAAATTTCATGATTGGAGAAATTTTCATATATTAAAAATGATAACACTAAGAGAAAACCAATAAACGAAAATAAGATCAATCTAACCACTACTCGTCAACATTTAATGATAAAATCTGGACTTCACCTACTGCCACCTAACCAAATGAACCATGATTTCTTTACTACACAAGAAATTTAATTATATATTGATCATTATCACCATATTCCTTCCAAGAAAATTGGTGTTTCTAAATGGTATAATACACATACAACTAGACCAACATCATTTTTTGTAAAACAGTAATATGATTCAAAAATTTCTAGACTCAAAGAAACTAGAGAAAAAAATAACACTTTTATGAGGTATTCTCCCTTGTGTTTATTATAAACATAAGGAAACATAATACCATGAACTGAAATAAATCTCTCCTCCTTTGGAGTTTCATAGTCTTTATAAGAATAGATATACTTACTGCACATGAGTGTGGTAGGTCAAAACCACGGTAAATATACTTGTGTCACTCTTACGAGTCACTATCATGATGCCACGATATATACATGATTGGAATGAATTCTAGAATAAAAACGACTCCCAATTCAAATGTAATTTCATTCCGAGCATTCAGATGAACATTAATTATGTTAAACTTATTTGTCACTCTACTACAGAGATGACCTGAGAATGTACTCAACAACACATTGCTTAATGAATATACAAAACTCAAATGGTTTGATATATAATTTAATAACTCGAAGGGTGTTGTGTATATGAATTCATACTACCCCGAGGATTCCAATGAAAATGGAACATCCTCAATACTATTCATAGTCTATCGATGTTATGTATTCATGTCTCTGATGACCCTTTCAAAAAACAAGCACAAATTCGTTTTGTCTCATACCACTATAAAATAGACTGATGACCTCTTGTGTCACCCAAGGAAAAGGAAATAGGGTCAAAGGGCCTAAAATGGATGAACTTCCCCTGGGAATATATAACTTACTGAAACTATGCATTAATGTATGCTCATGCTCATAAAATTTCCTTGAAAAACATAACCATCTATCTGAAGAAGGATTTAATTTAAAATATATGAGTCATACTATTGGCAACGACAACCCAATGACACCAAACAATAGATAGAATATGAAATTACTTTGGAATTCATTCTCGGAGGGTTCTACATACAACTGGCTATCAAATTAGGGTGTACAAGGGTCGAACCGGTCACTAGGTCATTCCAAATATAAGTCACCAACTCAATATCATACCATCCTATACGTTACTAAAAAAGAGAAGGAAGATCTAGGGAAAACGTTTAAATTTCCATTATAGGTAACCATTAAAATAACATAAACTACCCTTACATGAGGGTTTAAATATAGGATACCACATAGTGTTCCATTTTAAGTCCATTATATTTATTTACATTTAACATTTAAGTATTCCAAATATTAAATAAAAAACATCATTCATTTCATTAGTGTATCATAAAAAATTATTTTTTTTAAAAAAATAATTATTTACATCCCATCATAATTTGGAAAATTATCAATTATATTATTATTTTAATTAATATCGATAGTTACTGGGGTTCTATTAAGCAACCCTAGGTTCATCAAAATTAATGGCAATAAGAATTTATTAAATAAAGAAACATCAAACACCCAAACCGGCCATCTCAATAAAAACATGCACCAATTGACATACTTAGGTCTCGTTGGTGTTTTTAGAAGTTAACCAAATCATTTAGTATTAATATTTAACAAATCATAAATTACAACCATTTGAAAATATACACAAGGATAACATGTTATAGTGAAATTACATGGGTTGCTAAAACCCACATATATAATGCACCCAAACACATTATAAACATAATTATTCATCCCATTTATTCTAAACTAGATATATTTCGGAATTAAACATGTTTATATATAATGCTTCATTTATATGAATGTTCATACACCAATCCATGAAGAGGCCATGAAAATTACATTTTTTTGTCTCCCATTATAAAAAAGTTCACATCAGAATTTAAACATTAGAATATTTTACATTAAAAAAATGTTTATAAAAAACGTTAAAGCTGAAAGATGGTTTGATTGTACGAGTTTCCTTTTCAGAATTATTCGGTACATATACACATTATAACATAAAATGGGTTCCCATTTTTTCGTAACCAATATTATGATCCCATGGAATCCATTTATATATCTAAAAAACTATCATGTTTTCATAAGAAGTAGCCATATAAGAACCTGATATAATTTATAATAATGATATACAAGAAATGAAATCTAAATAAATAGGTAGCATTTAATATTGAAGGCATGCTAAACAAAACATAAGAATGGTGTATTACAAGTGTGATGATAAAAATACTTAAACAAGAATATTATCATACAAAAGCATGGAATATTATCCTCAAACCAAGATCTGTAATAAATCATTCCAAATAAAATAAAAAACCTTGAATGTAACTCAAGGGACACAATCAAAATCAGCAAGAAACCCTACAAATGAAAATACATGGAATGGTATATGAATGACATTGTAATTTATAGGTTCCTAAACCAATGTATGTGATGCATCTCAATTTCCCTAAAAGGATATGGTAAAAATATTATATATCTCATAATTCAACAATTATTATACTAGTCATGAATAAATCTAGTTTAATTTATACTCATTTTTAACTAAACATAGCATGAACAACAATACCATCCTTGGATTAATGGACTTGTCCCCTTGGCTGGGGTGATCAGTCCAAAACATGAACATTTACCAAGAACCAAATCAATCTAATCCTCCTGTAAACTCACCCAAAATTTTAATAAAAAGTAATAGAAACACCTCTGAAACAACATTATAACGGCCTGACCCGATTTTACACCATGAAGGTAGTCGAGTTGGTGGGTCACATGGCCTCAAGTGTGCCTCCCCATATACCATAGGATATTGAACAGTAGATTGGGTGTATATAGGTGATAATTGGTAGCATATACCCTCATGATTAGATTATCCGAATCATATATCAAACAATATAAGACACAAAATTGAAAAATTAATGTGAAAAGAAAGACAAAGAATCACTAAGAGAATTATTGTTTCTCAATAATGAAATATTCATAACGCTAATATAATAAAATTATTCATGCATGTATTGATGAATAATAATGAAAAAAAACAAACACACAACATGTTACAAGATACAATACATTAAAAAAAATCCCCAATGGTGATGTCCATGACCATCGTGACCTCCATATTAGTAATGTGATCCTAACTCCCATGTACTACATATATAGAACAAGTAATAAACCAAGGTCCTACAAATATATGGTCTCTTAAGTTACCCAAGTCCAAGCCCAACCCAATCACTGTGTGAGATAATAATCCAAGTAGGTTCCCTCCCACAATTTTTATGAAAAAATTATGTCTGCAAAATATAATATAATGTAATGTTCCATTATGAGTAGAAATATAAAAAATTAGTTCCAAATAAATAAAAAAAAGACCACTCAAATTTTAGAGGACACATGACCTCCATACCTACTTCAGAGAAGTAGAAAATTTGGCAGTACCCATAGTCCGAATTCATGGTTATTGGTTCCTCAAATGTTTTTAGTAGTTATAGTCCTAGTTCTAGTTAGTTATGGCCTGTTTTGGCATGGATATATCCACAAAATATAACCACTGTTTAAGAGGGATATGTTCATGGTTTTTAAAATGAAAATGGGCCCTATTTCAACAGATTTTCCAACCATTTCTATTTCATCACTGTTTCCACTGTGAAAGTTGGATTATAAACATGGTTTAGACATTGGTTTTAGGCCTATTTCCACAACAGGAAACCATGGACAGCACCCTTGAAAACTATCACTATACGGTTAAAATAAATATCGATCAACATGATTTCTTCTCCACGATTCATCTATTTTAGGAAATCCACATGACCGCTTCACTACCTATAATTGATGACATTAATATGCATATGTTTATATCTATATATATCTTTACAAGCAGTGTTTGTAGAAAAAATCTCATTGAAATAGGGCTTCCTCCCATATTCAGGCATGAAATTTTTCACCATTTTTTACACAGGAAAGATATAGTCAAAATTTATAGAAAATGTGTCTATACCATATATGAGGAAAACTTTGTAGCCACAGTTTTGAAAAAACATGTCTATTTCATTTGGAAAAATCACTCTATGGTAATAGTTTGGATAAACTATTGCTATTGCCTGCTTATAAAATATTTTATTTCCATTTTTTACTCAAACCATTAATATAGCCATAGAAATTATTTATAACTATGTTTTTACACAAACTATTGCTATTGAGTTTGAATAAAAGACGCTATAGACATAGTTTAACACAAATCGTGGATATAGCCATAAAAAAGTCAATAGAAACAGCTTTATGGAAGTGATGGTTATAGCCCAAAAAACCCTATAGCCATAGTTTTACAAAAATCGTGGCTATAGGTACATGTTATAGCTATGGTTTCATTGAACCATGTATATTGCCTTCAAAAATATAATATATAGACATGGTTTAAAAAAGTCTATTGACGTGAAAAAATAACCATATCTGTGGATTTGAAAAACCTTGGCAATAGCCAATATTTATTGTAGTGTTGGATCATAGATATGATATGATTTCTGAACTATAATTGTATGTATATAATAATAATATATTTCATCCACCATCATGAACCTAGTGCATGCAGATTCCTAATAGACATATTCTTAAAATACTAGCTATTTGATAGACGGATGTGTAACTCAAACGTCCATAACTAGTCTGAATAAGAAATTAATATAAAAAATTATTGTACATTACCTATATCCTAGTAGTATCAGAGACATCATGAAACAACACTCAGGATGTAAAGTGAAACTCCTTGGTAACTGTAATGGCCCGGACAAAGACTCATTAATGATTTTTCCAAAAAAAAAACTTGATTCCATCAAACGGTTCCATAAATCACAGTCTCACACCGAAACAGTGGCACTGTGATGGTGGAACCCTGATTGTGGCACCGTGATGGTGGCATTATGACTGTGGCACCGTGACGGTGGCACAATAAAAATCCACCATAACGATCACACACAGAAGTGGTGGAACTGCTAACGGTGACACCATAACGGTCACACTGGCACGTTCACACACCAAAATGGTGGCACCACCTATGGTGGCACTGTGAGGGTGGCACCATGACCATGGCACCTTGACCATGGAACCACTTATGGTGTCTCACCAAATGGTCTCCCACCCTTCTTTCTTTTTCTAGTAACTATCCTGCAACGTATCTTTTGATGTAAGAGCGTTTTAATACCCCTTTAAAATCAATTTAAAGCCCATAAATGATATCTAAAATTCCCCATGATTCGGATGACCCTTTACTTACCAAAATGTATGGCTTTTAATTGGGGTCACACATTTTCCCATACATTCTTGTTCTTCCCTGGTTACATGTTTTACTATGAATAAGTGAATTTTTTTAACACAAAACATTTATAACTACCTCCCAAATTAGAATTATTAAATGAACATTAATTCCATAGTGTGTAACTACCCAACTACATGATGAAACCGTGATTCTCTTTTATTTCATTCAATATTCATATCCATGAACTCCCTGATCTCACCTTTTTATTGCACGAGAATTTATTATTATTCTTCTTTATTTTATTGGCTGGTCTCTTTTCCCTTCCTATGTTTGTATGGAGTCTCCCTTCCCAATGAAAGTGGTGTGCCTATGCTGTAGACTTTTTTATCACTCCTGGAGTCCTCAGAGTTCCTCCCCTGCATGTCACGGATCCCAAATTCAAGTCGCATGGATAGAAGTTTTGATCGTTGATCATTCAAGTAGGGTTCTCCCTTCTTCTATCATTACTATTTGTAATGATGGTAAGGTATGCTAATTTTTCAATGGGGATGGATGAATCCAAACATTACTAATGATAATAAACCGACTTTTAAAGAATGAAGGAGTGTGTTTAATGATGCGGTTGTACTCTATTACCCTTTGAAAGATGATGTGAACTGTACGAGCTTTTTTCCACTTAAAATCATGGTTGTTGGTGGTCTATCCTTGAGTTCAAATGGACCCCTTTCTTCTATGATGATTGAATGTAAATAACATGGAAAGTGGTTAATCACATAAACTCTATTGACTAAATGACGGACCACTAAACATGAATCCTTGTTTTAATACCCCGGTTAACCAAAATAAATGAATAAACTCAATGAATGGTTTGTTAGAATCAAGAAAATGTATTGTTATGTCTTGGTAAAATGTGTTGCTTTTCTACATTATTCTTGAGGGGTGTCATGGATGGGGATGTGATCCCCTGTTGAGGTGAAGTTGTTGGTTTGTGGATCTAAGGCCGTGTGGGTCCATATGGTGGGGGATGGTTTGGTTCCAATACTTTGAGGGATCTGAAAGATCCCTTTTTGTTGTGACTTTACAAGATAACCAGGTGTGAATGCTTAATAGGTTACTTAATTGTTTTTCCTTCCATGTCTTGTGGTTTTGCCTATTAGTATCATATTAGTGGATAATTATATAAAATAGAAAAACTCTAATATGATATCATGAATGGGGTCAATGGTAAATTATTTTCTAGGAATTATTTTTGACTTTGTTGTGGGTGGTGTGCTTTTCATGAATGAATAGTAACGTCGGTGTTTTGTTTATAGGCTGGTTTTGGAACCCTTAGGATGGGATGAGTGCTTGATTTCATATATGTATAATTTAGTTCTTATATTTCATATTTTTTCACCACCGAAGTTGAGTATTTCAAGTCGAACTCCCCCATTTTAATGGGGGAGGGTGTATTTCCCAACACTCCGTTGAGTGGCTGTATACTAGCTCATTTTCTTCTCCCTTTCAGGTGTATACCAAGACACTTTGGGTAGGTTGTGGAGGCCTAAGGTCCATTATAACCAAAAACTCATTGGGTTGAGTAGTTGTGGTGGGTGTGGCCTAGGTGTTTGCGGGTGGGATGCGTGGTTATGGTAGACTAGGTGTGTGCGTGTGGGGTATGGAAGTGGGACTGCGGTGGGAATGACATGAGAGGCCTGACGTGTAGGATGAGTTAAATAATCCATGGGAAAGTGGTGTGGGGAACCCAAATATCGATGTGATATTACTATTACTTTACTTTACTTGCGTTACTTGGGGAGTATGCCTTGGTGAGGTTGAAGGGATTGATTCCTTTCTAGGTGCTTCAGTCATCTCATTTTTCTCACATGGCATTAGAATGCCTCCCCACGTTCCATGAGAGATTTTGGTTTTCCCTACTATGTATACCTATGTACTAACCCTAGGTATATAAAACTACTTTTAGGATTCTAGGGGGACATCAAGGACCGTGCAGGACTATACTAGTTCATACATTGGGGTAGTTTCTGTTGTTGTTTATCCATTCATTAGTAT
Organism: Viscum album; assembly: GCA_963277665.1. Taxonomy (NCBI): domain Eukaryota; kingdom Viridiplantae; phylum Streptophyta; class Magnoliopsida; order Santalales; family Viscaceae; genus Viscum; species Viscum album. The sequence continues at coordinate 967,387,318 of OY728136.1, forward strand.
TTACCTTTGGTGTTTTCTTGTATTGTAGCACTTATTATTGAAACGTACATATGGGAATGGATTGTCCAGTCTTTACTTTTACTTCTATTTTTGGTGTTTTTTGGGAATTACTATCTTATCTCCCAATCCTACTAAATAAAAAGGGTAATTCCTTTATTTTTTGCGTGTAATTCAATACCCTTGGTGATGTTCTCCACACCAAGTCCTAATGAGGGTGGGTTGGGGGACATTATCACTCCTTCAACATGAATATGGAAGGGTCTAGAAATCTGATATCCCATCCCTCATCATGGGGATGGTGGGTCATGACAGAATGGTATCAGATATGAGGTTGAGAGATAGGATGGACCTCAGGGTTATCCACAGTGAGGATCTCATGGGATGGTTGGGAAATACTATAAGGCAATCGTGGTGCATGGAATAGGCCAGGTAAGACAAGCTAGGACACATGTTTTTAGGGCCCCCATGATCCGATGCAGGGAACCTGGGCCTACTGAACGACCTAGTGAGGCTACAATGATTGCATTGTAGAGACCCTAGAAAAGGTACATGCACCATAATGACTTGTTTTCTTGTGTGTCTTATGAATTTTTGGGATTCAGAATTAATAATAAGTCTAAAAAACTTAAATTCAATTTTATACACTACTTGGACATAGGCATTCATTTTTTAACATACAGATATGGAACCCAGATGACGACCACAAGTAATGAGGGTGATCGAGGCCCAGTAGGTTGATTTGGATTATCAGAAAAAGGAATACATAGTAGAGGAGGAATATCAATGGCAGAGGATTCTTTATTCCTTTCCACAATATACCCTTAGGACGTATGGGGGTAGTGTCTTGGATATGGAGATATAGAGCTGGCTCGAAGAGCTGGTAATAGCTTTTAGCTTTATACAGGCTCTGACAGCGTACTGGGCTCCTATGGATGTAATCCAGATGTGGGGAGAAGCGCAATAATGGTGGATTCTCTATCATGGGTAGAAGAGGTAAGATGATGTTACATGGACTGACATCAAGAGGGAGTTCGTGGAGGAATTACTCTCTTCCATGATGAAGGGTGAGAGGAGGTAGAAGATACTCTCCATTCAGCAGGGGGTATGTTACTATGGGAGTTGGTGGTAAAGTTCAAGGATCTTTTTATATTGGCTCTGGACCTCTTTTCTGATGAGGAGTATTGGGTGATACATTTAGAGGAGGCACTCCGACCTTCTATTCAGTATTTCATTACTCCCATCACTCTACCGACATACATGGATGTTCGTAAGAAGGATGAACTGGTAGAGTGGATGCCCACGTTGGGAGGTGTGCCGTGAGAGGGGAGCCGATTGGGCTTGTCAAAGGGGAAGGCCGTCAATAACAGGCCACCAGCATCAAGGCCTTCTAGGTTTCAACTAGTGGGTAGCAGACCCCAATACTTCAAGTTTTGATCGCCCGGTCCTCTCCCTTTCTTTTCAGGCCGACGACTGAGATGCTTCATCCGTGATATCCATGGGAACCTTTGGAATTAGTTCCTAGACCAAGTAAAATATAGAGGGGGAGTACATTTCAGCTCCCACCTCAACAACAATAGTTTCCAGCAAGGGGCTTTTAGCAGCAGCAGCAGGGACAATGAGATCCCGCTCATACCTGGGTTGATGTTGTAGAAGGAGGCTGACCTCAGGGAACTCCACAGGTACCTCGATCAGGGCGTGTTTGGGGAGGCAGCCGACATCCTAGGGGTAAGGAATCAGGGTGTGGGCAGTTGAATGCCACAGAGGAAGTCGTTCCATAACTTCCAGGAGTCGTCTGAGGTATGATCATCTTGTTTACTACTCTTGCATGAGCCTTTTATGATTTATGAGCTTCAAAGTCCTTTGTTTCACCTGTTCCAGCCTAGGATTTGGGTCTTGACGCAGAGACCCTTTTTGTACCACTTTCATTGAGTACAATAGTATGAGGTTATACATTGTTTTCTCATGTTTTGAAAGAATGTAGACTGATGTTGGGACCACATATATCTATTGTGGACCATCTTTTTCTACAGATGCAGCCGTATAATGACATTCTAGGAATTTACTGGTTGTTCTATATATGTGATGTTATCGAGTGCTTCCAAAGGAGGATCGTGTTTTCCGATGTGGGAGGACAACAGTTGACCTTCATCGGTGGGTAGGGTTCCTAGGAGGGAAGCCGATGAGTGGAGCCTCTTCTTTCCTTATTAGTCGAGCTGTTAGTAGAGTCAGTAGATACAATGATGGTGGATGTCTCGGGGATTGTCATTGAGTTCATGAACATCTTCCCTAAGGAGGTGTTGACTCTACCCCCCTCGACAAGACATTGAGTTTGGGATAGACTTACAACTTCGTGAACATCCTATTTTTTATGGATCTCTATTAGATGAAGCCTTCTATGTTGTGGGGGTTACAAATTCAGATTGATGATATAATGAAGAAGGCTATTGTTCGTCCAAGGATCATCACCGTGGGGTGCTCCAATATTGATTGTGAATATGGAAGATTTTGGTCTAAGGATGTGCATATACTAATAGAGACTGAATTAGGTAACGGTAAAGTACCATTACCCTCTCCTAGGGATAAACGACCTCTTTGACCAATTTAAGGGGGATGGTTGTTCTCCAAGACATACATGTGGTCAGGATATCACCAGTTGAGGGTGAAGGAGGGTGACATATTGAATACATCATTCAGGTTCTTATATGTGCACATTGAGTTTGTAGTCATGTCGTTCGGTTTTACGAACACACCAGCCATGTTCATGGAGCTCATGAACTCCGTCTTCTTAGAAATATCTAGACCAGATCGTAGTTTTGTTATTGAGGTCAACCTAATCTACTCAAGATCAGAGGAGGACCATGTTGCGCATTTGAAAATAGTATTAGTGGTCCTCCAACAGCACCAGCTCTACGGGAAATTGTCAAAGTGCATGTTATGGACGCAACAATAACACTTCCTTGGGCACGTGGTGTCCAATAATGGAATAGTAATGGACCTATCAAATGTAGAGGTGATTTTACCTTGGGTGGAAGCCATGAATGTGGAGGAGGTTCATAGTTTCTTGGGGCCTACGAGGTTACTACTAGAGATTTGTGTCCAACCTCTCTCGACTTGCAGAACCATTGACAGCCTTGACCAAGGAGGATGATGCTTTCAAGTGGAATGGGATGTTTAAGGCAGCCATCAGTAATTTGAAGGGGATATTGGTTAGTTCCCATGTTCTATGGTTTCCCAAATAAGGAGTGATGTTTGAGGTATTATGTGATACTTGAGGAAAATCCATGAGGAGTGTGCAGATGAAATAGTCAGTGGTGATATCTTATGGGTCTAGGAAGTTATGTCCCCATGAGCGTAACTATGCCACCCACGATATGGATTTTGCAGTAGTCCGGTTCTCACTAATGTTTGGGAAGAATTACCTCATTGTGGAGTGCATTGTTGTCTTCATTGACCATAAGAGCATGAGGTATATCTTCTCCCAGAGAAACATGAACATGCAGTAGTGGAGGTGGATGAAGTTTCTTCATGACTACGACATTTAAATATCTTACATTGAAAAAAATGGGAATGTTATGGCTGATGCTTTGAGCTGGATGTCACATAAGGATGCAGTTTGAGAGTCGACGGATTCTTGGAATGTGATGGGGGAGTTGTATTCCCTACACCAGGATGCAATGGTGGAGGATGGCAGAGGCTGTCTCTTCTAGATGACAGTGCAGTCCTCTTTGTTGAAGCAGGTGGAGGAGTCTTCGTGGGGGGACTTTGAGGCTGAAGTGATGCACGATCGTGTTAGCCGAGGTGATGTTTCGTTAGGATGGTCATAAGATGGAAAAAATCATATGATGTTACATGGGATGTTGTTCATACCGATAAAAATGTGAAAGAGAGTTCATGGTGAGTTGACAACTCACCGCTGACGGTACAGCCAGGAACATCCAAAATGTACCGTGGATTAAGGGGTCATATTTGTTTGTCCTGGGAGAACAGGGAAATTGAAGAGTTTCTGGTGAAGTGCCTAGTATGTCAGTAGTTTAAGGCTGAACAACACATCGGTGGGGGTCTGTTGCAACCTTTATATTTCCCCAAGTTGAAGTGGGACAACATCGCGATGGATTTCATCACCGGAATATCCAGTGTTCAAGGGGGATATGATGCCATCTATGTAGAGGTGGACCTACTCAAAAAATCATCTCACATACTTGTAATCAAGTAGTTGAGTGATGTGGATGCCCAACCACAATGGTATGTGGATGAAGTGGTGCAGTTGCATATAATATCGAGGTCCATAATCACAAATCGGGATACCAGGTTGACCTCATTGCTCTCGAAAGGTTTTCAGAATTCTTTTGGCACCCAGATATGGGTCATTACTACCTTCCACCCCAGATAGATGGGTAGACAGAGCGCACCATCTAGATGTTGGAGGATATTCTACAGGCATGTGTTTTTGTCTTAGGTTGATCGTGTGTACGACACTTGCCCCTAGTAATTATTTCCTACACCAATAGATATCTCTCTACCATTGACATGGCTCTATTTGGAACTTTGTATGGGAGGCCATGTCACTCACTCATGTGATGGATAGTGGTTGGGGAAGAATATGTTCTTTGACTAGATGTGGTGCGAAGTATGATGGAGAAGGATCCGCTTTTATGAGATAAGATGATGGAATATGAGGATCAGCAGAAGTAATATGCTGATAATAGGAGGATACACTTGGAGTTCAAGGTCGGGGACCACCTGTTCTTGAAGGTCTCACCTCAGCGTGTTCAATGGAGGTTCAGTAGGGGTAGTACGCTTTTTCCCAGGTACGTTGGACCCTTTGAGGTGTCGCGGTGGGTCAGCGAAGTGGCTTATCATCCAGCGCTTCCATCGCCACTACTGAGAGTTCACGACATCTTCAATATGTCTCAGCTTCATCGGTGTCTACACGATGATTCCCACATCCTCAACTGGGGAAAGCTGGATATCGTGGAAAAAGTGATATATCTAGAGAGACACGTGATGGTTGAAGGTCATGAATATAAATTTCTCCATGGATGGACAATCCCCATGGTTCATGTGTTATGGAGGAATGGTGGCCTTGAGTAGAGTTCCTGGGAATAGGAGGCACAGATGTGCACCCATTACCCAGTTCTGTTTTGTGTTATTTCTTGTTTTTCTTTCGTACAAGTATTTGTTGTAATTATTAACCTTGTTAACATTGAAATGTGTTGTTTTCCTTATTCTATGAATGATTTGGAAATGTCATGACTGTGGGGAAGGGAGGACATGATCCCAAATAAAGACACATTAATGTGGATGCGATTAAACTAATGTGGCAAGTCAGTGCCACCCAAAGCAGATAGTTTCATGACATGGGGGAAAGTACTCCCTAATTCATATTTATGGATAGTGTAACCTTTATATTTTTCGTGGTTACTATAGGTAGAGGTTTTCCTAGATGTCAAGGAGGATTTCTCTGGAGATTTATCTTTCAAGGTGGTTGTTTAGACCCCTCTATTTTCATTGTGTCGAGTTTTGGTTCTCGGGGGTGAGTACCTTTTGAGAAGTATCTGATGTAATGGCCCACACAATTACTCAGTAGTGAGTTTTCCAAAAAAACACAGTTCCAACAAATGTGTCCAACAAAAAACTGGTATTTTTCACGATCTCAGACCGAAACGGTGGCACCGTAACGAGGGCACCGTTATGGTCACACACTGAAGTAGTAGCACCATGGATGGTGGAACCATGACGGTGGCACCGTGAGGGTGGCACCATGATGATGGCACCGTAATAGTGGCACCATCATGGTCTCACACCAAAATGGTGGCACCTCCAACGGTGGAACCGTGAGGGTGGCATAGTGATAGTGTAACTGTTACTGTGGCACTGCTTACGACTTCTCACCAAAAAGTTTCGCACCATTGTTTCATTTTCCACTTATGCTCCCACAATGTATCTTTTGACATAAGAGAATTTAAATACCTCTATAAAAGGAATTTAAAGCCCATATATGATATCTAAAATTCCCCAATAGTCGGGAAACTATTGACATGCCAAAATGTGTGGAGTTTTCTTGGTGTCACACCTTTCTCATAATTTCCAGTTCCTCCTTTGTTACTCATTTCCCTCTGATTAAAGGAAACCATTTAATGCACAACTATTATGACCACCACCCAGATGAGAAATTTTAAGTGATAGTTAATTCCATCACGTGTAACCGCCCAACAGCGTGGTGAAACAATGATCCTCCTTTTAAGTTGTTCAAAATTCATATCCTAGAACTCCTTGATCTCACCTTTTTATCTCATGGGAGTTTCTTCTTCTAATTATTCTTTTTCTTGTATGGAATATTTTCTCTTCTTGGGTGCTTTTGGAGTCCCCCCTCCCAAGGGAAGTGGTGCGCCTATGCTGGAGCCTTTCTACTCACTCTTGGAGTCCACAGATTTCTTCTGTAGCAAGTCGTGCATCCCCAATTCTGGGCACATTGGGAGAAACATGGATTGTTGATCATCCAAGTAGGGTTTTCCATAATCTTTCTTTATTGTGTATCATGTTGGGTGGGGATTCTAATTTTTCTATGGGGATGGATGAATCCAAACCATAATAAAGTTAATAAATGGGCTCTTTAAGAATGAATGGGTGTTTTGATGATGTTGTTGTACTATTTTACGCTTTCTTATATGTTGTGAACTGTATGGGCTTGGTTCCACTAAAAATCAAGTACATTGGTGGTCTTTCTCTGAGCATTAATGGACCCCTTAATTATAAGATGATTGAATGGATGTAACAAGGAAATTGGTTAATCACGTAAACTTTATTGATATAATGAATGTTCCTTGAACCAGAATCCTTGTGTGAACATGTCGGTTAACCAAATGAAAATAAGAAACTAAATGAATGGTGTGTAAGAATCTGGAAACTCCCTTGCTCAATATTTGTTATATGTGTGGTTGTTCTGCTTGATTCTTTTGGTGTGTCATGGATGGGGATGGGATCACCTATTGTGGTGCAGTTGTTAGTTTCTGGATCTAAGGTTGTGTGAGGCCATATGGTGGGTCTTTGTTTCGTTCCACAACCTTGAGGGATCTCACAGATCACTTTTGTTGTTGTGAGTTTACAAGAGAACCAGCTGTGAATGCTTAATATACTTCATGGTTGTTTTTCCTTCCTTGTCTTGTGGTTATTCCTGTTAGTTTCCCAGTAGTGAAGAATTATTTAAAATGGAACCACTAGAATGTAATAATAAGAATGGGTTCAATGGGGAATTTTTTTCTTGGAATGAGTTGTGACTTTGATATGGGTGGTGTGCTTTACATGAATGAATTGAAATAAGGTTGTTTGTGTATACGTTTTATTTTTGGGATTTCCAAGGTTGGGAAGAGTGATTGTTTACCGATATTTATAATTTAGTTCTTATTTTTCTTATTCTCAACCCACCCATGTAGAGAACTTCATACCGAACTACCCCATTTCAATGGGGAAGGGTGTTTTTCCAAACACTCATATGAGTTGCTGGTTATTTTCACCATTTATGCTCCCTTTCGAATATATCCCAAGACTCTTCGTGATGGATGTGATGGTCTAAGGTACATTATATCCCAAGATTCTTTTGGCAGAGTAGTTGTGGTGTTTGTCCCAGGTGTGTGTGTTGTTAGGTTGTTTCCCAAGAGTCTTTGGGATGATGCCCAGGTGTCTTTAGGTGTGGAGGTAGTTATTCTAGATGAGTTGTCTGCAGGTGTGCTTATGTGTGGTGGTTGTGGCCCAGGTGTTTCGAGGCGGGATGTGTGGTTATGGTACCGCAGGTGTGGTCGGGCTGGGTATGGCAGTGGGACTGCGGTGAGAACCGCATGAGTGGGCTGACACGTAGGATGACTTCAATAACTAGTGGGAAAGTGGTGTGGGGTAACCAAATATCAGTGTGGTATTACTATTACTTTACTTGACTTGCATTATTTGGGTAGTGTTCCTTGATGAGGTTGGGTGGATAGTTTCCTTTCTTAGTGATTCAATCATCTCATTTTTATCACAGGGAATTAGAATGCCCGCACACATGTGAAAGATTGATTTTAGTTTTCCCTTATAAATATACTAGTGTACTCACCCTACATATATAATACTACTTTCCGGATTCCAGTAGGACTTCGAGGACTTTGCGAGACTGTACTAGTTTAGATGTTAGGGCAGTTTCTGTATATTTTCAGGATCATTGGTATTTACCATTGATGTTTTCTTGTGTTTTAGAACTTATTATTGAAACATGAATATTGGAATGGATGGTTTGGGCTTTACATTTACTTCTTGTTTTGGGGTTTTTTGGGACTTACAATCTTATGTCCTGATCCTACTAAATAAAATGGGTAAGGCCTAACTTTTTTCACATAATTCTATACTTTTGCTGCTAGTCACCACTTTGGGATGTATTAAAGGCTGATCTCAGGGGTCATTATCCCTCCATCAACTTGAAGAAGGAAGGATCAACAATCTTTGGTCCCCTCCCTCATATTGGGGATGGCTGGTCATGACAGTAACACTCTAATCAATGAACATGGTGTGTAAATCACATTGCCCATATAATATCTCTTGTGTGAGACATAATTCTCAACACATTAGTTATAGTAGTGTGAGGCCTCTATGGACAAATGATCCCATACCATCATTCCACAGCCTATGTGAAAGGCACAATCATGTTTATAATAAAATTACATGAGTAAATACCACACAATACTTTTATACATCAACCCCGTATAAATGAATCATTATATTTATAATACAATACATGAGTAAATACTACTGTTTCTTTTTATTCATTTAGAGTGTACATCGAGGAATATAATTTTATTTATAATTATTCATATGTTTCATTCTTTTTAAATTATATCAACAATTGCATCCTTTCCACCCTTTCTAAATTCCATTCAATTCAAATTTCTACTATTTTATACATTCAACGTAGGAAAAAAAGTCTGAACATTCCATACCATTACTACGTTCCATTTTATTGACTCAAATAATAAAAACCTTGTTATAAATATCAATGATCAATTTTGAGGAGTCATTAAAAAATGGAAATTACATACATTTTTAATTTCAATTAAATTTTTGGAAATGAACCTATGAGATTACATGGTTCATTCAACATTTATTTATTGAAGAAACTACATATTACAACATTAAAGGGAACAATAACTAGTATGTCATATTTAAAACACTATAACTAATGTATATAAAAATCAATTCTATAAGACAAGCATGATATGAATAATAATATACCACCTTCAAATTTAGAATCCAATTATCCTCATCCTAGGAGAATTATTATAAAATCATGAAATTGTTATTTAAAAGATTAATTTGGAATAATTAATCATTCATATCTAGTAAAACTTTCTTTTCATAAAAACAACTATTTAATAGAGTTGTTACACATGTAACTTTAATTTATAATGGTTCAAAATGAATAAAAAAGTAGTTCCTAACTTTTAAAAAATTATATACGAGGGGGGAAACCATATGTAGTCTATAAGGAATCCCTAAAAAGAATTTTAGGATTTTAATCATATAATTAAAACGGGGAATTTCATGCCACCAAACACCGGGGGTTTCTATGATTTTGGTGGGCACCATCAAACTACTAAATAATGATTATAGGGTGTGTTTCTAGATGCGGTGATCAATTTAATATGAAGAGACCAATTATAATAAAATGATATGTAATGGGAAACTTGTGGCATAATGAAACATTTCATAAAATAATGGAATCTTGGATAAAATTCCATTAACCCCCTACATTATGCATAGGAAGTATCACCGAACCATTATCAAGATGTGAATAGATCTGGTGTGAAAGAGATCGATGAAGTAGAAATTTTCCTGTAAAATATGGAATATGAGCTTACACCAAAATAGTACATCTGATGGGTGATTCAACTAAGAAATATTCAAAAGGACGCAATAGTTTACTAATGTAGATATATAGATACTAAAGGAGATTGATTTGTACAACTAGGGGAGGAGATATCTCAAAACGAAAATTAAGATTGTGGAAGATCCCAAAGGCACCTAGAAGAGAGCTCATACGAGCATAGGATATGAATATAAGTGAAAGAAAAAAATAATATTCATTATGATTAAATTTTTAATTTAACAAAAAATACCAATTCAAATGGTTTGGCCATATGTTTTTTCCAACCCATACACCAACTATGTGGGACCCCTTCTAAGGGGCCACATGGTTTATAAAATTTTTTGTTCCATATAAAGAGACTCCAAAGATGATTTCCAGACATCAAAGCTCCCCAAACATCATAAGACACCTAGGGAACCTCTCATTCATTCACCCATGCCAAATAACCCACTCTTATGTGTTCCAACTCCTGGAATTACATTCTGAATTAATGTTCAATGGTTGGATTGTCTAGTAAATGAAAAAAATATTAAATTCCTTTCAATTTTTGTACTTTCCAAAATTGTGTTTCATTACAGCTCATTTGTTTAATCCACATCCACTTCATCAGTACTCATGGAATCACATAGGTAGCATAAATTTATATTACCCACACAATATAACCAAGAGAAATATTCTTAAGAATGGAATATTTGATGCATAATCCCAACACCATCCCTCAATGGTGGTGCTTTCTTAGCATTAGTGTCCTTAACACATGATGTTAAATTGAATGGACTAGCCCTATTAGAATACCATAAACTGCGACATCAAAATACATGAGTTTTGATCACTTTCCTATAAACAACGAATATAGGGTCCATACCTAAGGTTAAATCTCTACCAATTGTAAACAATATTGTCCCCCTATATAGGGGGAACCTCCTTGATCCACATCCAAAGGTTTCCATATTAATATTCATTGTGGTTTATCTTCTTTGAATTTGAAAGTGCTCCTAGATCCAATCTTACAAGTAATTTTAATTCATAATCCCGCATAGTGTGACATCATTCCTTTATGGGACACACCACTCAGAACATCCCCATTAGTATTATTCATCCATCCATTGGCAAACCTGTTAGGTGTTCATTCTGAGGGACACACCTTCTCAATCTTCCCATCAGGATTTATGCTCAAGTAACCCTCATCCCCAAGATATTGATATTGTGTCCCCTTAGAAAACACCTCATGTAAAATGTGGGATTATAAAGGTGAAACACGTGGAAAGTATGTTCTTCTAGTGTTAGATACCTCTTGATCAATACAATATTCCTTGGGATTCATTCCTAATATGTTTCCATGAAATTCCCTCCTATGATGAAGAATACATGTTCCCCACACACCGAGAATTCAACGATATTCATACATTCCTAAGGTTAAAATCTACACAAGCTAAAGGTTGCTTCTCTCCCTTATAGAAGAACCGGAATTAACCGGCTTCCATAAAGAGATGGAACTAGGAATATTTTTTTGTGAACATGAGTCAAATATATAATTTATATTTGAACTGCAATATTAAGTCCAATGAAAATTCTAGGGAAGGAGGAACTGACATCCCATTATCTTGTATTGATCAACGAGACAACATCACCAGCGATGGGGGAAAACACCGCCTGCCTTTGGAATGTGGGTATATAGGGTAACAAGTATAAACCAACTCAACATTGTTCTCCCTAGCAGTAAGAAGTTCAGAAACAATTTATAATTGACGACGTATCCATAGTGATGGATTATTTTTATTTATTTTCTAAGCAACAATTGGTATATCCACAAGGAAATGATTATAAATACTCAATTGATAACAACCTATATAATAACAAAATATCAACACAAACCTATGGCTCTCATACATAGATAATAAATAATATTTTCTCAATATTCATTATGTTATAGTAATACACGATTGAGGACCGTAATATTTTGGTGACTTTGGAACCATTGAAACATAAACACTTGTCCATATATGGGTTATGTCTTCTCCCACATCATTCTTCATATCATGCTCCCTTATTATATATATTATATAGAATACATATTTTCATAACCTTGGGAAATGAAACATAATAATCATTGTAGAAAGAGATTAATAAGGGTGAATAAGGGAGATATGTAACCATATAATGAGAAAAAGGGATTGTGAATATAATCATAATATATTATAATCATATGTTTCATATATATGATCAGAAACACGAGTCTTAGAAAATTTATTGGTAGTTTTTAAGACATGAATAACAAATTAATTACAGAATATGACCCATGATAGTATAACATTGACATTAGACAAGGAATTTATGGAAGAAAAATACTCATACAAAATTTTTACATGTTAGTCATATCTCACTACCAAAACAATCATAGTTGACAAAATCCTTTACTAAATCAAATTAAATCCCTATTCAAGCCTTGTAATTATGAATATGGTTCACTCTTAGTTCCATTCATGTATTAATGAACCATGTTCACTCTCCATTCCATCACTACCTTACTGAACCATGTTAACTCGACATTATATTCTTGTCTTAATGAAATGGGTCACTCCCTGTTATAGTATCTTCATACTGAACTTGGTTAACTCCAATTTCTAGTCCTACATATCTGATGATATATAAATCATTACATAATTCATTAGATTGAGATATAGGTCCCACTAATCACATAAATAGAATCATATCTATGTGTTCCACAAAATTATAATCAATAACCATATCAAAACCCATAAAATGAAATTTTTCCCATAAATATTTCATCATATCATAACCTATGGAAAAGAGTAAGGTTTCCAAATCATTTATTCATGGAATAAGCCATGGGGTTATGCGGGTTTCAAAAATATTTCCTCATTCTATAACTCATGGAAGAGAAACATGATTTTAGAAGAATCATTCAATCAAAACATAAACCATTCATATAAATAATATACAATGGATCATTGGATCACATCCCCTTTAAGCCTAGGTAACACCAAGGGATGTAGTCTTAGATTGAAAATGTTCTTGATAGGCTATTTAAAATATTTATTGATGAAATTTTAATTTATTATTTGAACATAACTTCTTAGAACATAAAATAATATAAAAAATTTCTTTAAATCAAAATCATCAAAAGTTATAAATATATCCTTTATGAAATTATTATTCATGGATTCCAAAAATTAATTTCATAGTGTATACGTAAAATAAATGATTACTTCTTATTTTTTGTGAAATTACTAATAGGGATTGTTTTTGAAAATCATTTGAAGATTCCAGTTAATATTTTATAAAAAAATTATAACAGTGGTAACAATTTATTTTAAATTTTCTAATATATTAATGAATCATTTTATAAAAAAAAATTATATAGAAGGTTGTGGATGAGAAAAATATTTCTGGTCAAAGAGATAAATAATGTTGTATTTTTTTAAGAAAACTATTTGTTACTTATTTATAGTCCCTAAGGGTGAACAAAGATGTACCATTATATGAATATATCTTGAGTGAACATTTTATATTAAAATATATGAGAAATATAGGGATATTGATCATGATATTCCAATATTGGGGACTTTATAATGAATAATCCAAATAAATGATGCTATTTTAATATAAAATAATTACCACTTTGATAACATTGAATCATAATCCCCATCAAAGAATCAAATATAATAAATCCTAATTTATAATAAGGATGAATAAATTATTGATATTAAATCTCAAAGGGGTTTTATATATACCTCGTGAAATAATATTAGTACATAACATAATGAATGTCTCGAAAAGGTAAATGGGAAAAGAAATTTACCTAAAATCATGAATTCTGTCATACTCATTAAAATCTCATGTATAATAAATTTAATTTTATTATACATACATTATTTAAATTATTCACATATATCATACCATATATGATTTAATTATTTCCTTTTAATACAAATTTATTAACAATTTCATGCTATGTTTTCATTTTTGGTAATAACTGATTAGTTTTTCGAATATGTTTTTATCTTTTTTAATTTTTATCCTTGTACTTTGATCATGGATCCATAAAATCCATAAAAAAAATTAAAAAAAATCATATATAATAATTAAATATGTATTTATAATTATCCATATAATTTAGTGATATAATAAAAAATAAACCAATCATTGAAATGGTAGGTCTTATATATGCATGTACTCTATTTATATTTTCTTATTGAATTGTAATAAAGAAAAATAAATTTATTATTATAATTCAAAAATCATATTTATTTTATATATATCACATATTTCTTTATAATCATCATTAATACATTCCATGTATAGCATAAAAGAATCACATCGCTCCGTCAGGTGGTAGTCTGTCTCACACACGAATGATGTAATCATTTTTCAAGAAAAATATAACATATTATGTTATGTGTGAAATTATAATTATAGAATCATAGTAAAATCATATGTATAATATATAAACATTAAATAAATCATTATTTCTATATGTGATAGTTGTAAATAGAAAAACCAAAAACATTGGTCCGTGAGGCGGTATTCCACCGTAGACACAAACTATGATTTCATAACTCATTTGATGGAATGAGGGATTGTTGCCAGAAATTCCATTTACCTAAATAAATATCAGTATATGGAATATATTTTTGTTAGTATATAGTCATGATATAATATTAATTGAATTTTTGGAGAATGAAATAAAACAAAGACACCCATTGATGAACATCACCACTTTTTTCAGTATGTTTGTTTGGAAAGCACTAAAATACGTCATAATATAGATTTCCTCCAAAACTAAGGATTTGAGGACAAGGTGAAATTTTTTTGGAATTTACTTTGTAAGGTATTTTCTGAACTAATATGTATTGAATTTCTTTGAGAGAGAAGATGTGGCGACCTTTTGAATGCGGCTAAGAGGACACACTTCATATTTTTGAAAAAAAATTCAATGATACCATATTTCCCAAAGGAATAAGGGAAAAATGTATAAAATTACATCATTATAAATTAAATGGTGTAAATATTTCAATAAAATTTATATTTTTGATAATTCTTTGGTAATTTTTTTCGTTATCATTTTAGTTTATCCCTATGGTAAACCCATTTTTAACCATTGTAACTAATATTACTACAATCATTATTAATTTTACTAAAAACAAATTTGAACTCATTAAAAATTAAAAATTATTATTTTAAAAAATATAGAATCCATTTATCAAAATAAAATTCACATAATTTGAAAAAATTAAAGTCAAAATTACTCCCACATATGTGTTTATAAAACTGGTTTTAAAGTGAAAATGATCTAAATATTACAATGTTATTATATACAATTTCAATATGAATATGATTACAATGACACATAATGGATTATTATATATATAATTTTACAAAGTCTACATTAAAAATAACTAAAAATATAATTTATCAATGTAAATATTTTAAATGAGAATGTAATTTTTAACGAATTGTTTTTTATTTTTTAGTATTTGTAAAAAAAAACGTTATTCATATAATTATAAAAAAATAACCGTAAGACAATTTTAATAATATGAATAAATTTATTAATTTTTTTTATATAATTCATTTTATAATGGTTTCAAAAATTAATTTAAATATTTTTCAAAAAAAGGGATTAAAAACATTGTTTTGAGAAAATAAATGTTTTAAAATATATATATAATTTACTAAAAATTATGTATCTTAATATCTATATGATTTAATTATATAAAAAAATATACATAATAATTGAGAAATATTTATTACTACTCATTCACATACTGTGACTGCTATATAATTTTTGTCATGTTTAAATAAAAATATTGACAATATATCATGGGTTTTTTAAAACTGTGTTTTGAATGAAATCGATTCTAATCATTTAATGTGTGATGTCTAATAATAAATAGTTGTTTCATGTAACATAATCCATCAATGAAATTAAATTTAATTTTAAAAAATAATAAGAATACTAATGGCGTCACACTATACACCCATTAAAATTAAATTGACCCTCCAAAATTTTCATTTTGAGTCAAATAGATGAAGATACTTCTACCACATTGTCTCCTCCTATCTCTATATAGATTTTTCGAAGTGATCATTTTTTTTCAAAACTATGACTATTTGAGTCGTATTATTTCATATAAAATTCCAAATATAATCTAAAGTCTAGATTGGTTGTTCCTAAAAAATTGAATTCTCCATTGGTTTGTCCTCTTTTTTTAATACATGTGAATTGTTAGTTATATAATTCCTCATGAGAGAAACACAGAATGCATATTGGAAATGAGAGAGGTTTGGTGGGACATCAAGTGATAAGATACAATTCCAATACAATCAAGATTATGAAAGTGATGGATATACAGATGAATTAGTTTCCTATTCTTCGTAAATTTGATAAACATCTTCCATAGAGAAATTTTCACAAAAATTGTACCAAAATATTAAAATTTTAGACCACCCCAAATATTATCTGCATCACTTTTCTTCTAACTCTCAACTAACTTAATGTGTTTTTTATGCATCAAACTATAAATACCATTTTTCATTTATCTCTGGTCAAAATATATTTCTTTATCCAACATTATTAAAACACATTGGATCTCAACATTTATTTCAATTAAGTGCATGAATGGCCTGAAGGCCATCATTTTTTATTGATTTTTTGATAACCCCCTTTCAAGGGATGAGGTGGAAACCTTACAAGGCATGTAGGCTTAGAGATTACATGGCCCTGTAAGCTTAGTAGATTATATTACCCGAATTTCTTATGGAATCCAACCAGACTATCTACAAGGAACTACCCCTCCCCAGCATCTGTATCTTGATAGTATCTCTCCACCTTTTCATAACTGTCTGGCTAGGCTTCCCGTGCAAAAACTGGCTGGTATCGATGGCATAGCCATACCCTCTCATTCTAACAATCCATTTGGATCTACTCTGGTGAGTGCACCTGCTCTGAATCCTTTTTTGGGGCCGCTACTTTTTTGTAGTATGTCTAGGGAATGCATTCATGTGGCCCAAATGCCTTGGGGTGGCCCTAAGGCCTTATGGTGTCCCTATGGCCTTTACAATCAACTAGCCTGAAGGGCTTGAGTGGCCTGAAAGCCTTGAAGTACCTAAGGAACAAACTGGTGGCCCGGAGGCCCAGATGGATGAATTGTTTTGGCTGCTACAGTACCAAACAGTTCCTGCTACATTACTGCTATAGTGCCTGTTACAGTAATTCTAAAGTACTGCTATAGTACCGGAAATATGCCTCCGCCTGGATTTGATCTCGGGTCTATTGGATGCACCTAAAGAGTCCTCACCAACTGGGCTGAGGCTCTTGTGCTTTATTTCAATTAATTTATTTATAAGGTGATATATGAATTCTTGAGTGATTGATATTTTTTTATGTAAACTCAACTACTAGATGGTGTTAACTCCAACCAGTCATGATAAATAATGATTAAAATATCAATATAACATCTAGGATTTGAAAATTTATTTCACATGGTCTATATATTTGATGATGATAAACAATGCTGAAACTCAACACAATATCATGATTTTGGTGAAGACATTAGTAAAATATTTAGGCAAACTTGGGATATTGATTATACATAATGGAACGTTGAACTCCATGAATCCTTAACACTTCCATTATATATCCTATAAATATGATCCAAAGAAAAGAATTATGAGATAGTAATGGAAATTATTGAAATTTCACAGTGATTGACTACCACTCATATAGCATTAGCTCCCTTAGATTTTTTTGGTAGTCTAATGATAAAATCTATAGTGATTTTCTCCTATTCCATTTTTTGTCAGACTAATGGATGAAACATCCACTTATAAATTTTCCATTCATCATTAACTCACAACAATCCCATGAATCGTGATAACAACCCTACAATATCACACTGTATACCATCCAATAGATATATTCTTTCATATCTCTATAATTCTTCATACTTATGAGATGAATAGGGAATGATGAACTATGAGCATCCTCTAACAAATCCATCTTTAAATCCAGTATAGATGGAAAAAAGTCATGGTTCTTTAATGTTATTATTTAATCAATGTCAAGGTAAATCTTCCTAACATTTCTATCATTATTTTTCTACTCTACATATTCTTTTTATTCCTATTGAATATTTCCTTAGATAGATGGATGATCAATCAATTGAGTAGGATAAAATCTTTCCACTTTCTATTGGATTTCTAGATCCAATCAATGTAAATCATAGGGTGTTGGATATTTTCTGATTCACACGATGGATAATATAACATGATCCTTTAGAATAATTGAATATGCCACTATGTTCTCATTCATATGGAGATAATGTATTTAGAATTCAAAATCCTTTTTAGCTCTAACAATCTTCTCTAGTGCTGTCCAAATTCATAGGCTTTAATATATAATTTAAAAAATTTTGATCAGTATATATATCACACATTTCTCAAAACCAATAATTCTTCTATATAATTAATGAAAAATAATAGAACTAATCTCAAATCATGAATTGTGTAATTTTTCTCATGATCATTTAATTTTTATGATGCACAAGCTATATCCATATCATTATAAATAACAAAAGAATATCAATACCTTCTTGATTTAATTACTATGCATCACATTCACGTCCCCACTACAAGAAAATATAATCACATTTGTGTTAACTATTATTCTCTTCAGTTCCTTGAGATTTTCTTCATATTCATCTATCCAATGGAAAAACGATCTTTTTCGAGTAAACATCATGAGTAGTTTATATAATGACAAGAGACCCATAGAATACTTTCAATAATATCCATCTAATCCCATAAAAATATTCATCTATGTCTCTATGTTTAGTCTTTTCCAACATTCAATATCCCTCATCATTAATGGATCAGATGATATACCCTCTATTGAGATTATGTTACAAAAAAATGAAACATTTTGGAGGAAGAATTCATGCTGTGTAAAATTTTCATATAGTTTCACCTAACTTTGGTTTTATAGTACAATTATAAAGTGTCCCCCACACACATCCGTGAAACATTATTAGATATTAATATATTCTATAATGACAAAAAACTTATCAAAGAAATATCTAAAGAATCCATTTATTAAATCCACAATGAAATTCGGGGAATTGGCGTGACTGAATAAGATCACTATAATTTCATAGTATCAAAAGCATGTACGAGATACTATTTTGGGTATATTATTTTTCATAGCCATTAATTTTTGACATCCATAATGAAGTACAATAAGGTAAATGTATTGATAACATTGTATTTGGCCAAAAAAGTAATCAATATGGGGTAGAGGATACGAGTTCTTGATCGTGACATTGTTTAACTCCTAAAAATCAATGTGTATTCACATTGATGAATTATTTGTCATAACAGGTTCACACCTTGGTGACAAAATTGACTAAATGACCCCCTTTTCAATGTTCTCTTATAGGTTCTTCTTCAGTTCCTTCAACTCAATTGGTCCTATTCTATAAGGATCCCTTGAACTTCATGTGAAGTAGGTATTAATTCTATTGTGAAATAATCTTCATCATTCATTGGATGAAAAGAAAAATCTTCCTTAAATAGATAAATAAATTCAAACACAATATGGATTTTATCATTTAAAAATTTCTCAGAAAAAAATTGTAGATAAACCCCCTTCTAAAAGTGATGAAAAACTGAAAAAGTTGTTTTGATGTCCACCATATGTTTTTACATATTATAAAATTAATATACATTCATATGATGGTTTGGAATATAAAATGTAACATCCCTTTCTGAATCACTACTATGGGGATTGTATGGAGAATGAAAATCAAATATTAATGAGATAAAAAATCCAACCGGAGGAAGAATGAAAATATATTCCGCAATCACATTCCCCCCAATTTCAATCAGAGAAGAATCATACTCATGAGATGTGATCATCACATCATTAGGGAATTTCACTTCCAAATATACATCTAATAATTTTTATGTAATTCAGATACCCATATAAATTTATTCAAATATAAAAGAGTGTGTAGATCTACAGTCAAATATATTGTTATTAGTTATAGAGTTGATGGTAAGTGTACCATTAAACATGTCATAATCAAAACCCTCATTCGAAAAAGTTATCTCATTATATGTAACCATGCCATCAAAATTAGATGTTTCTATCATCGATCATCATCATTGTCCCTCAGGTTCATCAACTACTTTTAATAACTACCATTATCCTTAGACACTAATAATTAAATCTCGTTTGTTCTTTACGTATAGATTTCTATCTTTTCACATTATAATCTAACTTCTTCCCACCACATATGCATTCAATTACCTAATCACCTTCCCATCAAAAGATGAAACATTCATTGGTTCCCATATGATAATTTCCTCATTGTTTATTTTAACACATTGAGAAAAAAGGGACGTTCTTTTCCTTCAATCCATGGATCCATGATTTTCTATCAAATTCTATCTTGATTTTCATTTTAAAAGCATGATATTGATAGGTAAATCCAACTTATATATCCACCATAATATCACACCAAATAGTATATTCATATAAATAGAAATATATTTTGTTCGATGCCCTTCAGAGACATGGTTTTAAGACACCAAATAATCTACAAACATTATCATCAGGTTTGATGATATTACATGAAGAATTCCTCAAAATACTTATAAAAAATTACTCATAGTTAAAGTAGATTAATCATCCTTTTTATTAATCACATTGAACTCCTTATACATATTCATATAGATAATATGAAGAATGTAGATATTGGAAAATTGGAACTTTAAATCCTCACAATAAAATGAATCAATTTTATTTTGTTTCATTGTATTATTGATATTATTATACCATTGATTAGCATCAGCTTCTAAATGGTATAAAACCAAGGTGAACATTTCATATTCCAAAAACTATCAAATATTGGAAAATATCCATTATTCAGTAAGTAGTGGATCATAAGACCCCCTAAAATATGTTGGACTTTTCCAGATGAGGAACTCAATCCAATGTTGTTCCATAAGATGTTTATTTAGAATTCGATCATGATTCATATCATGGTAATGTTGTTAGATCATTAAAATGAGATTCAGTAGTCCCTCTATTATAACATTTTTGACTCTATGGAGGAAAATCATTTGATTTTCCATCACACATGGCATTAGCCTAGTTTATTATTATTCCATTGATTGACTTAATTTTTTTATGAAACAATAATTATATTTGGGGACCACATAATAATTTAAAACAACATATATGATGTCTAAATCATGAATCATTCATTAATCTAAGACATCATAGGATTATCATAGGGAATTCATAATTCTATTTTATTTAAATCATTGATGATGCGTCAAAACATGATTTTAAAATTACAAATCATTTCCCCTTTAGAGTCTCAAACTAGGTGTGCAGCAAAACCTGTTATCATGAACTAGTTTCTGATAGATTCTTCCGCAATACATTTTTAAATGGTTGTTACCCCTATGGGAATCTTTTCTATAGCCACATCCTCCTGTAGAATCTTGATGTGGATTTATTTCTTAGAAGTCACTCTCTCAATCATTTAGAAATGTTCATGGAAATTTTACCAGATAATAAAGCATTCTTATATATATCTGTGTACATTTCCATATGGATCATATTATGGTTTTCTCATCCTTATTTCTAAACGATAACTAAACCATTGTTATGTTAATATCTATATATAATATTGCTTATTAAACATAGATAGTATATCAATTTTATGAATATTTCTTGCAGATCACCGATAAAATCTATGGAACATAATAGTTTAGTGCCTTTGGAAACATATAAACATATGTAATTTTCCATAAGAGAGCTATATCATCTCCCACTATGTTCTTATATTCAGAACCCCTTATAGATATATCAATAATATATATATATACATGGTCTTGGGAAAGAAAACTTATGAAATATAGGTCTGAAGTGTAAAATATGGGTAAACATGGAATATAACTATGAATAAGATTAACATTACAGTATGGGAACATGGGAATACATTATGAAAACAATACCTAAATAATTCGTGATAATTTTCAGGAGTCATGGAATAATTATTAGTAGTTAATTTGATATGAATCATTAGTGAATCAATGAACATGAGCTTGGAGATCATAACATTATCATAATACAATGAATTTGTTCCATATAAATAAAAATAGAAAATAATTTCCATATTATTCATTCCTCAGTTCAGAGATCATCATAGTGGAAGAATTCCTTTACCAACCTAGGTTTACTCCCAAATCAATTTGTGCCTTACTAAACAATGTTTACTTCATTCCTCAAACTAATATTATTGATCCAAGTCCACTAAAAATTACATTCTTATATTGCAAAACCATGTTAACTAAATGTTCTAGTACTATCTTACTAAATCTGGTTGAATCCCTATACAATTCATGTCTTACTAAATGATGTTGAATCCCCTTTCTATTTATATCTATATCTTGAGATATAAATATTTATCCAAATCATTAACAGATATATGGGTCCCACAATCACATAAAGAAAACCATATTTCTATTTTCTATGATATCATAAACATTTATCGTATCATAACCCATCAAATGATATAGGTTTAATAATCAGTTCATTATATCATAACCTGTAGAAAATAAATAGGCTTCATAATCATTTCATCATTTAATAACCTATGCACTGAAGTGAGTTTCATAATAAATATATCATGGTATAACCTGTGGAATCTTAATATGTTTCATAAACATTATTTCATCAAACTATACACATTTTAGAGAATGAATATGAAGGGTATCCTTGAATCATACCCCTATAAATACACAGGTAACACCAAATTATGTTTTATTTGAGGGAAAATTATTTTGATAAACTATTTAAATTATTTCTTAGAGAAAATATCCATTTCTCATTAAAAATCACTTTTAAAAAAATTGTAGGTAAATAACCATGTAAAATTATAAGGGATTCTTGGAATAATTGTTTCATCATAGAGTTGTAAAATTCAATTCATTTCGTACATGTTAAAATGAATATTCCTTTCACATTTATAGTAATATTCTAATCATATTATTTTTTGAAAACGATATGAATTGTTATTTTTGAAAAAAATTAAAAAATGAAACATGGTTAAAAATGTATTTTAAATAAAAGAAGACAAAAAAATAATTTTTGTAAATTGTTTTAGAGAAAATGGTTTTGGAAGAAGATATATTTTGTTACCAAAGAGAAAAATATAGTATGATTTTCATAAAAAAATATTTTATTTATTATTTGAATTACAAAAGAGTGGAAAAATGAAACCAGTACATTAATATATCATGAATAAATAATGGATAAGAAAATTATTGAGATTTATAAAGAGTTAGATCATAAATTTTGGACATTGGATACTTAATCATAAACAATACTGATAAATTAAGAGATTTTAAAATAAAATCGTTCCCACATTAGTAACATTGAATCATATAATCCATGACGTAATAAAATAAAATAAAAGTTATTTTTCCATGTGTATGTATAAATTAATGATATTACATGATAAATGGGCATTATATACACCCCATGAATGAATACTGGTTCATAACATAACATATATCTCAATGAAAGAAAATTGAGACAAATATCCTTTACCTTTAGTAGTGAATTACCGCGTACACATTTGAAACTCCTATATGATAAATATAAGTTCATTAGAAATATATTACAGAACCATTTTCATGTATATTATAACATACCCACATAGAATCCACTATAATGGTTCCCCAATATTGTAGGTAATGAGGTCTCAAGCAAGACTCCATTTCTGCTAGAGGTTTCCAACTAGTATTGATGGCCAAAGGTGTGCTTGTTGGGGGAATATTACCTCATACCAAATTATTAAAATAGTGTTAAAACATATATTTAGTACCAAATAGAAAATAAATAGAGTCCAAAATAAGAAAAAAATAGAACATGATTTTATAATATACTAATTGATTCAAAAGACTAAATAGTAATTTCATACATATAAATATTGGTCATCCAGGTTGATGGACATATAGAAATAGTGGTACAAACATAACATAATTAAATTAATATGAATCTACTACTGACAATGATCCAACACAAATACCTAGTCTCTATACACTATAAAACTAGACCATCCTTCTTAGAAGAAACCAAAAAATAATATCTATTGGATCATGGAACTTTGTTCTCATCCCTATCCATCATGGAAAATAGGCTCAACCTGTAAAGAAGAAATAAGGTCTACACATACAATGATGATTATGCGTAGGGGTGAGAAATAATCATAGAATTACACCCTAATTATGAACCTATAAAATATGCATCAATAAGTTCAAGAAAATGAAATATTCTCAACCTAGCTGAGACACAATTGAATATATAAGTAAATCAAATAATGTGAAACAACAGTCAAACCCCGGGTTCTTAATACCAACCTACTCATAATTTTCCACCATGTATATCCATATCTATATTGGTATACATGTATAGTCTTATACCAATAAATATATGTGTGAATATGAATATTCATGAGTATGTTGAAATTAACAACATAAACCTAAACAACTTTCCATCCTTGGGTAACTAATCTCGATCACATAGACATTCTTTAGAAAGGAATTGATCATGATTTTGTCCCACTCAATCCATTTATCATTAAGATGATCTATTGGCCAGTAATCCCAATCAACCAATACCTACTTCATCCAGTTCCAGAAATGTGTCTTGTCAAGACACATCACCATAGGTTGGGTACTAATCCTCTATCTAGTTTCACCCTTACATAACTCCAATAACGGTAAAGAAGGATTTAAGGGAAGTTTATCCAGACTTTCTCTAAATGGTAAATGACATATAATTCATGCTACTCATGAAAATTTATTCTAATATAATTTTTAATAAGTAGGTCCTAGTATGTTTTTAGTAATAACATTCCATCATGTAAATCCATAAGGATCTTCTCCATAAGAGATAAATAACGAGAAATCATCATTGAGATTCCATACCAACCCCTAGAGTCTCTAAAAAGGTAGCATGGAATCATCCCTATCATCCATAAGAGAATAATACTTTTTGGTGTTCAATTATAAGGAATTTCATTCCCAACACCATAATCATGTAATCGAGTAGGGGGAGCATAATCATCCCCATAATATGCCACATGTCTTGGAGAAACACCATCCTCAACATATATAAAATAGATTATTAAAGAGTCATATTCATCATATATCTATTTTATGAGGGAGGAATCATCAACATCACTTTGGAAAAAAATCATCCATAAGTATAATTACAATGGACTCCATAACCATATATCATAATATCATTCTCAATAGTTGGAAACTAGGTAGAAACTATTGAAATCCCAGAAATGTAACAATAAAAAATATAGTCTCAACAACTAGAACATTTGTAGTTACTCTGGTTATACTTTTAAATATAAGAAATAACATATTTTCCATGTGAGATCCCGAGAATAATGTTCAGGAATCCCATATATAATGTCATATTCTTCTAAAATGGATCAACTTCCACTGACTAAAAACAGCCTATAACAATCACCACTACATCTACAATGAACATGAGAATGAATAAAAAAAGTGAGTCTATTTGAACACATAACCCCAACACTTCTACCACAACCCAATCAGATTAGATGATTGGTTTGATTTTTATAGTGATACCCAATAGCATCTCTACCTAAACTCGACATACTAGTTAGGGATCAGTCAAATGTTGGGGCACCCACATAGCCCCATAAGATAAACACTGAGTTGTTTCTTACATAGGAGCCTCAGATGAAAATTCAAGGGGAATACTACATGGTATCCTCAGAATCATTGCATAAGATATTTCATCCGCATCAAGATATATAACATTATGGTAATGGAGAAATCTTATATAGGATCCTAAAATGGTAAGAAAATATAGACATTTGACATAGGATCCTCAGAATGGTCAACATATAAAGGGGATCCTACAAGGGACTCCCAAATTTATATTTTAATTAATGGTGTCCTATATGGGATTTGTGTTGGAGATAAAATATAGAGGCATCCAACAAGATATCTTCTAGGTCAATTCATAAACATAATGATCCTACAATGGATCCTCAGAAAATAATTTAACCCAAAACCCCTTATTCCAAAAATTACATCATATAAGGGGGGAAATCCTCAAAGGAAGAACTAAAAAAGTATAATTCAAGATATATAGATCATATTACATCCTATATTCAAGGGAATCGCTCATGTTAGAAATCAATATTCAATTACTAGAGGAGGAACATCACCATTTAGTTAAAAGAACCAAGAAAACCCATCAAGAGACCTCATATCACCCCAAGTGTTTGACCAACACTATCTAAATAAAACATTATTCAAAATGGACTCATAATATGCCTAATTCAGACTCCATGATTAAAATACCTGAAAACCCTAGACATGGTTTAAAAGGGGTAGAACACGGTGTGTCTCCTTGAGATCATAGCATGTACTCACAAATCCCCAACCAGACATGTACTTTGGCAGAACATGGCATGTGAATTTCCATGTATACAACAAGTAAGACTGGTACATGTCATCTACCATAAATGGGGTACTTTCTTGTGTCCCTCCCCTGGCCTCCCCATGTATTTTCAATGTAGTGTACTTCTATATTGTTTCTAAACCACATGGGGTCTGGCCATGTACTCTGCAGGATATGTTCCCATTACATGGGAAACCTGCATGGGTACTCAGCTACATAGATGAGTTAAATTACTTGTAATTTAATAACCATAGATGGGGTTTACAACAAATATTATTCATTTCCCCAAGAAAAATACAAAATAGAATGTGTTCTCTAAGACAGACAACATTTTGGTAGGTTTCCCCAAATAGAAAAACTCTGAAATTCCCCAAAAACCGTGTTCCATCCCAAAATAGTGGATTATTCCTCAAGGGATCATAACAAAAAATTATTGTTCTATATAACTTACAAATGAAAATTTTAAAGGGATTATGAAATATAAATTAATTGGTCCTACCTTTGTGTGGAATTCACCAAAGCTTCACTGATTTCTACAGTCCATGATTATGGCATGATGATTGGGCATGTCCCAAGATCTATGGTGGTACATCAATCTATCCATTTATCTTTCAATTCATCCCTATCCATCTATCTATCACTGTCACATGGTGTATGATTTCCCTTCAGGTCGTATGCGGGAATCCAGAATTGAAATGAAGAAAAAGAAAATAAAATAAGGAGAAGAAGAAAGAAAGAATAAAAAAAAGGTAGGTCCTAGCCAGTCCCAATTACAAACACATGTTTATTAACCTCCTAATAAAATTTCCTCATTCTGGAGTCAATGGTGGAGAAAAAATATTCATCTGATGCATTGTCAATATATATCCCTAATTGAACTATAAAGAAAAATTCCATATTTGGTAAATTAAATTGATACTATTAATTATTCAATTAATATTAAAACCTATTCCTTACCAAACACTTATCCTAGGGTAAAAAAAACATTCCAACTAATATAGGTGTTGAAAAACACTATTTGAGATCATATTCTAGGAGAAAATCCAATTTTACCCCTTACAAGAAACTAAAAGGGAACAAAATAAAATCTATGATCATAATTTCTATCCATAAAAACACTCATCATTAGAACCTATCCGCCACTAATTATTATTCAACCTATTAATAATATTTTTACAACTAGAACCCATGATCTCAGCCATAAAATCTTCAAGATTTGCTATATGAACATTCAAACTACTACAATCATAGTGTCAACAAGTGTTTCCTACATGGAAGGAATTTTAATTTGACTGATCTGGTACTCCCTATCATAGGAATACCATTATCATCATCTCAGAACAAAATTATGATCGCTATAGATAAAAAAAGCACTTTTAAATGGAAAATGAGAGTGAAAACATTCATAAATCCTATGGTGAACTCTCCACCATCTTCAATTCCTTACAGTTCTCCTTGAATGTAACCATTATAGGTTTCCTTCATCATCTAGGGATGATATTTAAAAGGATAAGAAACATGGAATATTACTGACACACTATCAGAATATGGTCGACACTCTCTCAATGTATTCAAGATGAATTATATATAGAGCATGAATCCCTCTAACACGAGTACATAAAAAATACATCAAAATTCATGTACATCTCTCTTTGATACAATCTCACATTGAACTAGAATAACCTCCCTCTATCCAACACCTGACACCACATATACCAAAACATTTTTTCCCGGACCAGCCATGGGTCAACCATATTGTGGTACCCCAGTAATTATCAATGTTTCCTCAATCACGAAGTGACATCAATCATTTATCCACAACTATCAGGTAACCATTCCTATGGAATGTCTTCAAACTATTTGTCCCTATCTCGTATACGGAATGTCACAAATTTAATTTTTAATGAACCTTTGTGAAATATCCATATACCTTTACCACATGACTAATACTCTAGTGAGTCTCCCTACATGAGGCAAATATGACTACATTGCACGACACATCGGTCCAAAAAGTCCAGAAGCGCCATCAAACACCCTCTTCAAAATTAGGCACCTCACCTTTGTATTGATTTAATTCCATTACATCCTTCCACCCATCATTATTCTAGTCAATAGCATCTACGTGTGCTCTTACAACATTGGAAATGCCGAAAACACCGGTTGACCAGGAATGGAAATCGGACATTTCTTCATGTTGAATCCAATTTTGATACCAAATCACCCTAAGTGATAATCCAATGTATATCTCATCATCAGGAATATAACACAAAAAACAAGAGCACCTATCATGCCTTAATATCAAAAAAAACATAAAACCAAGATCACTACACTTAAAGTATTATAATTAAATAGTACATACTCTAACAAATAGGTTTCCATCAAACAAAATGGATACTAAAAAACAAGGGTCTTAGTCAAATCTAAGGACCACTAGGTCACACACCATGACATATAGATCAAGTCTCACAACTAGATCGCATGGTCTACCCTCCATTCCCAAAAGATCAAATCATAGTAATGAAGTTATTGATCATAATGACTCGTGAGTGTAAAATCCAAAAAATGGCCAACAAAGTATAGATCCTCACCATGCATCCTCATGCGGAATTAATCCATATAGGTCACAATACCATCATAGAAGAGACTGAACTCACACTCACCAAGAATCTGTATATGGTAAGACATCATGGATGTAATATTCACAAGAATATTCTTGGTATCCATTGACATCATATCAGTAATCCAACAAGATAATGACGACATAAAAAACAATACCCCACAAGGGTTACAATAGAAGGGAATAACACTTAATAAGGACACTGTACATCTTGTGCATGGGGACTGAGTCATCATCCTCAACACTAAACTACCCAATGTAGATCCACATAACCAATCATCTTAAGGAAATATACATATATATATATATATTTATATCAAATTTAATAGGACTCAGTGACAAATAAAACCACACACTAGATGGCCTATATGATTTTAATTTTACATTGAAAATATAATGCATGAAATTCTTCTCTCCATTTCCATACATGTGTCAAAAATCCATCCATGGCCTCTTTACAGTTGTCCAATATACATAAATACATAATAAATAATGACACAAACACAAAATGTTATTCACTCTGGGAGAAAATCAAATACAACTATAACATCGCTGAACAAAACATCAATCACATACCCCTTGAAACCAAGACTTCTTAGTATAACATGTGTTATCAAGGAGCCAAACTGATATTCATCCTATGTTTTGACATATTCGAAATACTCATATCTTCCATATCCAAAATAGAAGTGGTAAAGAAATGAATTGTTCGAATACCAATTTTAACATTATGCCGTATATGCCATTAGATTTTCCCCCATGATAGTTAGTTTTGAGGCCTAAAGCACACATCCACATATTCCAGAGGCTACTGACTCTAATCGTGGTCCTAGGATGTGGTGGTAGTGTGGAGATTATTCCATCATTTCATTGTATGAAATTAAAGGTAAAAAATCTAACTATCATAGAAATAATTACTAAAACAGAGTGATTAATTATTAAATAAAATGAAATATAACATTATATTATAATAAATGAAATGTTATAAAATTATAAACAGTTATGACATACATACATCACTAGTAACCAACTGCACTGACCTTAATGATACAGAGGTATAAATGATATTTAATTTAATGTACAAATCTCTAGTACTAACTCTAAGATAGACTACAAACATGGTCTCCAAACACTGTCAAACTACACCAGCCGAATAATAAGAACCAGATGAGAATCTCTACATGATCATGCTACTCTGGGCCTCAGTCCTATCCACCATGAAAAGTGTACTCGACCAAAAAAGCATACATAATGTCTACACATTCATTGAGGATAACATTAAAGAGTGAGAAATAATCTCATAAGGCATTCCTAATGATGAAAGTATAAAATTCTATTCCCTTTGTAAATGTAGATGAAATATTCTCAACTGAGCTGATATGAAAAAAATATAAGTAAATCCAACAATGTGAAACCATGGTCAAACCATGGGTTCTTAATCTATGTTGAATATGCATGTTTCACCATCGATATCCATATCTATGTTTATATAATTTTTCAGTAACATACATATATGTATATATATATATATTCCAAAATATGAATGTTCTAGAGTAATTTAATAGAAATAACATAAATCCAAACAATATTCAATCATTGGGTCTGTAATCCCAATCGCCTTGATATCATGTGCATGGGAATTGAGTTGAATGTCATTCCCCTTAATCAACGTATCATTAAGATGATCTATGAGTATGTTATCCCAATCAACAAATACCTTCTTTAGAAAGTACTAAAACCCAATTTGAGAATGATATGACAATAATGGGGGATACTCATCCTATAGTTGGGTTTACCCATTCTTGCCTCCAATCACTACAATGTATGATTTGAGGGGAGTACATATAAATATACTGGAAATGGTCATTGAAAAAAATTCTATGATTCTCGTTCAAGGTTAATCTAGTTCTACTTTTGAGACCTATGCACTAATACATAGGCTGTCAAGACATTCATAACCAGGATAATCCCGAACGGTCTGACCATTTGGCGATTGGTAAAGGCAACTCACTAGTGGTTTCCATTCCCACCCCATGAGTCTCTATTAAGTGATTGGTGAGTCATACCTATAATTTGTAAGACTATACTCTTGTGTGGTATCAAACAATGTGGTATATCATTCCCAACATCATTTTCAGTATACCAATTAGGTAGTGAAAATTCATCCCAATCATAAGCCACAGGTCGATAAGAGAATAATCAACCTACCAATATATTAATCATAGGATTGAAAAATCATGTTTATCATATATCAACCATAGATGAGAAGAATCATCATCATAACTCATGGTAGAGTAATCACAAATTAGTATCATTATTGTAGATGCCATACACATATATCATAATCTCAGGATCAACAACTGGATACCAGGAAGCACTTATGGTAATCTCAAAAATAAAATAATAAAAAATACATGCTCAATATCCTGATCCCTGGTAGTACCTCTTAACATACGAGCAAACATAAGAAATTAGAGGTCTCAGAATCAAGTTCCCAAGAAGAACCTTGGGGTATCCTGATGAGAAAGAATGTTTTCTCATGTTAGGCTCAGTAGCCACCGATTGGGAATTAGTAATAGTAGTCATGATATCATTAGAAATAAAAATTTGTATCATAAAAGAGAGTATGGGTATTCCAATACCCAAAACCAAAACATATTCCATATCCCCAAGTGATTAGAAGTTTAGAATGGGTTTTAAGGTGACCCCTAATATCTGATCAACATAAAATTGATTTTCTAGCATGGGATCGATCAACCATCAAGGCACCTACTAGGTCATTCAAGTAAAAAACTGAGTGGCCTTCTAATGAGTATCCTTATTATAAAATACTATATTTGGTATTCTAAACACGATCCTCATGGTCCATTTATATGTGAAGGAATATTATTCATGATCCTATATTGTAACGTAAAAGATAAATTCTACATGGGATTCTAAAATCGTAAGAAAACTGAGGAATCCAAAAAGATATTCTCAGAACAACAACATGTAATGGGTTCCTATAAGGTTATCCATGAGTATGTTTGTATAAAGATGATTCCTAGATGGTACCCTTGGTATATAATGGATGTTAAGGCATCCCATAAGGGATACTTTAGGGTGGAGAATAAATATAGGAATCCAACAATGGATCAAAGGAAAATAGATAAACCTATGGTCTCTTAGGCCATAAAGTCGCATATTGTAAGGTAATCATCTTCAAAGAAAGAGAAATGAAGGAATCATTCATGAAAGATAGCTCATGTGTCAACTTAGATCAAATGGTCTCACTTCCAGGAAACCATTAGATTTGATTATAGGGGAAAGAGCCTCTACACTAAAGTAAAATCCCTAACACTACGATCAATATTCCTCAAATAAAAATAATGTTTTACAATAACGTTCTATGAAGAAAACTTCTTATAATAGACTCATATTATGTCAAATTATGAATCCATGGTGAAATTACATGATAATTAAAAATAGGTTTAAAAAATGGATTGTACAAGTCAGGTCTCCTTGAGCACAGGGTGTGTACTCCCAACGCTCTACCTGGGCGTGTACTCTGGCCATTCATATTTTTTAAATGCCCATGTATAGAGTGTGTAGGATTGGTACATGGTGTGAAATAATCACGGGGTTCCTACATGTGTCCCTCACTTTTCCTGGACTTGTATTGGCCATGTTGTGATCTTCTAAGTAGCATTCAACCCACATGGGGTATAGCTATGTTTCCCACATGACATGATCCCCTTTCAGAAGACACCTTTCTAGGCACTCAACTACACAATCAATTAATTTTTCGAAATATATATAACTCATACCTATTGTGTTCATCAAAAAAAAAATTCTTCACCTAGTAGGAGGAACACCCAACATGTGTTCTCTGAACCACTGGTTGTGTAACAGGTTTTTCCCAATTAGAAATCTTATGGAATGCTGTGAAACACCCGTAGTAACCCAAAAAATAGTAGATCACCCCTATATGGGCCCTAAAAATTAAAAATATGTCATAAAGTCATTAAAATTAAACTATTATTGAATTTATAGAAAATAATTTATTTGTCCTACCATTGGGAAAATGTTTCTAAAAGTTCTCCCAATTCAGTGGTCCATGGTACCGACATGACAATCTTCCATGTCCAATGATATGTAACAGTACCTCCTTATCTCCCTATATTATTCTATCTCTCAATCTCACTCTCTTATAGTTTCGTGCAAGTGAAAGACCCCAGGGGTTGTACATGAGAAACAATTAAAAGAAATAAGGAATGAAGAAAATAATGACAAATGAAAATTAAATGAAAATTAAATGGGGGCTCAAACAGGCACTGGTTCCCAACTCAAGATTATGTGAAAATTGTGTAAAATACCACATTTCATACTTAACATAAGAGTTACATTCTAAATGTAATTCTCTATTAAAAAGATAATTCAAAAACATTGTGGGAATAATTTAATTTTATAATTAATTAAACATTAAACATTAATTATTTTAATTAAATTATAATGACTCAGATATGTACCAAACACCTATAATGGGGTGGACTACCAATTCTGGGGCTAACTGTGCGGTCAAAAGAATTATCTATGAAAATCCTCTAGGATAAATGTTTATTTAACCATATACAATAATCCAAGAGTAACTTTTTTATTTATTTTCAATATTTTAGTCTATAAAAAATAGTTCATTAAATATATTATCAATATATGATTTTATTATGACCTCTTATTTACCATTTGTTAGCAGCATTATATAAAATTTTCTTTTTGGTAATAAACGATTTTTTTTTCATATATGATTTGAATTGATATAATTTGTTCCCTATTAAATTGATCATGGTTCCATATTACCTGGAATTATATCTATGACATAGATATAAAATATATTCATCCTATATTTTTTTTCCATAATCCATATTATTTAGTTATAGAAAATGAAATACATAGTTCATGGAGATGATAGATTTCACCAACATGTGAATACTCTTTCCATTTTATTTTTTGATTAATGTTATGAAATTAAATGATATATTACCATTATTATTTTATTATTTATTTTAATTTATGATTTATTTTTATTATACTCATCATTAATACATTCCATTTAATGAGTTAATGAATAAAATTTGTTCATAATGTAGTAGTACACCGTACACATCAATGATGTAATCGTATTCTAAAAAATTGAAAATATCAACTGATATGAGATACTATAATTAAATATTCATAATAAAATAAAAATTATAACATATAAAAAAATCCATCATTATGGTCATCCTGGATATTTGGTAATGGAAAAGTGAACGACATTGTTTCATGATGTTGTAGTCCTTCGTACACATGAATTATTACTTATAACAAATTTAATGGAAGTAATGATTTTTATATGTCAAGAAATTTCAATGACAACATAATATTATATGTAATATACGATGGATATTATATAATGTTGATATAAAAATAATTTAAGGTGTTGGAGGAAGAAATAAATCAATGATTCTCAATGATGAACATTAACTATTCGTTGGGTGTCTTCCGAAGGTTTGAACAATAACACTTAAAATGATGGATTTCATCACAAACTCATGAATCTAGAAGGAGTGGAGATTTTTTGTAATGTGATTTGGGTAGGGAATTTTTGAACCAAATAGGTTTATGGATTGAAGAATATATGACTGGGGTAAACTATTACAAATGTAGAAGAGGACACAGTAGGTATTTGTTGAATATAATTCAGGGCTCAAGCTTTTGTCTTGTGGTCAAGGATTCCAAAAGAGACCCAATTAAAACACTGAAATTATAATTTTGATATATGAAAATGAAATATTTTATTTAATTTTATGGTAAATTATACCCTTATATTTTTATGATAACCCCTATGTAATCCCATCTTTACCTTAATCGCAGTAATAATTTTTTACTTCATTGACAATTACATTTTGATAGAAAATTATTTTACATTATTATAAATTATAAATTTATATGATTCCTAATATGGAATACATTTTTCTAAATTCCATTCAATTATAAGGCAAAATTTAATATAAATTTATCCAACAGATGTGTCGAGAAAGAGGATTTTTATAAGAAAAAATGATCAATCAAATATAATATTTTTTATCCAATTTGAAAACCATATTGATTCCAATGAAATAAATTGGATTAATATAATTATAATTTAATTAATAAATCTTTAATATTATTTTGAAATATAATTAAATTTTTTGATTTAATTAAACAAAATTTTATTTGTCAATTAATAGACATTATTTTTCTCTATTCATAATGAATGTTTTCAGAATAATCCCCAAAATTTAATCTAAGCTAATTTTGAAATTTTAATTTGAAAAATATGTTTTTTTATTCCATTTAATTTTATATAATGAAAAAAATAAATTTAATTACTATTCACAAAAAGAAAAAAAAAGAAAAAATATAATTTTTTGAATCATATAGATACATTACAAAAAATTATCTCTTTATTTATTAATATTCATTATATTTATTAAATTATAATAGTTAGAATTTATAAATTTTTTATTACTATTTATATCACTATGTTAAATGGCTATGTTATAGAGGTTTCATTTAAATATAATTATTATTACTATATTGTGGTTTTGTTAAAACATAGTGTTGCATGAAACAAATTCCAATATACTAATGTGTGTGCTATATGATTCAATTGGTGTAACAATAAAGATAATTAATCAGTTAAATTTAATTTATTATAAAATATATTCCAAAAAACTGAGGGTGTAACAATATGTATAAATCTGTTTAAAATAGATCTGGTGGGAATAGTGGAATTAAAGAAACAACTATAAGAGTTATGTTAAAATGGATTCATACACGTAGGGTTTCACCATGGGAATCAACTATCATAACTTATAAAAATAATGATGTATCTATGTAATTTTTAGACAGTTAGAGATAATTTATTTTTATTACTATACAGAATATGTGTATTTTACCATTCATTGACTAAATATTTCCCCATCTACAAGGTGATCAACAATTCTCTAATATTGAACTCTATTAAGGTTATTGTCAATTAATATTCATTATAGTGGATATAATAATTATGGATTTTATCCTAAAATATCTTCATTATGAGTTCACAAAAAAAATTGATTTAACCAATGTACCATAACTGATCATATATTAAAGGAATAAATTATTCATGTAATATCTTGATAAATTTATTATGAAAATATTATTGATATAGTTATATCCTATAAGAACTACGGAAAAAATTCTAACATTTTACGAATAATCATTAAAAAAACAACGGATATGGTGCTATATTTGAAATTCAATTGGTGTAATTGTTTTCTTTAGAAAGCCTATTTTCATTGTCACATTGTTCTAATGATGGAATATTCATTAAAGGAATAATGAAAAATTATTTTAAATAATATACCGTAAGAATAAATATAATTTTCAAATATATTATCTATAGAATGGTAGGATAATATCATCTAATTTTTGAAAACATTTCTAGAATAGAATATATTTAACCATGAGGACATGTAAAGGGATTAAATTATTATAGTCAATGAAATTTGTTGATTTTTTTAAAGATGCAAGTAAAAAATACATTGATTTAGAATTGTTATTGATATAATTAGAATGAAATTAATGATTTTTTGTTACACATTCACGCGACAAATAAATGACTAAAGTTGTCCTTATAAAAAATTTTAGAGTTGTTCTTTATTAATCAATGAAATAAATGACTAAAGAGAAAAACTATAAAACTCATTATATTTATTTGGTTATTGAAATAATTTCATTTACGATATGTATCAACCATATCAATAATGGGATATGTGAAATATATATTTATTATAAATGTTTTCTATAAATATTTAGGCAAAATTTTCTCAGTATGAGACATAAGATATGGATATAAAAATCGAACATCTATGACTATGAAATAGAGTACACCTTTATGAAATAATAAAAGGTGGTATATTATTTAATTCCTAATTATAATGTATTATTTTCAATAATGGGGATATATAAGTTTAACACCAAGAGTTTGAAAAAAGAAAAATATATTCGATAGCATATACGACAGACAACATCAAGCTTAAACAAACCATTAAATAATATTATTTTAATCTGTCCATTATAACATATAGTTTAAACTAGTGGGTATTAATAGTTTTAAATACATTATGAAATATATATATATATATATATATATTTATTACTCATTATTAATAACCTTATACTAAATATTTACTAAATTTTTAGTGAATATGTTTTTTCTCAAAAAGATCAATTTCTTTATTTTTTTTATTTTTTTATCAAATTATATTATAATTAATATTTAGATCATCTAGATATGTTATTTTATAGAAATAATATCATTTTATAAATAAGAATTTGAATTGTGTATTATGGTGAAATTATTTAACATTTCAAAAAAAAATTCTAGTGAATAGTGAAAATTACCACTTTCTATAATATTGTAAATTAATTTAAATTAATTAATTAATTTAAACGTACCATTTGGAATTGAGTTATAGTTAAAAGTAAAAATATATTTATTTATATTTATTATAATTAATTATTTTTGAATACTATTTATAAAATATTTTGTTATCTGTTTATTATTAGGATTAATACTTATTTTTTTGAATGTATTTTTAAGTTCATATTGATTATCTATTTTAAATAATTATAATAACGACTAATATAGAATGATATTAATGAAAATTATATATTATTTATATATTTATATTAATATAAATTCATAAATAAATTAAATTATTCATGGAGTTATTGATGTATCATCTTATGCATGAAAAATTGATTTCTTGAAAATATGTTTTTGACACATTTTGCTAGTTCAATTTTAGAATAAATTATTCCAAAATTATGAATAGAATGTAATAAGATGGATTAAATATATTTTATAAAAATATTTCATATTAATTTATATATTAAACAAAATTTTTTTTGATAATGAATATTATGAATAATAAAAATTGGCCACCACAAATAATTGATAAATTTCTTTAACCAAGGAAAATAATAATTGATAAGGCCATAATTTTTCATCATATTTCTTTTAGGATTAATTTATTTCTAATTTTACAACCTTATTCACAATATTCAATTATTTTTGGATACCCTTCCCGGAAAATCAACTATATAATACTCAATGTAAAATAAAAAATGTCTCTCTCTTTCCCCTAAATATGGTTTATATTATCACACTGTGATAAAAATACTACTAAAATAATATTAAATTTTATATTTACTATTAAAATATTATTTTCAATATGGTTATTTATTTTTAATTTTATGTGATTATATAGTTACCTTAAACTCTTATACAACGAAGACATATTTTTTCTCAAAAAATAAAATACTCAGGGTAAATAATTTCCAAAAAACTAAAAGTAAGTTTTTTTTAATATAATTTAATTCTTGAAAATTTTTATGGTAATTAATGATTTATTATATATGATGAAGGTGGTTAAATTCCAAAATTATATTTATGTTCATGTATTTAAGGTCAAAATGTATGAATAATGATAAAAATTACAATAATGATATTTTACGTTAAATAATATTTTATTAAATCAATCAAATATATAAAAACATGAAATAGGAAAATTGTGATGAAAAATTTTAGAAAATTTAATTCCATTTAAATTTATTATCTAATTATAATATTATAAGTAAAATTATAACTTTTTTTGAAAAAGTTATTGAGATATTTACGGTTAAAACATGTTTGTAGTGGGTTAAACCAAGAAATAATAGATATTCTGTGAATTAAGATTGTCTAAATAATATTTTCATGATATATTTGGACATTATCATATATAAAATTTAAATATATTTTCTTTTTTAATGTGGTTTTGTTAAATATTTACTTGCTATATTTTTACCTTTTAATATATTCCTAAAGATCCCATCTCCTCACATTCAAAAGGGAACCTCATCTTAAAACTTCCCCATAGTTAAAGAGAAATATATATTATCCTATACCAAAATACCCCCATACCAAAATATCTCTATATGATATATAGTCCTAGTTTTGATTTTAAAACCATCCTAGAAAGGCATTATGTATAAATCGAAAGAGGTTATCCAGTGAAGATGTCTTTTTAAAAACTGAGAATTTTGGATTTATTTCTTCTTACTCATTCATAAAATATTATTGAACTACTATTGTATTACAAAATTATTATATATAATATGTTGATATGTTTTTATGATAATGTAATTCCAATTATTCATATCCTCTTCCATCAATTTAGAATTGAAACCCTCATTCTTGTGTATATCGAACTACCTCCTTGAGAACTGATTTAATTCATTTTCCATCACCCCCACTATAAGCAGGTTTTAATGATAGATTTATTATATATATATATATATGTGATACTTGTGAAATATTCTCCCATTTATTAAGATAATACATGAAATAGTTTTTTACAATTCAATTCATTTAAAATTGATAATGTTGATCGTTCGTACGTGTGGATTACCACCTACAAGAAGTGATGTGATTAATTTCTAATAACATCATAAGATGAATATAATATATAAGATTTTTCAAATATATAATATTAAATATACTGTATAATAATAATTCTATTATGATAAAACAAAACATATTTTTTTCCATCATGGTCGTTGAAAAATAGACGGTTTACTCATGCGTACGTATGTCATACCATCTCCATGTTTGCAATGTAGTATATTTTTTATAGTCATATTTCTTGGTCAATTTAAAAATTATAATATATGTATAAAAATTAATATTATTATCATAATTA
Organism: Viscum album; assembly: GCA_963277665.1. Taxonomy (NCBI): domain Eukaryota; kingdom Viridiplantae; phylum Streptophyta; class Magnoliopsida; order Santalales; family Viscaceae; genus Viscum; species Viscum album. The sequence continues at coordinate 967,427,166 of OY728136.1, forward strand.
TTATTCTTGTGATTATTTTGAAATTATTTCACTTACTATAGAAAAAATACCAAAGTCATTTTGGATATATGAACTGAATATCATCAAAACATAAGATGTAAACTAAATCAATTATAGATATAAGTAGAAAATAGTATTAAATAACTGAAATTTAGTAACAAATATTGAAAATTTTATTAATATATAAATTATTAACATAAATTTAATTTTCAAAAAAATAATGACCGTACGCGATGAGATGGACCTGAGGTAAGTGATTTTTTCTAATTTTTTACATTGGGGCATGTTTTATTGATCTGAACCAAAAAAAAATTATATAATGTATATACATTCAATTTTCATTTTATATTTTTAATCCATCATAAAAAATATTATTTTATTTTTCAATTCAAATAATATTTCAAATGGGATTTTACATAAAATTTACCATTTATTAAGTGGTCTCATAACCCAATTTTTTTTCATTGGGTTATATTTCTTCATAATTTCCATTGATATTCTAATATTATGAATTTAACTAAATTTTATATTTTATGTTTCATTTAATAATGTTTTTATTTGTATCAAATTTTTATAAATGTACCAGTTTAATATTTAAATTCACACATCAATTGTATGATAATTTTACGATATTTTGTCTCAATTTCCACTTGATTGAAACATATTTTGTTTAATGAACATATTTATTTTTATTTTTTGTATATACTGCACATTTGATAAGTTATAAAATTAATATATTTATATTAATTATATTTTAGGTTTCATATTAAATTATATCTTTATCGAACCCCTCCCCACAAAGTGTACCCCTCATGGGTTGGAAATGTGGGAAAGGAGATAATGACCCCTGAGTCCCTCCTCATGTAGGCCCCAGGATGGAGACTTGCTCTGAGTGTATAGTAAAGACACAAATGGGAGGCATTAAACTCAAGGAGAACACATGGAGAAGAGAGAGATAAGATAGACACCGACCAACTCCAAATCAGGATGAATTATACATGAAATCCCAAAAAAATTTAAAATTTCTTGCAAACTACAACAAATGAAAGGAAAAAAAACAAAAACCCAAAAGAAAGTAAAAAACAACAGCAACCACAATCTCGAACTGCTCCTATTACCCCAATATAGTAGAAACCAACAGGATCACTAACCTGCTCTAAGTGACCTGAAATATAGTTTATGTAAACATGGGGTGACTATAACAGTATACTTAGTTGGATCCTCCCTGAAGCCTCTCGTGCAACAGTATAAAAATAATGCTGATGCACAGTGAAAAACAAGACAAACTAACTCATCACCTAAAAAGTAATACCATGTTCCCATCCTCACCATGGAAACTCCCACTAAGTAACACATACAAGAGTATAAAACATAATAAAGAATATCCAGGGTACCAAGCTACTACTTCCCCACTCGTTTGATGCCTTGCCCTAACGTCGTACATCCTAATCATCTCTCTCCAAAAATAATTTCCCACAGAAACCTCGGAGAAGTACCACAACATGAACATCGTGCAACAAAATCACCACGTCCACATAAGAAAATAACTAGGTAGTTTCTGGGAACCACCACTACTCACATAATACGTATAATACATTGGGAATTATACATCAAGAAATTACCACCCACACACTGAGTACGAATCCTCTATCCATCACAACCTATACATGTTACAGTTATAGTTGTCCATATGATACTATATCCAGTATATATGTGCATGAATAACCACAAGCCATTACCGCCCTCTACAACATATATGGGGAAAACTTACCATTATACCTATAGGCCCACATATCTACCAAGAGAAGAGAGCGAGGACAAAGGGGGTATTCATCCATCCATCCTCCCACCAGAATGTTTGGGAAACCTGTAACGCCCCGACCCCAGCTACCCAGAGTCGGTGAATTACTTCGTAACATTGGCATGATCACAAAAGATCAAGTCTCGAATGACCGATTAGTTTATTAGCCTTGGAAACACTAGATACATTCATAAATGTTACATTACATCATAAAGTGAAAATATAAAATAACAAAGTATCCATAGTCCACACTCATATCCTCTTATGACTATCCCTGCAGGTCATTCATAAAATACTTCTTCACATCCTGGAAAATATTAAAACATTAAAAGGGGTGAGATCAGATGCTCAGTAAGGATAACAATATAGCGGAATCATTCATAAATAAACATTAACATTTAAGGCAATGTATAACTAAACCAAAATCCTTTTAAACATGAACTTGACCATAATATGGCAAAAGTTAACAGAAATAATGCCATTTACTTACTCACATGGATATTCTACTAGTCGAATAATCACATGAAATATAAATAACCACTTTCATAATGATGGAATGCATAATGCCAGACTATCATAACCACGTAGCCAAGGCCTCGTGCCAAGACCACAAATAAGATTTTGTCAAGGCCTCGTGCCAAGACACTAGTTTGTCTCATGAGACCTACTGATGCATCGAGGAGCTATATAGGGCTCCACCCATCACTTATTAAGTCCAATGCATTCCTCATATGAGTTGGTTTAAACATATCATAAACCATAACATAATCGTATCACATAAAACATGCATAAAAGAAAACATAACATTTCCACATTTCAATCAAAAGATATCAATACAACACATTGATATAATAAAAACGCTTTCAAAACCATTTTCAATACCAAAATAAATGAAAGTTAAAACTTTGTATTTATAATTCATTAAAAAAAAGTGATGGCTTGTAGAGGAAGCCGAAATTCAAATAATGGTCACGGAGGCGGAAGAAGTCGTTGTCTCCGCATATGTACAGAAAGAAAAACATTCCTTTTTTTTGTTTAGTAAAACGCTTCGTATAAAAAAGATTCCTTTTGAATAAACGTAATAGTCAAAGGGGTTTATACACCGTATAAAAGAAAGTTATGTATAAAACCAAATATTTCTCAATGAAAGGAGATTGAGACGAAGTCCTTAAAAGAAAATTTTTAAAATAAAATAGATCTATTATGTGTATTAACTATAATTACACATAAAGAAAGTACAAATACAAGATAGTACATAATAATATCATGACATAATTTTAAAATAGGAGATTAACCCAAAGAATGGAAATTGGGTTAAGATGTTCCCTTACATTGTGTCCGACTTGATTCGACCATTCTTTAACCTCATGAATAATAAAATAGAGTTAATATATACCATTTTCAATTTCATTATCCTTTTTATATCACTTATTACAATGTTATGAACATTATGTAATTATTTAAGTTAATAACGGTCGTTTTGTCGATCTTTGGTACTTGAGTCAACAATAAACTTCTTATAATTACAAGTTGTTTATGTGGTAGAATATCAATTATATCCATAATTATATTCATGATTTAGATGTCATATATATCATTTATATCATATATATCCAGTATATACATTCATTCATAATATTACGTAACATTTAGAGGTAAGAAATGAAATGCACCGTTCATGGAGACGGTAAGCCGTACGTACGCATGAACGCTACTTTCATTTCTATTTCGTATTTAATGGAATGAAATAATAATGATATAAATGTATAATATAATTCCAGTATAATAAAGAGTATAATACCATTTACTCCATCCTTTATATATCCCACATATGGTATTAACGATTCCAATCACTTTGAGGGGGCGGTAGTCCGCACTTCCTAAAATGAAAATATCGCGTTTACCCATAATGGAAACCATAAAGGTATGGCATAAATGAAAAATAAAAAATAATAAGGAAAACAAAAACATAATATATATCATATATAACAATAGTGTCATCATAATGGCCACCATTAGAGGTGTTATATGAGTGTTGAACAATCATCGTTTCGTGAGGTAAAAATTTGCCATCCACAGAAACAGTATGTTCTTTAACCATTAGATGTAGGTGTGTGTAAGTGTATCTCGGATCCTTCTTATAACAACATACTAGTATATTTTGGATACTGGTGTTGTTACAAAAGAAATGAATAAAAAGTGTTTAGGGGGTTGGAGAAGAAAAATAAAATAAAAGAACACAAGAGAAGACATTACCTTAAAATCGGGTAACTCTTTTTTATTTGAGCCAAAGGCTTACTTGGGAAGAGTTCTGCCCAAAATGAGGCTTCTATGAGTAAGAGAGGGATGTTGGGAGAATATTTGGGCAGAGGTTGGCCGAGCCAAATGGCTTGAATGTGTGAATAAGGTGGGAGTGGTGGGGGCCTTTTATAAGTGGAGAGGAGAGGCACTCTTGGAAAGTAATGAAATATTACTTTATTACACAATGCTTTTCGGATTCCAAAGTCCCACAATTATTTGATTCTAGGATAAGGTAATAAGGGTTCGAAATCTACCCATCCAATAGGCATTGGAAAAGTTTAAGCCTTGTATTTTTCATTATCTTCTCATTTTATTTAAATCGTTAAATAATGAGGTCATCACTGCATCATCATGATGTCATAAATAATTTAATTAATTTAATGTATAAAAATTATAAAAAAAATACTATGATGTAGGAACTCTTTTGAGATTTCCAATGAATATTTATAGTCAAACATATGACTTGTATAACCCCATGTAAAAATTGTTTTAGTAAAACATTTCATGTTTGTGTCATTTTTTACTTTAACATTAAATAAAAGGTATTTATGTCATTTTCCAATTAAAGTGGCTCCATGGGGTCCCCAAGTTGACTCATGGATTTTCTTGGTCGGACATGGCACATAAAATGAGGGTAGGACATGTTTCAAGCTCATCTCATATTATTAAAACATTATTTTTACCTTAAACTACACTAATTACCTCTAATCGCGATTAAGAACATAAAAGTTAATATTCACCAAAAAAATTATTTTAATCTCATTGAACCACATTTTACTTCTTAATGACAACCACGTATGTTAGATTTTTGAAATTCAAATCACAGAAGTGGTAATGTTTCATTTAAACGAAAAATCAGTTTTTTAACTACCACTTAGTGGTTTCACTATTCATCAAAATTTGAAGTTTTTCATAATAATGCCAAAATTTCACCATAAGATATAATTGATATTCCGAATTCAAAATTGATTTCTATTTTATGAAATTCTAAAAAAATAATTTGCATTAATTAATTTTATAATTAATTCCCGCTGTCACAACAAATATCGTGTTTTTTAGAAAAAATATATATCAAAAGATTGACAATTATTTATGTCCAATTTCAAAGTGAAATTAATTCTAATGACCACCATTGGATAAAATGGTAAAAATATATTCAAATTAAACTTTAAAACCACTCAATAGTATAATTTATCACTATAAATTATGTTGATTAAAAGAGTTGTTTTTAAGTATTTTTCACTATTCATAAAAAATTGAAAGTTCTCAGAAAATTACAAAAAATTCAACTTAGTATAATTTCGATATTACGAATACAAAAATGAATTCCATTTTGAAATATAAAACTTCTATAATTTTAAAATGTGGGTATTACTATTCATAACGGCTACTTTGATTAGTCGCGGTGTGTTAAGACTCGAACTTGCGTAAAATGCAAGCTATTACATTATTGAAAGTGAGACGTATCGTGGAAGCTCTTGGTGTTACACTCTCCCCTCCTTCAATAAATTGAGTCCTCGCAATTTGAAAATGTTCTTCGAAAATAAAAGGTTGAAAATATAAAATACCTTTGTGGAAACCCACATCGGAAATAAGGTTAATAAAAATATAACATTAAATGAAATAAAGATAAGTACAAAGGTCACTGAGATAGCCCATACTAGGATTCTCTGAAAATATGGATATGGAGGAGAAACAAACCATCAAGGTCTGATAGAGGGTTGTACAAAATAGGATTAGGAGAAAGTTTAACTACAAGAAAATCACAAACATGTGATTGGTTAAATGATCATTGATTCCCCAGTAGGAAAAGTTAACTGACAACGTTTTTAAGTTACCTTTTATAAAGTTGAGGAATTTATTTAGGATATTTACTAAGAACGTAAGGGAATATACATACTTGTCATGTAGACTTTTATTCATTAATAAATTTTTTACCACAAACCCATCTTTCACTCAAAAAGGTAATAGAACTCAACAATACTGTATTTATCCTAATTGTATATGGTTCCAAATATTAACACATACCATTTAGATTAGTAAAACTATTTTGTAATAACCAGGGACTTCCTGTACGATAGTGGTAGGTAATAAAGGCCTGCCGCACTATGGTTGTGGGTTCGATTCTTGCAGCTTTGTCCGACGCGACGGGTTATGCCCCACCCTGCAGGTTGTCCTTTTCCTAAAAATATATTATTTCAAAAATAATCTTCAGAAATGTTTTAACCTTAAAAAATACTATTCAAAGTTCATCTTAATCCATCCCAACATTTATAGTTATCCAAAATACCTCTGTCCAGACTTTCCCTAAAAGGTCTCTTAATTCCAAAATCAATTTATCAGATTCCCCAAACAAAGTAAAGTTTCTCTTATTGTCACATACTAAAAATATAATTACCTTCATCATATTAAAACCCTACTGAAACAAAAAGTACTATAGTACAATCCTTATATATATATATATATCACATTATTCTTATAACCAGAATATAATCCTTGAGTCCAAAAGCACCAATACATTAATTATTCCGCTTCAACTATAGTAGCAGCATAAGATTGTCCTTTATCCCTTAGCCTTTTCTGAGGTAAGTTTCCCTAACGCTTAGGAAATTCATTTGCATAATGCCCCATTTCTCTACAATTCTAGCATTCAACATTGATAGCCTCTTTCTTTCCATTGCAATCACGCGCCTGGTGACCTTTTTCTCCACATTTATAACAAACTACCATTCCTTTTAGGCAAGTACCAGGGTGATTCTTCCCACAATTATCACATAATGGAAAATCTTTCTTTCCCTTTTTTCCTTTATCCATATCTTGTTTCACCGTTCTCTTCTTCTCCTGCTTTCTATTGTTGTCATAAGACTTAGAGAATTCCTTTTTCGCCTTGATAGCACACGAGACAATATCTTCGTATGTTGAGAAAGATTGTGAGACTAAGGCTTGTCGGAGAAACAGTTTTAACCCATCAAAGAAACGATCAATATTACTTCTTGGTTTACGTATATAATCTGATGCATGCCTCGCTAACTGTTTAAAGTTAGATTCATACTTTGCGACATTCTCATCCTCTATCTGCCTCAGACTCAGAAATTGCCTTTCTATATCTGCTCGATGGTCATGTGGAAAGTATTTTTCTAAGAAGATTTCCTTAAACTCCCTCCATTCCATACTTGATACTTATAGCATCCCACCTTTTCATCACATAAACTTTCATTACATTTTACAAAACCGAGGATCTTTAAGGTTTAGTGTCTTGGAAACCAGGAACATAATAAATGAAAGAAAAAAAAAACATTCTTCTTAAACACTTGAAAGGCTTCTCCTCAAGTTCATCCTAGGTTCATTACTGCATCTCATAACCTGGGAACACACATCAAAATAAAGGGTGAGCAGAAGGCCCAGTAAGGGAAACAAGAGGAACATTTTACATGTGAGCTTGATATACTTCAATAATGACATGAAAAGTACTTTAAGGCATGAGAAAGAAATCATGAGGCATTTCATAATAAAAACAACATTTTTCATAACTCGAATATGTGGCTACATCATTTAACATAGACAATCATGAACATATCACCAAGGTCCATCCCCAAGGTGTCATTTGAAAATTACCAAGGTTATTCACCAAGGTATCGTGAAAATTGTAATCTCTAGTGGTTACATCATTACCCAATGCATTGGAGCGCTATCAGGGCACACCCTTAAATTTGCCTTTATTATCATGTGAGCCACATATATAATCATCAAAAATTTCATAAATAACCCACATAGCATAAAATAAATGGGTTTCATTTCATAATCACAACGTTTTAAAAACTGCTTTAAATACGTGATCTTTACGTCACTTTAAACCCACGGAAAGGGAAAGAGGGTTTCATGTATGTAAATCCAAGAATTTAAAATAGAACATTTTGATATATATGTGAATACCCCTGTATAAATAAGATCCTTGAGTATTCACTTTATAACATAAAATAATTTTTAGAAAAGAGAGAGAGACACTTTGCGACGAAAATTCTGCAGCATAACGACTATGTTACAAGGTTTTAGAAAACATTGAGAAGAGAGGGGACATGGGTCAAACATTCATAAATGACCCATAAAACAGTAGAGGGACAAAATATAAGGGATTTATGAACATGGTACTGAAATTTGAAAATGTACCATATGAAATGAAGAACATGAAAGGAAGAAAAAAAAACAAGATTTCTCTTGTGAAAATTCGGCAGCCTAACGGCGTCACTTAAACTTCAACAAAATTTAATTGACAAGGTCAAACAGGGTCTCTCATCATATGAACATAAGAGTCCAGTATGATAGATATAGAGATCATACCCCAACATAATAGAAAGGAACTTGAAAGAATTGACATGAAAGTAGAACTTCAAAACGAGAAGGGTGAAGAACCACTTAAAAATTCGGCAGCCTAACGGCGCCACTTAAAACTTCAAAATACTGAATTGAAGAGATCAAATGGGGTCTCTCATCATATGAACATAAGAGTCCAGTATGATATATATAGAGATCATACCCCAAAATAATAGAAAGGAATTTGAAAGAATTGACATGAAAGTAGAACTTCAAAACGAGAAGGGTGAAGAACCACTTAAAAATTCGGCAGCCTAACGGCGCCACTTAAAACTTCAAAATACTGAATTGAAGAGATCAAATGGGGTCTCTCATCATATGATCATAAAAGATCAGTATTATAAATATAGAGATCATACCCCAACATAATTAAAATGAACTTGAAAGACTTGACATGAAAGTAGAACTTTGAAAAAGAGAAAGGTGAATGAATCCCTTGAAAATCCGGCAGCCTAACGGCGCCAATTAAATATTCTTAAAACGAAATGATGAGAGTAAGAGGGGGTCTTTCATCATATGAACATAAAAAGGGCAGTAATAGGAGTATAAAAGAACATCCTCCAAAATAAGAACATGGATCATAAAAGGAATGACATAAAAGAGATCACTTGAAAATAAAGAGAGGGGTCGGATCCCTTACCTTAAAATGTAACTCTTAAACCTCAAAGGTTGGGAACTTGAGGGCTTAGGGGCACCTTGGGAGGACTCCTTGGGAGGTAATGAGACCCGAACATCGTTGGGGAAGAGTGGGGAGTCTAATTGATGAGAGGAGGGCTTGGTATTTATAGGGAAAGTGAGGGGACAAGACATTAATGGCCAAGGGACACCTCACATATGCTTTTCTCAAACCCATGTGCTCTCCCTTGGCATTTATCATGGAGTTAGGCCACATGGGGCCCCCAAAACAATAATTCATCACCCTTGGCCGGCCAACCCTCAAAATATCTCATGACATCATCATGACACCATTATGATGTCATTAAACATACCGAAACCCTAAAACTGTATTTTTACTATTCACTAAAAATTCAACCTTCTCAGAATAACCCCAAAATTTCACCTTAACCAAATATCAATGCTCTGATTTCAAAAATGAAATCCATTTTATAAAAATAATTTTCTAAATATTTTTAATTTAATTTTTAAATAAAAACACTATTCATCGAAAATTCACATTTTTCAGAAAAATCCCCAAAAATTACCATAACATAATATCGATGCTCTGAGTTCAAAAATGAAGTCATTTTTATAAAAATAATTTTCTAATTATTTTTAATTAAATTTTTAATTAAAAAACACTATTCACCCCAAAAAAAACTAATACTTGAATAATAATTAATGAAACCGTTATTTAACTATTTTATTGAATCACATTACTTAATCAAGGTGCCTAGATTATTTTAAAACTTTCTTTAAGTGAGATTACTAATCCATTTGGTCATATTACTAATCCTAGTCATAAAATCACTATTCATAATTTACTATTCATCAAAAATCAAGTTGATCTTATTAGACTCTAAATTTCGTACTGAACATAATTGTAGAAGACCATTTTTCGAAAATCATTACACATTTTTAATTATTTAAGGTTTACACAACCATTTTTAAAATATCCTTTTTCTAAAATTCATCAAAAATATGCATACAATATTTATCCGGTCATTTGAAAATTCATAAACATCATCATAAGAAGAAATCCAAATTTTTATTAAAAAAAAGATTACACAAGGCAATTACGGTCTCGTTACATAACCCCTTATAATACCAGCATAGGACCTAAGAGTAAGGTGTGCTAGGGTGATAGAATTTTGGGGCGGCTCAGTCAACATTGCCCGAGTAGTAATTTCTATCAGTTTGAACTTCTCGCGAAGGCGATTCCGTTCTAGCTTCACATGATGAAGTTCGGCTTGGATTTGGTCCAGAGCAAAGCCCAATGGTGCTACCTCCTTCCCAATCTCTGTTAGATGGGCTTCGATCGGCCCAAGGCTACTAGGTGTGGCCATCAAATCTTCTTTCTATAATAATTAGCCAGGATTGCTTAAATTTAGAGACAATAATAAAAACATTTTGTTCACGGTGGTCATATTGACCGATGGTCATATAACACTCAAAAACCAATGGTCTCATTTTATTTATAATCATGTTTATCAAATAAAATATTTTTTTTTTGAGTATAAAAAATAACACATGAAATTAGGAAACAAGATTTATTCAAAATTTCGGGTCGTTACAATCTTCCCCCCTTAAGAAATTGCGTCCTCGCAATTTTTTTAAATTGGGTTTTGAAATTTCATTGAAAGTACCACATCGGAAAAAGAGTCAGTAACACCATTACTTTAAAAGAAGGAAAAGTAAGTACAAAGGCCACCCGAGTTAACCCACACTCGGGTTCCATGTAGGAAAACATGGACATGGAGGAAAAAAAACAAAGGGTCAGTTCTGAGAGAGAGTGATAGAGAACATGATTAGGAGAAAGTTAACCATGAGAAAATCCCAAACTTATGATGTGTGTAAACGGTCTTTGATTACCTAGTAGGAAACGTAAACCAACAACATTTTTGTTTTACGTTTCTTTTCATAATTTTGAGGATTTCATTTACTACATAGAACAAAAACATAAGAAAATATATCTACCTTCATGTAGAGTTTCACCCTTTAATAAGTTTTTACCAAAACTAATCCTTTCCCCCAAACGATGAGCATTCAAAACTACTTGGTCTCATCAAAACACAAGAATCATCTTCTAGAGAATCACATAATCCATAAAATATTAACTATCTATTTCTTCTATCTTTAAACATTATCCCAAAACAGAAAGGGTAAGGTTAAACAACTCTTCAAAAAGGAAGAATCCCATAGGAATGGAAACTAATTTTAAATCTTCAATGTTCCATGGTAATACCCAAAGTTCATCATAGACCATTCCATAAATAACAGTCCTTAAAATTCCTCGAAATAAACCAAACTAAGATTGAAACCCAAATACAAGAAGGACTTGATAACATAGTCTTCCAAAATAAACTTCATTGTTAATCTCCAAACAACATCAACCACTCCTAACATCTTATAACAAAAATAGCTAACCTAAACATATTTTACCCAAGATAGTTTAATCATTCCCGTAAGTAACCTAAATTACTATAAGTCCAACTTAAATTCATTGATAAATCAAAATATAAATCAACCTTACTCCTCAATGAAAATACCGTAGTAATCTATTTACCTTGATCATATATGGTCCTCAAAATAGTGAACGTCTTCCAAAATAATAATCATCTTTTAATCCCCTAATCATCTCGGTCGTATTAATACGGCAATCATAGCATTTCCTATCACATTGGTTGTTGGGACATGTTCTTCCATTTCCCGCCATTAACTAAGAAAAGAATCTATAATTAGGGGCTTAAATACATAGCCAATAATCATGCAAAGAAACTTAAAGCATCTAAGGATAACATGTAGAAGTAAAGTATACCCTAACTTGTGATCCCCTAGGTTCCCTTCTAGGTTATCCATGATCATATATTCTTATGTAAACCTTTATTTTATTTTATCTTTGTTCCTTTAACAATGGTTCATACTAAGCTTATGAATTTACCAAAGCATATCCCCCGGGAGTGTCGTAACCAAGAGTGCAGCAAGGCCCGTTGTCGTGTACCAGTTCCCGTTCGAGTCTAGCTCAAAGCGGTGTTTTCGGGTTTTACCCCTATGTACATCTGTGCCAGAGCCACCTCTACCTGCTCGTATCCTGACAGGGATGTATTTGCTTTGAAACCCCTTACTCAATACTCACCAAAATACCAGGAAGATTTCCTATATTAAACTTTTCTATAGGGTTCCTCCTAGAGTTTTCATATCCTAATTTCCACAAATAACTAAACCATCCTTTGATACCAACTATAGCATCCCACCTTTTCATCACATAAACTTTCATTACATTTTACAAAACCGAGGATCTTTAAGGTTTAGTGTCTTGGAAACCAGGAACATAATAAATGAAAGAAAAAAAACATTCTTCTTAAACACTTGAAAGGCTTCTCCTCAAGTTCATCCTAGGTTCATTACTGCATCTCATAACCTGGGAACACACATCAAAATAAAGGGTGAGCAGAAGGCCCAGTAAGGGAAACAAGAGGAACATTTTACATGTGAGCTTGATATACTTCAATAATGACATGAAAAGAACTTTAAGGCATGAGAAAGAAATCATGAGGCATTTCATAATAAAAACAACATTTTTCATAACTTGAATATGTTGCTACATCATTTAACATAGACAATCATGAACATATCACCAAGGTCCATCCCCAAGGTGTCATTTGAAAATTACCAAGGTTATTCACCAAGGTATCGTGAAAATTGTAATCTCTAGTGGTTACATCATTACCCAATGCATTGGAGCGCTATCAGGGCGCACACTTAAATTTGCCTTTATTATCATGTGAGCCACATATATCATCATCAAAAATTTCATAAATAACCCACATAGCATAAAATAAATGGGTTTCATTTCATAATCACAACGTTTTAAAAACTGCTTTAAATACGTGATCTTTACGTCACTTTAAACCCACGGAAAGGGAAAGAGGGTTTCATGTATGTAAATCCCAGAATTTAAAATAGAACATTTTGATATATATGTGAATACCCCTGTATAAATAAGATCCTTGAGTATTCACTTTATAACATAAAATAATTTTTAGAAAAGAGAGAGAGACACTTTGCGACGAAAATTCTGCAGCATAACGACTATGTTACAAGGTTTTAGAAAACATTGAGAAGAGAGGGGACATGGGTCAAACATTCATAAATGACCCATAAAACAGTAGAGGGACAAAATATAAGGGATTTAAGAACATGGTACTGAAATTTGAAAATGTACCATATGAAATGAAGAACATGAAAGGAAGAAAAAAAACAAGATTTCTCTTGTGAAAATTCGGCAGCCTAACGGCGTCACTTAAACTACAACAAAATTTAATTGACAAGGTCAAATAGGGTCTCTCATCATATGAACATAAGAGTCCAGTATGATAGATATAGAGATCATACCCCAACATAATAGAAAGGAAATTGAAAGAATTGACATGAAAGTAGAACTTCAAAACGAGAAGGGTGAAGAACCACTTAAAAATTCGGCAGCCTAACGGCGCCACTTAAAACTTCAAAATACTGAATTGAAGAGATCAAATGGGGTCTCTCATCATATGAACATAAGAGTCCAGTATGATATATATAGAGATCATACCCCAACATAATAGAAAGGAATTTGAAAGAATTGACATGAAAGTAGAACTTCAAAACGAGAAGGGTGAAGAACCACTTAAAAATTCGGCAGCCTAACGGCGCCACTTAAAACTTCAAAATACTGAATTGAAGAGATCAAATGGGGTCTCTCATCCTTTGATCATAAAAGATCAGTATTATAAATATAGAGATCATACCCCAACATAATTAAAATGAACTTGAAAGACTTGACATGAAAGTAGAACTTTGAAAAAGAGAAAGGTGAATGAATCCCTTGAAAATCCGGCAGCCTAACGGCGCCAATTAAACATTCTTAAAACGAAATGATGAGAGTAAGAAGGGGTCTTTCATCATATGAACATAAAAAGGGAAGTAATAGGAATATAAAAGAACATCCTCCAAAATAAGAACATGGATCATAAAAGGAATGACATAAAAGAGATCACTTGAAAAGAAAGAGAGGGGTCGGATCCCTTACCTTAAAATGTAACTCTTAAACCTCAAAGGTTGGGAACTTGAGGGCTTGGGGGAACCTTGGGAGGACTCCTTGGGAGGTAATGAGACCATAACTTCGTTGGGGAAGAGTGGGGAGTCTAATTGATGAGAGGAGGGCTTGGTATTTATAGGGAAAGTGAGGGGACAAGACATTAATGGCCAAGGGACACCTCACATGTGCTTTTCTCAAACCCATGTGCTCTCCCTTGGAATTTATCATGGAGTTAGGCCACATGGGGCCCCCAAAACAATAATTCATCACCCTTGGCCGGCCAACCCTCAAAAGATCTCATGACATCATCATGACACCATTATGATGTCATTAAACATACCGAAACCCTAAAACTGTATTTTTACTATTCACTAAAAATTCAACCTTCTCAGAATAACCCCAAAATTTCACCGTAACCAAATATCAATGCTCTGATTTCAAAAATGAAATCCATTTTATAAAAATAATTTTCTAAATATTTTTAATTTAATTTTTAAATAAAAACACTATTCATCGAAAATTCACATTTTTCAGAAAAATCCCCAAAAATTACCATAACATAATATCGATGCTCTGAGTTCAAAAATGAAGTCATTTTTATAAAAATAATTTTCTAATTATTTTTAATTAAATTTTTAATTAAAAAACACTATTCACCCCGAAAAAACTAATACTTGAATAATAATTAATGAAACCGTTATTTAACTATTTTATTGAATCACATTACTTAATCAAGGTTCCTAGATTATTTTAAAACTTTCTTTAAGTGAGATTACTAATCCATTTGGTCATATTACTAATCCTAATCATAAAATCACTATTCATAATTTACTATTCATCAAAAATCAAGTTGATCTTATTAGACTCTAAATTTCGTACTGAACATAATTGTAGAAGACCATTTTTCGAAAATCATTACACATTTTTAATTATTTAAGGTTTACACAACCATTTTTAAAATATCCTTTTTCTAAAATTCATCAAAAATATGCATACAATATTTATCCGGTCATTTGAAAATTCATAAACATTATCATAAGAAGAAATCCAAATTTTTATTAAAAAAAAGATTACACAAGGCAATTACGGTCTCGTTACATAACCCCTTATAATACCAGCATAGGACCTAAGAGTAAGGTGTGCTAGGGTGATAGAATTTTGGGGCAGCTCAGTCAACATTGCCCGAGTAGTAATTTCTATCAGT